>OZ012741.1:659918782-660518782 GCA_963859935.3 Lathyrus sativus | reverse complement strand
AATGGCAGTACCCAGCCTCCACTGTGTAGAATACACTATCTACCGGATATGGCCACCGGTACTCCTAGCCTCCACTGTGTGGTGATAGTCAATCCATCAGATATGTCCAACGGTAATCCCAGCCTCCACTGAATGGATCACACGATCAATCAAATATGACCAACGACACTCCTAGCCTCCACTGAATGGAATGGAATGCACTGAAGCCCTTTGTACCAGATATTGTCAATGGTAATCCTAGACTCCATTGAATGGATACACAATCCATCATCAGATATGGCTAACGACACTTCTAACCTCCACTATGTGGAATACGCTTATCAGAGTTACAACCATAGGTCTCATTTTCGTCTCTCCCGGTTACTACTCTATACAAGTCTCGAACTTGGGACAAGAACAAATAGGGGTTATTTTCGAATACGCGATTAGTCTCACAATTCCATGTGATTATATAACAATCACAATATAACGTAACATGTTTCCATACAAGCTCGTTGAATCACAACTATGACATCGTTTTCCATCTATGCCTCCGGCATTCTCGTGGATGGGATGACTCATCTCTAGCGACCACTCGCTCATGGATGCACACCTAGGCACCTCTTACATTCGAGTATCACAACCTAAGTTGTTTACCATAACATAAGTTATCTTTCTAATTCCGCTCACCTAGTTATAACCTAGGTTCACGTCACTTTTCATCATAGTTAATTCACTCATTATGCATTCAAGGCAAATAACGATGCATGATATAGTTCATAACATAGACATAATAGTTAATTATTATTCATCAAGCATTATTAACATACATGCATGATTTTACTTCAATCAGAATCACGGTTCCCGTTTTACGGTGGAAACAAGGAACCAAAACATTTTCAGCAAAATTGAGTATTCTTGCCTGGCGGGACTCAGCGAATCTCCCAGGGAGGGAACCACGGTTCCTGTTTTATGGTGGAAACAAGGAAACATAACATTTCCAGCAAAACAGAGCATTTTCGCCTGGCGAGACTTAGCGAGCCCCTAACAAGCTTTCTCGCTCGCGAGCCTCAAGTGAGCTCCCTGCGAGACTAAACAGAATGTCTCCCTTCACAAAATTCCGCTACCTTGCTTGGCGACCCTCTCAGTGAGACCTCGCGTGGCAAGACAGTCCTCTCACCTGGCGAGAATAACATAACACCACATCCCAACAACGTGAACTCTCGCCTGGCAAGGATGACATATCAGAACCAATGAAAAAATGCAATAGGAAGGGAAAAGAAGTAACCATAACAACATATAAAACCTTGTTACACCGAAACAACATCAAACAACATGGATTATCACAAACAAGCATACAAGCAACGCGTAGAACATAACACCGATTTCACACATAAGCATGTTATCACACAAAAATCTAATTCACAAATCATGCATTTTTTCCACCAAAGCTAAATCTACCTAAGAATCCACCTTTGATAGATGAAAGATTGATGATGAAGTTGAGATGCTTTGCTTCTTGGTTCAAGCTTACTTCTTCTTCTTCCAAGTTTCCTCTTTTCCTCTTCTTCCACTTTTCTCTTCTTTCTTCTTCTTTCTCTTTTCCTTTCTTTCTTTCCTTTTTACTATCTTTTCTTCTCTTTTTATACTTATCTCTTTTTATTCTTTCTTTTCTTATCTCTTAAAGGAAAGGGTGATGGGTAAGAATAGAAGAGTGGAAAATATCAAAAATGATATTTTTATCTTCTAGAGAACAATTGGCCAATTATTAATGTTGTCAAAATGTTTCTCTTTTTACAATTTAATAAAGGTCAAACCTACTGAGTAAGAATTAAGCTCAACCGAGTTCACTAATTAGTAATTACTCTATTTGTTCTAGCTGACAACAAATTGTTCCAGCTGACAACAAATAGAGCACATAAGAGCTCAATCTGTCTCAACTGACAAGGAACATAAGACTTAAGAGGATATGGAATATTACACCAATCACATAATTTTATCCCAATTCAGCTGAAGAGCATATAAATGATCATTAGAAATACCAGAGTCGCACTTCAACCAAATGCACAAGATAGTAGCATAGATTACACATTGTTGAGCTCTAAATTAAGGGGGTCACATAATACTAGATTTTTTAGCAGTAGTACCTAATCTTTAAAATCGAGAGTTTTTTTTATATCACCGGTAGCATGCTGCTTATAACCAGAGAGATATATATAACCCGAGAGATATAGAGATATTTACAGTTCACTTTTTATTTGACCATCTATTTATATGTATATTTACCGATTTATCGACATGCCTTTTATATAATTGCGCTTGTTAAAAAATGTGGTTGAGTTTAACTCAACCCTACAAAACCGGCTTGTAGGGTGGGGATTGCCCTCACTTATAAGCACATGCTCAAACCATATATTTTCCGATGTGGGACTCTTAACTCCCCTCACGCCCAGGACTGGACATCTGGAGTGTGGAAATAAATGGTGGGTGACCTGATAGCGGAAACTCAATAGCAGGTGGTCCACTGGATCTTAAATAAGGCTCTTGATGCCATGTTAAGAAATGTGGTTGGGCCTAACTCATCCCTACAAAATCGGCTTGTAGGGTGAGGATTGCCCCACTTATAAGCACATATTCATGCCATATATTGTCTGATGTGAGACTCTTAACTGTGCTTCTTATTTTCCTCTTTTATTTACTATGAATAGAGTTGGGTGTATGTTGTTACTACTTATGGGGTATTTGTTTTAAGGTATAGAATTATATACCAGGAATGATGTTTCTAGGAGTTATATTGAAAGAAATATTATTTCAACAAATGTGTTAGGTAAGTACTTGATATTCCCAGGAACTTATTTAAATCTTATTCAGTTCAAAAAAAATAAAAAAATAGAACAAATAGAGGACGAGATAAGTTATTGTTAGTTGTGTTCTATGTCCATGGGAGTAAATGATTCCCACCCTAGAACATAGGAACATAAAATTGAGAAGTAAGTAATGTGTAAATTTTAAATCAGCATAAATAATAACCCGGGGGTGCTTTTTATAAGCTTGTACCAAACATAAATGTTATATTTACAATCTCACTGCTAAGAATCTTTGTGAAAACCTTGAAACAAACACACCCATAAAGTTTGTCCTGATTGGTGAAATTTCTTGTTATGTGCTTATATTTGTTTTCTATTGATCAACATTGTATGTCAACAGGTTGATTGTGAATGGGCAAGGTGGATGCTCTTATCTAGAGTTAGGGGGTGTGAATACAAGGCTTCACTTGCCAATGCTCGTTCAATTATGTCACATGATTTAGCTCCTAGAGGTGACCTCGGTGTTCTGGAGTTGGATGAAATAATTCGAACTGTTGATGACATTGCTGAAGGCGGGGGAGAAATGGCAGCTCTTGCAACCCTGATGCATGCTTCTATCCCCATCGAAAGCTGCTTAAATAGTGGTGGTGTAAATAGGCATAGTAATTCCTCTGCCCAGTGTACATTGGAGAACCTTAGGCCGATTTTGCAAAGGTTTCCTACATTGTGGCGCACTCTTGTTGGAGCATGTCTTGGTCAGGATACAATGTGCTTGTTGGTCCCTAAAGCAAAAACTGGTTAGTTATTAACCTTGTTTGTTGGGCGACTCTTCCATCGACTCTTTTACTTTATTTTGCACTTAATTAATCCACTTTGTTTTTCATTGCATCAAATTTTTCTTCAATCACAATTTTGAAATGCAGCTTTATTAGACTACCTTAGTTGGCGCGATGACATTTTCTTGTCTACCGGACGTGACACTTCTCTTTTACAAATGCTTCCATGCTGGTTTCCTAAGCCTGTACGAAGACTGATACAGCTTTATGTTCAGGTCTGTTTTACTCTCCATTTTGAGTTACTGGATACATTGCTACCTTTTCTCTACAGTTTTATCCTTTTGATTTCAATCCAAACTATTCCTATCTGATATTGATTATTTACAAAATTCTCTTATGTTTTTGTGTAATGTTAGGACAGATTCATCACTGATATTTTGCTCTCTCTTTTTGTTACTTTAATATTTTTTAACTATCATGTAGATTGCATGCTATTGCAGACACATTTCTGTATATGCTATTCAAGTTATGTAGCTTTCCATATATTACAGGGTCCTCTTGGTTGCCAATCATTTTCAGCGTTCCCTATGGGGGGAACTTTGCTACATAGAGATATTGACTTGTTCGTAAGTGCTGATTTGCATGATGAGATAAATGCAATCTCCTGGGAAGCAACTATCCAACGCCACATTGAAGAAGAACTACATAGTCCTTTACTTGAGGTATATTTGTTATTTTAGTTACTATGTTTTGGTTTCTCCCTCCGTTTTAAAATGAGTGTCGTTTTAGCAAATAAAATTTGTTTCAAAATGAATGCCGCTCTCACTTTTCAATGTAGAAAGGATTCCAAGTTTTCCAGCTGTGCCCCTTAATATACCATATATACTATACAGTAATGCAAATTGAATTTTCAGGAAAGTGGATTTGGGCTCGAGCATCATTTGCATCGTGGACGAGCGCTGGCAGCTTTTAACCAAATTATTGGCCAAAGAGTTCAAAATCTAAAGTCTGAATGGGAAGGCACTAGTTCGTCTCTTGGGCAAACTAACATTCAATCAGATGTTCAGAAACTTCTTTCACCACTAGGACAACATGAAGATACTATACTTTCATCTGTGAGATTTTTTTTCTTCATAGATTGTCTGATTATGCGATTGAATTGAGAGATAAATTAAACAAACCAATGCACTTAGTGCTAATGTTTAGAAATGCTATGTTTGTTACCTAATAAAAACCTCCACTTGATCATAACTGTCAAACTATCAATCGTTGTTTGTCAGAAACCAATTTAATTTAAAATTTTAAAGATGTTACTTAATATCTTGAACATGCTCCTGCAAGCGACTTTTGGACTTTTAGCTTGGACAACACAGAAAACCAATTTACTTTACACTAAAATTTAATTGAATTTTGGGGATTAAGTTTGTAACGGATCAAGCTTCTGATCACTTGGTCATCAAAGCTTTCAAACCTTGTGAAGAACCAATTAAACCTAAAAGGTTAGGCTGTTTGGTTAAAGGGAATCAATGAATTTATATCTTAAACTCTATTTGCTTGGTATTCCATCAGTTCTATGCTTCGTTGTAGAATTTGTTTTGATTTTGATGCGGGACATCCTTCCATTGCTTCCTGATATATAACATCATAGCCTCTTAGCCGGATTTTATATATTTTTCATTACAAATGCCTGATAAAGAACACTAAATTAACATTTTGAATGTTAAATGGACATATCTGTGCTTGAATTTTCAGGTTTTGTCAACTGCAATTTTGCATTTTGAGGATTCTATGCTTGTTGCTTCTTGTGCTTTTCTTCTGGAGCTATGTGGTCTATCTGCCGGCAAGATGCGCATTGACATTGCTGTGCTAAAACGGATATCTTATTTCTACAAATCAAATGAAACTAACAAAAATCTCCAGCAATTATCATCTAAGGGATCTGTGTTTCATGCAAAATCACATGAAAGTGATGTAACAGAATCTCTTGCTCGAGCTCTAGCTGATGAGTATTTGCACAAGGATTCTCCTGTAATTGCTTCTGAAGTGGGAGCTCCAAGTAAACAGTCTTCACGAGCTCTTATTCTTGTCTTACACCATCTGGAAAAGGCAAGCCTTCCACTGTTGGTTGATGGAAATACCTATGGGTCATGGATATTAAGTGGAAATGGTGATGGAAATGAGTTAAGATCTCACCGAAAGATATCCAGTCAACACTGGTCATTGGTAACAAATTTTTGCAGGTCGCACCAGCTTCCCTTAAGTACAAAGTACCTTTCTGTATTAGCTAGAGACAGTGACTGGGTATGTTTCTACTTTTGTTATTTTTTATATTAATTCCCCAACCAATAAACTTACAATTTTTTGGTTCATGTTAGATTGAATTTTTGTCTGAAGCTCAGATTGGAGGATATCCATATGATACTGTAGTCCAAGTGGTGAGTCTTGTATCTTGTTCTAACTCAACATGTAAATTGTGTAAGTTATGTTGACACAATTTCTTTTTATATCTTTGTGATTATGAATGCTAGGCATCAAAGGAGTTCAGCGACCCACGTCTTAGACTTCATATGTTGACAGTTTTGAGAGGAATGCAATCGAAGAAAAAGGCAGGGACTGCCCCTTTCTCGGACACACTGGAGAAAAGCAGTGAAACACCCTTTCCTGAAGAAAATATATGTGTTCCAGTTGAACTCTTCCAAATATTAGCAGTGTGTGAAAAGCAACAGTGTCCAGGAGAGGCTCTCTTGATGAAAGCAAAAGAGTTGTCCTGGTCAATATTGGCAATGGTTGCTTCATGTTTTCTCGATGTCTCTCCATTATCGTGTCTGACAGTTTGGTTAGAAATTACTGCAGCAAGGTGATCCGTAACTGCTTTCAAATTTTATAATTATATCCTGGTTATGTTTTCTTTTTTATTGTTTGATATACTAAGTGTTATCAAATTGCGGCGCCATGGCCGTTATGGCCGATATACATGGCGGTTTTTGGGCTCGCCACAATGGTAAATATTGTCCGTTATTGCGGGTTTTTCCGCCATAATCCGCAATAACGGCGCCTCAAAGCGGCCAGTATGGCAGGATTTTGGCTCTCTGCCATGGACCGCAATTCACCATCGACAAGACTAATACTAAGCCATTTCTTCTGTGAAGCGCCTGCAGTCTTTAGTGATTTGATCTCCCCCATGTCTTAGTCAAAATCAGTCTTTCTATCTATATTTTAGGATAATTGGTAATTAAATTTGACAGCAGCTGGAATAATATTTTCTTACGACCAGTTTCTCACGAAATCCACTTCTGAATTATAATTTCCATCACAAATTTTATGCTTAGAAAATTTTACATAAACCTGAAATTGTTTATATTGCATCAGCCAATATTAAAACTAATGTGCAATACACATTTTTCATTTTACTGTTTTATTTCATAATTATAGGTGTCCAATTTTAAATAGAATATGTATGACAAGCACAAGAGCAATATTTTTTAATTGATTCCTAATAGGAATAAAGTCGGTTGGTGTATAATTCAATGGTTGAATTGAAAATACATTCTATGATGAGTCGTTATAGGCCCAAGTCGTAAATAAGTGCTAATTGATCCACACACGCAATTCAAACATGTGTGATGTATTTCAATGATTGAAACACATTTCCTTTTATTGTTTTGGACAGAGAAACTTCCTCAATCAAGGTGAACGATATTGCTTCTCAGATTGCAGACAATATTGGAGCGGCTGTAGAGGCAACTAATGCCCTGCCTCTAAGTGACAGAGTACTTACATTTCATTATAATAGGCAGAGTCCTAAACGTCGACGGTTAATAACTCCTGTTTCACTAAACTCCTCTGCTTCTGCAATGTCTGACATCTCAAGTATTTCTATAAAGGAAAGAATATTTGATTCTCAAGGTAAGACTGTGGAGGATGAAATAGCAGTAGAACACCATGGATCTGTTTATGCTGCAAGTGTTTCCGATGAAGGGCCTGCTTCTCTTTCCAAGATGGTTGCAGTGCTTTGTGAACAACAGTTGTTTTCGCCTTTGCTAAGGGCGTTTGATATGTTCCTTCCATCATGCCCCCTGTTGCCGTTCATCCGTGCTCTTCAGGTTTGGCAACTAACTCAAATTTCATTTGGCTATTTAGTATGTGTAAGATCATTGAGACTAGTAAGTACTACTTTTTAACGATAGGTTTGTATCGTAGACAATTTTTTTTTTTAATGTGCTACTGTGTCTTTTTGGTCAAGTGCCATAATATCTTGGGTATTCAACAACCAGTAGCTGGTTATCTTCATGTTTGTGATTTGACTTTCTTTCAGTCAATATTTTTTCTAATAAAAAAGTGAACTTTAATGCAACTGGCATGATGTACAACAAGTACAAGAATAAGAACAAGGGAATGATACACTAAAGAAAATTCTATAATATTTTTGAAAACCTAAGGCAAATAATGGGCCTCTTAAAATTTTGCATAAAAATCCCCTCGATATTTTTGCTTTGACCATGTAAAATGCACATCTAAATTGCAAGGTAAGATATTAAATCTTAGACATACTTTTTAAGAATTCCCTGCCATGACGGTTAGTTTGCCGAGGTTCTTCTGTTGAATAATAAATGTTTGATTAAACTGAATTCTTGTTAAGAACAGAGTCAATCACTTTTATCAATTCAGGTCAAACCTGTAATATGTGTTGTTTGTTTGTTGTGAGCTATTTTTTGATATTTCTATGGCAATAATTTTTTACCAATCTATTTGTACTTTTAACCAAATCTTTGAATGGGTTATAATATCTCTGGTGCAATATTAATATCAACCTGACTTAGCTTAAACTTAAATATAATAATAGCCCTCCAATTTTGAAGTTTTCTTTTCCTTTTTTTTTTCCTTTTTCCTTTAGGCCTTTTCACAAATGCGCCTCTCAGAAGCTTCTGCGCATTTGGGATCCTTTTCTGCTCGAATTAAGGAGGAACCAATGCACATACAGACAAATTTAGGAAGAGAGGGGCAGATTGAGACATCATGGATTAGTTCTACTGCTGCTACAGCTGCTGATGCTGTGCTTTCAACCTGCCCTTCTCCTTATGAGAAAAGATGCTTGCTGCAACTTCTTGCTGCCATAGACTTTGGTGATGGTGGATATGCAGCGGCAAATTATCGAAGGCTTTATTGGAAAATTAATTTAGCAGAGCCTCTACTTCGTAAAGATGACGAGTTGCATTTAGGTAATGAAGATTGGGATGATGCTTCACTCTTATTTGCACTAGAAGAAAATAGGCACTGGGAGCAAGCAAGGAATTGGGCCAAACAGCTGGAGGCCAGCGGTGCACCCTGGAAGTCTGCTATGCATCATGTTACTGAATCTCAGGTAGTATTTAAGTTTGCAAACCTGTTTGTGGAATGGAGTCGTTGGTATGGACTATAACCTCAATTGAGGGGAAGCCAATTGATCCTATATTTGAATCTTGATCGATTGAATATACAGAAGTAACAGTAGAAGCCCTTTATAACTAATTCATCTTTTTCCTTCGTCTCATTTTGTTGATGTTAGTACATATTCTTGATCTGACTGCTCTTTATATTGTCTCTTATTTTAATAATTATAAGTTTTGATCCATCGAACTTCATACTAGACTAGTTAATTATACATTGGTGGATATTATATCAAACTTCATGCTAGGCTAGTTAAATTAAAGGTTTGAGTAGCGTTTTCTTGCCATGTTTCATATAACATCTTATTCTTTATTAGGAAGGGAAAAGGAAAAGGAGAAAATATAGTTGAGAAATTATGTTGTATTGTATTGTAGTGAATCTGCTCAAAATAAGTTGCAAATGAGTGCCAACAACTATAATATAGCTGGGCCTTATATCCTGCACTAAGTGTTTTATCCTACACCAACTTTGCTGAGTTGGTTACAGCTGTCACTAACAAGGACAGCTTTCACAAATTTACTTAGTGCCTAGCTTGAGCTACACGCTACTGCTCTACTCTTGTATTGTTTAATCACTGCTTCTTCTATATGTGATTTTGTTACCTTTCTCAGAATTGTTTAATTGATTTGTTAAGTTCAATACTCATTATGTAATTATGTTGGTTTAATAAATTTTGGTGTAGATGATCATTATTTCATTTGATCAAATTGATGACCAGTATCACTTGTATTGAAAATGCTGAATTATTATTTACAAATCTTACTGTCTAATGAGCACATTGGAGATCTTTTAAAAGTTATATAAGTTCAGTTGTAGAGATAAGACCTGTGGATCCTGTTGTAAGGAGAGTAGTCAAACATTTAGAGGTAGAGAAAGACTTTGAAAAACTATAAGACTTTGTTTGGGAGTTTGGAGGGGAAGGGAGGGGAGAGATTTGCAAAAAGGAGGATAGAGTGAAAAAAATTGAAGGATTTTGTTTTTATTCATAACACAATCCCTAATTTGGAAGAACTCAAAATTTGTATTGGAGGAAGGTTGGAGGGCTTACATAAATTCTTCAAATATATTTTATGTTATAATATTCTGAAAATTAATTTTCAAAAGTATAGTAATGATAAACAATCATTTATCATTCTATACAAGAGCACAATTTCAATTTTTTTAACAAATTCCCTCCCCCAAAACTCTCCCTTCCCTTTCCCTCCAAACTCCCTCCCCCAAAACTCTCCCTTCCCTTTCCCTCCAAACTCCCAAACAAAGCCTAAGAGAGAATATTGAGAAAGATCTCATTAACGAGCTGGATGGAAACATGGTCTTTGATAGAACATTATAGCGTAATTTGATCCATGTAGCTGACCCACTTTAGTGGGATAAGACCTGGTTGTTATTGTATTGACTTGGATTACTTTTTACTGTAAATCTGAGCTCTGATGGAGCTTATAATTTTTCTTTGCCATTTTACATATTTTTTTTCCCTTACATTTAGCTTTTAGTTTATAGTTTTTCATATTTCTCACAAACACTAACACTATCCCCTCATCTCTCCGCCTCTTCCACAAATGCTAGGCTGAATCGATGGTAGCTGAATGGAAGGAATTTCTTTGGGATGTTCCAGAAGAGAGGGTTGCTTTATGGAACCACTGCCACACACTATTCATCAGATATTCCTTTCCTTCTCTTCAAGTATGTTTGGTTTCTTTTTTTCTAATATAGTCGGTGTTCAGCTAAAGAAATATACTGTGTTGTTTGATGCTATAAGTTTATTCCGTTGTAATGAGTGCAGGCTGGGTTATTTTTTCTTAAACATGCCGAAGCTGTGGAGAAAGATCTTCCTGCAAAGGAGCTTCATGAACTTTTATTGCTTTCTCTGCAATGGCTGAGTGGGATGATTAGTCTTTCCAACCCGTATGGAACATATTTGACGATTACTTTCTGTTTCAACTTCAATTGATGTCCTTACTGATCTTGTTGCTAAATTTTTCAGTGTCTGTCCGTTGCAACTTCTGCGTGAAATTGAAACCAAAGTATGGCTCTTAGCTGTTGAGTCCGAGACTCAGGTGAAGAGTGAAGGAGACTTCAATTTAACCTTTTGTACCAGGGAGAGTGCTATTAAGAATGATTCCAGTATTATTGACCGAACTGCAAGTATAATAGCAAAGATGGATAACCATATAAATACAATGCGGAATAGAACTGTGGAAAAATATGAGTCCAGAGAAAACAATCAAATGCCTCACAAGAATCAAGTGGTGGATGCTGGTCTTTCAACTACTTTTGGTGGGAATACAAAGCCAAAACGAAGGGCCAAAGGATATGTGGCTTTGAGACGCCCAGCTCTTGACTCGGTAGAAAAAAGTGCAGATACTGATGATGGCTCCAATACTGTTGGTTTCAAAAATGAGTTGCAGTTACAAGAAGAAAATTATAAAGTAGAGATGTCTTTTTCTAGGTGGGAGGACAGGGTTGGAGCGGCAGAGCTGGAAAGGGCTGTTCTTTCTTTATTGGAATTTGGGCAAATCACTGCCGCCAAGCAACTACAATATAAATTCTCCCCGGGACAAATACCATCTGAGTTTAGACTTGTTGATGCAGCCTTGAAGCTTGCTTCTATGTCAACTCCTCCTAGCAATGTATCAGCCTCGATGCTTGATGAGGAAGTGCATTCAGTTATGCAGACATATGGGTTACTGAATGATAAGCGCCATATTGACCCACTTCAGGTAACTTCCCAAATCTCCTCCCCCTCCCCAGATATTTTTTCCATTGATGATATGTACAATGTTGTGGAATGTTGTCTCAAAATGCTAGGTTTTGGAGAGTTTGGTGGTCATTTTTACCGAAGGTAGTGGGCGTGGACTATGTAAGAAAATAATAGCAGTTATAAAAGTGGCAAACACCTTGGGTCTCTCATTTTTTGAGGCATTCGACAAGCAACCAATTGAGCTACTCCAGCTACTTTCTCTTAAAGCACAAGAGTCCTTTGAGGAGGCAAAATTTCTGGTGCAGACTCATCTGATGCCAGCTGCTAGTATTGCTCAAATACTTGCAGAATCTTTCCTGAAGGTTTGATTAATTATTATTATTATTTTATGAATCTACTTGCAAAATCTTTACTATGTTGGTGTATGGAAATTGGTGGATGTGTTAGAGATCCTAATCATTAGATGGACTTTTGTGGGCGTGTTGTTTCCCATCTATGGAATGAAGAAACTAACCTGGATTTGTGAATTGATGTCATTATGAGTTACAGTTTTGTAATTTACATGTCATGTCATTTATGAAGAGGTCGTGTTAAACAACTCCGTTTAGATATAATGTTGTGAAGTAGATAGGGATTCACGACTTTTTGCTAATTAATATTTATATTGTACAGGGTGTGTTGGCTGCACATCGGGGAGGATATATAGATTCGCAAAAAGAGGAAGGCCCTGCTCCCTTGCTATGGAGATTTTCAGACTTCTTGAAATGGGCAGAGCTTTGTCCCTCTGAACAAGAGATCGGGCATGCTTTAATGCGTTTGGTGATAACTGGGCAAGAAATACCACATGCCTGTGAGGTACCATGTTGATATTTATCACTCACATTTTCTTTTC
Source organism: Lathyrus sativus (assembly GCA_963859935.3). NCBI lineage: Eukaryota > Viridiplantae > Streptophyta > Magnoliopsida > Fabales > Fabaceae > Lathyrus > Lathyrus sativus. The sequence continues at coordinate 660,506,200 of OZ012741.1, read as the reverse complement.
ACTATCTTCAGAAATGGCAAATTAAGTCCAATTCTGTTGGGGAAATTCTAATTTATCTGAGATAATGATACCCTACTGTTGACTGTGATTAGGGGTGGCAAAATGGATGGATTGGATGGATATGGATTAGATTGTTAATGGATGGATCAAAGCAATCCATTAATCCATTAACAATCCACTAAACTCTCTTAATAAAAATCCAATCCAATCCATCCATTAAAAGATAAAATCCATCCAATCCATCCATTAGCATATTTCTAATGGATGGATATCCATCCATCCAAAAAATTAATTTAAAAATTCTTAATTTTATAAGTGACAACATAATATCCAATGGATTTATAAAATGAGATGGATGGATTGAATCCATCCATATGAGTTAGTGGATGGATTGGATCAAATCCATTAAATTATTTTTTGTCTTATGGATGGATAAATTATTGGATGGATTGGATGGATATTATTTAAATGGATTTCATTGCCACCTCTAACTGAGATACCCTCTACTCTTCTTTTGTTAAAGAAATTTACTAAGACACAAGAATATTACCAGTGCTGTTGATAACGAATGGATTGGCAGCGGGCAAAAAATTATATAGATTAACATAGTTTTGTAAAGAGAATATAAAAATGGATGGATTAAATTGGTTGGTACCCTGTATTTGCTTTTATTTTTGGTCCATTCAAGTAGGTATTTTTTTTAAATATTTTGATATTCAAAAGATAGTTTTAAAAATAAATTAAAACCGAATTAAAAAAAATTCAAAAGATTAAGCAAATATAGGAAAGAGCATAAAATGATGAAAGTAATAGAGCAAAGAAAGAAACAAAAAGAGCAGAAAATAGAATACTTACAATGAGAGCAACACCAATCAACATTATTTATAAAGATGAAGTGTTTAACTACAAATATTTTTAGTAGTTTGATTTATGGTTTCTCTGTCTTCTATCTGTAACTAAGGAAATATCCTAGATCTGTTCTACCTAAGCACAATTGAGTAGCAAATATTTAGATTGCTGCATATTATTTGTTTCTTTATTTCTACCAAAACTAGTATCACCAGTCCAAGGACTTGGGATTCACTGTTCCAAAAAAGATAAGGAGAGAATCCCATACAACAGAGTAGGAGAACAATGTAAGAAAAGCGAGGAACATATTCCGAGCTTGCACCTCACATGTGAATCAATTTCAATGTTGACATGTATTTATTGGTTAGTAAACTTGCAAGTTGTTTTTCTAGGATGGAGGCAAGTTGTTGAGCCATTATCCAGCCAATACACTTGACAGAAAAATTGACCCATAATTAGCTCGTGTGTGGTAGAACTTCAGTTGTAGACATAACAGAAAGACACGCTTTTCAAGACCCACTCCAACTCACTCTTGCGAGAACATATCAAGTGTGTAAACTAGTTTACAATAAGAGCAGAAAAAGTGAATTTTAATCATCAAGTTTTCTGTGAATGTTGAGGATTAGAAGGAAATTAATACCATAAATCCGGTGGCCTTACCATTCTTACAAGATCATATTTAAGATTTGCTCCCCATTATGCATTAACAACTTGAGAACTGGTATACCCCTCTCTTCCGCTGCTGTTGTGAGCTGCCTTATCTTTTGAAGGGATAATCGTTGAGTAGCTGTAATTTGGATGAAAGAAATATTAGTTAAGAAAGTATCTTAATGATTCTGGGTGACTCATTCCTTTGTCTTGAGCTGACAATGTTCTTCCTGTGAAATTGACATTTTCAGGTTGAGCTTCTTATTCTGTCCCATCACTTCTACAAATCATCTGCTTGCCTTGATGGAGTTGATGTTCTTGTTTCCCTTGCTGCAACTAGGGTTGATGCTTATGTTTTGGAGGGTGATTTCCCGTGCTTGGCTCGCCTGATAACTGGAGTTGAAAATTTTTATGCTCTCAATTTCATTCTTGGCATTCTTATAGAAAATGGTCAATTGGATCTTCTTCTTCAAAAGTATTCTGCTGCTGCCGACACAAACACAGGCACTGCTGAGGCTGTCAGAGGTTTTCGGATGGCCGTTCTTACATCTTTGAAGCATTTCAACCCTAATGACCTTGATGCATTTGCCCTGGTTTGTATTTTTTTTCTCTATTGATGAAATGTTGGCTACAGAGTTGTCTGTAAATTGATGTTGTGTCCTGCTTACATTCAAATACAATTAATTAGTTAATTATATTTCAATATTGCATACTGTTTCCAAGCATCTACTTAAGAAGTATTTCAATATTGCATACTGTTTCCAAGCATCTACTTAAGAAGTGGGCGCGTTGCATTTTTCACTTGCTCAGTTTTTTCTTTTTGTTTCTCTGTTCCCCAGAGTCATTGTTGCTTAACATCTTTCATTTGTCTTCTTTACAGGTCTATACTCATTTTGATATGAAACATGAGACGGCCACTCTTTTAGAGTCCAGAGCAGAGCAATCATGTGAACAGTGGTTTCGGCGTTATAACAAGGACCAGAATGAAGACTTATTGGATTCCATGCGCTACTTCATTGAGGCTGCTGAAGTTCACTCTTCCATTGATGCTGGCAATAAAACACGGAGGGATTGTGCTCAAGCTTCCCTTCTGTCCCTCCAAATACGAATGCCAGATTTCCAGTGGCTTTATCTATCAGAAACCAATGCTAGACGGGCATTAGTTGAGCAGTCTCGTTTCCAAGAAGCTTTAATTGTAGCTGAAGCTTATAACTTAAACCAACCAAGCGAATGGGCTTTGGTGCTCTGGAACCAAATGCTCAAACCTGAAGTAATGGAGGAGTTTGTTGCTGAATTTGTGGCAGTTCTACCTCTTCAGCCTTCAATGTTGACTGATTTAGCAAAATTTTATAGAGCTGAAGTAGCTGCCAGAGGAGACCAATCTCATTTCTCGGTATGGCTCACGGGGGGAGGGTTGCCTGCTGAATGGGCTAAATATTTAGGAAGATCGCTCAGGTGTTTACTGAAGCGAACGAGGGATTTGAGGTTGCGGATGCAGTTGGCTACAGTGGCAACTGGATTTGGAGATGTCATCGATGCGTGCACGCAAGAAATGGACAAGGTCCCTGACAATGCGGCCCCCTTAGTGCTGAGGAAAGGTCACGGTGGAGCTTATCTCCCTTTAATGTGAAACTTTATACTGTAAATTGTCATTATGATTGGACAAACCAGGTTGGGCAGGAAGTTGGTTCTTGACCTTGTCCCATTGCTGGCTCAAAAACAATGTGGGGGTCATTGTCGCACCACATATTGAACGATGCTGAGCCAAAACCGGATTGGCTGGACGAAATGAATATTGAATGGGTGGTTGATCTATATATACATGTATATTTTTTTTGTTGAGTAGATGCTTGATGGTTGTATATTAGGCAAATTGTATCTGTAGCTCATTCTTGTAAACACCCTAATAGTTTTTGTTTTCTCCGATTCTTTTGTAGGGGAGAAGAGGGTAGTTGTCGATTTTGAGGCCGATAGCATTAGAATGCCCCGTTTGTTTCTTTTCTTTTTTGCTCCACAATGTATAGTTCCTGTACATCAATATAAAAATCCATTTGCCATGTTCTTCGTAGATATTACCGTTCTGTTGCCTACAAATTTTGGTTCAATGCCTCGTCAATTATTTTTACTATATTTGGTTCTTATTCAAAGCTAGTATATCGTGGATGCTGATAGATTTGTTTGACAAACAGAACATTGAATTCTTTGATGGGTTACGCATTGTCAAAAGTTGTTGATTATTTGCACGACCTCATTATCGATTTGTTGTGTGCACTAGAAATGCAATACAACGATTAGAATATCAATTATTCAGCTATCCCAATTATTTGTTACTTCAAGACACTACTTACTGCTAAGTGTCAATGTTGGATTTATATCGCAATAACTATCGTGTCACATCATGTGCATCCACGTGTCACATCATGTGCATCCACATTTCCTTGCCCAAATCACTGTAATTATCAATAACAACAAATGTTCAAACCTTGTTCCGCTAAGTGAGATCAGCTTAATGGATTAATTTCTGCCATAATGTGAAAATCACCTAAAACACAGGCTACCTCTGTTACTAGTTTTAAGCCTCAAATGCTACAAAACTAGATAAAATACATTTCAAGTTAACCAGATGGGGGATACATTATACAATATCCCTACAATAAAAAATCATATTCTTAATCTTTACTTTTTTCTGAGTTTACGTGCGGAGCTTTTGTAGGACGCCTCTCAGCAAGGAAACGTTTTGAACTCTCAAGGACGCCAAAGAATATTGAACCACCTATGCCTATTCAAAGTACTCTTGGCCCAATATCCTGCAATAAATATAGGAGTATGGTTTATATTATATAAGATCATAAGCTCCAAGTATATTTCTTGCCACAAAGCTATATTTTTCCTAATCTACATAGGGCAGTAGAAGATAAAGTGCACGCTTTGGGAGGAAGTTGCACCATACTATTTTACTTTTCTCAAGCTACAAAAGAAAACACAGAAAGCACATACCTTCATAAAAGCACCAGGTCCCTCTTCCTTAATAATGGTTTGAACGCAATCCACAATTCCCTTATATATTGGTTTGCAGGTCCCTTAAGAGGAGGAAATAACAACTTCGTAAATGGCAGGATAATTTACTATTGATTTACTTGCAGATTAATTGAACAGAAAAGGAATCATGTGTGTATGGAGATAGATGGTTATCAGATAAAACCAATATATACATATGAAAAAGAAACAGGATTTCATCTTACCTGAATCATTAACCAATATATACATATGAAAAAGAAACAGGATTTCATCTTACCTGAACCATTAACCTTGTCTTGATGACAGCAAGGGGTGTAGTTATTGCTCCAGTTAGTGCGCCTACAAGAAACAAAAATGGTAACCCACATCACAAAGTTAGTAGGATACACCATAATGCTTACCAAATCAATCCAAAGACAAATTAGAATCCTAATTACCCCACAAACCCATTTACTCCTCAAGAAAATACAAATAGAGCTGGAAAATAAAAACAATGCAGTTTTTTTTTACACCGGCATGAAAGGCAAAAATAACTTTTGTTTGACAGAACCATTACTAATAACAAAACATCTCAACACAGTTAATCTTTAAAATACATAAATATAGAACTCGAGAAATTTACCGCAAGCATATAACCTATTCGAATCTGCTCATAAAGGCAAAACTGAATAGCATCAAAGGACAAATCCCGCAGTAAAAAAGATCCATACCCCTGTGATTTCAAATATCAATATCAAAGAAACATTTTAACAAATTATCACGGGTGTAGGGAATACAATTTATCATAAAATATTACAAGAAAGAAATAGTGAGCTTCATACAGCATAAAATCTTTAGAGCCTTCCTTAGCTGCAATAAAGCGAACAGCATTAGAAGCTGAGGTAAACTGCCCAGTTTGCATCGTTGCTTAACAACCTGTGGAGCACTAGACAATGTGAAGTTTCCCATTGAAACCATATGCAACCATGAAAATATCATTTTTACAAATATGAGAATTTAGTAACCTCTGTTGGAACGCGAACAAAAGATGCAGCAATGCCCCCTATAGCACCTGCAGTCTAATGAAATTTAAAAATTGAATGAAAAATCATATTCCAGAAACTTCAAAAAAATTTGCATCAATAAAATTTTTGGCCAGCAATAACATAATGATTACAAATACATAACATCAACTACGGTACAAGCCAAATAGATCCAAGAGGATTCAGATGACCATAATTGACCAAACTTAAGACTTCAAAGCAATGAGAGACAATTAATTGTGTTAAGAGTCCCACATCGAACAATATATGACATGAACATGTGTTTATAAATGGGGACAATCCTTACTATACCAATTGATTTTGTAGGTTTGAGTTAGGTCCAACCGCAAAAGCACTCAAATTTTCAGGAAACATCGTTAGCAATTTCTGCTTTACAGTTTCATAAACTCCAACAAATAAAGCCAGATGCCCTGCACATCTAAAAGCAACACCAGGTGTTAAATAAAGAACCACCTAGATATGATTCATGAACCTATATTTTGATACGCATAGAACAAAAATTCCTGAAAACCACTTAAGTAAATTTGTGAAATATATAACTCTCTTTCAATTTAAATATGCATAACATCTTCAATGAGGAGTAAATAAATAGTTTTTGTAAAAGATACTAGCTTTCCAAACTAAATTTTATATATATATATATATATATATATATATATATATATATATATATATATATATATATATATATATATATATATATATATATATATATATATATATATATATATATATATATATATATATATGCTCCCACAGCCTATGGGAAGAACCCAAGACCAGACTAAGTAAAGAGCTTTTCGAATGAGCAACCAAGAATCCAAAAGTGAACAAATAATCTACATTGAGGAACATAATATTAAAATCATGTTAAACGATGGCTTGTTGGAATTTTATTAATTAGAGTGAGAATTGTAAAGATTTATTGACAATTAATGGACAATAAATGAACACAAGTAATAACTAATATAGAAATGAATTTGAAAAGATTCATTTTAGTCCCACATTGAAGGGAATGAAAATATTATTAGTGTTTATATATTCCAACTTGGTCAATTGGGTTGGGCCCTAAAGGGCACCCAATTTTGTGAAAGGAGTGAGGTCACACCTATGACCATCAAGACACACACGCGCCGCCGCCGCCGTCGGTTCAGTCTAGATGAATTATTCTCACCGCAACAATAACCATTAGTTCCAGAGGAAGCTTAGGACTGCTGTTGATTTAGATTTGTGGTGAATAACAGTTACATTACATTACATTTTCATGTAGCTGTTTGAGGGTTCTGTTTTTATTTGTTATTGTTAGAGTATATTAATTAAAGTTGTTGGTGGGCTTCTACTAGCAGGGCTGGAACTTGACATAATTCATAGTATTGAGTTTTATGGAACTTGACATAATTCTTAGCATTAGCTTGGAATCTCTTCTCTCCCATTCATCGAGCTCTCATTGTTGCTGTTATTGGTGCTACTGCTTTCGTGGATAGGACGCAGAAAAATCAAGAGATATTGAAGCTTAAGAAATCCATTGAATTTAGGGTAGGGTTATGGTCCCTTTGAATTTATTCCTTTTCTAGTGGGGCCAATTTTTACTGAAGCTTTCAATTTAATAATTTTCAAAACCGTTATGGTTTTAGGTTTCAAAATTAATATCAAAATTAATGGTGTAATTTGCTTTACTGTTTTTCCTTTTTATGATTAAGTTGCGGTTAGGTTAGATTTTAGGGTTTAATAGTCATAATATATTGGGAAAAGATTTGTTGACACAATTGATTTAGATTTGTGGTGAATAACAGTTACATTACATTTTCATGTAGCTGTTTGAGGGTTCTGTTTTTATTTGTTATTGTTAGAGTATATTAATTAAAGTTGTTGGTGGGCTTCTACTAGCAGGGCTGGAACTTGACATAATTCATAGTATTGAGTTTTATGGAACTTGACATAATTCTTAGCATTAGCTTGGAATCTCTTCTCTCCCATTCATCGAGCTCTCATTGTTGCTGTTATTGGTGCTACTGCTTTCGTGGATAGGACGCAGAAAAATCAAGAGATATTGAAGCTTAAGAAATCCATTGAATTTAGGGTAGGGTTATGGTCCCTTTGAATTTATTCCTTTTCTAGTGGGGCCAATTTTTACTGAAGCTTTCAATTTAATAATTTTCAAAACCGTTATGGTTTTAGGTTTCAAAATTAATATCAAAATTAATGGTGTAATTTGCTTTACTGTTTTTCCTTTTTATGATTAAGTTGCGGTTAGGTTAGATTTTAGGGTTTAATAGTCATAATATATTGGGATTAAGTTAATATTAAGCTACTATTATGTTATGATATGTACTATTATGTTAAGAAATGGTTGATCAAGGTGATGCTGATGCAAGAAATGTCCATTCTACCCCTACTCCTCAGGCTAAAGTTAAGAATGTGGCAGAAATGAATAATCATAGTGTGATAAACAGTGCTGACGAGGTAGTTTTTTTTGTTGTTGTTTGATGATTGTAGAATCTATATACAGTAGATAAGATAGTAAGATGATTTTGTTGATTTTAGTTATTGTGGTTGGTTTTACTATGCAGATGAGTGGTTATGATGAGACTGGTACTGCTTTGGAACGAGAAGTGTTTATGAAAGAGCTTGAGAGTTTTTATAGGTCGAGGTCCTTGGAATTTAAGCCTCCTAAGTTTTATGGAGTGCCATTGAATTGTATCAAGTATGTATAAGTGTAATATAATACCCTTCAAATGTATTATCAGAGTAATCTCACTTTACTCGCAAGCTTTTTAAGGCTACTTTTAGCGAGCTTGCTTGCTTGAGTTCCTTTCCTTTGATACTAGTTTTTGAATGTGTTTATTAACTGATCTGATATAGTGGATTCTGTATTTAACCATCCACTGCAGGTCGTGGAGAGCTGTTATCAAATTGGGTGGCTATGAATTGGTATGGTCCCACTCTTGTTCTTGCGATATATACTTTTAACAATGCTGTCTGATATATACATTTTCCATCTGATGAGGTAAGAATTATTGTTGTTTTGTCTGAGAGCATATCATAACATTCTAGTTTGCTTGATAATATTAAGCCACTAATATTAAGCTACTATTAAGTTAATATATTAAGCTACTATTAAGTGTAATTTGCTTCATTTACCAATAGCTGAAATTGCATGATAATGAAGCTTTGGACTTGTTTGATTTTCCCACCTTTGTATGTATGTAGTAATACTGTTTTATGTCATCGATATATTCCAGGATCAGGTATTATCGAGCATGCAACAGAAGCTTGACGATCTTTGTGAGCAGCTTAACAGTTCTGAAGAGAACAAAGTTGTTTCTATCAACAAGTTATCCAATAAGGATAGGGAGTTGCAATTTAATGATTGTCTTAGAGTTGAGGCACTGCTCAAACTTTTGAAGAATTATTTAAGAAAAGCTACGAGGTAACAGAAGATCAGTTTTATGTATAATATTAAAAGATTACCTATTGTTGATTTACCTACTGTCAATTTAAGTGCATTCATACATGAAAGTTGCTTACATTTTCTTCTATTAATTGTCTAATAAAGTAAAAAAAAAAGAGAGTTTGTGTGCCATTATCTGCATTAAAAGGTCTTGTCCGCCATTGTAACTCGCGAATTCTACACTTTTGGGTCTATTCATGGATGCTTGAGTGGTGGTTCATTAGAAAATAAGTGATATAAGAAGAACTCTAGATAGATGACTGTTATGATTATATGCACTCTCAGTGGCTTGTAGTCACTACTGTATTTTAATAGCATATAAAGTTACATCTCCCTGTCATTATATTTGGTTCGAGTGGGCCATGGTTGCTTTCTAGTACACTGGCTAGAATGCTCTTAATTGACTGTGAGCAAAACAGTAATGACTACCCCGTGACATTATCCGACATGGTTGACAATATCTTTCACGCATTCTCGTACTTATCTTTGAATTCTTGTGTTGATTTAATTCTAATATTATTTTTCTTCGGCTTTTTATTCGATATACTTGGATAGACAATATTGTAACTTAGGGGACTCAATATGTTGGAAGCTTGTTTCAAAAGATTTTGCAGTGTGAGTGCTACATTAGACTTAGAATTCTGATTAGTTAGATTTTGCTTCAAGCCTATTCTATTAGAGTTTTATTCCGTAAGCTCTCTATTAGATTTTTATTCAGTAAACTCTCTATTATTGTTTTATTCAATAAGATCTCTATAATTACCTAGTGTAAGCACTTCACAAGTCCCAAAAAATCTTTTAGAGTTTTATTAGTAAGCTCTTTATTCAGTAAGTTTTATTCAATAAGCTCCCTATAGTTACCTATAAGACTGACATGAAGTCTTTATGGTTTAATTTTTTGTTCTGTTTTCTAATGACACTGTTATGGTTTTGACTCTATTCACTACAATCTTTGCTTAACCTTTACATATGTGCCCCTCAATGGTTGGTTCATGCTTAACTTTCAAGCATTGCATAAATGCTTTCCCTCAGTCATCAGTTTACAACACTTTTATATTATAATGTGTTTTGTTTTTAAGATCTTGAAGGTTGTGTTTTATGTCTTAGCCTTTTCCCTGTTGCTTTTAAGGATGAATGTGGAATTATAGCTATAGATTTAAGTGTGAAGAAAGGTGGATTCATATCTAGATTCAAGTGCGAAGAAAGGAGGTTGCAGTTCTTTTTTATTGTCTGTCACAACATGGATTCATTATGTTTCTGCAACATTAATAAAGCTCTGACATATTACTTTTAGGACAAGTTGTTTCTGTTAGGTTCAACACTATAGTATCCATCGATGGCACCCACAAAATTTGATACCACCAGCAGAGTTGCTTTCGGAAGTGGATACTCGCTGAAGGGCCACGCCGATAAAATTTCAGCTTCTATTTCATGATGGTTGGCATTGATTTGCAGTTTGGGTAAGTTCCTCATTTGTAAGTTTCTTTGAGAGCCATTTGTTAAGCGAGCAAATAGAGATGATATATTCTAACTTCAATTTAGAGTATTGTTGTCTTTTATTGCTTGCATTATGTTTCAAAACTAATTTTAAAACAAAAGTGGATGAATAATGTTCTTAAAACACTAAACAGAACATAGAGAAACCCTTTTATTTATGTGATTTTGAAATATGAATATATGCATGACCATTCAATTTCAAGGCTGCAGATTCAAAAGCAAAACTTGAATAAAATTGAAGCAACTTGATTGTTAATTGTATTTATAATTCTTTCCTTGTTATTATATGCAAACTAAGGAAATAAAAATTTATTATGATTTTAGTATGATTTCCCTTGTTGTCACGTAACTGTTATTGTGTCATGCTCTATTTATATGTACAAAAGATTTAAACTCTGCATGCTTTCAGGGAGCCTTTGTTTGGAGTTGCAAGACATTGGTAACTGAGGTAAGACTTTCATATGACAATTCTGAATGTTTTCTTCTCATAAAATGCATGTCTTTAATTATTTGTGTTGCACATTTCAATTTCAATTTTTTTAGTGAAGTATTAATTTTAAGAGTTCACATAATTTATAAATACACGAGGCATAGGAGTAGATGATTATGCAAAGTATTTTCCATTCCCTTTTTCTTTAGCCATTAAAGGTTATATATTTTTTTATATCACACTTTAAGTACTTAAAATATATTTTCATTTTTTAGGTGTGTATTTGTGTATACTTAGATTTATATAAATACTGATGCAGAAACACTACAAGAAATGTTTAAGGATACACTAAAAAAGGCATTGAAAGGAGGAGAAATGTTTTCTGCATTTGCTAATAATTGCATTGGATGTTATCTGGCTCAATTTGTTGAAGCATGTGTGGCTAATGAATTTTTTTTTATGTTTATTAGTGAACACAATTACGTTGAAGGTTTTTTTTATGTAAAGAGATGTTGATTAAAAAAAGTAAATTTGAATATTGAATTGGATTGTGTTTATAATTTGAAAATTTGGATAGTAGATCATTGCTAGATGAACTACTTTGATTTTAATAATGTAAACTTTATAGGTAATATATGCATAACAAGTAGGTTTGTAAGGTTGATAATTTGGATAGCAGATCCTTAATAGGCTGTGACATATGAGGTAAACAAAATCTGCTGCAATGTTTTTTCATCATATTTCACTTAATACTGGTGGTAATTTGTAGGTTGGAAATATTGGTGGTCGAGAATTTGCAGATTTTTTTTAAAAAAAATATTTGCAACTTGCGGGGGTTCAAACCGCCACAATATACCATAGTTTTTTTTAAAAAAATATTTGCAACTTGCGACGGTTCAAACCGCCACAATATACTCTCGCAATAAAAAATCATTAAGCAAGTTAAGACGGTTGAAAACCGTCACAATATGGAGATTACGACAGTTAGCTACCCATCGCAATAAGGTCTCGCGACACATGTTTTCGCGACGGGATTGAAACCGTCGTAACTTACAAATTGTGACGGTTAAAACCGTCGTAATCTATCAAAGTGAACCGTCGCAATTTGCCAATTTTCTTGTATGGAGAGTGCAGTGGGTGTTATCCCAAAAATACAAAGATGAAAGAAGCATGTTTGAGCAATAGTCTGGACCTACTTTTGACAACATGATTAAATTATAAATACCCATGTCTTTCCAAGTTTGAGATTTTGTTTTCTCTAACTTTTGTAGCCAACCTAAATAATTAGAAGGATCCTTAAAGGATGGATTTCCCCAAAATACCCTAAAGTTATTCATATACCTAAGATCAATGTCCTCTTCAGTTGAAGGAGTATGCTAGTTGGCAGGATTAGGGTCCTCATTGCTAGCCCTAAGTTTTTTAGCATGACCTATGGGTTCGTACCTATGGTAAGTTGGGAAGAAGTCCTTAAGTTTACTAGGATCAACGTCTACATCAAATAAAAGACCAAATAAAGCCAATGGCTTACCAGCAACAAAAATAGAAATAAGTACCTGGGATTCATATATTCTTCTTTTCTCTTCAGCAAGCGGTTCAGGTAGGTACTGTTGATTTCCCACCATGGTCGGACCGTTGATGGTGTCAAATGATGGAAGTTGAGAAATATTTTTAGGAGCCTTCATGGGTTTAGCATATTCTTTGGAGGCTTTGGTGACATCTTTGTTGGAACGGTTTGAGGAAACCATTGTTGAAATGGAGTTAAACTGGTTTGTTTGGAGGACAAGAAGATTGTGAGTTTAGGGATTCAGAAAGTGTAAAAAAAAGAAAAGAAATAAAAAAGGGGTATTTGTAAGGGTGAGAGTGGAAGCAGTTTTGAAGCAGCATTTATGGTTAAAATGGGAGTGGGACACATGTTCTATCCTTGATGAAGCGGTGGCAGTTAATGCCTAGCTCATGATTTCCTAGGGTCTAGGATACGTGAGGATGGCAAAGATTCTCATGTGGGGGTGAAAGGACATTTCAGAAAAGATAATCATGACCATGACGTCATAGGCGTGCTATATAAGCTAAACCATTTATAGCAGTTACTCATCAGATATGTCGAATCACACATGGATCAATCAAGGCATCGAATAAAGTCATCAAAAAATGTCTTTTTCTTCAGCTATCGAAAATGACATTTTAGGGGGGAAATTTGTTAGCTCCCAAATTTGACTCCTAGTTTTAAATAATGAAATAATAAAGATAATTATGTAAAATGATGAGAAGGTTTCGACAGGGTTATGAGAGACTTGTTTGGTCGAAACAACACTTTTGTGCGAGAAGGATATGTTGAATGAGATGTGAAGAAAAAATATTTTAAATTCTTATAAGGTGGTTCGCCAGAAGATGATGGCGTTGTTTCGACGTGTGATTTGAATTCAAATAAAGGAGGGAGCTTTTATTCTTATCCAGATTTGTGAAGAAAGACACGTGGAGCTTTTCTAAGGAAAGGAGACATGTCGAGCGGCACTTGTCATTTGTTGGTAGGAAGACTGTTAGGGTCAGTTGTTTTTTATCATTATAAATAGAAGGTCTTAATGCTAGATCGGGGTGTTCCAAATTTGTATAAAGTTTCTAAAACTACTCAAAGTATCCGCGTGTAGAGAAAAAGAGTGTGTCGAAGAAAATGCACATTTGATTACACCATACTTTTACACTTTAATGCAAATTTCATCTTTTTACCACAAAGTATATCCTTTTATTATTCAAGTTATTTTTCAATGTCTTTAATTGTCTTTGATCAAGTTTATGCACTTTACTTCCTTTAAATTTCAAAGTTTTTAGTTGTTAGATCATAGATAATATTGAAATCTTCATTATTTCCTAAACTTTAAATTAAGAATTACTAGCACATGTTTTAGGATTTGTGCGTTTGATCCTGTAAGTAACCAAATTATTTTTTAATTGGAAAGACCAGTGGCTGTTTACTAATTTTCCCAGTAAACAGCTGCACGATATTGTACGTGATTATTCCAGTAGTTACACGCTTTTCTCCTTTTTCACCTGATTTTTCACTAAGTTCAATTTCTTCACACTTAGCTATTTTTTCCTCATTATTTGGTCTTTATTCTTCCTTTTGGCTCATTTTCACTTTTTTTTCCTGATTCTTTGCCTAATTTCTTGTAATGGCGGACTTTTATCATAGCTCCAAACTTGAATCATTGTTTTTCCTCAAGTAACTCGTCTGCAACTGATCATCATTCCAATTCCCGAATTCAATCGAGAAAATTGGGAAAACTTCTTACAACATAATAATTACTCAATATGTCTTTCAGCTCACTAATTTTTACTCGATTTAACTGGGTAATCATACAATCTGTTGGGTCCTGAGGAGAAGCGTCAATATTGGGCTAAGAGCAACACAAGTGAGAGAGCATTGTGGACTCACACTTGAGGGGGAGTCTTGAGAATAATAATTTCAAGTGTGAGTTGGGGTTCTACATTGGTTATAAATGTGGAGAGTTAAGCATTTATAAGTGAGAGAGTCCACACACCTATCACCTTAAGGTTTTGGGTGAATATGTGGTGTCTCTCTCACTTGTGTTGCTCTTGACCCAATTTTCAATGCTCCTTAGTGAAAAACTCCCCCAACAAATGGTATCAAGAGTTTCCACTTAAGGGGAGCATTGTGGACTCACACTTGAGGGGAGTATTGAGAATAAAAAATTCAATTTTGAGTTTGAGTCCCACATTGGTTATAAATGTGGAGAGTTGAGCATTTATAAGTGAGAGAGAGACCATATATTCACCCTAAACCTTAAGGTGATAGGTGTATGGGTTCTCCCACTTATAAATGATAAACTCTCCACATTTATAACCAATGTGGGACTCTAACTTACACTTGAATTTATTATTCTCAAAACTCCCCCTCAAGTGTGAGTTTACAATGCTCCTCCTCAAGTGGAAACTCTTTTGTCCATGTACACTTATACTGTCGCTGACACCTATTCTTGGGCATTTCAATTTCAACGGGACACCTATTCTTGGGCATTTTGATACAAGTACTTCGGTCCCTTTACTTGAAACAAAGGCTCATGATACCATTTGTTAGGTCATGAGGAGGAGCATTAACATTGGGCCAAGATCAACACAAGTGAGAAAGACACCACATATTCACCCAAAACCTTAAGGTGACAGGTGTGTGGGTTCTCCCACTTATAAATGCTCAACTCTTCATATTTATAACCAATATGGAAAGCCAAATCACACTTGAATTTATTATTCTCAATGAAACTTGTTCCTTCAGGCCTAGGAACTAAATCCCAAACTTCATTCCTCTTAAACTGCTCCAATTCTTCTTGCCTGTCATTGATTCAGAATTCATCAGTTAGAGCTTCTTTCACATTTTTAGGTTCAATCTCACAGACAGGGCAGGAATCAGATACCACATCCTTTGATCTAGTGATAATCCCTTCATTTGGATTTCCTATGCTGAGTTCTTTGGGATGATCTTTATGAATCCTGATAGAGGGACCTTTGTTGGCTTGATTGTCATCATCCCCCATAGATGCAACTTCATTGTTGTTATCATTATCAACTACATTTTCTGAATTCTCAGTCAACTGAGGCGATGTTTCAACATCATCTTTGACATTTGTATGCTTCTCCATAGTTGAATCATATATCACAACATTAATATACACTATAATGACCTTGGTTCTTTGGTTGAAAACTTTATAGGCTCTGCTTTTTATGGAGTAGCCCAGAAATATCCTTTCATCACTCTTGGGATCCATTTTCCTTCTTTGTTCGCGATCAACCAAAATATAACACTTGCTTCCAAATACATGAAAATACTTAACAATAGGCTTCCTTCCTTTCCACAATTCATAAAAAGTAGTTGTAGTATCAGTTCTTAAAGTGACCTATTATGAATATAGTAGGCAGTATTCATCGCTTCTGTCCAAAAATGGTATGGAAGATGCTTAGCATGAAGCATAACTCTAGTAGATTCTTCAAGTGTTCTATTCTTGTGATTAATCACTCCATTTTGCTGAGGAGTGATGGAAGAAAAGAATTCATGACTAATACCTCCAGAGGAGCAGAAATCAGCAAACTTGCTATTTTCAAACTCATTTCCATGGTCACTCATGATCTTGACAGTTTTGCTTTCTTTTTCTCTTTGAAGCTTTTGACATAATTCTTCAAAAGAATCAAAAACATCTGATTTTTCCTTGATAAAGTGCACCCAGGTGAACCTTGAAAAATCATCAACAACAACATAATCACACATATTTCCACCAAGGCTCTGAACTTGCATAGGGCCCATTAAATCCATCTGAAGAAGTTCTAAAACGTTTGAAGTAGTCAGATGTTGGATCTTTGGGCGAGACATCTTGGTTTGCTTTCCAATTTTACATTCACCACAGATTCTTCCTTCCTTTATCCTGAGCTTGGGAATGCCTCTGATAGCTTCTGTAGACATAATCTTCTTCATACCTTTTAGATGCAAATGACCAAGTTTTTGGTGTCACAATTGAACTTCATCTTCCTTAGACATCAAACATGTAAGGGAACAATTTGTTAACTGAGGTGTCCATAAGTAACAGTTGTCCTTAGAATTGACTCCCCTCATTAGGACTTCAATCTTCCCATTAGTGACCAAACATTCAACCTCAGTGAAATTCACTTTAAGACCTTGATCACATAACTGACTTATGCTGATTAGATTAGCAGTTAGACCTTTGACAAGGAGAACATTGTCAAGACTATGGAATCCAGTACATGCTAGTCTTACAACTCCCTTAATTTCACCTTTGACACCATCACCAAAAGTGACATAACTGGTAGAGTGAGACTCAATGTATACCACAAACTTCTTTACTCCAGTCATATGTCTAGAGCATACACTGTTAAAATATCAGTCTTCTTTAGCTGAAGCTCTGAGAGAAGGGTGAGCAATAAGTGAAGTAGTAACTTCCTTTGGAATCCAATTCTTTTTAGTTTTAACCACACCTTGATTAACCTAAGGCTTGGTTGTACCTTTTGGATAGCCATTCAGCTTGAAGCATGACCAGCTTTCCCACTATAATGACATCTCCAGTTCGAGCCGCAACATAGCAGCAAAAAGCAAAAATTTAGATTTGGAAGGATTCCCTCCGAGATTTATATCGTCTCCACAGGGGAAAATGCGAGGGAAAAATGTTTTTCAACGGTCTCTACATTTCTAAACTTGTTGTGAAAATTTGTCGATAGATAAAAAAAAATAAAAAATAAAGGCAGAAAATATAAAGACGGAAAATATAAAGTAAAGACTGAAATATAAACGAATCCTTGTTGGGATTGGATCTCATCAATTGATAACGCATGCATTCTTTTAATCATATTATACACAACTCAAATGTTCGTCTAATACCATCACATATCACCCACAACAGAGGTTATGTATAACACAAAGTCGAGAGGCCAACCATATTGTCTCATCAGTGATGTCTCACGCAACAAAACCAACACAGAGCATAAAGAACTAATACTCACATGAATGTTAAACCTAAATCTATGTCTAGAGTTTAGACCTAACATATATTCACATAACATCCATATAAAATTAATAATTTGATTCATATATAATGCCATGATCAGAATACGTACACATGATTAACCCTTTTTACATGTATTCAACTAATTTTCCAAATGTATGTGAACATAGTTCTTCATCTCTATTAATACGTATCCTCACAATACCGTTTGTATCAAAAACATTATTGTGGTGTTTAGTGTGTTAATCCTACTCATGCTACTAATCAAGACAATAAAATAAAAGTGATGCAAATGAATATCAACTCACAAGACTATGTCAAAAGTTTGCTCATTGATAGATGAATATCTTAGATCAAAGATTTGAAAAGGTTTTGTCAAGAACCATAAATAATAAATTAAAGTCAACATCAATATTGAATCAAAACTAGTTCACAAACATATATTAGATGAAATACATAAGGTATCAAAAGATTACATCTAAACCCAACACGAGATCTAAGATCTTACCTTCTCCCCCTTATGGTGTGTGTTTCTCTCTCTAAAATATACTTGAAATGAAGAGAGATAAAGTTCTGATCCCCAAAAGTACAAGTTATCTCTAAAACAGAAAGAAAACTACTTAAATAGTATTTATGAAATCTGTCATGTTCGCCTAGTGAACAACCTATTTGCACAACAAAGTCTACTTTCGGGCACTTCAAGTGCCTCAGGAACAGTTAAACCGCCTTTGGAAAATATCTGAGTTCGCAGTGCGAGCAATTCTTGGCACTACAAACAACCTTGCTACAAGTTCGCACTACGAACTTAGGGTCCTTTAGCTACTGCCTCAAATCTGGGATGGTTCGCTGGTCCTTCGCTGAGACTTCGCCACATCGAACATTTGCTGCTAGTTCGCCCAGCGAACTTACTGCCTTTTATTATTGCCATCTTCTTGAGATCGTTCCCTGGGGCTTCGCCATGATTTCGCCCTGCGAACATGCGCTGGAACTCCTCACTGGTAGTTTGCACATCGAACATGTTCAATCTCTTATTTTCCTTTGGCTTCCTTGTCCAATTACTTGTGTCTTACACGTTGATGTTTTTATGCATAATTTCTGCACAATAACACACAAATCAAAGCAACCAAAGGTATTCTAACAATATTGAAGAATAGCATGATATCATGGAATAAATCCAAGAAAAGAAAAGAAAATAATTGAAAAATGCCAATAAATAAGGATCAATTTAAAGCAAGTTTGGCATTCAACAAACTCTCCTCAACTAGATCTTTGTCTGTTCTCAAGCAAAGTATGCCTCTCATTAAAAACAAGAGGATTTGCTCGAGTATTTAATTCAACCAAGAATGGATATATGGCTCAAATAAATAAACAAATGTACATAAGCAATGTTCACTACTTCTTAGAATCGAACAATGCAAAAGAATTTAGTTCTTAAACAAATATCATGCAATGCGTCAAATAACAACTAAACTCTCATGCTTGAATCACTCTAACACTCCTCTTCGAATAAGAATTGAAGAAATTAACATGTTTGCAACCATGGAGTAATCTCACTCACCTGACAAATGATGCAAATACAATCCAATTCATACATTCATCTAAATCAATGACCAAAAAATTCATGGAAGCAAGAAGATCTCTAAGGTCAATAAAGGTTGTAGCTTGGTTAGGTTCACAACAAAGAGACATTTATAAGGCCATGGATTTAAAGTTGTCAATACAAAAGAAACATTCACTATACAAGGTTATGTACACATTACAACTTCACCCAACACTTTCTTTTCTCAATTGGTCACCCTTCCAACACCCTTTATGCATATTATTCATTTTCTTTTTTTTTTCTCATTCAAACAAGCATGCTTTTTCTTTTTCTTTTTCACAATTCATATTCACAATTTTCTTTTCAATGCTTGTTTGAAAATTTTCAAAACCATTGAGTAACCTACCACTTTCTTTTCACTCTCCCCAACTTAGTTTCAACCAAACCTTAAGTTAATGTTCCTTAATCAAGGAAGACAATTTAGAACAATTTCAAAGGTTCAAGAAATTTTTAGAATCCTAAACAATTCAACGATGAACTAACTTTCAAATTATGTACAAATACCAAGTTCATCACTAAACTAGGATCTAAACTATTGATAAGTCCAAGCTTTAGAGTTTGACATTAATTTTAGTAAAACTAACTTATCAACAAGATGTTGGACAAGATGTACTAACATGAAGAACAAGAAGTTGGACAAGATTTCCTATCATGTTGATTCGACATCTTTGTCTGTTACTTTGCAGTTTTGAAAACTGTTGTTTTATTTCCAGATTTTAGAATATTTTGGGAGTATTTGTTTATCCTAGGTGGCGTTCAAGATTGAGGAATCAAAGATTCTGTTGAAATCTGAAGACGTTGTTTTCTAAGTATGGAGACATTTTAGGAAACTTTAGATTGAAGAAAACTATTCCTTTGGAGAATAAGTTGCATATTCTGTGTAACAGAATTGTTGCGTGTTTGAAGCCCAAATGCAGTCTAGTTTATGACTATAAATAGGATGGATTTAACCTAATCAATGCAAGGAAAATATGCTACTACTTAGTAAGTTTTAGGGTTTGTCTATTTGTGAGCCTTTCTTGTATCGTGTTGATATTGGAGCTGGACTATCTGCATTGAGTTGTAATTTCTATCACTGATGTGATTGAAAGGGAATTGAGAAGGGTCTCATACCTAGGAAAGTCTTAGATAGAAATTAAGCACGAGTAGTGATTAAGTGATAAGTTTTAAACCATAGGTTGTTTAGCTTAGAATTAATACTATCTAGTAGATTTCATTCCTGGCTTGGTAGCCCCCAGACGTAGGTGTTGTTGTACACCGAAAAGGGTTAACAATTATTGTGTGCTCATTTACTTTATGCACTTTTATTGTGCATATTCTATTCTAGTCATTGTTCTTATCAGAGATCAAGTGTCTCAACATCTATTAGGACATCTGAGATCTTCATACCAGAATTTCAAATGGTACCATGAGCCTTTGGTTTGAGAAAGGGACTGACTTACTTATATCAAAAGTATCTCATATGGGCATGGGTAGGTGTCTCGCATGTGGTTGAGTGTCCCATTGAAAAGTGCCCAACGGCGGTACAAGTGTATGTGGAAGAAAGAGTTTCCACTTAACGGGGAGCATTGTGGTAGACTCACACTTGAGGGGGAATGTTAAAAAACAATTACAAGTGTAAGTAGTGTGGAAAGTAGTCCCACATTGGATAGAAATATGATGACTTGAGCATTTATAAGTGAGAGAACCCACCTGTTGTACCCCAAAATTTGACCAACTTTTTCTTTTAACTTGGCTATTGTTTCTTTTTGTTTAGCATTTTGCATTTGCATAGCAGTGGTTCTATCAGGGGATCAAGAGGTGTTGTGTTTTCCATTCAAGAGGAGAGTTTCTTTTTTCAAGCAAGCAAGGATATCATTGGCAAGCCATCAAGGATTCATTACCATCAGGGTTGGGTTTCAAAGCTCTTTGAGAAGAGAAGTTTGTGTATGGGTGTCACCTCCTATCATGAGGATCATCAGAGGTTCATGAGGTTACTTATTTGGATAAAGCATGGTAAAAAAGCTCAACGTATGTCTTGATATGTCTTTATGAAGTTTTTTATGGCCATACATTCATCTTCAAGAGCCTTAGTCAAAGGATGTGGAGCTAGGGTTTCATCTGGTCAACCCAAAGTCAACTATGGACTTGAGAGGGTTCAAGACTTGGTTCTAGATCATTGAGACATGGGAAGTCATCCAAAAAGCATCTAGGATGTCATTTTAATATCAAATCAAGGAGATTCAAGAGTTCAAGGAGTTACTAAATTAGGGGTTCAGATGATTTCAGTGTAAAATCCCCTTCTTTGGTACCTAACTTCAAGGACAATTTTCCCTATGATTCAATCCCAATCTCATTTTCCCACAAACATTGGACTTGTTCATCATTTCTCAAGCTTTAGTTTGAGTACAAGAACTCATCCATTGAGTTTTTACATCTCAAGTTATTATGTCAACAAGTTGGTGTCCTAAGATGAAGAGAATTTTGGTCAATTCAAAGTCAACTCACTTCCAAGGCATTTTTGACATGGAATCAAGCTTCTCCTCAACTTAAAGTGAACATGAAAATTGTTCTTTATGATCTTATATGTCCAAAACGTCCTAGAAGTCCTCATTATAATGTTTACATCTCAAGTTATGGCCATCACAAGGCAAGGGTATTTTGGGAAAGTTCATCATATGTCATTTTCTTTAATTGTCAATTTCATGCACTTCAAGGCCTCTAATACATTTTCAACAAACATGAAACTTGTGTCTAATTGACTTAACTCCACAATGGACTCAAAATTCATAAGGATTGATGGTTTGTGTGATCATTGGAGCCATTTTGAAAGTGAAAATTTGACTTTTGGTCATGATTTGAATTTCTTACATTACAAGACATAATTTGAATTGGTTTATGTTCTTTTGGCATTGTGATCTCATCATCTATTAGTCTTTCTATTCTTTACCACAATTGGACAAAAATGAATTAAGTTACATGCCATATTTTCAAAATCCATACCAAAAAAGATCATGAATCAAACTTGGCACAACTTTATGCTACATGACCAAAAACCGTCCTATTGTTTTCTACACACTACAAATACACTTTTGCTGACAAAAAAAAAGGTGTATAAGACTGAACCCGTGTGTATGCATAAATGGAAAGTTTGTGCAAAAATTTGAATTCACTTGAAATCATCAACATGGGCCTGCATGGTTGTTAAAAACCCATCATATAAGAGTCAAATATTTGCCCTAAATGCAGAGAACGGGTAGCCGTGTGAGAGAAAAAGGAGAAAGCTTCAAAATTTCATAAAAACTTTATTTTTTCGAATCTGCCATATCTTGGAGAATCCTTGCAAACTAGTGTTCACTTCTTCTTCATAGAAGCTCAGGGAAGAGATTGGAAGGCTGAAATAGAAGCTTGTTTGAGTTTTGAAGGGTCAACGAAACCTCTCTGTTAGGTATTTTCTTCAACTTAGTTCTCTCATTCTAGACTTGCATTAGGTCCATTCTAGCTTGCATCTGAAGCCCTATCCTTGGTAGGCTATGTTTGAACCATTTTTTTGAATGTTTAACATGATTTCAGTTTACATGTTTCAATAATCGTGGCCTGTTTGTGTCTTGTTTAAGAACCTTTTTGCAATTTTAATGGTGGATTCATGATCTCCTTGGCAAGGGCTTTCAAATGGTATCGGTTTTGTAAATTTTTATTGAGGTTTGATGACTGGTCTCTGGCGAGCTATCAGGAGAAGACGATCGGAGCCCTAGCTCCGGCATCTATTCATCCCTCTGATCATAGCTGACCTGGCCCTAGTTTGAATGTTTGACCCATGAGGTGTTGCGTGCTGATTTGCTTGACAATGTCCAGGTGTACTGTTGACTCTACATCAGTTAAGTGAAACAATGTGTTTCACTTAAGTCTGATCCATTGTTGGTTTGGGCCTAGCTTGCTATACACACCCCACTATTTTCAAGCCCAGGCGAAGTTACAAAGGACTCAGTTCACTTGTCTTTTACTGGTTGTACCCTAGTTTTCATTTTTATTTTAATTCTAGTTTTCATTTTAATTTTTTTAAAATTAGTTCTTAACTAACAAAAATTCCAAAAAATTATTTTCTTGACAGCTTAACATGTTAGTTTTTTTTCCATATTTTTATTTTATTTTCCATTTAATTTTACTATTTTATTTGGAATTTAAAAGTCAATGTGATTTATGTTGTTCACCTTATTTGATCATGATCATTTGGACTTCAATTCTAAATCCCCTATGACCATTGCTTATCCCTCATTTAGGTGAGGGATTGAGGCATTTTTTAGGGTGAATTTGATTGGTCAATGATCATTTTTTCATGTGGTCTTGCTTTGACTTTTGTTCACCCTAGACAAACCCTCGATAAGGTGGAACACCATACCTTTTGGTTTTATTTGGTGGTGCCTTGAGCAAGCTCTTTGCTTAAGCTTTTGGTTTCTGTTTTTCACTTGTTTCATCTTGGCTTGAAATTTTATTTGAGATTTATTGAGGCTTTATTCTATTTTTGGTGAATTTTGCAAGTTAAGTCCTTTTAGGGTTGTTTACACATGCTAGTTTGACTTAAAACTTTGGGATATGATCTTGAGTGATCCCATATGCATATTTTGAGCTTTATTACTTTATTTTAACATGTTTAAGGTGCTGCTTTACTTGTCTTGGATCATCTACATGTGTTACTTGCATCACAAGTCACCTTTGAATCATGTTTCTCCACTTGTCTTAAATGTTGAGATTGTGTTAGGGCTTTGGTTCCTTCACCTCATATAATCATACTTGTGCCTTGCCTCTTGTTTTAAGTTTGATTTGAGGCTTTCCTCTTAATGATTCACTTCTGCCCTAGTGGTTTTATCATTTTTTCATGATGATTTGGTGTCCATTTGTACACTCTGAGTTTGTCATAAACATTGGTGATTGTTTTGCATTGTTTTGTTTGCATTGTTTCACTTTTGTTTAAAGAATTGTATGGTTAAGATGTGCTTGTGATGGTGGCTGCCCCACACTTTTTAATCCCTCTTTTCTTTGTGTGGGCATCTCAGGATAGCACCATTCTCTCTTGATGATTGATGGTACATGGTTGTAGGAGTTTACTTCTCCCATTTCATCACATCCCTCTTGACTTGTTTAAGTCATTTTCTTTTGTGTCGAGTCTCTTGTGTTGTTGAGTCTTGTTGCATCATTTGTGTTTGCACTTCATGTTTGCATCTCTTATTGCATTGACTTGTTTAAGTCACTTTTACCCTTCATCCCTTTTCTTCTGTGATTGAATTGCTATGTGTTTACTTGAGCTCTTTTGCCATGATCCCTTAGGATTCCTAGTCCCTCTGTTTAAGATGGGAGTAGGAGAAACATTAGGCTTTCAATCCATTGCATGATAACATTATGATAGATCTTCCCCTTTCAATCCCAACTTTAGAATCACATTTCATGATAACATTAAGGTTGATTAGTTCCCCGTAGAGTCGGTGTCTTCTCTTCTCATCTCATAACTTCATAAGACACTCAATAAAGATTAACACTTGTTGTACACTACGAGACTTAAGTACTTGAGGAATGATGGTTGGGAGGGCTCCTCTTATACTGTCTAGAGTGTTTAGCGTATTCCATTTGGGCGATATGCGACGCATTCGCTCTCAAGTCATAGTCTTTAGTGCAACATGAGTTTCAAATCTAACTCAATTCACTTCTTCTTATAAAAAACACAAAATAAAGTCAAACATTTTTATCCTTCAGGATTTGTTTCAAACTCATTTTCAGAAAGAGTGTGTTAACTTTTTGTTCTACCGTAAACAGGCGTCGTCCCTAACTCATAGAACAATTATTTAACCCTACTCATTAAAACACTTGAACCAACCAGTGGTCGTGTCATCCCGAACTACGTTTTCTATGATTTCTCATACCAGATAGGGATACGTAGGAACAAGACAATGATATCTAGGAGAGCAACCTTCCTCCCTTCACCCGTAGTTTTCCGAACTACGTTGACTCTGACTTTCCCATTGCACGAGGGAATACGTAGGCATAAGGCGACAATGTCCTATCGAGTATGCTCTTTTCGTTCACCCTGTTAGCAGTAGCATTAGATAGTTTTCACCCATAGATTAGACAACAAGCATGGATCCCGTTGAGTATAACGAACGTGAGGGGTGCTCATACCTTCCCCTTGTGTAATTGACTCCCGAACCCAAGATTTCATTGTGATGACCTTGTCTTTCCCTCTCTCTTAGGTTTTCTTCGATCGTTTCCTTTCCCTCTCTTGGGGATAAATAATGTTTGGTTGTGACACTTTTGTCTAAGCCCAATACCCAGGCTTGAGGATATACCTTGCATTAGAAGTGGAAAGTAATGATGGACCTGTATGTTTGGCATGCATTAGTCCTCACGAAATTCGCGTTCAGACGAGATTTTCTTTAGAGACATCCTTGAAGGTGAGAAAATACTTAGAAGGGGGGCGGGGGGGGGGGGGGGGGGGGGGGGGGTTGAATAAGGGTTTTCAAAATATTATGGCAATAAAAACACAATGATTTTTATCCTGGTTCGTTGAAATCAACTAATCCAATCCATCCTATCAAGAGTGATTTTCCTTTCTCCACAAGGACTTAATCCACTATAATCAAACGAATTACAATGTCAACCACTAAGAACAACTGTCTTAGTCTTCTCAAGAACTACTGACCACAACTTGGTCTTCTTAAGGAACTTTCACAATTAAATGTAAACTAAACAAGTGTTTAAAATGCTTCTAAGAAAGCTATATCACAACTGTGATTTATATACTTAAGTTTAAGAACGTATGAAACTATTCAACAAAGAAAATATAATTTGTATGAGAGCTTTTAGAGAATTTTCAATGAATTTGTCAAAATACATCAACTATAGAAAGTTGTTGAAGGCTTGCTTTTATAGACAAAGAAGTCTAAGACGTTGCAAGCTTGAAGACCGTGTACTGTAAAGTAGCTGTAGCCTTTTGTCTTCATATGACTTGACCTTTCCTAGAAATAGAACGTTTAGAGAAATCATTTTTGCCTGAGTTCTTGTGTCTAGCATAAAAGAGGAAAGAGTCGTTTGGAATATACCAACGAATATAACTTTGAATAATCTTCTTCAACAAGTTTCTATTTCATAGCAATCAACATCAGGGCCTTGAGTGATCAGAGTCTTGATTTCATTGGAGTTTGTTGTATCAGAGTGTTGCAGCAAGTGTGCTTCAGCGTGAGTAATAATCAGAGCAGAGTTTGGAAATCAGATCCTCAGTACTTGCAGCAAACAGTACTATTAGAGTCTTCTGAAAAACAATGCCTAAAAACTCTTCATACAAAGTCTTCAGTTGACACTTCAGATGCTTCTGTAGCTTCTGCTTCAGAGTCTTCTGTAGGCAGCGCTTAGACTCTTCTAACGAGATGCTTCTGACGCTCAGAGCCTTGCGTAGTTCAACGTTCAGATTCATTTTTTGCTTTCAGAAGAATATTAAATTTAATATCTGCAGCAAAAATACTTGAAGTAATTTAGAGTATATAATTTCTTAATACAAAATTTCATTAGTGTTATCATCAAAACATAGAGATATAACTAAGAACCAATCTGTGTTCTAAAAATCTCCCCCTTTTCGATGATGACAAAAACATAGGAAATTTTGTTCAGTAAAGAGATAAATATAACTCCCCCTGAGATTATGAATCTCCCCCTGAATTGAATACTGAGAAAGAATAGAAACTTCCCTTTTTGCATGAGTATTCTTTTCAGAATCAGAGCTTGATTTGGATGAATGTTTCAGAATCAGAGCCTGATTGGTTAAAACTTGATATGGGGATCTCAGAGTTACTTTAATGAATTTTGTCAGATTTATCATTATAGTTCTGAAAGACTAAAAATTCATGTTAGTTGTGATTTGATATGTCTGAATTCCATTCAAGTAAAGTTTATTTGAATACTCAGAATTTCATTTTCTCCCCCTTTTTGTCATAATCAAAAAGAAACTTTTTAAAGAGAAATAAAAGGAAACCGAGAGAAAAGATATAATCATATAGAGAAAACATTCATAGATTCATTCATTAAAATATTCAGATAAGAAAACATCAGATGAGAAATTCAAACAAGTGCTCAAACATCAGATAAAAAAAACATAAAGATAAGATTGTTTGGAGAGAAGCATCTTCAGAAGGTGTGTTATCTCAGAAGAAGATTCTTCTTGCTTGGACATTCATTTCTCAGTGTTGTCAATTTTCTGATCTTGCCTTGCCATCCAGGATTTTATCTCAGATTAACCAGCTTACAGCATAACAATCTTGTCTTCTAAGTCTGGATGCTCTTTCTTGACCTCAGAAGAAGTAGACAGAGCAGATTCTGATGCAAGAGTAGGAGCAGAGTCAATGATCATAGCAGATGCAGATTCTGGAGGCACAGATTCAGATGGTTGGTCAACAATCATCAGAGCCAAAGGATTTTCTTCCAGAATGACTTCAGAAGCAGATCCTTCAATTTTCTCAGAAGTAGCAGACACTCTAGAAGATGAAGGTGCATCCTCAAGAAGTAATGTAGGAGATCTGGTAACATTCCAAAGCATTGTTCTGGTAATCTCAGCGAATCTGATCTTCGCATCATCAGAGCAGACACTCTTCAGATTTGAAGCAACAGTGTTGAATCTGGAGATGAACTTATTCCAGCATGCTTTAGAAGCTTTTGGATTAATGCTTGAGAGACATTCCTCTTGAACAGAGTTCAAATACATCCTTATTTCTTTCTTGAAACTAGCAAATAAGGCATCAACATCTAATCTGGATTTGGGTTTAAGGTAGGCTTCCAGAGGTGTTGGTTTGGGTTGTTCTGGTGGAGGTGGTATGGTGAAAGTTGGGATGATGAACAAAAGACGAGGATAAGAAGGTAAAGAGGGATGTTCAGATGATGAAGTGACAGTTTTGAATCTGGATGATGATGAAGTGGGAAACAGAAATGGTTTGAAATTTGATGCAGAGGGAATGCCATTAAATGGTGTAGAAGTGTAGGGGGTAAAAACAGAGTTTTGAGAAAGCAGAGGTTCTGATGGAATGATATCTAGTTGTTGTGTAAGATAGGTTTGAAGAACAGATGGAAGGATAGTTGAAGAAATATGTTTATATGGAGTGGTAGGGTCAGATGCTTCTATTCTGGTATAAAAGTTTTTAAGTTTTAGACCAGAAGGAAGGGGATCAGAGGGATATGGTTTAAAAGAAGTAAAAGATATAAACTCAGAAGTTCTGGGTTCATAGCCACGGAGAGAGGGTGGAGAATAAACTTCTGGTGGTAGGTCAGATTCAGATGAATCAGATGATTCAGATGAATGACAAAATGTAGAAGCGAGTTCAACCAAAGTAGTCAAGGGTTGAATATCTAGGGCTACAGAATCAGGTATTAAAGGTTCAGATGGTTGGATAGATTCTGGTTGTGGTTGTTGTTGTTTTGGTTCTTATGGAGTTGGTTCTGGTTGGTTTGGTTATGCTGGTGTTGGTTCTGATGAATTAGAAGTTTGTGGTTCTGGTGGGGGAATTACAAATGATTGTGGTGTAGGTGTTTGTTTGTCAGATGGGGGAATATCAGATGGTTTAGAAAGTGTTGGTTCAGATGTATACTTTTCAGATGGAGTTGCTAGAGGTAGGGGTACAAAATAAGCTGTAACAGAAGGTTTCTTAGGTTTAGAAACACGAGGAGGAGAAGGTGAAGGTGATGGTATAGGTTCATGGAGAGTTTGATCAAATGTTAATACCTCTTTGACAGTTTCCAGAATCTCGTCTAGACTTGCCTCGGGAGGATTGACCTCTTGCTTCTTGACCCTTTTAGGCTTGACAGCAGCAGCTTCACCAGTAGCCTTCCTCTTGGGTTTAGAAGGTTCTTCTGCAGCAACTTTTCTCTTTTTCTTGTGTCTGGCCTCATAAAGATCTGGAGCAGGTTCACCTGCCTTCTGAACCAGATTTGCTGGTAGAGGAATTCCTTCGTTCAGACACTCTGTAATGTAATCCAGAACAATATCCCTTGGTTCATTAGCAAAGAACATAGGAAAATTTTCAACTGGAACTCTTCTTTGAGTGACCTATTCAGTGTTTAGTTTCTTTGGAGCAGAAGTAACTTCTTCTACAACTTTCATCCTCTGAAGACTCTTCCCGTTCAGAGGTTTTCCAACTGCAGAAGCTAATTCTTCCTTCATTCCAGCTTCTACCAGATGACCAACAAGACCATTATCAATCAGAATGTCTGAGATAAGTCTTCCCATTGGAATCCAGTTCCTTAGCTTCTGATGTTTGGTTCTGACCTCTTCCCTTGAATGTTTAACATGTGTCCACAGATGATTAAACAGAAGATATGACATATCCACCTTGGTGCTCTGACTCAGACAATACATGAAGTATAGCTGATCAGTGTTAACATAATCTGGAGAATTGGAAGATTTTCTGTGATGAATGCAACTCATGAAAATCTTAGCCCAGATCCTATAAACTGGCTTCAGATCCTTAACCTTGTTAGAAGCTACTCCAGATGAGCAAACTTCTCTATACACATCAGTCATATCCACACGCCCAGATGGTAGATTGGTGACTCCATCAGTTTCCTCATATCATATGAGTTTCCTTATCAAGTCTTCAGTAATAATAATTTCTTTACCCATAACAAATGAAACTATGAACTTAGGGAAACAAGAAGCATGTATCCAGAATTCCTTTACTAGACGAGGGTAAACTGGTCCCATTAGCCTGTCAAAAAACTTGGTTCAACACTCTGCATCAACAATGGGACGAAGATCATACCCATTTTCAGCAAACGATTCAAAGTTAACAATGGATTCACACAAAACTTCCAACTTGTCAACAGGTGTGAGTAATGTTCTGATAGGTTCCTTAAATGCAACAACACCCATGTTTGAGGAAGAAACAACAACCATTGAAGATTAGAATTAAGCAGACGTTGAAGATGAAGTAGCCATGGAAGTTCTTGAAAATTTAGGGTTTCTGAGATGTTTAGGTTTGAGAGAGAGATGGAAGCAATGAACCAAGAAGAAATGCATACAAGGTGTTCGTGAGAGTGAAAAGTGTGAAGTGTGTAAAGTTGTGGCATTTATAGAAGAAATTAGGGCACACAAGAGTCACACGATCAACACGCTTGCAATTAGCATTTAATGAAAAGAATATAATCATTTCAAGCATTAATGATTCTGACAAATTTGGGGGGGGGGGGGGGGGGAAACGAGAAACCAAATATTTAAACAGTACCTCAAACGTCTCTTCAGTATTGTGAACTCCATCTTTTCAGATTCTGAGTTACACGTGTTTGCTTGCATGTGCTTCTGAAAACTCTTTAAGAAATGAAATGTTAGCCAACGTTCAGATCCTCTGAGATTTGTTAGTTCAGATACACACAGAAATAATAATTCAAGAAATTAAATAAATGACAGATGAAATACTTCAGAGTTTAAACATTTTGCATCTGAGAAAGTTGCTTCTGATAAATATTATTCTGGACAAAATTCCATACCAATATTTTTTAGAATAAACTTAAACCTATCTTTAGCAAGGGGTTTTGTGAAAATATCAGCCCATTGATGATCTGTATCAACAAAGTCTAAATTTATAATACCCTTCTGAACATAGTCTCTGATGAAGTGATGTTTAATTTCTATATGCTTAGCTTTAGAGTGTAAAATTGAATTTTTAGATAAGCATATAGCAGAAGTATTATCACAGAATATAGAAATATTACTCTCAAAGATCTGATAGTCTTCTAGCTGACTTTTCATCCAGAGCATCTGTGTGCTACATCCAGCAGCAACAATATATTCTGCTTCTGTAGTTGATAGAGCAATTGTAGGTTGTTTCTTGTTATACCAGGAGATTAAATTACTTCCCAGAAATTGGCAACTTCCAGAAGTACCTTTTCTTTCAACTCTGTCTCCAGCGTAATCAGCATCACAGAATCCAACTAGTTTAAATTCATCAGATTTTCTGTAACACAAACCCACATTAGTAGTACCTTTCAGATACCTTAGAATCCTCTTAACAACTGTTAAGTGTGATTCTCTAGGATCTGATTGGAATCTAGCACACAAGCATACACTGAATAAAATGTCAGGTCTAGAAGCAGTTAAGTATAGAAGAGATCCAATCATACCTCTGTAGAGTTTCTGATCTACTTTCTTACTTACCTCTTCCTTACCAAGAGTGCTTGTTGGATGCATTAGAGTCTTTGCTAACTTACTATCAGTCATGTTGAACTTCTTCAGAAGCTCTTTTACATATTTAATCTGATGAATGTAAGTGCAATCTGGAGTCTGGTTGACTTGAATTCCCATAAAGAATCTCAATTCTCCCATCATGCTCATCTCAAATTCAGCCTGCATACATTGAGCAAACTCCTTTCCCAGCGTAATATTTGTAGATCCAAATATAATATCATCTACATATATTTGACAAATTAATAGATCTTTCTTAAATGTTTTACAGAAGAGAGTTGTGTCCATTTTGCCTCTGATAAATCTTTTCTCCAGAAGAAAATTACTTAATCTCTCATACCAAGCTCTGGGAGCTTGTTTTAAACCATAAAGAGATTTCTTAAGTTTAAAAACATGCTCTAGAAATTTATCACTTTCAAAACCAAGAGGTTGATGAACATAGACTTCCTCTTCTATAATCCCATTTAAGAAGGCACTTTTAACATCCATCTGATATAGAGTGATGTTATTTTGTGCAGCAAAAGAAATGAGTAAACGAATAGACTCTAACCTGGCCACATGAGCATAAGTCTCTGTGTAGTCAATTCTTTCTTGCTGGCTATAACCTTGAGCAACAAGCCTTGATTTATTTCTTTCAACTTCTCCTTTTTCATTCAACTTATTTCTGAAGACCCATTTAGTTCCAATAATGTTGAATCCTTTTGGTCTTGGAACCA
Source organism: Lathyrus sativus (assembly GCA_963859935.3). Lineage (NCBI taxonomy): Eukaryota > Viridiplantae > Streptophyta > Magnoliopsida > Fabales > Fabaceae > Lathyrus > Lathyrus sativus. The sequence goes on along the minus strand of OZ012741.1, from coordinate 660,474,240 downwards.
AATCCCAAACGCCATTTCTTGTCAATTGATTGAGCTCTTCTTGCATGGCAATTATCCAGTCACTGTCTTGTAGAGCTTCATCCACAAAAGTTGGTTCAATAACTGACACCAACCCAAATAATGACGCTTCAGATGATCTGAGGTAGGATCTTTTTCTTATAGGGCCATCCTTCTTTCCAATGATCACATCCTCTGGGTGAGAGGCCTTGATTCTGGAAGATGATCCTCTAACATTAAGTTCTTCAGAAATATTCAGGTTATTCATTTGAGTAGCTAAAGGAGTTGCATCTGGCGTTGCTTCTGGCTCTTTCAATTTAGCTTTATCTGCCTCTGAATCTTCAGAGTCTGTGAGAATTACTTCTCTATCTGCAAAACTATCAAACTGCTTTGGCTTTTGATTGCCAAGCTTATCATCAAATCTAACATGTATTGATTCCTCCACAATCTGTGTTTTAGTATTGTATACTCTGTAGCCTTTAGAGCGTTCAGAATAGCCAAGCATGAAACACTTCTGGGCTTTAGAATCAAACTTGTTTAGATTCTCTTTAGTGTTCAACATATAACATATACATCCAAAAGTTTGAAAATAAGAAATGTTGGGCTTTCTATTCCTCTACAATTCATAGGGAGTCTTTTCCAGAAGAGGTCTTACAGACACTCTGTTCTGAATATAACAAGTTGTGTTCATTTCTTGCAAAGTTCTATTTTTCCTCTCTACAACTCCATTCTGTTGTGGAGTTCTAGGGCAGGAGAAATCATGAGCAATGCCATTTTCATTAAAATATTTTTCAAAATATTTGTTTTCAAATTCGCCTCCATGATCACTTCTGACTTTAACAATTTTAAAATCTTTTTCATTCTGGACTTGTTTGCAGAAGTCAAAGAACACAGAATGTGACTCATCCATGTATTTTAGGAAATTCACCCATGTCCATCTGCTGTAGTCATCAACAATGAATAATCCATACTTCTTGCCTCTGATGGATGCAGTTTTCACTGGTCCAAACAGATCAATGTGAAGTAACTCTAATGGTCTTGAGGTTGAAACAACATTTTTCGTTTTAAAAGAGGATTTTGAAAATTTTCCTTTTTGACATGCTTCACAAAAAGCATCTGAGTTGAACTTCAAATTAGGAAGTCCTATGACCAGATTGAGTTTATTAATCTAAGAGATACGTCTCATATTAATATGCCCCAATCTTCTGTGCCAGATTCATTGGTCATCATTAACAAACATAAGGCATTTTACATTTTGAACCTTAAGTTCTGAAAGATTGATTTTATAAATGTTGTTCTTCCTCTTTCCATTAAATAGGATTGAGTCATCCTTTTGACTAACAGCCTTGCAACATTTTTGATTAAAGATTTTGTCATAACCATTGTCACTTAATTGACTTATGGACAATAGATTATGTTTTAATCCTTCTACAACTAAAACATTAGATATAGAGGGAAGGTTACCATTGCCAATAGTACCAGAGCCAATTATCTTGCCCTTCTGGTTCCCTCCAAATTTGACGTCTCCTCCAAATTTAAGCTCCAGGCTTTGGAACATAAACCTTTCTCCCGTCATGTGACGTGAGCAGCCAGAGTCCAGGTACCATGATCGGCGTCTTGACTTTGCCGCTAAATACATCTGCAACAGGTATTATCTTATCCTTAGGTACCCAGATCTTTTTGGGTCCTTTTGGGTTAGTTGCCTTAAAAGTTTATCTGAACTTCTGTCTTTTTACAACAGGTTTGTTCTGATTAACTTTAGGTTTAAACACAGGAACGTTCTGATCAGAACGTGTGTGTTTAATATCATTCAGATGACCAAACTTAAAATGAGAATATAAGGGAGTCTTATTAATGATAAGTTTATCAACAGGTATTGGATTTAAATCATTTCCAGAGGAAGATTCATATCCAATTCCTTTCATGTTGTTTCTGCTAACTCCATAGATCATTGAAGCCATCTTGCTTCTATCTATGCTTTTAGCCAGAAACTTCTGAAAACTATGGTCATATTCTTCTAAAATATTTTTACATTTTGACTTAGTTTCAGATTCAGAGTCTTGTTGAGTTTTTTCAAAATTGTTTTTCATTTTCAAATTATTTTCTTTGAGCTCAGCAACTTCTGACTTTAACAGACTATTCTCAGATTCAAGATTGCATTTAAGCTTCTTGCACTTGAGTTTAATTTGGTTATAGTTTTTCAGAACTTCTGATAAAACCTCAGTAAGTTCTTCCCTAGAGAGATTAGAAAGTACCTCTTCTGAGTCAGATTCAGAATCAAATTCAGATCCAGATGTTCCTTCATCCTGATCTTCCACACCAGCCATCAGTGCCATGTTGGCACATTCTTCTTCTGACTCTGATGAAGATTCAGATGCATCTGAATCATCAGAACTTTCTTTTTATGCCCAGGCTTCCTTCTTGGCTTCTCCTTCTAAAGCTTTGGGCATTCATTCTTGTAGTGCCCAGGTTCTTTGCATTCATAACAGACAACCTCCTTCTTTCCAGATCTTCTTTATCCAGAAGACTCTTTGCGTTGATCTAGTTTCCTGAATTTCTTGAACTTCCTCTGTTTATGCTTCCAGAGTTTGTTGATCCTTCTGGACAACAAGGACAGTTCATCTTCTTCTTCAGAAGAAGACTCTTCAGAACATTCTTCTAACACCTGCAACGCTTTAACAGATTTGTTAGACTTTAAAGCAACTGACTTACCTTTCTTTTGAGGTTCGTCTTCTTCAAGTTCAATCTCATGGCTCCTTAGAGAGATGATCGGTTCTTCCAATGTGATCTTGTTCAGATCCTTTGCTAGCTTCAGAGCAGTGACCATAGGTCTCCATCTGATTGGCAAACTTCTGATGATCTTCTTCACATGATCAGCAGTTGAATAGCCTTTGTCCATCACTTTTAATCCAGCTGTGAGGATCTGGAATCTAGAGAACATAGCTTCTATAGATTCAGATTCTTCCATTTTAAAGGCTTCATATTTCTGGATCACCGCCAGAGCCTTGGTCTCTTTCACTTGTGAGTTTCCTTCATGAGTCATCTTCAAAGACTTAAACAAATCAAATGTTGTTTCTTTGTTGGTGATCTTATCATACTCAGTATGAGATATAGCATTTAATAAGATTGTTCTTGCTTTGTGATGATTTCTGAACTCCTTCTTCTGAGCTTCAGTCATAGATTTTCTATCAATTTTCTTGCCATCCCCGTCAGTGGGGTGAACATAACCATCAATGACTAAGTCCCAAAGATCAACATCATAACCAAGGAAGAAACTCTCTATTCTGTCCTTCCAATAGTCAAACTTCTCCCCATCAAACATAGGAGGTTTTGTGCTGATTCTATCCTTTTCTTCATATCTGTTGTTGTTGGATGTTAAAGCTTCAGCCATAATATTAACCAAGAAATATATCAAGAGTTTTCTCAACTGGATCTTTTCTGTTCATGGTGAAGTGATAGCATGCACAGAACCGGAGCTCTGATGCCAACTGAAGGTGAGAAAATACTTAGAAGGGGGGAGGGGGGTTGAATAAGGGTTTTCAAAATATTATGGCAATAAAAACACAATGATTTTTATCCTGGTTCGTTGAACTCAACTAATTCAGTCCAACCTATCAAGAGTGATTTGCCTTTCTCCACAAGGACTTAATCTACTATAATCAAACGGATTACAATGTCAACCACTAAGAACAACTGTCTTAGTCTTCTCAAGAACTACTGACCACAACTTGGTCTTCTTAAGGAACTTTTACAATTAAATGTAAACTAAACAAGTGTTTAAAATGCTTCTAAGAAAGCTATATCACAACTGTGATTTATACACTTAAGTTTAAGAACGTATGAAACTATTCAACAAAGAAAATATAATTTGTATGAGAGCTTTTAGAGAATTTTCAATGAGTTTGTCAAAATACGTCAACTATAGAAAGTTGTTGAAGGCTTGCTTTTATAGACAAAGAAGTCCAAGACGTTGCAAGCTTGAAGACCGTGTACTGCAAAGTAGCTGTAGCCTTTTGTCTTCATATGACTTGACCTTTCCTAGAAATAGAATGTTCAGAGAAATCCTTTTTGCCTGAGTTCTTGTGTCTAACATAGAAGAGGAAAGAGTCGTTTGGAATATACCAACGGATATAACTTTGAATAATCTTCTTCAACAAGTTTCTATTTCACAGCAATCAACATCAGAGCCTTGAGTGATCAGAGTCTTGATGTCATCAGAGTGTTGCAGCAAGTGTGCTTTAGCGTGAGTAATAATCAGAGCAGAGTTTGGAAATTAGATCCTCAGTACTTGCAGCGAACAGTACTATCAGAGTCTTCTGAAAAACAATGCCTAAAAACTCTTCATACAAAGTCTTCAGTTTATGCTTCAGATGCTTCTATAGCTTCTGCTTCAGAGTCTTCTGTAGGCAGCGCTCAGAGTCTTCTAACGAGATGCTTTTGACGCTCAGAGCCTTGCGTAGTTCAACGTTCAGATTCATTTTTTGCTTTTAGAAGAATATTAAATTTAATATCTGCAGCAAAAATACTTGAACAAATTTAGAGTATATAATTTCTTAATACAAAATTTCATTAGTGTTATCATCAAAACATAGAGATATAACTAAGAACCAATTTGTGTTCTAACAATCCTTTCCAGTCCGTCTCGGACAGTTGAGAGGATGTTGAATCTGAGAATTATCGACTCTGGAGACCGATCATTTGGAAGTCAGCTAAGTGAGGCCGCTTCGTTTGACTATGATGCCAAACCAGAAATGGTGAACGTATCATCGTTTCTCGAAAGTCTATGATGCTGACAACCGCATAGGATGTCGAACCTTATCAGAGATTAGGTCTATACCTTGTGAGTGGGAGGGTTATGCAGGGAAATTGAACTTTAACCAACCTTGTTTTCTTGTCAGTGCGGACCTTTGATGCTGGATATTGTGTCTCAGTACTGTGGTATTCTATCTGTTCTGACATTTTTCTCATCGAAACGAAGCTCTGGATCAACTCAGACAGCAGCACAACAATCTTGATCCCCTGTTTGCATTTGCATATTCATTTGCATTTTAAAGTTTGTATGTATTTGTGTTTTAGGTGCATATTTTACCTTTGATTCTAGTAATCTAATCCACCATTAGTATGGAGCCTAGTTTCAAGAGAGCTCCTGTCTACAAGTTCCCTACACCAGAGTTAGGACCTCTGCTTGGCCTTATTTCTGCAGCTGATTGTAGTGTTATAGAAGACTTCAGGAAAGAGTATGGGAAGATTCTGAGCTTTGTCTGCAAGGTCTCAATGTTTGAGTCAGGAGGTATTCACACACTGCTGCAGTTTTATGATCCTCAGTTGCGTTGCTTCACATTCCCCAGATATGTCTTGTTGCCAACTTTGGAGGAGTTTGCTCAGTTGTTGGGAGTCCCAATTTTGGAGGAATTGCCTTTTGTGCACTCTGAAGAAGAGTCTGATTTGACCAAGATGGTTGGTGCTCTTCATCTGGATGTCTCTGAGTTGGAAGGTAAACTGATATGGAGAGGTGGAGTACCTGGTTTCCCACTATCTTTCTTGGTGAGCAAAGCTCAACACTTTGCCAAGGAAGGATGTTAAGTGGTCTTCAATGCAATCTTGGCTCTTTGCATTTATGGAATATTCTTGTTCCCCAACATACTTGACTTCGTGGACTTGGATGCGTTTCATATTTTCGCTTCTAAGAATCTTGTGCCTACACTCCTAGGTGATGTCTACCATTCTACCCACTACAAGAATGAGAACAGGCAAGGGAAGAATGTCTCCTGTTGTGTGCCACTATTATACAAATGGTTTATTTCACATCTGCCTAAGTCTGGACCCTTTAGTGATGTTGTAGACACAATTGATTGGTCAGAGAGGCTCATGGGCTTAACCTCGGAGAATGTTGTATGGTTCAACAATGTTGTGTGGTTCAACAGAGACTTGCTTGGGAGTGAGATTATCTTCAGTTATGGGAGTTTCCCCAATGTTCCCTTGATAGGAAGGAGAGGTGGCATCAATTATAATCCCGCTCTTGCCGTCAGACAATTTGGCTATGCTTTAAAAGAACCCCCGAAGGAGGAGGAAATACAGGAATCTCTGTATTTCACAGGGTTAGCTAATATTGACACTCTAACTAGTTTGAAACAAGCTTGGAGTAACATTCATCGGAGAGGAAAGCATGCCTTGGGTAAAGGTGATTGCAAAGCCTATGGGCCATATGTTAAATGTATCCAAAAGAGGGTTGAGAGGTTGTTGTTGCTGTTATTGATCAGAGAGCCTTTATATCCTTTGGTAGTTGAAGAACCGACAACAATTGACATTCAGAAGTATAATCAACTGTGGGCTGAGAAGGAAGAACTACACAAAGTGAATAAAGAGTTAGAAAAGGAGATTATTCAGCTCAGGAGCGACAAGAATGAAGCCATCTACCTGTCCAAGATGAAGACAGAGAATCTGAATAAGATGAGGAGAGAAATGACTGAAGAAATTTGCGTCACATAACGTCTTGGTCAAGATCTAAGGAGCTTGGGTAATTCCCTCAAAGGGAAGAAGAAGGAGCTAGAGAAATTGCACCTAGAGATATCGAAGTTCAACGCTCAGTGGAATGCCATCTTGACCAACAACAAGGAAAAAGAAGATGAGCTTCGTCAGCAGATTGACAGGTTGAAAACTCAACTCCGAATCAAAGATGAGAAAGCTCCAGGAGAATCAGATCGTCAGTACGAAAGCGACCGCAAGCTACGAGAAGCTCTTGCAACGTTGGAGGAATACAAACTAAGAGTAGGTTTGAAGACGCCCAGACTTGAAGATGCTTTCGGAGAAGGGGCTTGGGAAGATTATGTTCAAGGCTTGAAGGATGTCATCAGCAGGAGGGAGTTGCTTATTCAGGAGTTAGTTGCCTGACCTGATTATCCGGATACGAAGGAGTTATTAGAAGAGTTCCAGACTCGTTGTCGTTTCTGATGCAGTTCTCCTTTGTTCTTCTGTATTTGTTGTTATCTTATTTTCCGACCATCACCAGGCTTGTTGGCTGAGGTCCTTTGGTTGACTCTGTTATATTCCTTGGTGCTTTGTATGCTGACTCTGATCCTCATTTTATTTATGAGAGGGGTTTTGTGGCTCCATCTGTTGACTCTTCATTCTCCTGTTCTTTTGTGGAACTAGAATCAAGGGGAAACTTTCCCTAAAACATATTTACATGTGTTGCAGTGAGAAAAGGAAATCAAATTATTAATTAATGTGAATCACATCTTTAGTTCACAACCGGTCTTTAATTTATCCGAAGGAAAGGTTAAAGAAAGGAAAAAACCTAATTTTGCATCGTAAACATAATGCGGGGAAAGATCTAGGGTTCGAGGGTTGGTTAAGCTTAGGGAAGGTATTAGCACCCTAAACTTTTGTAGTACTATACAGGAACCTCTTGTTTTAATGTTGCTATTTTGCTAAAGTTATCTACTTAAGGTTATACGCTAAGGGTTAAAAGTTAAAGAGAAAGACCTAAGGGTTAGTCCTAAATTTACTCGCCAAGACTTGCATCTTGTGCCTACATATCCGAGGTAGGGGATGGAATCAGAGTAATCATAGTTCCCCTCAAAAGGGAGGAATTGAAACTTCTTGACTGTGGTCAAGATTTCATGGGGATGCAAACGTTCATAAGGAAGCATTTACGTAGATTGCGGAGACTCCAATTTCTACGTTGAAAAGTCGAATTGAAAAGGTTAAAATAAGTATTCCACGGTAGAAAACCTAATATGGAGTGCGGCGACTCCTTATCCTAATGCTAGGGTAAAGGATAAAATTGTCCATGGCGGGACGCCTAAGCATGAGTACGACGTCTCAAAGTCTTAAGGTTTGGAAAAGGTAAGGGTGTGTCCACGGCGGGACGCCTAAGCACGAGTACGACGACTCAGATCCTAAGGCTAGGACGGGCGAGGGTAAAGGAATATTGACGCGGTGGTCAAACAGTTAAACCTTTCCTTCGGAGGGGATAAACGGTATAATAATAAACGATGAAAATTATTAAACAATGAAAATTAACATAATATACAAGTGATAATGTAATGTGAAATAGCAACCAGAATGTCAGATTATGTACAAGTAAGAATATAAAAAAAAGTTAGTAACAGGTTCATGGGCAATCGAGAATGATACTAGGAATGGAGGATTAAAATTAGAAAACAATTAGAAGTTAGGTGATAATCGTTTTGAGAAATTTGAGAAAAAAGTTTGAATTATAATTAAATAAAAAGGGGTGTTAGGATTTTTAGACATAAGAAAAGGTTAGGAATTTTGATTAAAAAAATAAAAAAGGTTAGAACTTTAATAAAAAAAAGTTAGAAATTTTAAGTTAAAGAATAAGTTAGTTTTTAAATTATAAAAGGGTTTTAGTTTTAATTTTAAAAAAAAGTTAGATTTTATTTATAAAAAAAAGGTTGATTTTGATGTTAAAAAAAGTTAGATTTTGTTTTAGGTTAGAAATTAATTAGAATCTTAATAATAAAAAGTTGATGTTAATTTAAAAAAAGTTAGATTTTATTTTAAAAAAGAAAAAGTTAACTAATTATTTTAAAAAAAGTGTTAGATTTTACAAAGAAAAGTTAATTAAAAAAAGTTACTGTTAATTTAAAAAATGTTAATTTTAATTATAAAAACCAAAAATATAAAACAAAAACGGAAAAATATTAAAAAATAAGGAACTGGGTCGAGCCTGGGTTTGCGACGGTTTTGTGATGACGGTGATGGTGGACAAATTTTTTTTGATGGTTTTACGGTTGATGGCTATCGTGGTTTTCGGCCAATGATGAGAATCTCTAAGGCTAGGGGGTTTTGGCCGCAGATGATGATTTTTTTGATGAAGACCGTAAGAGTCTTTGATTCTTGCAGATCTCCATTTTGTTGTTCTTGAGGGTCCTTTTTATACTTATTTTTAAATCTTTTTCAATCTCGGATTTGATTTGAATATCTCAATCTTTTTCAATCTCGGATTTGATTTGAGTGGATTTTGTGGTGATTTTAGATTTGATTCAATAATGGTGATGCTGATATTTGGATCTAATTTTCTTATGATGATGATATGATCTGATTGATTTGATTTAGCTTCATCTGTGATTTATTGTGATTGAATTCGATTAAAAAAGTATTGGGATTTTTGATTAAAAGAGTGTTGGAAATTAAATTTAAAAATGTTAGCAAAGAAAGTTAGAGTTTCAAGTTAAAAAAAAATAGAGTTTTAAGTTTTAAGTTAAAAATAAATAAATAAGTTCAGTTTTTTAAAAATAAAAAGAAGTTAGAGTTTTTAAGAATAAAAACAAGTTAGAGTTTTTAAGAATAAAAAGAAGTTAGATCTTAATTTAAAAAAAGAAAAGGGCATTAGAATTTAATTTTTTTAAAAAAATAAAAAAATAGAATTTTAATTTGAAAAAGAAAGTTGTTAATTTAATAAAAATAAAATAAAAAAAAGGTTTAGGTTTATTTTTGATTTTAAAAAAGTGTTAGAAATTAATTAAAAAAGGTGATATTTTTTTTTAAAAATTTACTCTTGAAGAAAAGAAAAAAAAAATTAAATTTTAATCTAAATTCTAAAAGTTAGTAAAAAAAGAAATTAAGATGATTTAAATAAATAAACTAAATAAAAAAAGGTTAATAAAAAAACATTAGTAAAGTTATAAAAAAAAGTTTAATTAAATTATTATTAGTTTAAAAAAAAGAGAAGAAAATAAAAGATTTTAAAAAAAAGGTTAATTTATTAAGTTAATCAGAATTTTAAAAAAATAGAAAATAGATAATGAAAGGGTAAAATTTTGGGTATGACCGTTGCCCCTATTGAAATATCTTCACCAGATGGTATGAGTGATGAAAATCCTCCTGAAATCATGGTGAAAGGTATTTAAATACAGATAACCGAAAATTTTGCCCTTAGATGCAAAGACATGCCATGCTACAGACAAAAGAAAACTATACAATTCCGACATGCCATGAAGTCTAATATGATGAAAATGATGGAATGATAAATGCAGACAAAAACGAAAGCAAACAGGGATAAAGACGACACAATGATTAACCACTCACTGGGGCGAGGCAGCAACACAGATGAAGCAGCGAAGAGTCACAACATTCAGAATAACATTGAATGGAGTGAGGGTAAATCTGGGAAATATCAGAGACAAAGAAACAAACATTAGAGACATCCGGAAGAACATCGAATGAACTCTAAAACACACCAGAGATATTCAGAAAAACACCGAATAAACTCTAGGACACATCCAGAAACAAAATGAAAGTATCTAGAAGAGCATTAGATGAAGACAAAGATTCTGAAGGTACATCCGAACATTTAGGAAAACAGTAAATGTGTGGGAAAGGTTTGAAGACATATCATAAAGAACATCAGATAAGCAACAAAAGGGTTCTGGAAGAACATCAGAACAAAGACTTAATCTGGAAAAACATCAGAAAGAGAAACAAATCCGGAAAAATATCGGTTATATTCTGGGAAAACATTATAATCAAAGGGAATATCTGAAAAAACATCAGATAAGTTCCGGAAGAACATCAGAACTAAGACTCAATCTGGAAAAACATCAGAAAGAGAAACAAATTTGAAAAAACATCGGATAGATTCTGGAAAAACATCAGAATCAAAAGGAATATCTGGAAAACCATCAAATAAGTTTCGGAAGAACATCAGAACAAAGACTCAATCTGGAAAAACATCAGAAAGAGAAACAAATTCGTAAAAACATCGGATTAGAAATGTCATATTTGGAAGAACATCAGATAAGCCAAAAAAGTGTTTGGTAAGTGGCAAGTGAGTTGGACTTTGACCACAAGGTAAGACATGGATAAAACACAACCTCTGGAGAAATGCAAATGAGGACGAAAAACTCATGATATGCATATGTATAAGAATTATGCTATGATATATAATCAAATGCAAATGTAGATGCCGACGACAAGACTCGACTCTTTTGGTGAGATGACAAGACTGATTCCTCAACACATACATCACTGCCATTATGCTTAGGGACCCAAGTTGTTACTGCTGAACACATCTCTATCACACTTCTAAACTGTATCAAGTTGATGGTCCTTATAGGAAGGATGAAGAGTTGCTTGGGGATCCTTCAAGTAAACTCCCCTAGATTAAACCGCCTGTTATAGATGAATTGATAATTACTTCAGCTTATCTGATTCGGTAGATGATTGCGCTACTATGCCCTTGGAAGGTCTGCCCTAGTATGAGGCTTGAAGGATCTTCTAGATAAACTAAATATGAGAAGGACTTGCCTTGAACAAATCTTGAACTGATTCTTAGCCAGGATGTAAAAGGAACTTGCCCCTGATAGGATCACTTGACCAAGTTTCTCGATTGTTTGAAAGTTCCTTGAAGAAAGTCAGTTTGCAAACAAAAATATTCATACAAACATGGTAATGCAAAGTTCATACAACTTTTGAAACCAAAATCATTTTTGAAAGATGAAAAATAAATGAGTTGTTGGTCAGAACACGGTGGTTCAAGATGCTCAAAGTTTAAAACAAAGATGTACTGCCAAAATAAATGATTCGCAAAGATCTTTTAGAGTCAGCTTACGTAACCTTGCTGTAGTATGCATTCAAAATAACATTGTTTCAGTTAGGTCTTTTGAGGGTTGTAACGTGGTCTGACTCACAGTTTATGAAACAAAAGATAAAGGCTCAAAGTTTATTTGTTCCCACCCAATCTTCGTGATGATCTTCAATCCTACGCTCAGTTAACTCATATTATTCGTTCAGGTTCCCATAGGTTGGAAATTGCACCGATAACAATGATTATGGTTCAGAAGTTTAATAGACCTGTTGAAAAGGCTGTCACTACTTCCTTACAACATTTGGTTATTTTGACATTGAGGATTTTCAGGGTAAAGATTTAAAGATCACCTCTTTTTATTATCCCTAACTTTTTCCTGAACCGCTTCTCGTGAAGATTACAGTAAGCGGGATGCCCCAGTTTTGCTTAAGCCTCCTTCATAGGTTTTGACTTAGCGGACTTTTTCTTTTGATTTTTTTTTGGAAGAAAGTGAACCTAACTCTAATGATTACGGTGAACCATCATCGACTTAAAAGACACCTCCAACACTCGCTTGCGGTGTGCGAAGGAAAACTTGTGAATGAAACCTTCACATGAAAGGTGTACTGTAGGAACACATAACCAAGTTAATTGAGAACTACCCATGCCCCGGGTTAAGATTGTGGGTTTTTTGTAAAGAAAGAAACTCCAACTTCTGGGCTCGAAGGGGGTGACAAGGGAATAACTTCCTTATTTCTCCAGTGTTTGGAGATTGAAACAATGTCTTACATCGTCAACAAAGTTTGATTGAAAGCATACTAACAACAGTTATGGGTATAACGTTTTCATCATCCCCCCTCAAATATTTGCATAATAAAATTTTTGGACAAAGAGTAAATAATTGAAAGATAAAGTATAAAAGTGCAAATAACAGACAAAATGAATTGAAATCAAAGTTGCGATGCTCACTTCATTGGTATGAAAGTACAAACACTAATTAAAAGCAAACAACTTAAACAAAATGAAGGAAAGTACAAACAATGAGAAACAAAAGGCCTAGTGACTAAATCAGTACAAAGATGAGTCGTCCTGCCTGAAACACTGGCGTTTACGAAAATAAATCCGTTGGGGTCAGGCCGAAGCTTCACTTTAGATGCACTGGCAGCATTGTACTCATAGAGAGGATTCTCAAAGAGAGCTTGGACAGTCTGGTTAACAGTGTGGACCACAGATCTGGGCTCGACAAAGATGGGAGCTTGAAAAACTGGTCTGACAGTCTGACCAATCATAGCAGTAGATGCAAGAGGTGGAGAGTAGTTAGGAGGTAAACCAAACTCTGGCCAAGTAGATGGTGGCATCTGCTCAGGAGGACGATCAACACTTGAGACTTCCTGAATGACGGTCCTCTGAGATGGCTCTCCTCTAGCAATCAGTACTTGAAGCATCTCGGTGAGCTTGGTCATGCCTGATTTCAACTCATCTTTCTCCATTCGAATTTCCGCATTATATGTCTCTTACTCTGACATCTTGCGTCTATAGTTAGCCCTAGTCTGACATCGGTGTCGAGGAATCAGCTTGATGACTCAAAGGTACACTAGAAGATAAAGACAACTGGACATGAGCTACCGGACAAACATATGATATGCAACGAACCATGTAAAATGCAAATGCAATACAATGGTTTCAAGGATTTCAACGGTCAATTGCAAATATTTTCTAGGAAAGCTGAAAAGTTTTAGATTTTGAAATGTAAGGTTTTTGAATTTGCAAAGATAGTTGAATTCCTTGAAACCAGGAATGACATGATGCTGGATGTAATGCACAAACACACAAAGCAAGCAAAGGTCCTAGGTTAGATAAGTATGAGCGGAGCTAAGGTCTACCCATCCCAAAAAGGTATGTACTATAGGGTTAATTGTACCTGTAGAACAAGGTTCTAAAGAGGTTACTAAAGTCATCAGTCTATCTTTCGAATATTATCAATTTTACGACTGACTCGGTGGTTAATAATATTCTCAAGAGAACCTCTTTTAAGTGTAGTATCGCGTAGCAACTACTTCGGGACTACTCCCTCATAGTCATCGCACTACATCCTAAATAAGGACAAAGTAGTGTATAGGTAACTACGGTCCCTAGTATCACAGACTCCTAGTCGAAAATAGTAAGTGTTTTCACGACTACTCGTTCAACAGTACTAATTTTCAAGAGGGTCTCAACTGAGCGGTGATTCTCAAGTCAGCTTGGTCGGGACTCACTCCCTATAAGCCTCGTCGAATATATCACCTTCCTATAATAAGTTCACTCAAGTCCGGGTGTAGGACTTATCTCACAAAAAAGATACCCCAAGCAAGGTACAACATATATATATATATATATATATATATATATATATATATATATATATATATATATATATATATATATATATATATATATATATATATATATATATATATATATATATATATATATATATATATATATATATAAACAAATGATAAATCAAATAGCAAGCAATAAACAAGATAGGGATAACCCTCAAAAGATAGGACTGTCCCCAGTAAAGTCGCCATTTTCTGTTGTGGTGAGAATAGGATATCAAATTATTAATTAATTTTAATCACATCTTTAGTTCACAACCGGTCTTTAATTTATCTAAAGGAAAGGTTAAAGAAAGGAAAAACCTAATTTTCCATCGTAAACACAATGCGGGGAAAGATCTAGGGTTCGGGGGTTGGTTAAGCTTAGGGAAGGTATTAGCACCCTAAACTCTTGTAGTACTCTACAGGAACCTCTTGTTTTAATGTTGCTATTTTGCTAAAGTTATATGCTTAAGGGTGTACACTAAGGGTTAAAAGTTAAAGAGAAAGACCTAAGGGCTAGTCCTAAGTTTACTCGCCAAGACTTGCATCTTGTGCCTACGTATCTGAGGTAGGGGATGGAATCAGAGTAATCGTAGTTCCCCTTGAAAGGGAGGAATTGAAACTTCTTGATTGTGGTCAAGGTTTCATGGGGATGCAAACGTTCATAAGGAAGCGTTTACGTAGAGTGCGGAGACTCCAATTTCTACGTTGAAAATTTGAATTGAAAAGGTTAAAATAGGTATTCCACGGTGGAAAACCTAATATGGAGTGCGGCGACTCCTTACCCTAATGCTAGGGTAAAGGGTAAAATTGTCCACGGCGGGACGCCTAAGCATGAGTACGACAAATCAAAGTCTCAAGGTTTGGAAAAGGTATGGGTGTGTCCACAGCAGGACGCCTAAGTACGAGTACGGAGACTTGGATCCTTAGGCTAGGACTGACGAGGGTAAAGGAATATTGACGCGGCGGTCAAACAGTTAAACCTTTCCTTCTGAGGGGATAAACAGTATAATAATAAACAGTGGAAATTACTAAACAATGAAAATTAATATAATATACAAGTGATAATGGAATGTGAAATAGCAACCAGAATGTCAGATTATGTATAAGTAAGAATATAAAGAAAAGTTAGTAACAAGTTCATGGGCAATCGAGAATGATACTAGGAATGGAGGATTAAAATTAGAAAACAATTAGAAGTTAGGTGATAATCGTTTTGAGAAATTTGAGAAATTTTTTTGAATTATAATTAAATAAAAAGGGGTGTTAGGATTTTTAAAAATGAGAAAAGGTTAGGAAATTTGATTAAAAAAGTAAAAAAAGTTAGAACTTTAATAAAAAAAAGTTAGAAATTTTAAGTTAAAGAATGAGTTAGTTTTTAATTTTAGAAAAGGGTTTTAGTGTTAATTTAAAAAATAAAGTTAGATTTTATTTATAAAAAAAAAGTTGATTTTGATTTTAAAAAAAAGTTAGATTTTATTTTAGGTTAGAAGTTAATTAGAATCTTAATAATAAAGAGTTAATGTTAATTAAAAAAAAGTTAGATTTTATCTTAAAAAAGATAAAGTTAACTATTTATTTTTAAAAAAGTGTTAGATTTTACCAAGAAAAGTTAATTAAAAAAAATTACTGTTAATTTAAAAAATGTTAATTTTAATTATAAAAACCAAAAATATAAAACAAAAACTGAAAATATTAAAAAACAAGGAACCTGGTCGAGCCTGGGTTTGCGACGGTTTTGTGATGACGGTGATGGTGGACAGATTTTTCTTTTAATGGTTTTACGGTTGATGACTTTCGTGGTTTTCGGCCAATGATGAGAATCTCCGAGGCTAGGGGGTTTTGGCCGCGGATGATGATTTTTTTGATGAAATCTTTAAGAGTCTTTGATGCTTGCAGATCTCCGTTTTGTTGTTCTTGAGTGTCCTTTTTATACTTGATTTTTAAATCTTTTTGAATCTCAGAGTTGATTTGAATATCTCAATCTTTTTCAATCTCGAACTTGATTTGAGTGGATTTTATGGTGATTTCAGATTTGATTCAATGATGGTGATGCTGATATTTGGATCTAATTTTCTTATGATGATGATATGATCTGGTTGATTTGATTTAGATCCATCTGTGAATTATTGTGATTGGATTCTATTAAAAAAATGTTGGGATTTTTTATTAATAGAGTGTTGAAAATTAAATTTAAAAATGTTAGCAAAGAAAGTTAGAGTTTCAAGTTTAAAAAAAATTAGAGTTTTAAGTTTTAAGTTAAAAATAAATAAATAAATAAATAAGTTAGAGTTTTTTAAAAATAAAAAGTTAGAGTTTTTAAGAATAAAAAGAAGTTAGAGTTTTTAAGAATAAAAAGAAGTTAGATCTTAATTTAAAAAAAAGAAAAGGGCATTAGAATTTAATTTTAAAAAAGAATTAAAAAAAATAGAATTTTAATTTGAAAAAGAAAGGTGTTAATTTAATAAAAAAAAAAGGTTTAGGTTTATTTTTGATTTTAAAAAAAAGTGTTAGAAATTAATTAAAAAAAGGCTATATTTTAATTTTTTTTTTTGAAAATTTACTATTGAAGAAAAGAAAAAAAGAAGTTAAATTTTAATCTAAATCCTAAAAGTTAGTAAAAAAAGAAATTAGAATGATTTAAATAAATAAACTAAATAAAAAAGAGGTTAATAAAAAAACATTAGTAAAGTTATAAAAAAAAGTTTAATTAAATTATTATTAGTTTAAAAAAAAGAAGAAAAGAAAAGATTTAAAAAAAAGGTTAATTTATTAAGTTAATCAGAATTTAAAAAAATAAAAAATAGAAAATGAAAGGGTAAAATTTGGGGTATGACAACATGCTTGTTTTTTGCATCATTTATCATATTGCATTGCAGGTGTTCTGGTTCCGTTAACCTTATTCTCTCTGTGGTTTTTCTCTTAGCAGTGTTTCAGGATTGCAGACCAGACAATTCACCATTACTCGACTAGGGGAAATCAACAGAAAGCAATGGATCAAATTCTACTTGAGTTACAAGAGTTCAGAGATCGCATGGCGCAGTTCATGGATCTTATGCAAGGGGTTGCTAACGGCCAAGAGCAGTTGAGAACGCTTGTTCAACCTTTGATTACTAGGGTTGATGGAAGCGGAGTTTTGCACGGCGGGACCACTGTTGTTCCTCCTCCAGCTGACAATGGCACTCCTCAAGCCAATGTTATCCCAACTGTTATTATTCCTCCGGGCGGAGGTAATCAACCAGGAGCTTATATTCCAGGTGCAGCGGACACTGTACATGGTAATGCCGGTCCTCAGTGGGAGGAGGATGAACAGGATGATGTCTTTTCTGTGGGAGATCTGGGCGTAGGCTTACAGTCTAATGCAGACAAGAGGTTTAGAATGATAGAAGAGAAGATGAAGAACTTGGAGAATCATAATTCTTTAGGTCTTGATATGTCTAACTTGGGGTTGATTCCAGGTCTGAAGATCCCGCCGAAGTTCAAAGTACCTGACTTTGACAAGTACAAAGGGACGAATTGTCCCAGAGTACACCTCTGATCTTACTACAGGAAAATGTCTGCATATTCCAATGACGAAAAGCTATTGGTGCACTTCTTCCAAGACAGTTTGTTTGGACCGTCTTTGGAATGGTACATGGGCCTTGAGGGGACCAATATCAGAAGCTGGAGAGACCTTGGGGAGGCATTCGTCCGTCACTATCAGTACAATAGTGATTTGGTGCCAAATAGAGTCCAACTTCAATATCTTTCTCAAAGAAGCAATGAGGGGTTCAAAGAGTACACCCAAAGGTGGCGTGAATTAGCTGCGAGGGTTCAGCCACCAATGGTTAAGAGAGAACTCATTGATATGTTCGTGGCAACATTGTCAGGGATATATTATGAAAAGCAGATTGGAAACATGTCAGGCAGTTTCTCAAATCTGATAATTACTGGTGAGAGAGTTGAAAATGGTATTAAGCTGGGAAAAATTCAGGCAGGAGAAGGATCCACATCTGGTGGAGGGAGAAATTTTTTTGGTAATAACAAGAAGAGGGAAGGTGAAACGAATGCAGTGTCAGGGTACAGAAACAAGAACAGGAATAGGGCTCCACGCCAACAACAATATCAGCAACAACCACAGGTTGCAAGCATAATATTCCTGCAGCACCTCAGTAACAACCTCGACAACAACAACAACAGAACTATGCACCATGACGGTTTCAAGACCGTGGAAGAATAATGAATAGGCAGTTTGACGCTCCACCTATGCCGTATTCATAACTTTTACAACATTTACTTCAACTTCAACTGATTTAAAAGAGAACATTGGCACCTCTGACTGGCGCACCACCTCCAGGTTATGATGCAAACGCCAGATGTGACTTCCATTCAGGCGCTCCAGGTTACAATATAGATAATTGCAAGGCTTTCAAACATAAGGTGCAAGACCTTATTGATAGCAAGGCAATCAACTTCACTAATGATGTGCCTAATGTTGTTCAGAACCCGATGCCCAACCATGGAGCGGCCGGTGTCAATGCTATTATTGAAGAAGAAGAGTTGAATTTGGTAATGGATGTCGCCGAATTGAGAACGCCATTGAGCTTTGTTAAAAGCAAATTGTTGAATGGAGGGGTCTTTCCAGGTTGTGGATAAAATTGTGAAGGATGTTTGGCTCACCCCGAAGGTTGTGAAGATTTGAAGAATCATGTTCAGTGCTTGATGAATGAAGGTGTGTTACAATTTGACAGGGTTAGAGAAGAAAAGGATGTGAAGGTGATTAATCAGGGGCAGGATGAGATCGCTAGGATCTTGATCTCTTTTAGAACAATTAACATATCTACGTCGCCAAGGCCAGCGACTATTATAATCACCAAAGCAAGACCAGTGTCGTACGAAAGTACTAAAGCAATCCCATGGAATTATGGGGCGGAGGTCTTTTGTAATGGCCAAAAGCAAGAGTTGAGGGGAACATCATCTGATGGTTCATCTATTGATAATTTGATTAGAACTAGTGGAATGACAAGAAGTGGTAGGGTGTTTTCACCTCCAGAAGCTAATGTGGAGAGACCTGATGAAGGAAAAGGAAAGGTTGTAGTGGAAGAAGGTTGACATCAAGGAGAGAAAAATGCTCTAGTTAAAGACGCTGAAGAGTTCGTGCGTCTGATTCGAAAGAGCGACTATAAGATTGTTGATCATCTGCACACAGAAATGCCCTATTGAGGATTCTGAACACGGCGTATGTGCCACATGAGATTTCCATAAACCAGCTTGAGGGGGTTGTGGCCCACGTGAATGCTGGCAATGGCTTAGGGTTTACGGATTTAGACTTGACTCCTAAGGGAAGGAATCACAATCACGCCTTGCACATCTCTATTGAATGCAGAGGAGCTGTCTTGTCACATGCCTTGGTGGATACTGGGTCATCACTCCACGTGTTTCCCAAGAAGGCTTTAATGAAGTTAGACACCCAAGGCGTGATCTGTACTCCTAGCGATCTCGTTGTAAGAGAGTTTGATGGAACGAGGAGATCAGTTTTTGGTGAAGTTACTCTCCCTATTCAAGTAGGCCTGGAGGTTTTCAATGCTGTTTTCAATATTATGGACATTCAGCCCGCGTACAATTGTCTGCTCGGTCGACCCTGGATTCACTCTGTAGGTGCAGTTACATCGACCTTGCATCAGAAGTTGAAGTACATGGTTGGTGGAAATATTGTCACCATGTGCGGTGAGGAAGACATAATGATAAGCCAGCTATCATCATTCAAGTATGTTGAAGTAGCTGGGGAAATTCACGAGACCTTGTGCCAAGCATTTGAAGCTGTTCAGGTCAGAGAGAAGCCTTCTGTCGTGGATAGAACTCCCGATATTTCTATGTCTTCTTTTAAAGAAGCTCGTGCGATGATGGAGTCTGGTTCCTCACAAGTATGGGGTCAAGTGCTCAGTATCCCCAACAAGCAGGATAAATTTGGATTGGGGTACAACCCGTCATCTTCTTCCTTACAGAATGCTACATGTTATAGGGGTCCAGTGCAACTTACAAGTGGTGGGGTGATTTTCAACAGAATCAACGTCGTATCTGAAGAAGAAGGCGATAGTGATTGTGACATGGATGCATGGATTCAGCCGCGTGTTCCTGGCCAAAGCTTGAGCAATTGGATCATTGAGGAAGTTGTCCAAGTTTCATTTGAAGATTAATTTATCTGTTTTGATTATGTGTGGCCCTGTGTTCCGCCCAGGACATAGTGGTTTTCATTTGTAGGGCTTTATCTTGTTTATGTTTGAATATTTGCTTTCATCATTAATCAAAAGACGTCTTTATGCATTCAAATGTTTTGATCCCTATTTTTCTTATTTTTATTTTGACAATAAAACGACAATATGGTTTGTGCTTGTTTGCATATCATTTTAAGCATCAATCATCATCATGCAGGTTTCACATTCTAGATGTCACCGCTTCAGACTCGTCTATGACTCGGTATGACATTGACAATCCAATCTTCCAAGCTGAAGAAGAGATTGATGAAGACAAATACCTGCCTAAAGAGCTCGCCAGACTGTTGAGACAGGAAGAGAAGGTTATTCTACCTCATCAAGAAGAGATTAAAGTCGTCAACCTGGGTACAGAGGAAGACAAGAAAGAGGTCAAAATTGGGGCTGCTTTAGGAGATGATGTCAAGAGAAGACTGGTAGATATGCTCCTAGAGTATAGAGACGTCTTCGCTTGGTCATATGAAGATATGTCAGGACTGGATATATAGTGGTTCAACGTCTACCTCTTCGAGAGGAGTGTCCACCTGTAAAGTAGAAATTGAGAAGAACTAGACCAAACATGGCAGTTAAGATTAAAAAGAGGTCCAGAAGCAATTGGATGCCGGTTTTCTTGCTGTTACAAACTATCCTCCATGGTTCGCTAACATTGTTCCTGTACCTAAGAAGGACGGTAAGGTTAGGATGTATGTTGATTACAGAGATTTGAACAGAGCGAGCCTGAATGACAATTTCCCGCTCCCCCACATTGACGTGTTAGTTGATAACATTGCTCGACATTCTGCATTTTCCTTCATGGATGGTTTCTCTAGGTACAACCAAATCAAGATGGCCCCGAAAGACATGGAGAAAACAACCTTTATCACGCTGTGAGGGACTTTTTGCTATAAGGTGATGCCTTTTGGATTGAAAAATGCAGGGGCAACCTACCAGCGGGCGATGGTGAATCTCTTTCATGATATGATTCATCATGAGATCGAGGTCTATGTTGATGACATGATCGCAAAGTCATAGACAGAGGAAGAACATCTGGTTAATCTTTTGAAGCTGTTCGAAAGGTTGAGGAAATTCAGATTAAGGTTGAATCCGAACAAGTGCATTTTTGGTGTAAGGTCAGGAAAGTTATTGGGGTTCATTGTCAGTGAAAAAGGAATCGAGGTTGATCCTACAAAAATAAAAGCAATACAAGAAATGCTAGCGCCGAAAATGAAAAAAGAGGTTTGTGGTTTTCTAGGTAGATTGAACTACATTGCAAGGTTCATATCTCACCTTACAGCCACCCGTGAACCATTGTTCAAGCTGTTAAAGAAAGATCAGGCGGTTGTCTAGAATGAAAATTTCCAAAGGGCATTTGAAAAGGTAAAAGAATATTTACAGGAGCCTCCGATACTGATGCCTCTAGTGGCCGGAAGACCATTGATAATGTACTTAATGGTTCTTGAGAACTCCATGGGTTGTGTCCTCGGTCAACATGATGAGACAAGAAGAAAATAACATGCTATCTATTACTTGAGTAAAAAGTTCACCGATTGCGAGTCCAGATACTCAATGTTAGAGAAGACATGTTGTGCACTTGCTTGGGCCGCCAAACACCTAAGGCAGTACATGTTGAATCACACAACCATGCTGATTTCGAATATGGATCTGATCAAGTATGTGTTCGAGAAACAAGCGCTTTCAGGAAGAATCGCTAGGTGGCTGATGGTCTTGACAGAATATGATATTCAATATGTCTCCCAAAAAGCCATTAAGGGGAGTGTTCTGTCAGAATATCTCGCAGAGCAACCGATTAAAGATTATCAACCGATGAAGTTTGAATTTCCTGACGAGGACATAATGTTTCTGAAGATGAAAGATTGTGATGAGCCGTTACCAGACGAAGGTCTCGAGATAGGCTCCCAATGGAAGATGATTTTTGACGGTGCTGTTAACTTTTATGGCAGCGGAATTAGGGCAATCATTACAACTCCCCACGGTTCCCAATACCATATACCGCCAGGTTAACATTTTCCTGCACCAACAACGAAGCTGAATATGAAGCATGCATCATGGGTATTGAAGAAGCAATTGATTTGAGAATCAAGAACCTTGATGTATATGATGATTCAGCTTTGGTCATTAATCAGATTAAAGGAGAATGGGAGACTCGTCAACCTAACCTGATTCCTTACATGAATTATGCCAGAAGGTTGTTACCTTTCTTCGATAGAGTAGAGTTTCATCATGTGCCAAGAGCCGATAATCAGATGGCAGATGCTTTGGCGACCTTATCCTCGATGTACAAGGTGAATCATTGGAATGATTCTCCAAGGATCACCATCTCGCGCCTCGATAGGCCAACTTTCATATTTGCAGTAGAGGAAGCATCCAATGGGAAGCTGTTGTATTATGACATCATAAACTTTCTCAAGAATCAGGAATATCCGCTTGGGGCATCGAGCCGGGATAAAAAGACCTTGAGAAGATTGTCTGGAAACTTCTACTTAAACAAGGACGATGTGCTCTACCGAAGAAACTTCGACTTGATGTTTTTAAGATGTGTGGACGAAAAAGAAGCAGGTTTGCTTATGAAAAAAGTCCACGAGGGTGCTTTTGGTACGCATGCAGGCGAACATGCGATGTCTCAAAAATTGTTGAGGGCAGGCTACTATTGGATGACGATGGAATCTGATTGTTTCAAGTATGCCAAGAAGTGCCATAAATGCCAGATTTATGCTGATAAAATGCATGTACCGCCAAGTCCCCTGAATGTCATTGCGTCTCCTTGGCTCTTCGCTATGTAGGGCATTAATATGATCGGTAAGATTGAACCGGCTGCATCCAACGGACATCACTTCACCTTAGTGGCAATTTACTATTTCACTAAGTGGGTTAAAGCAACTTCTTTCGCCAACATGACCAGACAGGTCGTGGCTCGATTTATCAAGAAGGACATCATTTGTTGTTATGGAGTGCCTGAACAAATCATTACTGATAATGGTTCGAATTGGAATAAAAAGATGATGAAAGAACTGTGCCAGAGTTTCAAGATTGAACATCACAACTCTTCTCCTTATCGCCCGAAGATGAATGGCGCTGTTGAGGCAGCCAATAAGAATATTAAGAAGATTGTGTAAAAGATGGTTGTTACCTATAAATATTGGCACGAGATGTTGCCCTTTGCTTTACACGGATATCGTACTTCGGTACGTACTTCAACTAGGGCAACTCCTTTCTCGCTAGTGTATGGTATGGAAGTTGTCCTACCATTGAAAGTCGAGATCCCTTCCTTGACGGTGTTGGTTGACGTCAAACTTGATGAGGCGGAATGGGTGAAAGCCAGATTGAATCAACACAGTTTGATGGACGAGAAGAGATTGACATCCATTGCGTATGGCCGTTTGTATCAAAGCAGAATAAAGAAAGCTTTCGATCAGAAGGTGCACCCTCAAAGCTTTCAGGCAGGTGACTTAGTGTTGAAGCGGATTCTCCCTCCATAGACAGACAACAGGGGCAAATGGACTCCCAACTACGAAGGTCCATATGTAGTAAGGAAAGTCTTCTCCGGAGGAGCCTTATTACTCTCAACTATGGACGGTGAAGATTTCACGTCCCTTGTGAACGCAGACGTAGTTAAAAAATACTTTGCTTAAAATAGACCCGCTGGAATAAAAAGAAAATCCAGGCAAAAATGGGGCATCCTGGCAAACCATAAAAAGATTGGGTTTGGGAAAAAATTAGGGATAAAAAGAAAAAATGTAAACCCGCGAAGTTGATAACTTGAAAAGGCGATTTCGGTAAAAATGGGTATCCCGGTGAATCGAAAACCCGCAAGGGAGATTCAGGAAAAAGTTAGGGATTTAAATGAAAACGACTGCGGTCTGCGCCGTTCCCATAAACATAGTGGATTCTTGTTGGACCCGAGGATCAATCAATCAAGTCAGTCTCTTCGGAAGACGAAGCAATGGAGAAGCATCAAAGTCATGCGAGTCATACTTGAATCGACACATGGTGGTTATCTGTACCACATTGCCGACATTTTATGTATTTATTGTATCTCTGTACTTTTTGCGCAACTTTCTCTTTTCAGGAGTTGCATCTGATGTAAATCTGCCTATTTACAGGCCATTTTCGATCAATGAAGTATATTATTCAGAAGTTTTTGTTCTTGTTTTAGCTTTTTACTATTTTGTTTGCAAAAGACGCCTGATGTTTTTGATAAAACTTTACATACATGAACTTGTAGGGCTTTGCTAATCATAATTGAAACATTGATTTGCTTAAAAATTTCATGGACGATGACCGAGATAGCTTTTATTGCATACATGACACATCTGTTTGTTTGCAGGGCTCTCGTTGTTGAGATGTTTCATAGATGTATCCCCAGTGAAGTCACCATGTCTCTATCCCCACAAGGTGAAAACGTCATAATCAGAAGTATCTTCTCAGTAGATCAAGGTGGTGGTGTGCACTTATGCCCAACAGTTTGAGATTCCCCGACAGTGGTGTACACCTATCTCCAGTAGGTTGAAATTGAAATTCTCTCTCAGCGAGTAGATTTGTGACTATTCCCCAGCCATGGGTCGAGTTCAGTGGTGTTTCCCCACAGAGCTAAGTCAGTGACTCATCTCCCAAGCAGAGGTCGATGTTGATTCCCTCGATGAGTTTTCCCCGGTGAAGTTTTTTTCCGCAGAAGGATCCAGTGGTTATTGGTTTTCCTCAGAGCGAGATGTTGGGATGATTTCCCAATGTTTGTTTATCTCAATCCTCGGCAGAGTGGATTTTTATCCTCGGCATAACGGATTTTATCCCTAGTAGAAGGATTATCTTTCTTAATTCCCCTCAGAGTGAATTTTATCCCCCGCGGGTGGGGTCGTCCCTAGAAGAATGTTATTCTAGAAGGCCATTCAGGGCATTTTCCGCGGCAGAATCCAATAGTTATTGGTATTTGTCAAAGCAAGTTCTTTGGCATGTTAATCTTACTTGTCATCCCCTGCAGATCAGATCTTTACTCCTAATCCCCAGTGAAGTCGCCATAGTAGGTTTCTTCCTCGTAGAGCGGGATTGTCCCCAGAGAATTGCATTCTCCATCCTCAGCAGAGAGAGTTTGGGATAACTTCCCAGTAAATCTTATTCTTAATCCCTAGCAGATTGGATTTAACCTCCAGCAGAGTGGTGTCCCCGGTAGAGTCGTATTCTCGAAAGCCATCCAGGGCTATTCTTCCCCAATCGAGTGGATTTATTCCCCAAAAGAGTTGTATTCTGGAAGGCCGTTCAGGGCGTTTTCCTCAGCAGAGTTGATTTGATCCCCAGCAAAGCGGATTGGTTCTCAGCAGAGCAGTTTTACCCAGGAGAGTTCTTTTCCAGGAGGCCATCCAGGTCCCGTCTTTCCCAGCAAAAGTCCAATCGTACTTGGCACCTGGTCATCTCCGGCAGAGTTGGTTTCTTCTCTTCAACATTTATTTTGCTGGAGTGGTGCCTTTGCATTTGCATTATGCATATCATCCTCCCAGACGCGTAACATCTCCATTTCGTATGGAACATTACGCCATATTCAAACATATACATTCGAAACATAAGCCAGGTTGTTACCTCTTGTGAATATCAGTATATTTCATGAGTCTGTGTGGTATCCAGACCCCGACGAATATTGTTTTTTCTTGAGCCTGTGTGGTATCCAGACCCCAGCAAGAACCTTTGATGGATGCTTTCATCTTATCACTTACTCCCCAATAGATTTTACTTATCCAAGTTTGGTCTTCCCCAACGGAATTCTTCTTTCAAATTGTGAATCGGAGGATTCTCTTATCAACTTCGTGTTGAGCCGGCCTTCGGGTTCGATGCCTGTTTTAATTAACGGATGCCTGCTTAGATTAGCAAATGTTCTCAGCTTCGTGTTGAGGCAGCCTTCGGGTTCGCTGCCTGTTTTAATTATGGATGCCTGCTAGGATTAGCAGATGTTCTCAACTTCGTGTTGAGTCGGCCTTCGGGTTCGTTGTCTGTTTTAACTAACGGATGCCTTCTTTGGATAGCAGATGTTACCGAATTAGTATCGAGCCGACTTTGTGCTGTCGCCTGCGTGTTGGCAGATGTTTCTTCCGACCGTGTGTCGATTTTTTCTAATTGGTGGTGAATTAGCTCATTTCCTTACAACTATCAGTTACATTTTCTCCAGTGATTCTCTTCCACTCCGGTGGACCTTTCCGCTGGAAAATTTCTGGGTTCTGTTATACTCAACCACCTTTTACCATGAATGCTTGAAAGCCGTTCGCTTTTCATCCCTTCAGGTCCAAGTTGTTTGAATAGGGGCAGCTTTTGTACCCAAAATTTGACCAACCTTTTCTTTTAACTTGGCTATTGTTTCTTTTCATTTAGCATTTTGCATTTGCATAACATTGGTTCTATCAGGGGATCAAGAGGTGTTGTGTTTGCCATTCAAGAGGAGAGTTTCTTTATTCAAGCAAGAAAGGATATCATTGGCAAGCTATCAAGGGTTCATTACCATCAGGATTGGGTTTCAAAGCTCTTTGAGAAGAGGAGTTTGTGTATGGGTGTCACCTCCTATCACGAGGATCATCAAAGGGTCATCAGAGGTTCGTGAGGTAACTTATTTGGATAAAGCATGGTTCAAAAGCTCAATGTGTGTCTTGAGATGTCTTTATGAAGTTTGTATGGCCATACATTCATCTTCAAGAGCCTCAGTCAAAGGATGTGGAGCTAGGGTTTCATCTGGTCAACCAAAGTCAACTATGGACTTGAGAGGGTTCAAGACTTGGTTCTAGGTCATTGAGACATGGGAAGTCATCCTAAAGCATCTAGGATATCATGTTAAGATCAAATCAAGTAGTTTCAAGAGTTCAAGGAGTTACTAAATTAGGGTTTCAGATGATTTCAGTGTAAAATCCCCTTCTTTGGTACTTAACTTTAAGGACGATTTTCCCTATGATGCAAGCCCAATCTCATTTTACAACAAACACAGGACTTGTCCATCATCTCTCAAGATTTATTTTGAGTACAATAACTCATTCATTGAGTTTGTACATCTCAAGTTATGATGTCAATGAGTTGGTGTCCTCAGATGAAGAGAATTTTGGTCAATTCAAAGTCAACTCACTTCCAAGGAATTTTTGATATGGAATCAAGCTTCTCCTTAACTTCAAGTGAACATGAAAGTTGTTCCTTATGATCTTAGCTTTCCAAAAAGTCCTAGAAGTCCTCATTCTCGTGTGTACATCTCATGTTATGGCCTTCACAAGGCTAGGGTATTTTGGGAAAGTTCATCATAGGTCATTTTCTTCAATGGTCAATTTCATGCACTTCAAGGCCTCTAATCCATTTTCAACCAACATGAAACTTGTGTCTAATTGCCTTAACTCCACAATGTACTCACAATTCATAAGGATTGATGGTTTGTGTGATCATTGGAGCCATTTTGAAAGTGAAAATTTGACTTTTGGTCATGATTTGAATTTCTTACATCACAAGCCATAATTTGAATTGGTTTATGTTCTTTTGGCATTTTGATCTCATCATCTATTAGTCTTGCTATTATTTACCATAATTGGACAAACATGAATGCAAGTTACATGCCATATTTTCAAAATCCATACCAAAAAAGATCATGAATTAAACTTGGCACAACTTTATGCTACATGACCAAAAACCATCCTATTGTTTTCTACACACTACAAATACACTTTTGCTGACCAAAAAGAAGGTGTATGAGACTGAACCCGTGTGTATGCATAAGTGGAAAGTTTGGGAAAAAATTTGAGTTCACTTGAAATCATCAACATGGGCCTGCATGGTTGCTGAAAACCCATCATATAAGAGTCAAATATTTGCCCTAAATGCAGAGAACGGGTAGCTGTGTGAGAGAAAAAGGAGAGAGCTTCAAAATTTCATAAAAACTTCATTTCTTCGAATCTGCCATATCTTGGAGAATCCTTGCAAACCGGTGTTCACTTCTTCTTCATAGAAGCTCAGGGAAGAGATTGGAAGGTTGAAACAGAAGCTTGTTTAAGTTTTGAAGGGTCAGCGGAACCTCTCTATTAGGTATTTTCTTCATCTTATTTCTCTCATTCTAGACTTGCATTAGGTCCATTCTGGTTTGCATCTGAAGCCCTACCCTTGGTAGGCTATGTTTGAACCATTTGTTTGAATGTTTGACATGATTTCAATTTACATGTTTCAATAATCATGGCCTGTTTGTGTCTTGTTTAAGAACCTTTTTGCAACTTTAATGGTGGATTCATGATATCCTTGGCAAAGGCTTTAAAATGGTACCAGTTTTGTAGATTTTTATTGAAGTTTGATGATTGATCTCCAACGAGCAGGTCGGAGAAGACGACCGGAGCCCTAGCTTCAGTGTCTAGTCATCCCTCTGATCATAGCTAACCTGGCCCTGGTTTGAACGTTTGACCCATGAGGTGTTGCGTGCTGATTTGCTTGACCGTGTCCAGGTGTATTGTTGACTCCACATCACTTAAGTGAAATGATGCGTTTCACTTAAGTCTGATCCATTGTTGGTTTAGGCCTAGATTGCTATACACACCCCACTATTTTCAATCCCAGGAGAAGTTACAAAGGATTCAATTTACTTTTCTTTTACTAGCTGCACCCCTCTCCCTTTGCATTTTCTTTTTATTTTATTTTAATTCTAGTTTTCATTTTAATTTTTTTAAAATTAGTTCTTAGCTCACAAAAATTCCAAAAAAATATTTTCCTGACATCTTAACATGTTAATTGTTTTCTCCATATTTTTATTTTATTTTCCATTTAATTTTACTATTTTATTTGGAATTTAAAAGTCAATGTGATTTATGTTGTTCACCTTATTTGATCATGATCATTTGGACTTCAATTCTAAATCCCCTATGACCATTTCTTCTCCCTTATTTAGGTGAGGGATTTAGGCATTTTTTATGGTGAATTTGATAAGTCAATGATCATTTTTCATGTGGTCTTGCTTTGACTTTTGTTGACCCTCGATAAACCCTCGATAAGGTGGAACACCATGCCTTTTGGTTTTATTTGGTGGTGCCTTAAGGAAGCTCTTTGCTTGAGCTTTTGGTTTCTATTTGTCACTTGTTTCATATTGGCTTGATATTTTATTTGAGATTTATTGAGGCTTTCTTCTATTTTTGGTGAATTTTGCAAGTCAAATCCTTTTAGGGTTGTTTACACATGCTAGTTTGACTTAAAACTTTGGGATATGATCTTGAGTAATCCCGTATGCATCTTTTGAGGTTTTTTTACTTTATTCTAACATGTTTAAGGTGCTGCTTTACATGTCTTGGTTCATCTACATTTGTTACTTGCATCACAAGTCACCTTTGAATCATGTTTCTCCACTTGTCTTAAGTGTTGAAATTGTGTTAGGGCTTTGGTTCCTTCACCTCATATGATCATAATTGTGCCTTGCCTCTTGTTTTAAGTTTGATTTGAGGATTTCCTCTTAATGATTCACTTATTCCTTAGTGGTTTTATCATTTGTTCATGATGATTTGGTGTCCATTTGTACATTATGAGTTTATCATGAATATTGGTGATTGTTTTGCATTGTTTTGTTTGCATTGTTTTACTTTTGTTTCAAGAATTGTATGGTTGAGATGTGCTTGTGGTGGTGGCTGCCCCACGCTTTTTCCTCCCTCTTTTTTTTGTGTGGGGGCATCTTAGGTTATCACCATTCTCTCTTGATGATTGATGGTACATGGTTGTAGGAGTTTAGTTCACCCATTTAATCTCATCCCTCTTGACTTGTTTAAGTCATTTTGTTTTGTGTTGAGTCTCTTGCGTTGTTGAGTCTTGTTGCATCATTTGTGTTTGAATTTCATGTTTGCATCTCTTATTGCATTGACTTGTTTAAGTCACTTTTATCCATCATCCCTTTTCTTCTGTGATTGAATTGCTATGTGTTTACTTGAGCTCTTTTGCCATGATCCCTTAGGATTCCTAGTCCCTCTGTTTAAGATGGGAGTAGGAGAGACATTAGGCTTTCAATCCTTTGCATGATAACATTAGGATAGATTTTCCCCTTTCAATCCCAACTTTTGGATCACATTGCATGATATCATTAAGGTTGATCAGTCCCCGTAGAGTTTGTGTCTTCTCTTCTCATCTCATAACTTCATAAGACACTCAATAAAAGTTAACACTTGTTGTACTCTACGAGCCTTAAGTACTTGAGGAATGATGGTTGGGGGGCCTCCTCTCATACTGTCTAGAGTGTTTAACGTATGCCCTTTGGGAGATATGCGATGCATTCGCTCTCAAGTCATAGTCTTTAGTGCAACATGAGTTTCAAATCTAACTCAATTCACTTCTTCTTATAAAAAACACAAAATAAAGTCAAACATTTTTATCCTTCGGGATTTGTTTCAAACTCATTTTCAGAAAGAATGTGTTAAGTTTTTGTTCTATCACAAACAGGCGTCGTCCCTAACTCCTAGAACAATTATTTAACCCTACTCATTAAAACACTTGAACCAACCAGTGGTCGTGTCATCTCGAACTACTTTTGCTCTGATTTCTCATACCAGATGAGGATACGTAGGCACAAGACGTCGATGTCTTGGCGAGCAACCTTCCCCCATTCACCCGTAGTTTTCCGAACTACATTGACTCTGACTTTCCCATTGCACAAGGGAATACGTAGGCATAGGGTGACAATGTCCTATCGAGTCTGCTCTTTTCGTTCACCCCGTTAGCAATAGTATTAGATAGTTTTCACCCATAGATTAGACAACATCGTGAATCCCTTTGAGTACAACGGACGTGAGGGGTGCTCATACCTTCCCCTTGCGTAACCGACTCTTGAACCCAAGATTTGGTTACGACGACCTTGTCTTTCCCTCTCTCTTAGGTTTTCTTTGATAATTTCCTTTCCATCTCTTTGGGATAAATAACATTCGGTGGCAACTCTTCTGTCTTTTCCGGCCCCTTTTTTGTAGCGATGCGACACCACCCATATATCACCTTAAGGTTTTTGGTGAATATGTAATGTGTCTCTCACAAAGATGTGTTGCTCTAAGAGGATGTCCAACCATTTATAATGCTCATTGCTCGACCCCCAATTGTTGCGCTAACAATTGGTATTAGAGCAGGAATCCTGCTCTGTATCTGGGTGAGATTCAGGGTAGTTACTTTCTGGTATAATGGACAAGAAAAGAGGAATATTAAACAGACCGCCCATCCTTGATAGATCCAATTATGAATATTGGAAAGTGTGCATGGTTGCCTTTATTAAGTCCATGGATGGTAAAACTTAGAAATATGTGGTTAAAGGATGGGATCCTCCAAAGGATAAAGATAAGGAAGGTAAGATTACTGATATTATAAAGTCTGAGAAAGACTGGGATGATGAAGATGACAAGCTAGCTCAGGGTAATTCCAAAGCATTGAATGCCATATTCAATGGAGTGGACAAAACATCTTTAAATTGATAAAGAATTGTACTGTTGCTAAAGATGCTTGAGAGATTTTGAAGACTGCTCATGAAGGAACCTCGAGGGTGAAATCATAAAGACTTCAACTTCTTACAACCAAGTTTGAGAACTTGAAGATGAAGGAGGATAAATATATTAAAGACTTTCACATGAACATTGTTGATATAGCCAATACTTCAAGTGATCTAGGAGAAAATATTTCAGAAGCTAAGTTGGTCCAAAAAATCCTAATATCTCTTCCAAAGAGATTTGACATGAAGGTGACTGCAATTGAAGAAGCCTGAGACATAAACACCATAAAGGTGGATGAACTCATGGGATCTCTTCAGACTTTTAAATTGGCAATTAGTGAGAAATCTGAAAAGAAGAAAAGAATAACCTTGGTGTCTAATCAAGGTGAATATGATCCTAAGTCCAAGGAAAAATTGTCTAAGGTTGTCGTGCTTCTTGGAAAATAGTACATCCAATTGTTAAATAGGGTGGATAAGGAGTCAAGATCAAATGTCAAGACTCAGTCATCTGACATTAACAAAAGGAAGGATTTTGGAAGAAGGTCCAAAATGGAAGAAAAATATAACAAAGGTAAAGGAATCCAATTCTATGAGTGCGAAGGATTTGGAAACATCAAATTTGAGTGTCCTACCTTTCTGAAGAAGGATAAGAAAGGCTTGTCTACTTCATGGTTGGAAGATGATTCTTCAAGTGAAAGAGATTTTACTAAACATGTTTTGTTCTTACTGGAGTATATGATTACTGAAGTATATGAATCAGATGCCTTGTACAAAGAGTTGTGCATCAGAAGTGTATAAGCGTGTCAACTAGGAAAGGATCAACAAAATCTTTTTGGTCAACTTCATGATGAAAGAGTGAAGAACTTGGTTGTTATTTCTGACCTGGAAGAGGAAGTTGTATTGATCAATTCTAAACTTGACAATATGACTAAAATTGTAAGAATGCTCAATAGCAGTTCTGATGTGCTGGATGAGATCCTTCAATTTGGGAGAAGTACTGGAGACATTAAAGGACTCGGTTATAATGATCAAGTGGTGATAAATAAAGGAAAAGAGCCAGCATTGAATTCAGTTCATCCTAAAAGAAAGCATAATCGAAAGACATCAAAAAGGATGTCCCAACATCAAAAGAGACATCAGAAGAGTTCCTCAGGAATCAAGAAGCAAGACTGGAAATGACATTATCGTGGTAAGTTTGGTCACATCTAGCCTTACTGCTGCAAGTTACATGGCCATCCTGTTGCACCCCAAAATTTGCCCTCTTTCAAGGCTTGACTCATTTCTTCATTTCTTTCAAATTCAATGACATAAGGGAGGCCCATCATTCCAAATTCAAGGCTCATGAATTTGAGGCTAGATTCAAAAGAAAAATTTCATGACATTTGCAAGAATGTCACATTTGTTACAAAATCCAAACTCTTGGTAATGCTTAGGAAATTAAGCTATTTCTAATCTTAATTCAAGTTTCTAAAAATAACTTCATGCCATGGTATCCCCCATGCCTCATCAAGTCCACATGGTCCTCTTTGTGCTTACAAACATGCAAGGAAAATATTTAAGAGCTAATTCAATGTTGGAATATCTCAAGATCAAGGCTATGCATACATTCATGGGCAATTTGAATATGGTCCAAAACAGCCCCATGCAAGAAGTGGCAATGTGTATCATGTCACAAAATGTACATGTCACAAGATCAAGGGAATGGCATATGATAATGCATCTAAAAATCAGAATTTCAAAATTTTGTCCAAAGGTTAACATTGACCAACAGGGTAGTCCAAGCATAAGCCAACAAAGAGGTGAAAGGATTGAGGGCAATGTAGAGGGCTGCAGAAAAAGACAGCATGGGAAAGTAGTGCAGAAAAATGCAGCATAGCCATATACATGGAAATGGAATGAAAGAGAGTGACATGAGAAAAGGTGGCAAGAGACATTGCCCCATGAAAAAATCTGATGTTTGGGGGGAAGAGAAAACCCTAGGAGCTGAGATAAGAGGAGGGGGCTGTAAATAAAAGGATTCATTCATTCAACATTCATTTCTACACACACTTGCAAAACCAGAAAATAGAGAGAGCAAAACAATACCCTAAAAAACAGAAAAATAGGAAGCTTTGCAAACCAAAAAAAAGAGAGTGATATAGAACCAAGAGGATCATTAAGAAACAAAACCTTCACAACATAGAGGGAAGAGGAGTGAGGTACATTCAACCAAGACCAAGGAGGACTTGCAAGAAGGATAGAAAGCTCTTGGGTATCCATTTCCTCCAACCTTTCTCTCTTTATATTTTTGCTATTTACATTCATTTCGTTTACTCTTTTATGTGTTGTTGTATTGTATGCATCATGTAAGGTTCTAAGGGTTCCAAAAAAACATTTTTAAGAACCAATAAAAAGGAAGAAAATCACAAAAGACAGCAAAAAAATACAGCAAATACTGTATTTTTCGCTTTAGGTCGCGGCGCGACCCATGTTCGCGGCGCGAACTGTCAAAAACAGAATCAAAACTTTTCTCAGTTCGCGGCGCGAACATGCAAAAAACAGAATGTTCATTTTTCTCAGTTCGCGGCGCGAACTGATCAGTTTGTTGTTTACCTAAAAACTTTTTTGCTGTTTTTTACCTAAAAATTTTTTTTCAAGGAGTTCGCCGTGCCGTTTTTTTCCGCATGTCTCGATTTTTTTTTGACAACTAGCCCATATGTTTGCATGGTTTTAGTGTAAATATTGCTATTGTCTTTGTTGACTCTTGATTACATAACCATTTTAAAAAAAAAAACAAACTCTCGATTTTATCGAGCCATTTTCGACCATGTAAGTCGGTCGCCTTGTGCGTCCGCCATCGACCTTGTTCGTGTCACCTCAAACCTTTTTAAGCAATTAAACCCTTGACCCAACGTCAAGCGGATTTTTTCAAACGATTGTTAAGCCAATTCATCATATTTAATAAAAGGGTAAAGTTCTCTTTGTATTGAACTAAAGAGAAGAGATTGAGTGTAGACTTCTTCCTTTCCGAGTGTCGAGATGCTCACTGTAGTGTGTGTGGTTTTGATACTTGTCTTTCAATACGAAGAAGTTTTCATCCACACCTTTTTCTCCTAAAAAACCTCGGCCCCGTACCAAGTGCATTTTCAAAACACTTACAATAAATAAATCGATTCTCTTGGTATTGAACTAAAGAGAGAGGATTGAGTGTAGACTTCTTCCTCTCCGAGTGTTGGGATATTCACTGTAGTGTGGGTGGTCTCGATACTCGTCTTTCAATACGAAGACGTGACTTTATCCGCCACCTATCTCCCTCTACAACTTCTTTCCGCAGCCTTTGTCACCTAAAAACCTCGGTCCCGTACCGAGCGCATTTTTAAACTCTTTTCATAACAAAAACTTGAATGGTCGTGGAGTGGTT
This sequence comes from Lathyrus sativus, assembly GCA_963859935.3. NCBI lineage: Eukaryota > Viridiplantae > Streptophyta > Magnoliopsida > Fabales > Fabaceae > Lathyrus > Lathyrus sativus. Next base: position 660,439,262 of record OZ012741.1, on the reverse strand, counting down.
AGGCGTAGGCCTTCTCCTATCCCGAGTGCTGACGTTTACCGTAGGGTTCTCTGTCGCAAAAGCACTTACCATTCAAAACCAAAAATACTTAAATAAGAGAATGAAGTTCTCTTTGTATTGAACTAAAGAGAGAGGATTAAGTGTAGACTTCTTCCTCTCCGAGTGTCGAGATGCTCACTGTAGTGTGTGTGGTTTTGATACTCGTCTTTCAATACGAAGACGCTATGCTCGCCACATCCTTTCATAACAAAAACTTTGAGATAAAGAATTGGGTACTACCCGTAGGGGTTACTATCCGAGGATCTATCTCGCCCCTAAAAAAACATTTCAACAAATCAAATGTGACATCTTGCCTCGCCTGGCGAAAACCTAATATCTTTCAAAAAGGATATGATACATCCATTCTACCGCAAACAGGTAATGTCTAAGTCTCCAACGAGCGAGCAGCAATACACCTAACTGCTAGAATACGTACGATAGCATCATCTATAAAAACATCAACAAATCGTAGGCCGAACTACCGCTGCTCTGATTCTTTACTTTTTCAAGTAAAGATACGTAGGCACAAGGGCCACAATCCTTGCCGAGCACAATCCCCCCTATCACTCGTAGTTTCCCAAACTACGTCGACTCTGACTTTCTCATATCCGTTGAGAATACGTAGGCCTAGGACCGCGAAGTCCTACCGAGTCCGTCCTTTCTCTCTTTTTCCCTGTTACCTCCTTTCCCTATTTCTAACCCTTTTCTCCCTATCTTTTGGAACACCCTTTTTTTATATATAGTAAAATCTTTAAGCAAATAAATTCACACATTCAACAAGCAAATAGTTCCCATCGAGTACGATGGATGCAAGGGGTGCTAATACCTTCCCCTCGCATAACCGGCTTCCGAACCCGTTCTTGGTCGCGAGACCATATTATCCATTTCTTTCTTAAGGTTTTCTCGATATTTTCCTTTCCCCTCATGGGATAAATAAAGTTCGGTGGCGACTCTTCTGTCCTTCCCTTTTCGCCTTCCCCGTCGTTGCGTGTATTTTTTGAGTAGCGACAGCTGGCGACTCTGCTGGGGACGCCTAGCAAGCCAAACCTAGTTTGTTTGTTGCATTTGTGCTTTATTTGCTTTTATGTTTTATTTTATTTTATTATTGTGTTTCTTTCTAACCTGTTGGGTTTATTGGGATGGTTTGTGAGGATAAAGCTTTCTACCCGAGCTTTCGAGTATACACTAAGATTAGGAGGTGGTTTCTTTCTGATTTGCGAGACGTAGGACTCGTTGAGTTGGATCAAATTCCACCGCTCAGATGAGACCCCATTGGAAAGATTATGTCCTACGTGTAGTCGTAACGGCGTTTTATTTCCGACGTGGGATTCTGTGATTCTGAGGACCTCTTGTAGAACCTTATTCCAAAAGGTTACTAAAACATAACTCTGTGTTCATCCTTTTGAAGGGATTACCGTCTTACGAGTAGTCGTTATGATGAAAAACTTTTGAGGGTTAGTGCATGGGACTTTGTTTAAAAGCCTTTTGGGATGCCCTCTTATAAACCAATAGATTGCCCACCCTTGGTGAGAGATATTTTGTTACAATACCCTGCAGGATCTGTGACCTTGATCCTTGATGTGGATCTGTTCTCGTGTGCACTCATTGCATTGCATTTGCATAAGCATCTCTGCATTATTTTGCATTTTCTTCCCTGACCAGATACCAAAAGCTTACCCATCCTCTGTTCATAACTCTTGGTTGATTTCCTGACACTCCCGTTGAACTCGTGAGAGCTACAAAAAGTTTGAAGCAAGAGGAACGTAGAAGCCTTGAAAAGCCAAGTCAAACAATGAAAACTGAGGTAGCTATGCCAGAGAACGACCGCCAGAATGTTGAGTCCCCACCAGGGTTTACTGTGACGAACAATCCACTGTATGATCTTCCGCCGGATGGCCATCCTCCACAAGTAAACGTTCCTACTCGACCCTAGAGGATGCCAACGATTGATCCCATGGAAGAAAAGCTTCGTGTCCTTGAGAAGACACTTCAAGCGATGAAAGTGCCTGATATGCCCGGACTCGATGCTGCTGATATGTGTCTAGTGCTAGACTTGGTGATTCCTCCAAAATTCAAGGCACCCAACTTCGAGAAGTACATCAACTTTGGTTGCCCGAGGCGTCATTTGGTGATGTACTGTCGAAAAATGACCCCTTACACTCATGACGACAAGTTGATGATTCACTGTTTTCAAGAAAGTCTGAGTGGGGCATCATTAAGTTGATACACAGGTTTAGAAAGGAGTCATATCCAATCATGGAGGGACCTAGTTAGCGCTTTTATAAAGTTTTACCAGTTCAATCTAGACACTATTCCCACCCGCATTTGAGAATAATGGAAACCTTAATTGGCTATCACACTATATATAAGCTATGGTTCCCAATATACGGTACATCAAATAAATTATCTCTTCTCTCCATCTGATGAGAATTCAAGACATAAGGAGTACCGATTGAGAAAGAACCACAAAAGCCAAAAACTTATAGGTTTAGGATTACTGTCAAATGCATTTTTCTCAATGGATCCAGGTATTTCTAAAACCAATTTCTTGATCCTATAATTGTATACATGTTTGTATGATCAATTTTGATTCCCCATAAAAGATATGTCATAGTATGGTAAGCATGTATATTGAATTGATTTAATTATAACACACGTTACTCCTAATATGTGTTTAGCTACATGACATAGATACTATTTTTAATTAAATTAATTTTAATTAAAATAAATTCAATATAATTAATTATTTATGTTTGAACGGATTTTTTAACATAACAAACTTTTTTCATTTAGCACTAGAACCTTATTTTTGGATCAAAATTGATTTTTAAATATATAATTATTAAAAGGATAAAATTTAGGTGCAGTTCTAATTGTTCTTTTGGTGCTTTTTAGTCAGAGAATCCATTAATTCAAGTGACGGATAATTATAAATGAATCAATATTTTTATTAGAGATTAAAAATAAATTAACTCTTTATAAGATCTATTTTACTGAAGAAATCTATAACTATTTTAACCACTTTAGTGGCTCATCTAATTACTCGAAAATACATATTATTGTATATATTTTTTTATGTTAGTAATGTATAGTGATTAAATATGCCAATTTTCTTCTCAGACATTTTACTAATTTTTCGTCATATGAAAATTATATTTAACTATAAAACAATTCTTGAGATATTTGAGAGAAGAAATGTTATGATTCAGCTACAAAAAAAACTTGTACATTGCATAATTGGAAAAAGAACAACTTATTCTTTACTATCACATACGAATTTTATAATTATAAGAATTGGTTCTAAAAGTGATATTGGTCTCAATGAGACCCTTTACAAATAATATCTCTTATAGATTTTTCAATTTTTAGTTATATAAGTGTTTTGTTTTATCACTGAACGAAAATTGATAAACTTATAATGATGATAAAAAAAATGAAAAATGCTATTCATACACCATTTCCTACACCCAATACTTACACCGTATGCACTATTCACCGTATTTATACGGTGAACAGTGTTTTTTTATTAAAATAATATATTTTTTTAAAATATTAATTTTTTTTTAAAAAAAGTTTTATTTTTAAAATTTATTTTATAACACAAATATAAGATTGCGCATTAACCAACTTCACAGTTGCATTAACCACAAAAATCTACATTATTAACCAATTATTTTACCTATAATTTATTAACCACTTTCACTACTTCATTAACCAATAAAATACACACTATTAACCATGTTCTGGGGAATTTGTTCAAGTATTTGTGAACAGTAATTGAGGTGTAGGGTGTAAAGATGGGTGTCAACATAGCAATCTTGAAAAAAAATACTTCATTTGTCTTGTGTCACGATGAAAAAAAAGTTAACTTACAATAATATGTCAATATATTTACAAGTTATAATTATAGAAAGTTATAAACAAACTAAGAAGAATTAGAGTAAAATTCTTTTTTTAACTTTTTTAATCTAAAATTCAAAAGTTAATAAAATTTTAAAACTTGCAAAAAGAAAAAAAAAGGCTTAATATTTGTTTTAACCTTTTAACTTTATTTAATGTTTTGATGTTTTGATGTAGTACTTTAACTAAAAAATGTCATAAATTTGTCCCATAATTTCATTCATGTTATATTATTTTATGTAATAAATTAGTTTCCTAACTTCACTCATGTTATACTATTTTGTTCATTTCATTAACTTATGGCCAAAAAAAAAATATATTAAATTCCGGTGACGTGGCGTAACAACAAGATCGTTGATACAAATCTAAGTCATCATATTAATTTTTAACTACAAATAATGACTTATATTTGTACTAATGGCTATGTTGTCACGTCACGTCACTAGAGTTTAACGTTTCTTAGTCAAAAAGTTGACGAAAGGGATCAAATAGAGCAATAGAATTGAAGTTAAGAGACTAGTATTTTTTAGTTAAAAACTAAAACGAAACATTAAATTAAGTTAAAGAATTTGGTGATGCAAAAGAAAAACAATGTCATCAACCATCTACCATTAATATTATTTCAAGCCTTCAAAATTGTTGCTTACTCTAAAAATTTAAATTCACTTGTAATCTATCCTCACTAATTATTTCCTTACTAATTACCTGCATAATTTCATATAAATATAATAAAAATCAATACAAACTCAATCAAAAGGCCTTTAACCATATAAGTTCCTCCTTTAAGTATGGTTCCATCACTGTAAATTTGGACAGGAAACACACAACTTCCATTCGAAGGTGATGGATCGTTTTTAACAATAGTAGCTAGTCCATCAAACTTACATGCCTCAACACTTTGTTCATTATTTTGAAAGTATTGATTAAAAGCATATGAAACATTACCTGCTAGATCCAAATCTTCACAAGAACAACCGGTACCTAAGCTCGTACAATCACCCAACGAACACGCATAACTCAGTGAGGGACCAACCGAACTCAGGTTCTTTACGTCCTTATTTAGAACACACCATTGTTGATCTAAATAACGAACTCCCTTTGCTCCAACAAGCATCTTATCTTGACCTTTTCCAGAAAGATCAATAGGAAATTTAGGTTTTCCATCGTAACGAAAAATTCCCCAATGGCGCTCAAACTTTCCGGGTGCAACACTTTTGGTATTCTCATCAACAAGAGAAAATAAATAGGCCACCATTGGTTCTGGATGAAGCGGAGAACCTTTTTTGCTTGCCCATTTTTGGAGAAAACCGCGGTAAAATCTTTTTGCATTATCTGTAGTGGCATGTTTATTACCGTCTGTAGGCCAACCAATTTCACCAATCATGATTGAAACTTTAGGGTGACCAGATTTTTTTAATGCCCAAATAAGTGTATCAAGATTTGCATCAAACACATTATTATATTTTTCATTGTTGTCTGTAATTGTTCTACTCGGACTATCAAAGAATGCATAATCTTTAGGGAAAGCATCATTTTGGTATAGACTTAGGAAAGGGTATATGTTAACTAAAAATGGAGAGTTATTTTCATCAAGAAATTTCACTATTTGTTTCATAACATCATAAATGTCTTCCCGAAAATGTCCACCCGATGGTTTATCCGAACTCGTGTCATATACATCGGCATTTAACGCCGATGTTACCTTTATTGTGTCTCCTAACCCAGCATTATTAAGTGCTTTTTGAATGTTTTCCATTGCTGGAAATGTTGTTGTTAGAAAGGACCCGTTGTAAGCCTTCAAAAATGCTTCATTACCAACAGATACATATCTACAATAATTCACAACATAATAATAAATAACAATTATAGATTACAAAATGATTTCAAAAATGAAATTACCTGATATTGACTCCTCCATCATGCAAATGTTTGGACACATTATTTTTAACCCAATCTTCTGCTTCATCCATGTCGCCTGATATTTTTTTTAATTGATCGTTAGGAATTCCAACCATAACTTCAATATCTGTGCCAGAAAAAGCACCCAAAATCCAAGGATCTGTGTCAAAAATCTTAACCTTTTTAATTGCATTGTCCTTAAGCATGTTCACCACAACGCGGGGATCAATTGGATTAGTTGATAGTAAACCCCAATTAATACCAATGTCTTGAATAGTTTCTGGACCATGTTGTTGGCAATCAGCCATAACAACAACCATACAAAATACACATATGATACACTCGACTCGAGCCATAGTAAGTGAAAGTAACAACAAATGATAAAAAGGTTCATTAGTGAGTGAAAATATTGTATTGTTATTGTTAAGATTGAGTGATCAACATTATCCAAACTAAAATTAGGTGTTTAGTTTTATGCAATGGGTAAATAAAGCATTCAAATAACAGTGGTTCTTAACTTGCCTCGGTAACAAATTTTCTAATAATAGTTATTACATGTATCTATACCTCAGTAACTACTTTATTAATTTTAAATTTTGGGTTGGAATCTGATATCTTAGATACTTTTTTAGTAATTAAGATCACTTTTTGAACAAAAAACATAAAATTGTAATATATTATTCTTATTTTGTGTATCATCTTTGAAATTCATTGTAGCTCGGCCTAAGAATCCATAGTAATACAACATAACTAAAAAATTTATTTTATTTTCTATTTATTTAAATTGACTTTTTAATTAAATATTTTTAATTTAATGTCATCAAGATTAAAATAAAAATATAACTACATATCAAATTACCTTATTTAATTATTTCAGTTTAATACCTATACGTTTTTTTATATAAAGATTGAACCATTCAACTTAATTTGATTCAAATTCAACCATTAATTTAATGGTTCAACCAATATCTTCTTGACCCATGACCTTGTCGAGTCAATGAGCAACCATTTTTTAAAAACAATGGTCTTGATATTTAAACGCAAAAATCCTTTTAACATTTTATTAAAAGGGATATTAACTATTTTAAATACGACATAGAAAATACATGTTACATCACAAAAAAATAACGGTAGAGGTTGATTCAAAAATAAATCTTGACATCAATCATGACATGCATTAGGTTTCTAACATTCTCACATCAATCAAGAAACATTAATCGTGAAATCAACAATAAAGCAAAGCATGCATTATTGTTGAAAAAACTACCACGATTGTACAAACTAGGGGTACATAAGAATGGATAAGTCAGGGGGCTAACACAACCCATCCATATTATCCTAGATGGCCGTGTTGAGCCCATGGCAAGTTCCCCTATAGAAAAACCAGGGCAACATGGCCAACCCGTGTCCACCAACACTAGCCGTGTTTTTCCTTGAAAATACAATGTTTTTGAATTCTAGGAATTTATCCATAGCCAGTTCATGGTTAACAACATATTGTGAGTAATTTCAGCATTCATGCATAATTTCAATTACAACCAGCAACACGTGCATGCAATTGTACTTATAACAATAATAAGCAAAATAAAAACCTAACTAATCAATTTAAAACATCAAGATGCTCAATTATCATAACAACATCCATTTTTCTTATTTCACTGATTATTCATGATCATACAATGTTGCATTCTCTAAGAGACAAATTCTAACACACAATTTTTTAGGTTATAAGCAAAACATACAAGTTCATCAATATACTCATCATGAACAAATATATTCACACCATGATTTCAAGTAAGATAATCACATTTTTAATGCTACATAATCCAACTAATCATGCATTTCCTAATTTAATGCAAATTCCCAATCATAACCTAGAACTAGAACCCCGCCTTAGATGATAAAACCTGGGTTTTAAGGTTGATGATAAAGAGACGATGATGAATCAACTTGTTTTGAAACTTCCTCTTCAAGAAACAACCAACACTCACATATGCAATGAGTTTCTCTTTTCACCAATGATCAAGATCACTCTCCTTTCTTCTTTTCTTTTCCTTGTCGTGCACACACACACACACACACTCTCTCTCTCTCTCTCTCTCTCTCTCTATATATATATATATATATATATATATATATATATATATATATATATATATATATATATATATATATATATATATATATATATATATATATATATATATTCCTTTTCTCCTTTCGATTCTGAATGTAGAGTGAAAAGAGAAGTGAAAAGTGATGCATTCTTCCTTCCAAATACCTTATATAGTGAGCCTTGGATATACATGATTGTGTTAGACGATGGAAATGATCTAGAAGGGGGGTTTAATAGATCACTAATTTATTACAAGAGTCAGCACTTAAAAAATTTGGTTTTAAAAATTGTGCGGAAGCAGCCGAGGAACCAAGTTGTCTAAATGAACCGTTATCGAAAGGATCGGATATGCAACAAGCCAAACGAAACAACAAATATAATGAGAAACATAATCAATGGTTTGATGATTAATCAATACAAATAATATCACTTTAGTTTGTCCAATTTCTAATGACTTATAAAGTGTAAACTCAATTTGACAATAAAGCAAACAGTTTTTGTGCAATCAATTCGTCGAGCACTTGGTGTGCAAAACACCCCAAGTATTGTTTCCTATGTAATGTAAGTGTAAAATTTTCACAATTACAACCCAAGTGATTGTAATGAGTTTTCAAATCAGATTTTCAGCACTAAACTACAACAGAATTTTATCGATCAATTGATATTACACAAACGTTAACAATTCGAGATAAAGAGATAGAGAAAGAGAGAACAACATCAAATGTATTTAGGCAGTTCCCTTTTCGTCCTCGCTTAGGGTATGTCTGCCCCCAATTCTAAAACTAGAATTGAGATATGTATTATCTTGTTGCAAAAGTTTATACAAGAGAATCAATAGTCACCACACACTTAAACCTAGTTGTTGATGTTGATATTATGCCTTCTTTCCTATTGATTCAAGACGAATCAAGTGCCTCGAACGTGTTGGACAAACCTCTGGTTACCGCTACTTGTCTGAATAACCCCATCGGTCTTCAAACCTTTCACTCGGCTTATTTCGATCACACACCGTTCAAACCCATATCTTTCTTACATAATCCTCCGGTTAATGTTACTTGGTTGAACGAACCCACCGTTCTTCAATCCCCTTCGCTCGAATGAATTTGTGAAGCAAATATTTGTGCAAAAATCCCCAGATCCTCAAGATCTTGGAGGACAAAATCCTAACAGTTTTATTCAAGAAAAACCCACTGAAATCTCAACTCAAACGAGATACACAATCCTATGTTTAGACATTATCATCTCAATGATGCAAAAGATCAACAAAAGTTATTATGTGTAATTGTTGAGAAAATGGAAGAATGAGGATGAAGATGATGAGAACAATTCAGTGTATATCTTTCACTTTATTTATTATGTATCAAAATGAATATATATGATGCCTTGACCAACTAACAAATATAACAACATTTCAAAACATAGCAAATCAGAAAACTAGTTACAAGACAACAAATGGTCGACCTGAGCACACCCGAATGACAAACTATGCGGAAAATTAAGCTATGTGTCGACCAGAACATGGCTATGCATCGACGTAAGCTTGCTTCAAAATGACAAATTTAAATGGTCACAGTATGAGTCGACCAAAGGGTCGACACGAGCAGATCCAAGAGCAAAAGATTGAAAATCTACTTTTATGAGTCGACCTAAGCAGGGCTTTGAGTCGACTCAAACATCTGAAACTTCCAAAAACGAGTTTTTGCTCATATTTTGGTCCACCTAAGTCATGTTTGTGCAGGCCTAAGTTTCCTAACATGACCAACCACACACAAAACATATATGAGATGCTCCTATATGTATAGACGCATGACTTTAGAATATTTTTTGCATTGTAAAGCATGAACGTAAGCTACGACACGATGATACCATCCAAATTACAAAGTACGAGCTAATACACATTTTAACATCATTAAAATAAGGACTGAGGCACCTTGCCCTCACAGATTGCCTTTGCAATTTGAGGAAAATGACTAAGCATGTCATTCTTTCATTATTATGGGAATTAGGCTTTATTAATCTCAAATTATTCTAATGTCATTACTCATCATTTATTTAGAACATGGCTAAGAAATGAGGTTGTTACATACTCCCACCTTAAATTAAAATATGTCCTCATATTTAAGAATTTACTTGAACAATTGAGGATACAACTCTCACATCTCCAGCTGTAGCTCCCACGTGGCATCACCCGAATGCGATTATTCCCACAACATGTTCACAAGAGAGATTTCTTCCTTAATCACTTAATTATGTAATCTACAATACGACTTTGTTGAGGTTGAAAAGAAAGATTGGCTCCTACTTCAACCGTATCCGGAAGGATAGGTTGAAAGGAATATTTAGAAATTTTCCTGAGTTGAGATACATGGAATACATCATGAAGCCTGAATAATGAAAGTTTAAAAACTAACTGGTAAGCCACTTCATTTACCTGACTTATGATCTGATATTGTCCAATGTGCCTCAGACACGATTTCCTTATCATGAACAGACTATTTAGCCCTGTTTTTGAGGTAACCTTCAAGAATACACGGTCTCCCTTTTCAAATTCCAACGACCTTCTCTGCCATTCCGCATAACCTTTTTTACGATATTGAGCTCTCTTCATCATATCTTGTATCATTCTTATTTTCTCAGTGGTTTCTTGGATTATTTCCGGTCCAAGAATCCCTTTATCACTGACTTCCATCCAACACAAAAGCGTTATACATTTCCTCTCACCCAAGGCTTTATATGGAACCATCCTGATGCTTGAATGGTAATTACTGTTGTAGGAAAATTCTATCAATGGTAAATGATCCTTCTAATTTCCCCTACTTCCCAAGATAAATGCCCATAACATATGCTCGATGGCTTGGATAGTTCTCTCCATCTAACGATCTGATTAAGGGTGATTTGAGGCGATAAGGTTTAAATTAATCCCCATCGTATGATGGAAAGCTCTTTAAATATCAAAGTAAACTTCAGGTCACGGTCGGACATAATAGTAGACGAACACCATGTGATCAGAAAAGTTTCACAACGAAAAACTTTACTAGGTGGATGACAGTCTTAACGAGTAAGAAATGGGATGATTTGGTTAATCTATCCAAAATCACCCAAATTGAATCATGAACGCCAAGTGTACGAGGTAAATCCACTACTCAGGGATTTCCAAAAATTACAACATACCATCCTCCATCTGGTGCTAAATTTTTACCCGTTGACACACTAAGTATCTGGACACATATTCAGCGATGTCTTTCTGTATGTCAGACCACCAATAGCTCTTATTCAAATCTTGGCACATTTGGGAAGAACCAAGGTGAATGGTAAACTCACTTTTATGTACTTCTTTTAGGATTGGTCTTCTTAACTCTGAGTCATTTGGCACACATAACCTCTGATTAAATATGATAACTTCATCCATGGCTCAGGCAAAACCTTGATGGTCAACCCTAGATTGTAACTCGATATCCAACAACTGGCCTTTCCGAATCCTTTCCCTCATATCACATGTGATACTCAAGTTACTGATTAGAACTCCCGCCTAAGTTTATGTAAAATATAGGTTAAGGTTCTAGAATTCTTCCAATAATTCATGCTCCAATCTCGTCAGCTTTGCTGAACTCGTTTCCTTTCTGTTAAGAGCATCTACTACATTACTAGCTTTACCAGGATGTCATTTCAACTCAAGGTTATAATCTTTCATAACTCCATTCATTTATACTGACACACATTCAACTCCTTTTGGACAAGAAGATATCTTAAACTTTTTATATGAATAAACACCTTAACTCGTAGTTTATAAGGATGGCTCCTTCATAATTCAAGTGTAAGAATAATTGCGGTTAGCTTTCAATTCTGGATTGGATAACTATATTTCTACACCTGACACACTTATTCGAGATAATAACTTCGGGTAATGGACATCTTCATAAAGGTATTATAGTAGTGTTGAGTGATATACTAGTCCTAGTGGATCTTCCATTTTAAGCCACCGAGTCTTCCCATACTTCTCTTTTTCCACACTAATTTCTCAATGTTTTCCCGCGCATCCCCCAATGACCAAAAACAAACTAGTTATTGCAGGGTCATCTTATTGAGGTTATAAACTTAGCCTTACATACTGATTCAAAACAAGGCATCCCTACCATGCCACAATTAATCAACCGTCAAAGATATACACCTGAAAAGGATATAACGACAGTGTCTATATGTAAACTCTAACTCATATATTTACACATTGGAACCCATTAAGACTAAATCAAATGAATAATAAAATCACACCTACATAGTTCTTTTATCACTCACACAGTCATGACCATTCAGGGTGCTCCCATAAGTATAGTGTTGGAAAATAGTTTATCCTACTGCCATTGTGCTGGAGCTAAGTCGTGCATGGTTCCCTACATTTGAACTGAGCCACGAGTGTAATACTCCTTTGTAGCTCGCAGGTCATAAACTGCATAGGTAGTCTTCAACGTCCAAATATAGTGTGTAGATCATCAACCATCATTATCTATCTTATGAGAGTTCTGGTGTGTGCCTAACGAGTATTCAATCAGAGTTATACATTAATATTAGGATCATCAATTTCTCACAATTAACTAAAAAGGATAGCTCACATATCTTGTGTCAGTAGGAATATATTGGCGTTGTATACGTTTGATACTACTTACTGTTGTGTTTGTAAAAATGTTTAAAGATGTCATATGCAAGTATACATGTATGTTTTAATTGCAACAAGTGATAATAGTAAGAATATCATACCCACAAGGAGTGGAAAAGGTTTAGTTTAAACTTTTGTAAGTATTCTTGTTTAAAACTAATATGAGCAAGGTAACAAAATAGTATTTGAAAAACACAAGTCCAGATTGTCCACAACACAGGACTAAATGCAAATAAGTGAAGGTTGGATTAAGTCAAGAGTGTGAATGTTGATCTATGATCCATTAATATTCACAGTAGCCAAAATGTGTATATGATGAGAAGTGTCGTGTCTCAAAAGGTCAGAATTTGATCTTTCTGTTTATCTCTACAACATCAAAACATGCATTAAGAGGGTGAGGGAACAAATCTCTAAGTCTCACTTGTAACCCTAAAATATGTCTGGTTTATATTTTGAAAATCCTTTATGGTTATAGTTTCTTATCTCTAAGCAAACTAATTAAGTGAATATCTCTATCCTACTTGTTTTAACCACTTTTATTATGAAATTCACTTGTTGGATCTCTCACAACAACAAACTTTTACCTCTTTCTAAGTTGATCATTTAAAGAAATAGATGTATCACATAAAAACACATAACAAAATAAAACACTAACATCACATCATTTTAATATAAAGGCAACATTATATTAACTTCGCATTGCTCAACAAACAAGGGCTAAGCTTATAGTGAGCTTAGTACAAAAAAATGATAGGAAACATACTTAAATAAAAGGTGTAAAAGAAATGACAACCTATTAGTAACTTGGAGATCTCTCGTGTTGGATAAATATCAAGTGAAGACTCCAGTCGCGTCAAATCTCAACAATGAGTGCATGAATGGATGCGAAAAATAACTCTCTCTTTTTCTCACAAAACCTTACACTAAAATAATTCTAAGTTACTACTAAGACTACTGAACTTCTTTCTTGGTGTGTGTGTCTCTCTTTAATTCCTAAGGTCAGCTTTTATAGGCACAAGCGTGGATGTGAAAAGGGTGGAAGGCCTCAGATCATGGGGTTTTGATGCAAACAAGGTTCAACTTATATTTCAAATCATCATGTTCAACTTTATCCTCCATTCTTCATGAACAAGCAATCATGTACAAACAGTAGTGGGAGACAAAGATTCTGGCACAAGCTGCTGCAGTAGATGGTGGCACAGAGGTGCAAGCAGTGCAGTGTCTATGTGCAGGGTGCACTTTTGGAGTGGTGGTCCCCACCGTACCATTTTTTTGTCTTCTTGTGAAATTGATCTTATCCATTTGATTTGATATTTCTTCCCATCACAAATCTGCCACGCAAACTCTAGAAATATGCACTCTTCATGCTCTTGGCCATTATCTTCTTATGAACTTTAGCAAACTTTCCATTTTCCTTTCAACTCTTTATTCTAGATTCTGTCTATACCAGTCATGCCTCGTCTTGCCTTAAACTACTTTAAAATTCAGTAACAAACACATGAAAACTACAACAGGAGCATAAGCAAAAATAAGCTAAAACACAAAAACTTAACAAATAAACATTAAAGTCATCACATAAAATGGAATGAAATGGAATAATAATAATACACTAAAAATGGATTATCATTCCCCCAAAATTGAATTATCTCCTAAGCTAAGGTGATGCAACAAGGGTTGACAGAAAAGTACCAATTATAACCTTATTAGATCAAAACACAATTATGCAAACACACACAAAATTTTAAATTGGTGGACCATTTAAAAAATTGGCACAACTCATTCTTATAACTAATCAGAAGTGAATGCGTGCTTGAACTTTACATGATTGTTGCAGTCATGCCAGTACTCTTCAGGAAAGTAAGCTACCCTAGATTCAATTCTGATTGATCAAGCTTGAGATCCAAGGGTTATCTTTTGGTTTTAAGAGGGGTTTTTTTAACTAACTTTCTTTCGCAAAATACCATTAACCACACTTTTACTTATTTACTACTCTTTGGCACAATGCTTCACTTTTTCATTAGATGAGATCTCACTTGTAATGAGTCCAACATGTTATCATGATGAAGACACTGATTGTTCCTCCAGTTCCGGGCACTGGAACATGTTCTTCCGATTTCTGACACATGAACTTATTTTGAAGTGCACTTTGGCTTACTTCAATTACACACTTTGTGTGTTTATTTGATTTGTAGTGTGTCCTTTGAAAAGAATTAAGTCTTAATTGAGCAGTATTATCCTCCCTTTAATGACTCCTCATGAGTCCACTTGTTTCTCATTTTCAGAACAAATATATTTTTTAAAAGACTTTTTCTTACTTAACGGATTACCAGATGCGTGACAGAAGTTATTAGCAACCTCAACAACAACACCTTAGCTCAGTTTGACAAACTTTGTTTCCAAAATTTTATACAGTCCACTTATTTCTATTCTGAGTATCCAAAAGTATTTTTTTTCTTGATCAAAGGGGTTGCAATCATCTCTCTCTCTATCAAAATAATTGCAAAAATTCACAACTAAATATAACATGGAACATACTAACATTATGACTAAATTAAAACTAAATTAAACATGGTGATTATCCCAAAACATGTATTCATCAAACAACCAAATCTAAATTAAGGTTAACATATCCCAAAATAAGACGATACCAACATATCCAAAATAAGACAAATAAAAATATCCAACTAGCAACCTACATAGAAAAGGAGAAAAGTGCATAAAAGAGATAATGTGGGCAAACATTATGCTATAAGCCACCTTTCCCCCAAACATAAAGTAAGGACAAGGTCCTCACTATCAGGTTGATGGGCAGGGGCAGACATGTACTTGTCTCTAAGATAGTACCAGTTATGAGTGAAGTCTACTACTCTTTCGGACAATATTATCCTCTAATTTCTTTTTCCTTACTTCCTTCTTTGCCGCTCCTTTATTTTTCAGCTGGCTTTGGTTCTTTCTCCTTTTTAGCTTTAGGGGGGGCAACTTCAGTCCAGACAATCTCCTCCTCTTTAGCAACGGGTTTGATTACCGAATTCTTCTTAGGAGTTTTCTTTGCAGGGGCTTTCTTCTTAGGACTTTTTTTCTTGGGGCTCTTGATTGGGGTTGCCTTGACAGGGGTAGCTTTGACAAAAGTAGTCTCTGGGCTAGTCGCTAGAGTATTTCCAGCACTTTCCTTCTCCTCAAGCTTTTCTTTTTCAGAGCTACCCTTTGGCTCTAATTTGTAAGACCCTGGGGTAGAATCTTCAGTGCTGGATTAGTACTTGGACCAGTCTTCCTTTTCCTTAATTCCCTCATCTGCAGCCATGTCATTCTTTTCATTCTTGTCATTCTCCTTAAGTACTTCTTCATCTTCCTCAAGATTTTTTTCTTCTTGCCCAATTGTGTCATCCAGGTCTTCTTCTATCTCAGTTTCTTTCACAGGGGTGTCATTCATTTCAACATTATCTTTGTCAGCTTCACTAATAATTTCCTTCAAAGTATTGTCTTCTCCTTCCTCCTCATTGTCAGCTTGGTTCAAGTCAAAATCTTTGGGTGAGGTGTCAATTGGTGGCGCTACAGTGGGAGTCTGCTTCTTTAATTTCTTCTCCTTCTTTTGTTTTTTCTTCTTTGGTGGATTGGGCCTATCTTCTTGAGGCATGCCTTTGATTGACTCTGGTTTTTCTACATCCACATTTTTCTTGATTCTTTTTTCTTGTCCTTCTTTTTCTTCTTCCCCTCCTTTTTTTCTCAGCCTTCTCCTCAACAATAGCTTGTTCAGGTTCTTCTTCTGCTTCCATCTCACCTAAGATGTGTGTTAGAAAAGTAGGGAGATCCATTATGTTTGTTTGGTTTTGGGTGGCACAAAGTTTTTCCTGCCATTCAAACTACTCCTTATGAAACTTAAAGAAATCTCTTTGGTCCTTCTGCATTTGCAGCAAGACATTCCACAACACTCTATATGTCTCAAAAGTTGCTTCCTCAACAATCTTCTCATGTCATGCCTCTGCTGTCCTCTTTCTCCCTTCTGGCTTCATCAAGGTTTGAATTGCTGCCTTGTCAAAGGCTGCCCGAGGTTGACATATTTCATCTGTATCCTTTTCATGGACACCTTGATGCTTGCACAACAAAGTAATGAGACATGGGAAATACACCATTCCATCTTTCTTCTTAGAACAAGCATGAATCTCTTGCACAATAATTTTTTCTATGTTGATGTTACTCATGGAACCGATGCAGTGGAGTAGTAACAACCTTGATTTGCTAACAGTATAATTGTGAGTGGTGGGACAGAGAGAATGTTTAAGGAATTGATACCATACCATAGATTTAGAATGCAGATCCATCCTCCTTACAGTCTTTTCAAAACTTGACTCCAACTAATTCTTACCTTCATTGCATAGCGATGCCATGATGATATTGTAGTCTTGATCATCAAACTTTTCCAGTAAATCTTGATATTCATCTTCCATTTCAGGAAGACCCAGAATCATATTGATGGTGGCTTTGGAGTAGACCACCTTGGTCCCACAAACAATTACCTTCATCCACTTGTTGGTTGGGTCAGTGAAATTAGAGTAAAACTCATTCACAATAGAGATGTTGCGGGTACTTGGTTGTTTGCACAACTTTACGCACTTCATCCCCTGAATGATGCTTTCGATATCTCCTGGTAACCCTAGGTTTTCATCTTGAACATCAAAGATGAATCCTCTCTCAGATAAGACTCTCATGCCGCAAAACTGGTCGATGAAGCGCCTAAATGCTTCACTGTTGATGAATGTTTCAGCAGCATCAACCTCTTCATCAGAGTAAACAACACGAGGAGTGACATTCTTCTTGGAGACTTTCTTATAACGCTTTCCAAAAATCTCAGGTTACATGGTGGTTGAGAGTGAAAATGAAATTAGGGTTTATGATGATAAAGAGAGAAAATGAATTAAGTGAGAGAAACTTAGTTGAATTTTGGTTTTGTTTTGTGAGAGAAAAGAATTTCCTTTTTGGTGGTTAAGGAAAAGGAATATGAACAAACAACTAATGTGATGGAGGGAAAGAAATTTGTTTTGAACTTTCTCTGAAAAGAGTATGCTGCACACAGGTGGCGTGTATCAGTTATTTCCCAGACTGACATGGCATACAAGAGCAGATACTACTAACGTCATGGCACGGAGCTCAAACTGTCTGTATGCGTTCTAGTCTCTTTCCTCCATTAGTATCTGACTTTTTAAATTAAAAATAATTGACCAATAAATTCCATCTTAGCATGTCCTTTGTCTCTCCACACTTAATCAATTTTCACATCTTACGCTTCCTTTTTTCACTTCAATTTTAAGAACTCCCAGATGTCATGACACCTCTTGGAAATGGACCACAATTTCAACATTTCAGCAGCAATGGATTAATCACCTGTACTAAAAAAACTTTTTAAAAAAATGAAGCTGGGTTGCCTCCCAGTAGCGATATTTTAAGGTCTTATAGTCTGACCAAACAAAAAACTTAAGCAATAAAATTGAGGGTGCCCTTATGTTGTTTGAGGGGTCACCAAAATAGGTCTTAATCCTTTGTCCATTAACCTTGAATTTTTCACAAATTTTCTCATTCAATAAATCAACA
Organism: Lathyrus sativus; assembly: GCA_963859935.3. Lineage (NCBI taxonomy): Eukaryota > Viridiplantae > Streptophyta > Magnoliopsida > Fabales > Fabaceae > Lathyrus > Lathyrus sativus. The sequence continues at coordinate 660,421,071 of OZ012741.1, read as the reverse complement.
TCCCCATGATGGTAAATCTTCATTAATTTGAACGGGGCATGCCATCTTGATTTTAGTTTACTAGGAAACAATTTTAATCTAGAGTTAAAAAGCAAAACTCTTTGACCTTCCACCAACTCTCGCTTCTGGCACTTAATGTCATGCCACTTCTTGGTCTTTTCTTTGTATGATTCAACATTTTCATAAGAGAACAACCTATGATCCTCTAACTCATTAAGTTGGAGCATCCCATCTTGGCCAACAGAGCTTAAATTGAAGTTTAATTGCTTAGTGGCCTAAAAACTTTATGCTCTAACTCAATTGGTAAGTGGAAAGCATTACCATAGATAAGTCTGTATGGAAACATGCCTAAAGGAGTCTTGTAAGATATTTTATATGCCCATAAGGCTTCATCCAAATTCTTAGACCAATCCTTTCTTGTGGGATTAACAACTTTTTCCAAGATTCTTTTGATCTCCCTATTGGACAATTCAACTTGACTGCTTATTTAGGGATGGTAAGTTATATCAACTTTATGTTTAGTACCATATTTTTCCATTAGGTTTTCAAAAATATTATTGCAAAAATGAGATCCCTCATCACTAATGATAGCTAAAGGCATGCCATGCTGTGATAATATGTTTTTTAACAAAAATCTGGTAACGACTTTAGCGTCATTAGTTGGGGTTGCCACGACTTCTATCTTACTTAGATACATAATCAACAACTACCAAGATATATATATTTCTAAAGGATTAGGGAAATGGTCCCATAAAGCCTATGTCTCACACATCAAATAATTATATTTCAAAGATGCTTGTGAGAGGCATTTCTTGCTTCATAGACACATTTCCAATCCTTTGACATATATCACAGGATTTAACAAATTCATGAGCATCCTTAAAAAGGGAAGGCCAAAAATAACCAGATTGAAGTACCTTAATTTCATTTGTTACCCCTCCAAAGTGTCCTCCATAAGGTGCATTGTGACAAGATGTCAGGATCTGTCATGCCTCAGATTGATCCATACATCGTCTTAGTAATTAGTCACCATATTTCTTATACAGAAAAGGCTCGTCCTAGTGATAACTTTTAGACATGTGAAATAATCTTTTCCTTTACTGGTAGTTGAACTATGGTGGGATGTACCCAATAACCAAGTAGTTGACAATGTCAGCTTACCACAGGGTCACATCTGTAGTGGTCATCAGCAACGTCTCATCTAGAAAGTTTTCTTTAGTTCCTTATGCACTCTTGTTTTGAACTTCCTCTGGCAGTCTTGATAAATGATCAACAACTATATTTTCTACTCCCTTCTTGTTTCTTATTTCTAAGTCAAACTCTCGTACCCATCGAATCAGCCTTAGTTTAGCATCATTCTTTGTAATTAGGTACTTGATGGGAACATGGTCAGTGTATAATATCACCTTAGTACCAACAAGGTAGGATCCGAGCTTGTCAAAGGAAAATACCACAACTAATAATTCCTTTTCAGTAGTGTTATAATTAATTTGCACTTCAATAAGTGTCCTACTTGCATAATAGATGGTGTGAAACACTTTGTTGTGCCTTTGTCCCAACACTGCTCCTATTGCAAAGTTGCTTGCATCACACATTAATTAAAAGGGATTAAACCAATCAGGGCTCCTCACTATTGGTGCATATATCAAAGCTTCCTTCAACAGGTGGAAATCATGACCATATTCAGGCTTGAAGACGTAAGGCACGTCATGCTGGAGCAGTTGACACAAAGATTTAATTATCTTGGAAAAATCCTTCATAAACCTTCTATAAAAGTCAGCATGCTCTAAGAAACTCCTTATTCCTATGAGTTGAAAGGTTGAGGCAACTTCTCAATGACTTCAATCTTTGCTTAATCTATTTCTAATCCCCTTTTAGAGATTTTATGACCCAACAATATTCATTCCTTCACCATAAAGTGACACTTTTCCCAATTTAAGACCATATTGCTCTCTTCATACTAAGCTAGCACCTTGTCAAGATTATCTAAACATTGATTAATTTTTCTCCAAAAACTAAAAAAATCATCCATGAATACTTCCATGGATTTTCTATAAATTCTTAAAAGATATCCGTCATACAATGTTGGAAGGTAGATGGTGTGTTGCACAGACCGAAAGGCATCCTTCTAAAAGCAAAAGTTCCGTAAGGGCATATGAAAGTGGTTTTTTCTTGGTCATCCAGATGTATGGCTATTTGATTATAATTGGAATAGCCATCTAGAAATCAGTATTACTTTTTTCCAACTAACCAATCCAACATTTGGTCAATGAAATGAAATGAGAAGTGGTCCTTCCTTGTAGATTTCTTTAACTTTCTGTAATTTATGCTAATTCTCCATCCAGTTACAATTCTTATTGGAATAAGCTCATGCTTCTCAGTGGTGACCATATTCATGCCTCATTTCTTCTAGAGACACTGAATAGGACTCACCCATATGCTGTCAGAGATGGGGTAGATAATCCCCACGTCCAACCACTTGATGATTTCCTTCTTCACCACTTTCTTCATGATAGGATTTAATCTTCTTTGACATTCAATGTTTTTTTTAGAATTTTCCTTCAACAGAACTCTATGCATACAAATAGTAGGGTTAATTCCCTTGATGTCAGACAACTTCCAGTTGTAACACCCCAAAATTTGCTCCTTTTTCTTTAATCTTTTGGCTTATGCTTCATATTATTTGCATCTTCATTTGAGCATAACATTGGTTATAAACATGGGATCAAGGTATCTTTGTTGATCATTAAGAGGAATAGGTTTTTCTCAAGGCTAAAGCAAGTGTATGTACTAAATCTTATGGCATTCTTAAGTTTCAAAGTCCTTTCATCAGCATGGCATTCTCAGGAATTTCACACAGTCATCTAGACTAGGGTTTCAAGCATTGATCAATTATGGGAATTTCAAGTCATTTTAAGTGTCATTTTGAGGTTGGATCAAGAATAACCAAGGAGAATTATAAAATCCGGAGATTTGGCAAATTAGGGTTTTAGTGAAAATTTCTAAGTGTGGAAAACTCTAATTTTTAGCCATCTTGTAACATTCATAACTTTTTCATCCTTTATCCAAATGGGGAAAACTTGTTAACAAATTAAAGAGGACACTGTGAACTACAAGTTTGTAGAAGGAAGCAAGTCAAAAAGATTCATATATTAAAAGTTATGGTGGTTTAAAGTTGAGAAAATCAAGATTTGTGTTTTCAATACTTAGAATTTTTTCTATGTATGGAAATTCAGCTTGGAGGATATGTTTTCAAAGGCCTTTTTCTTGATGTTCCAAGCTTCATCTTATCTTTCCTCCAACATGAAAGTTGTTCTTCATCCTCCAAGATTTAGTTTGAGTACAGTAAATCCTCCGTTGGATGTGTAAAACCCAAGTTAAGGTGTCCTCAAGATAAGGTTTCCAAGCAGCCAAACTTAGTAAGTTTCTAGACAAATTTTGAAGTCAATTTCCAAGGCAATTTCCATCATGAGCCAAGCCTCATTACAAAATTCCTTTAACATGAAGCTTGTAGAGCTTCTTTCAAGCTTTCTTTTGATGTAAAGAAATTCTCATTTGGATCAAAACTCCCCAAGTTATGAAGTCTCAAAGTTGATGGTTCATGAGGGATCAAAGGCTGCTCTCATAACTTAGAATTTTTAGGCATGGCTAGGCATATTTTTGTAACCATTTTCAAGGATGATTTACACTTGTTTCTAGGTCTCAATTCATTTCACAATTAACATGAGAGTTGAATAACTTGCTTCAGAATCACATTAGAACTCAAAATCTCACCAAATGGACTCATACTAATCAACTTATAATGGTTCAAAGAAGAATATTTGGACTTGGTTCAAGATGTCACCATGTTGATTTTCTTTGCATACTTTTGGCACATTTCTTGTAGCATGTTAGTTTGTATCCAAGATTGCACACATATGCCTTCAATTCTTTACTCAAAATGGCCAAACCAAATCACAAATTCTTCATGCCATATTCAAATAGTTTTGCTAAAGTTAGAAAGAGAAAAACCAACAACAACCTTTGCATCACTACTCCTCTCTCACGTGCAAAGCTGATCCCACTTATTCACACACTACATGCTGCATTCCCAAGCCAAAAATCAAGTCTAAAACTCATGCCAAAGCTTCTTCCAAGCCACAACCCGAGCCTAGCACATGCGCTCATCCTTTTCACATTTTTCTTTCCTGAACCATGTAAACAACTCTAACTCTCTTGCTTCATACCAAACCTAAAAGAAAACCCCTATTTAAGCTTATCAATTCCAAACCTAGATCATTTATTCATATTTCCATATTTGAACCTCTCAAACTCTCCAAAATTTCTTCATCTTCGAACCTGGTTTTTCAAAACATTTCTTCCATTTTTCTTGCTAGTTTTATCATCATTGAAGAGTATTAAAGCATTTGGTGGAGTTTTCTTCAAGAATTTGCAAGGTTTGAAGGTGCAATGGACACTTTCCACCATGTAACTTTCATAAAGCTATTCTAGTTGAATCTATGTGCATTTCGTGGTCACTGTTGATGGATCTGAAGTCCTACAAATAAGTAGGCATTGTTTGATTGATTATTGTCTTGATTTAGTGGAGTTGCAGTATGTGTGTTCAAACTTCGTGCTCAGTTTCCATGGTGTTATTGTGCTTATTTTTGAAATTTAATGCTAGATATGGGGTCAACATGAAATTATATGTGGGATCTTGGTCTTGTTCTGGATTTCTGGGTGATTTCAGGTGTCTCCGGCAGCCAGCTCACCAGAGAAGACGACCGGAGCTAAAGATCCAATGTCTGAATGTTAGAGATGAAGCTGATGGGGCCTTGGCTCCATATTTTAATTGAAATGGAATTGCGTGTCTCTTTTTGTTTGGCCTTTCCAGGTGAGCCAGTGCCACATTAATTAATGAGGATGAGTTGGCTTTCCATGCAGACGTTTTGTTTCAGCTAGACTGGGCTTAATGTTTCTTGCTTTCCACACCCCCAAGATTTTGAGCCCAACACGCTTTGAACTTGCTTTGTGTTCATTATGGAATTGCTTTTTCACCCACTCCCTCTATTTCACACTTTATTTTATTATTATATGTTCTTCTTTTATTTTATTTTATTTTTAATTGGTGGAAATTAATAAAAATGGTTAAAAATATGTTTCTGATTTTTGGATGTGTTGAGATATTTTTCATGATTTTCATTTTATTTTTAATTTATTTTTTCTATTTTATTTGGAATTTATTTGTGAAGTGGTTTAATGTGTTCCTACCTACCTAGGGTTTTGGTTTTGAATGACATATGCTTGCTTTATTTATTCCATCTCTTGATCATATTTTTATACTTCAATGATGGATGTTTGAAACCTATTTTGATACTTGGGTGGTTAATTTTTGATTGATTTTCATGTGGTTTTTAATGGTTCTCGATGCATGCTCGATTAGTGGTCTGTCTTGAATCTTTGGTTTGATTTGATGATGCATTTATGCAAAATTCCTTGTGATTCTTGGCATGCATATTCTTAAGGTATATAGAATGAATTAGAGCCTTTTGTTAGAATTTATTATGTCATTTTCCTATTTTTGATTGATGCCTAAATGTGAATTGGTTTTGGATTGAATATTCTTGGTGTTTGGCCTAGTTTCAAATCATTTTATCAACTTGTGTTTGAATGAGGTTTGAGACGACTATGGATTATGATCATATGTTGTCTTGACTTGTTTATGGATTTAGATTCATTATCATTTGGTTATTTTCCTCTTTTTGGTTGAATTCCTAAGTTGATGGTGTTTTGAGCTTGTCCTTTGTGGTTCTTATGTGACCTTAGCTTGTCCTTCTATGTTCTTGACCTAGGCTATATTTTACTCATGAATTAACATCAAATTATCATCAATTTCATACTTCTGACTCGAAGCTCCAAAACTCAACAATGGAAGCACTCTCAACAATTTCCAAAACAAAATTACTACACACATATATATACATAACTCATCACATATCAGTTAGAAAAACATTATTTATCACACAATCAACTAATAATTTCATCATTGATCAATTATTCATAGTAATCATAACATAGAACAACATTCCACCCATAAGACAAAACCTAACTTTTACCCACCATTCAAAATATTAACCTTTATAAAACCTGAACCTCATCCTTACCTCGAAATCAAGCTTTCTAGACTTTCATAGATGGTGGTTCCTCTTCTTTTCCTCTAGCCTTAGCCTTTTTCACTATTAGTTCTAAAACACGTACGATCAGAAACTGATTCCAATCTTCCAATTCCCTTATAACCCCCTCAATTATGGTTTTTCTCTTATGCCCTTATTTATTCCTCTAACTCTATATTATTTCCTCAACATTCTCTCAATTTCCAATTATGCCCCTCCTTCTCATTTTCACCTTAATATTCTTATATTATTATAATTATTATTATTCCAATATTAATATTACCAATTATTTTATAACTAAAATAACAACAACGTTATCTCATAATAATTAAATTATTAATATTAATTATTAATCATTCTCACCACACCACCAATTCTACAAAATTAGCCACACACCCCTCACACTCGAGGTCATTAACAATAAGGTCACTACCCTCTACCGCAGGGTACCCCAAACATAACAAAGCACACATAATCACATTTATGCATACAACTTCACAAAATTAAATTACGAAAAATAATTTAAAGTAAACGGGACGTTATAGTATCCCTGAGAGAACCATTATTGATAGTGGTTCGAATTTGAATAACAATATGATGAAGAAGTCGTGCCAGAGTTTTAAAATCGAACATCATAACTCTTCTCCATATCGTCCGATGATGAATGGTGTTGTCGAGTCAGCAAATAAGAATATCAAGAAAATTATGCAGAAGATGGTTGTAACATATAAAGATTGGCACGAGATGTTGCCCTTTGCTTTACACGGTTATCATACTTCGATGTATACATTGACAGGGGACACTCCATTCTCACTGGTGTATGGTATGGAAGTAGTCCTACCATTAGAAGTTGAGATCCCTTCTTTAAGCATTTTGGCAGATGTGAAGCTTGATGAAGTTTAGTGGGTACGAGCCAGGTTGGATCAATTGAACCTCATCGAAGAGAAAAGATGGCAGCCATTGCACATGGTCGATTGTACCAAAGCAGGATAAAGAAGGCCTTTGATCAGAAAGTGCATCCTCGATGCTTCCAGACAGGTTTGGTTTTGAAAAGGATACTTCCTCCTCAGATAGATCACATGGCCAAATGGACTTCGAACTATGAAGGACCATATGTTGTGAGAAAAGTTTTCTCTGGTGGAGCCTTGTTGCTTTCTACTATGGATGGTGAAGATTTCACGTTTCTAGTGGACACAGACGCGATCAAAAAATACTTCGCATAAAAGAGACCCGCTAGACTATAAAAAGAAAAGGTCCAGAAAAAAAGGGGAATCCCGGCGAACCACACAAAGAAAAGGTTTGGGAAAAAAATAGGGATAAAAGAAAAGAAAAGAATTGAACAAATCCATAAATTTGAAAACCTGTAAAGGAAACTCTGGAAAAAAAATGGGTATCCTGGTGGATTGAAAACCCAAAAGGGTGATCCAGGGAAAAGTTAGGGATTTGAAAGCGAGAGGTTGCGATCTGTGTTCGATCTATAAGAACATCTTGTCACCTGGAATTTTTGAAGGATAAGAATCAGTCCGATCAATCACTTTGGAAGGAAGAAGTATTCGAGAACGTCGAAGATATACAAGTCATAGTTGAATCAGAACCTAATGGGAACCTATTTTCACATTGCCAATTGTTGCACCCTAAAATTTGACCAACCGATTCTCCTATCTGACTCGTAGTTTAATTTCATATTCGCAAATCAGACAGTTGATTTTTGTGCAAACAGGGGGATATCAGAGTTTACAGCTTGATTTTTGTCTATCAGATATGGCAGACTCAGTCCAGATCACCAGGGTTTTATTCTCGGGAAATTGTGCGCTCCTCGGTGATTTTTCAGTGATTTTGAGGATATTCTGATGCCCGGGGATCTCCGTTCGATTCAATCTGGTCTCGTGCGCTCTTTTACGGGGGTCATGTGCATTCATTTGCATTTTTAGGGTTTTATAGGCTTTTGTGAATTTTTAATAGATTTTTTAGATTTTTCTGGAATTTAAATAGGGTTTTTGAATATTTTAATAGCTTAATCTCTTTTTTAGAATTTTATAGATTTTTTAAAATAGGTTTTTAGAATATAAATAAGATTTTAAATAATCTTTAGAATAATAAAGAAGAGGGGAATATAGTTTTTCTTTTATTACTAATAGATAATAATAGTTTAGAATTTTATAGGTTTTTTAGGTTTAATTGCTTTTTAAATCATTTTTAGAATTTTTCTATAGATTTTAAATGGGTTTAAGTGTTTTTAGATAATATAGGAAATAATATAGTTTTTCTTTTATTAATAGATATTAAAATAGAAAATTAGATTGATTTAGAGTTAATTAGACTTTTGATCATTTTTTAGAGTTTAATTAGGTTAATTGATTCATTTTAGAGTTAATTAGGTTCTTAATTGTTTTCAGATTTAATTAGGTTGATATAGAGTTGATTAGAGTTTTAATCATTTTTAGAGTTGATTAGGAAATTAGTTAATTAGGTGTTAATAATTGATTAGAGTTAATTAGGTTTAGTTAACTGTTTTTTTATTCAGTTTTTTTTTACAGTTTTTATTCATTTTCGAAATGGGCCTAGGGATGTTTTTTGTTAAAGCCCAACTCTCAATCAGCAAGTCCAGAAAAATGATTTCATCAGTCCAAAAAAAGTCTACATGCAGTCCAGCAAGTCTAGCCAGTTACGGGAGCTTCTGGAAGATTCTGGCACTTTCAGTGCTTTAAATAGGAGCCACGTGTTGGCTCAGGGAGGGGTCCACGTTACGCAACTCAATCCACACACGCGTTCACTCGCATTCTCTCTCCGAGGACACGCGGCGTGCATGCAAGCACGCCACCACACTCAGACTCCCCCAACGGTGACACACGTCCATCCCTCACCTCCTCACCGGAAGCTCCCCTGACCGGCATGCAAAACCGGTGAACCCTCACCGCCGGCGACCTCAACCAACTCCGGCCACCACCTGAACCACCAAATTCCCCAGAAATTCATCTTCTCCCCCAGATCTCCTCCGTCCACCTTCATCGGTCCCTCGCCGGAATCATCAACCTTCATACAACAATATTCCAGAAACCAACAACCTTCATCGTTCAACTTCAATCTCCAAATTTCCCAGAACAACTTCAATTTCCAGAATCCATTCCAACATTCATCCATCTTCAAGCATCTTTCCAGAAATCATCCTCAGACCTTCATCCTCCATCGAAGATCTCCAGAATCCACTCAGACATTCAACAATCTTCAAACAAGATTCCCAGAAACGTCAAATCACGTTCAATCTTCAAGCAAGATTCCCAGAAAACGTCATCTGCGTTCATCCTTCTTAAGCATATTTCCAGAAGCTTCGAACCGCGTCCAATCTTCAAGCAAGATTCCCAGAAAACGTCATCTGCGTTCATCCTTCTTAAGCATATTTCCAGAAGCTTCGAACCGCGTCCAATCTTCAAGCAAATTTTCCCAGAACGTCATCTTCAAGAGCCATCCTTCAATTTCATCTTCGCTCCATCTTCGTACGCGACTTGGATCTTCGTTGAAGGGACTTCATTCTCCAATACGATCCAGTTCGCTCAAATATCCCCAGGTACGCTTGCTAAAACTCCTTGCGTGTTCTTCTTCAGGTTAGATCGCGTTGCCTTCAACGATTAGGGTTTTAATTGATTAATTGATTTGGTGTGTGGTTTAAGACTAGATCCTGAGTAGTGATTTCTTGTGAGGGATTGAAGTGTTTGGGTGAGGATTTGCTTCGTTTAGGGTTTGTTTGATTGGGTTGCAGAGAAGAGAGAGCGTGAGGGAGAGGATGAAGACGAGAGGAAGACGGCTAGGGTTTGGTAGATTGGTGAACAGTAGCTAGGGTTTGGAGGTAGAGGAGTAGTTTTGTTCAGCAGAGTAATTGGATCAGGGTTTGGACGCTGGGCTTAGGCCCAAGCGTATTGCTGATGCGCTACATCCCAAACTGCTTTCCCACCCCCCTGGCGTGTGAGACCTGAGAGTAATTGGTGTGGGCCTTATGCCCAAAGTTACTAATGGCACCCCCCTGGGCGTAGCCCATAATGAAAAATAACTGAAACTTGCTAACGTTGCACCCCCCTCTGGTTTCAATTCAGTTTTTTTTGTGTTTTCTGGATAATAAGTCCTGGGCCTTGCGCCCTTTTGCTTTCTGCACCACCCCAGCATAGGCCCAATGTAGAACTAACTGGAATATCTTGCTGTTTGAACCCCCATGTCATTTTCTTTTATTTTTTTGATATTCTTTTATATTTTCATAGTTGTAAATAAATCATAAAAAATGTAAATAATTGTGGTTTTAATAATTCTTTTTTTCTACCATTTCATGAAAATGTTTAGAAAATTAAATAAAAATAAACATGACATTTTATTTTTGTTTGTTATTTTTGCATATTTTCCATTTTAATTGATGTGTTTTTAATATTTTTAATGCATGCATATCATTAGAAAATTCATGAAAAATAGTAGATTGGGTCAAATAATTCCGTTCTTTTTTCTGTAGACTCGTAATTCAGTGTAGAATTTTATAGTACAAAAATATTAGCTCAATCATGCATTTTCATTTTAATTGCATTTTTTCACTGTTATTGATGTTGAATAATTGGTCTGTGGATATGTCTGTGTTGCTGATTTTATTTCTTTCATCTGGTGTTGAATTTTGTTCTGATTTTTCAGTATGTTATCCTAGAGCCATGTAGGTTTCCCATAGATTTTCGATAGATTTTTGTAGGATGTTCTGATAGGGTTTGTCTGAGCCTGAATATAGGAGAAGTCTTGATGACTTCTGACTTTGAAGTTCAACTGTGGTTGAACTTCAGAGATAGTCTCTTGTGGTTTCTTGGCCTGTGGGTTCTTCTTGAAGGTGGGAGCTGATGGAAGTCCTGTTGGAGCTTGCAAAGTTGCAGTGGATTGAGGCTTAGTCTAGGAGCTTGTTGTCTGTTTGTGAGGTTCGAGATCCCGAAGTTTGAAGGGAGTTTATGGTACTTTCCTGAGGAAGGCACTATGAATGACTTTCATTCTTTCTTCTCACCTCTTTCGTAAGTACCCAATGATGTCGGAGCCGACTTGTGAGTTTAATTCCTCCTGAGGAGGAATATAAACTGATCACATGTTGTTGAGCCACATGGGGTACGATTCCTAAGTGGAAGTCCCCTAGTACGTTCCTGAGGAAGGTCCTATGGGTCTATTCACTTAGTTCCATTAGATTATCTAGGATTTCTTAAGTATCCAGTGATGTTGGAGCCAACTTGTGAGTTTAATTTCTCCTGAGGAGGAATGTAAACTGATCACAGTTGTTGAGCCACGTAGGATACGATTCCTAAGTGTCAGCCTCCTAGTACTTTCCTGAGGAAGGTCCTATGAGTCTGTTCATTTAGTTCCCCTAGTGCATATAGGTTTCTCAAGTATCCAGTGATGCCGGGGCCTTCATGTGAGTTTAATTTCTCCTGAGGAGGAATGTAAACTGATCACAGTTGTCGAGCCGCATAGGATATGACTCCTGAGTAGTAACCTCCTGGTACTTTCCTGAGGAAGGCACTATGAGCTTGTCTGCTTAGCTTCCTTTCTCTGGTAAGCTTGTTCTGAAGCTTGGAGACTGGGATTGATTCCTCTTGCTTAGGGTTTTGTTTAGATTGTTGCTTAGATCCCTGCTTAGGGTGTTGCATAGAGTTTTGTTGGAGAGATAGACTAGGAGCTTATTTCAGGTTTGTTAGGGGCCTTGCCCAGGAGTATTTTCTTGTTTTATAGATAGAGGCCCTGCTCAGGGTTAGTCTCTTTGGATTGTTTGACTTGTGTGATGTTATGGTGCATTAGACTTAGGTATTCATCTAGATAGAGCTGAATAGGTGCATCTTAGAAGTAGACTTTGTGTGCATAAGAAGTTGAGGTGGTCCTCCTTCTGCTTGTTTGTTATTGCGTGGCTTTGCTTGTTGGTATTTGGTAGAGCTGAGCTCCCTTGCCTTTGTGGTTTGCGGCCTTTGTGCCTTGTTTGTTTAATTGTTGCATTCATGCATATTTTCAGCATTCCTTTACGTTGCAGTTTCTTGTTTGTAGTTCAGTCCAGTTGCCATGATCCCTTAGGAGCTCTGACTTCTCCGCTGCGGAGTTGTCATGATAGACATTAGGATGGTCAGCCAGGTGTGATAGCAGTAGGTAGATTCCCTGTTTCTCAGCTATAGTTCTAGGGTTTCCCTTTCCTTTCTGTAGGAGCTTGTGAGTAGCTTGATCCGTAGTTAGCTGAACTACAGCTGCTCTGATTCTTCGTTCCAGACGAAGATATGTAGGCATAGGATGCGATATCCTAGCGAGCACACGGACGACTAACCTTTGTTCTCTCGCGGCTGTGCGATCGAGACTTTCCCGCTAACGACTAATTGTTACCCCTTTCTCTTGCCCGAGTGCATTTGAGACCATATCGTAGTTGTAGGTTCCCGAGCCTTAGAGACCAGTTTGTTTTCTCACTGCTGTATGAGAGCCCCTGTTTACCCGTAGTTAGCCGAACTACGTTTGCTCTGATCTTTCATTCCAGATGAAAGTACGTAGGCACAGGACGCGATGTCCTGGCGAGCAACCTTTCCCCCGTTTAGACGTAGGCAGTCGAACTACGTTGACTCTGACTTTCCCATTGCACGAGGGAATACGTAGGCCCAGAACACCGTATGTTCTGTCGAGTCCTGTCCTTTTATTTTCTTTTCAGACCAGCCATTAGCGTAGATAGATAACACACCCTTTTACCTATAAACACCAAGCGTGGATCCCATCGAGTACGATGGACGTGAGGGGTGCTAATACCTTCCCCTTGCGTAACCGACTCCCGAATCCAGGTTTTGGTTGCGATGACCATACCTTTTCCCGTCTTTGCGAGGTTTACTTCGAGCGTTTCCTTTCCCGCTCTGAGGGATAAATAACGCACGGTGGCGACTCTCCTGTCAAGCCGGCGCCGATTTTCGCAGTAGCGACAGCTGGCGACTCTGCTGGGGATCTATAGCATCTAGGGACTTTTCCCATCCCTTATGCTGGGACCGTTTCCCATCCCCTACGCGAGTCAATCCTAGCGCTTGGGTGTTTATTTGTTGGGTGTTGTGCATATTGTGTCTTACTTTTCTGCACTTTACTTTTCTGTACCTTTACCTTTCCGCATTTATTTTCCAGCATTATATTATTATGATTATTGCTGTGGGCAAAGGGAGGTTACTGTGAGTGAAAAGCCGGACCTGGGCTTGAGTACACACCTAGATATAGTTGCGGAGAAGTAGTAGACGAACCTGTCTGCTGAGCAGGCACAGTTCCCTACGAAAATCTGCGCTCAGACGAGATTCTTGCAGAGGTGCTCCTTTCCGGTCCTGAGGATCTGAGGGGAGTCCAGACGTGAGGGTTGTCGACTCTGGGGACCGATCATTTGGAAGTCAGCTAAGTGAGGCCTCTTTATGACTTGATGATGCCACTCCTTCTGGGAATCGTATCGTCACTCATGAAAGTCTGTGACGCTGGTGACCGCATAGGATGCCGTACCTTTGTCCGTGGATTAGGTTTATCCTACCTGTGAGAGGGACTGGGTTATTGCAGGAAAACTGGCCGTCAGAAACCATGATTCAGTATCTTTATCAGATGGTATTCTTGATTCATCTCCAGGTGTGTTGTCTGGGTCAGATGGGTTTCTTATCTGAGGTTGAGGCTATTATCAGATGGTATTCTCGTCAGATACAGGGGTTCAGATGGTTTTCTTACCAGGGGATTGATATTTTGAGTATCAGATGGTAGTTAGTGGCATGAGGTTCTGATGACCGTGTTGGTTTTCTGTTCTTGATCACAGAGATATTCCTCTTCAGGCTACAGCATAGCCCCTGTGTTCGCAGATTGCATTATTTATCATATTGCATCATTGCATTACCATCTGCATTCAACTAACGTGTGTGTATTGCAGGTACATATTTTCCCTTCCAGTTCTGGTGTTTGTTCCTAGCAAGACATGGAAAACCTGAAGAGAGTATTGCCCTATAAGTTTCCGTCGCCGAATATCAGTCTATTGTTAGAGTTGATTGCTATTGCTAAGAAGAGAGGAATGGGTGACTTCAGAAAGAGATATGGGAGGATTCTGACCTACGTTTATCAGCCATCTGTCTACGAGACCAGCGGCATCTATACTCTGTTACAGTTTTACGACGCGGAGCTCAGGTGTTTTGTATTTCCCGACTTCGTTTTGGCTCCTACCCTGGAGGAGTATTCGGCACTTCTGGATATACCCATCCGTGAGCAGATGCCTTTTTATCGTACGGACGCTGAGCCTAAGTTGGCTGAGCTTTCTGCCATCCTGTGCTTGAAAGAGTCTGAGCTGTCTGGGAAAATGATCAGAAGAGGAGACGTATGGGGATTTCCATTGGATGTCTTAGTGGATAAGGCTCGAGAGTATGCCCAGAAGGGTAGCTGGGATGTTTTTGACGTCATTCTTGCTGTATGTGTGTATGGCATCGTGTTGTTCCCGAACATTCCTGATTTTGTTGATTCAGATGCCTTCTATATCTTGGCTGCGGGAAACCCAGTTCCTACTTTGCTGGGAGATATCCACCATTCAACTCATTACCAGAATGAAAAACGGCGAGGAAGGAATGTGTCTTGTTGTGTACCTCTCCTATGCAGGTGGTTCACCAGTCATATGCCTAAGTCAGGCCCGTTTGTCACCTCTATCAATTCTCTAGGATGGCCCGAGCGCTTAATGGGATTAACTGCTGAGAACGTGGTGTGGACCAATAAAGAGGTATTTGGAGCTGAAGTCATACTCAAAGGCGAAGGATTCCCGAATGTTCCGTTAATAGGAAGGAAAGGTTGTGTCAACTATAACCCTTCTTTATTGATCAAGCAATTTGGGTACGTACCTCAAGGAGCGCCAAAGCCCGAGGAGATACAGGAATCTCTGTATCTCACTGGGGCAATAGGGGAAGAGATGCTGACCAAACTTGAGAAAGCCTGGAAAAACTTGCACAAGAGAGGGAAGCTTTCAGGTAGCAGAGGAGATACTCGAGTTCCTAGCCCATATATAGAGTGGATTCGTGAGCGAGCTGTGAAGTTCCTTATGCCATATCCAGCAGTTCAGCCATTGCATCCTCCTCCGGTAGAGGAGCCTACCACTGTGGACATGCAGGTTTACAAGCAGCTGATGGCGGAGAAAGAAGAGCTAGCAAGGGCTAAAGAGGCTTTAGAGCAGGAGAATGCCCAGCTTCGGCATGAAAAGATTGAAACAGGATATATTTCTAAGCAACAGGCTGAAACTCTGAAACATCTGAAGACTACGCTATTGGAATTGACTGAAACCAAGAAGCGTCTGGAGTTAGATGTAGATTCAGTTAGTAGTGTGTTGGCCACCAAGAAGCAAGAGCTGGAAAGGGCCTACACAAAGCTAGCTAAGTTCAGAGAACACTGGGATCTCACTATGACTAAGCGCAAGGAACGAGAAGAAGGGCTGAAGACACAGATTGCTCAGTTAGAAGAACAGGTCAAAGTGAAGAACGAAGAGCTTGAAGAAGAAGCCTGTCGCCGATACGAGGCCGAGCGCAAGTTGACAGATGCCATGAAGAATTTGGAAGATTTCCAGCATAGAGCAGATGCCAAGAGACCCAAACCTGGGGATGGTGCCAATGATAAAGCTTGGGAAGACTTTGTCAGAGACATCCAGGGGACGGTCAGGAAGAGGGATCGACTGATAGAAGGTTTGATTTATCAACCAGATCATGCAGAGACAAAGAAGATGGTCGAGGATTTCCGCAACCGTACCCGTATTTGATTTCTCTCTTGTATTCTGTATGTTGAGATCACCACCAGGCATGTTGGCTGGGATCCTCCCTATCATATCAGTTGTATGGAGCATAGTTATGTAACTTCTTGACAAGACTGTTATTCTAATCAATATAGGAGGGATTTTCCAAATATTGTCTTTATGGTCTATCTCGTCTTGCTACCACCGACACTGGAATTGGAGGGAAAATATCTCCAATGCACACATGCACGTTAGCATTTTTGTATTTCTGTTTGCATAAATCATACTGCATAGCATTTCTCTAACAGGTCAGAGCACTTATCCAGCCTTTGTTTTCACCAGAAGGTGATTCTCGGGGAATTGTTTGAGGCAAGAATGGAGTATTGAAGACGACCAAGGGGCTGAAGCGGATTTGAGCAGAATCAAGCAGCATAGTCGGTTACAGGTAATTGGTAGCTATGTCTGAAGGCAATTTCCAGGTTCCTGACACCCAGGCAGGGTTTACTGTGGCGCCCAACCATCAGTATGATTCTATGGAAGGCTTCCCGCAAGTAAACAATCTTACTGCAGACCAAGTTGTGCAGCCTGCTGTTGGGAACAGAGATCGGCATGAGCAGTTTCTTGCCCGAAATGAACGTTATCCTCCTGTTAACAATCAATGTGTTGCTTTCCCCGCAACGAATTACCGGAGAGATAATCCAATGACCGGGTTAGTAGATCCAAGAGCTCTTGACTATGGTAGAAGACTCCGAGTGTTGGAAGAGCAAATGAAGGCCTTGGAAGCGAAGGATGCCGTTAACCTGGATGCTGTGGCCATGTGTTTGGTCCCTGACCTCGTGTTGCCGTACAAGTTCAAAGTGCCGGAATTTGAGAAATACACAGGAGATAGCTGTCCGAAGCTGCATTTGATGATGTTCTGTCGAAGGATGACTTCGTTTGTGCGAAATGACAAATTGATGATCCATTGCTTTCAGTATAGCCTGACTGGGGCATCGTTGAGATGGTATGTGCAATTAGAGAGTAATCAGATTCGATCATGGGTGGATTTAGCCAGAGCTTTCATAAAGCAGTACGATTACAACTTGGATTTGACCCCTAGTCTTGTAGACCTGCAAGAATTGTCTCAAGCAGAGAATGAATCATTCAGAGCGTATTTGCGAAGATGGAAAGAATTGGCTGCTAGTGTTCAACCACCGCTTCCGGAAAGGGAACTGGTTGACATCTTCTTGGGTACTCTGAAAGGCCATTATTTTGACAAACTGTTCAGTTGCACAAGCTTTGTGGGCCTGATGAGGCTGGGAGAGATTGTTGAGCGAGGACTCAGGAGTGGAAAGTTTCGAGGTGTTCCTTACGTCCCAGTTAATAAGATTGAGTCAGTTGTTAGTTCTCAAGAAGAGTGGGAAGGAGATGACGCCACCTCAGAATCTCTAGCATCTCAGGATCAGTTTTCAGACACTTCAAGTCAACGATCATCCTATCGCCGATCGCGTCAGCATGCTCCACGAAGACCAAGGAAACCTGAAAGGCAGTTTACTCAGCTACCGGTGTCGTACAGTCAGTTGTTGCCAGATCTGGTCAAAAGTGGATTGATAGTACCAAAAGAGACTAAGCCGGTGATTCCACCGTATCCTCCAGGTTTTGATGCCAGCGCCCGCTGTGAGTACCATGTTGGGGCACAGGGGCATTCAACAAATGATTGTAAGGTGCTTAGAAGTCAAATTCAGGATCTGTTAGACTCTAGCCGTATTTGCATCACTTCTCAGGGTTGTGTTCAGATTAATGATTTTCCATCTTCCAGTTGTGGGGGTTCGTCAGTTAATGTCATGGAAGACTCCACAGGAAGTGTGTGCTCCGAAGATTGTCAGTCAGAGAGTTCAGTTGAATATGGGGTTTCTATGCCGGGTGTCGCATCTGTTTTCTCTGCTTAATCCGTTTAGCTTTTGTGCACTAGTGTCTGCCGATCACCACCAGGATTGTTGGCTGGGGTCGTTATATCCAGATTCATTTGTGCTTACCTGCTGATTTCGTTGGTTGTACATGTGTGGGAGATGTTTGTCTGTGTGCTTATAGCTTGAGTTTCTCTTTATCTCGTTGTGAATATGTGTTTGCTTTCTGCGCTGCATTATCATTTAACAGGTATATCAGAACCGTGGGTCTTATTTCCTCATCATCCAGTTTATTGCAGGAACTCCTTCAGAGATATGGAACAGAATCAGTTTGAATTGATCGAAGTCCAACGCCAGCTGGGGCAGATGATGAGAGACATGCAAGAGATGCGTCTGGAGCAGAAGATTCTCAAGGAGGAGAACAGTCAGCTGAAGACCCAAATGAGCTTGATCATGGAGGTAGTCAAGAATGTGCTTAGAAAAGAAGACGATCAGCTATTTGAAGCCGCAATGAAGAAGCTCGCGCCACCTGTGCATGTGGAACCTGAGCAGCAGCAACAGAGGATACATCCGGCTCAGCGGAAGGTCCAGGAAGGGAAGCCAAGGAGAATATTTGAGGCACCACCTATGACCTATGCTGAGCTCTTGCAGATCTTATTGAGGTTTAATCTGGTTGAGAAAAGAACGTTGACACCACCAACGAGAGTGTTTCCTCAGGGATACGATGCCAGTAAGCAATGTGAATTTCATTCTGGGGCATTCGGACATGACATCGAGGGTTGTCATGCTTTTAAGCACAATGTTCAAGACCTAATTGACTCGCACGATATTGAATTCACGCCGAGTGGCGTAGCTGTGCATATTGCTCCTGTCTCAGTCGATGCTAAGATGACAGATGTTTCTAAAGCTGCAGTGGGTCAGAAGCGTATCCTGGACTCCATGGTGTCAGAATCTCCAGGCCCACAACTGTTGCCTATTCCTGGGGCAGATCTGAGAAAGAAAATGGTTAAGCATAAGGAGAGCGTTCAGTGCATTGAAGGTCAAGAAACCGATGTTGCATTTGCTACGAAGGGTGTGCAAGGGTCAACCCGATACCAGCAGCAGCAGCCTCAGCAGGGGGCACAACAAACTCAACGAAGATTCCAGGGCGGTAAGCCGAGAAGAGTGTTTGAGAAACCTCCCTCTACATATGCCGAGCTCTTGCAGACATTGTTGGGATTGAATATGGTAGAGACAAGAACTCTGGCACCAATAACGGGAACTCCCCCGTTTGGCTATGATGCAAGCAAGCACTGTGAGTTTCATTCTGGAGCCCCGGGACATGACATCGAAGGCTGCCACGCTTTTAAGCACAAAGTGCAGGATCTGCTTGATAGTGCAGCAATCAGCTTCGGGCCAAGAGGTCCCCAAATCATCTGAATGAAGGAGGAAGAGCTCTATAGTTTGGTTGAGTCGTGGAAAGCAGATCAGGACAACGTCGAATTGCCTCTAATAAAGATAGCTGGTTCAGCAGCAGGGCAGATGTGAAAGCCCAGTTCTCGGAAGCTAGCATATTTTCTTTGTTTTAGCTTGTCATTTCTTTACATTTGTAGTTGCTTTCCTGTTTGAATTTGTAAACTTATTTGTAAAACTCGTTGTTTTCATTCAAATTGATGATAATGAAATAAATATGCATGTTTTGATTGAATCCAGTCGTGTTCACTAACTGTTTTGCAAATGTCCAACGCTTGGTTAAGAGGAATTTGGGGAGGATGACGAAAATGACCGACATGCAAATTCCGATTGTATGCTTTTGAAATAAAACCTGCTGATGATGTACAGGCATTGTTTCAAATCCCTTAACACCGGAGATATAAGGAAGATAATCCCTTGTCAACCCCTTTGAGCCTTGTAGTAGGAGTTTTCTTTCTGTGAATGAAAAAACCCTCAATCATAACCTGGGGCAGGGTAGGTGTTAGCTAATTTGACCGAGCGTCCAAATTGCAAAAGGAGTGTCCGTTCGAGGATCAATCACGCCCCTAGAGGTCGTGCCTAAAAGACCACAGTGGTTCAATCAAGAGTGGGACAGCCACATCATTTCCCAAAGAGTCAGGCAACCAGTGTCACGCGACTTGTTCGAAAGAAAAAATGAAAAAGAATCAAAAGCCCGCTAAGTCAAGAAAACTGCAAAACAAATGACTTAGGCAAAAAATGAGGGCATCCCGCTGGACTTAAAAAAAAAAATCAAAAGAAACTCGAAAGGAGTCAGTCCAGGCAAAAGTTAGGGATATGAAATGAAAAGATGGAAAAGAAAAATCCTCGATGGAAATACGAGTCGTGTGACCTCAAGTGTCAAAGATGAAAAGTGAGTGGCTGTCACTCCAAGAGCCGAAAGTTTCTCGAACTATCATCCCTATCTTTCAGCCTCTGAGAGGTGAGCGCTAAGGTCAAATTAGCTGAACGTAGGATGGGAGAACATCAAGGAGAATGGGTGGGTTAAAATAAACTTCGAGCCTTTATCCTTTCTTTCAAAACCATGAACCTGACCACGTTACAACCTTCAAAAGTCCTAATTGAAGCAGGTTGTTTCGAAAGCATACTCCGGTAAAGGTCGCGTCGATTCTGACTCCTAAAAAGGTTCCTCTTACCATGTTGGTACTGATGTTGATAAATGTTTTGTGCATTATATGCTATAAACTGTTTTTCCTTTTCCCAGTGAACAGATTGGATGTCAAAGCTGTCATATGTGTTGCATTAATACATCTTTTATGCAGAACAACTTGTTTTACTTGCGAGTAAGCGCTTGACAGCAGAAAAGCTTCCTACAATGGAAAGTATGGTCAAGATAGAATGCAGAATGCCCGAATGTTCCGAGAGCAGGGGCAAGCTTTATTGTGATCCCCAGTCAGGTCAGCTTTTCGAAGTCAGTTATTCTGGGGCAATCAGGTTGAGATTCAGGCGAATACGGTCAAGAGCGCTACTCTGAATCAGATAATCGGGGCTAAGTCATTGCAGTCAGGGGCAGACCACCTTAAGCACGCAGAAGTTACGCGAGGAGCATTCAAGGTGAAGTATCTCTCAGAAGTTCGGAACACTGAGGCATGTTATATCAGACCATCAGGGCTCGGATTTGCAGATCTCCTTTCGAGGATTATCCCCACAGAGATCCTATAAGCTGGGGCATATCAGAAGCAAAAGGATTGTTGTTCTCCGTACCTATAGGGTCATTCAGGGTTATTCGAGCAGATGCAGTCGATTTTCGAGAGCGAGATGAATGCGGGAAGTCGTGTCACTATTCCTTGACTCTTCACTAAAAGGCTGTGTATTCAGAAAGAATATTTTCCAGCGTCAGTTGTGCCTGACCCAGTAAGATAGCTTAAGAGCTCAAATCCATGTTTGCGATTACTGTGAAGCCCATCCGCGTTGGCGCATCAATTTCCAGATCCGAGCTTCATCAGAGCGCAGGAGGACTCCCTCCATTTTTTCCAGCAAAGACTAATTCGCCATTGGCATGGATAAGCTATCCCCAGAGAAGTCTAATCATATTCAGCACATCTGCTATTTAGCAAAGAAATTATATACCCCAGCAGGGTATTATTTCGTCGAGGCGTTCGGTTAAGTTCCCAATAGCCCCAGCAGAGTTGATTTCACTCTCCCAGCATTTATTTTGCTAGGACGATTCAGTGATATCCAGTTCATCCCCAGCAGAGTTGGCCTCGCCTTCAGCATTTATTTTGCTGAAGTGGTTTTCCGTACCCGGCCTTCTCCGGCAGCTCGAGCCTGCTAGCATATTGCATGCATTATCATATTTGCATCATACTTGCATATCATTGTCAAAATGCGTAGCATGTCCATCCAGAATGGAGCATTACGCTGTAGAAAGACTAAAGCATTTGCATAGGCATACAAAGCATTAGTCAGGTTTTCTATCAGCCTCATATGGCGCGTGAATTACTCTGTGATCAGTTCAGGGGCATTTATCCAGCAACAGTATTCAGACGATTCAGCAGATTATTTGTATCAGATCTTACGATAGTTGTGCTTTGATCAAGCAGTCATCTGATATCGACAGACTTTTCTTCCCGTCAATTCATATTGACGATGTGTTCCTCCAATAAGTGGATTTCTCCGTCTATCATTAGACGTTTTGAGTGCGAATGTGGTTTTCTTTCCGTCTATCCATAGACGATGTGAAGTTGCGGGTCGCAGTAAGGTTTCAAGAAGAGGTTTCCCCAGGATGTGCTTTTTCTTCCCGTCTATCAGTAGACGATGTGAAGTTTTGATGGAGTCTCAATAAGGTTCCAAATAGAGTTTCTATAGCAAGTGGCTTTTCTTTCCGTCTGTCAGCAGACGATGTGAAGTTTCGAGTTACTGTCCGGCGGGTTTCTTATTGCCAGATCATACATATGATGAGGTGTTTCCCCAGCGAGTCTTCTCCGGCTATCCTTAGTTGTTGAGGGGTTTCAAAATGATTTTGAATGTTGGTTCTCTTTCTGCTTATTGGATGAGATGACGTTTCAAGAGGTACTTTTCTGACTGTCAATCCTTATTGATGTCGAGGCTCTTCGAAGAATGTTCAGTTTGCGTGATCGTTGATTCTTATTGACGACATGGTTCCTTAAAAGGTGGTTTTTCTTACCGTTAGTCCATACTGACGATGTGGCCCCTTCAAGGATGTTGATCTTTCCATCAATTCCCGTAGACAGAAGGATTCTGAAATTCAAAGGATGGTGTTGAATTGCGTTATGGTGACTTCCCGTCTAGCCTTAGACGATGTGAATATGGAGATTATGGTGTCCTCCCGTCTATCCTTAGACGATGTGAGTACAGAGATTATTTCTTTCCGTCTACTCTTAGACGATGAGAATATTGATTTGTTCATCAGTCAAGATGATTCCGTCTACTCTTAGACGATGAGAATATTGATTTGTTTCATCAATCAGGATGATCCCGTCTACCCTTAGACGATGTGAATACGAAGAATTATTTCTTCCCGTCTATCCTTAGACGATGTGAGTATGGAGATTAAGAATTTCTTCCCGTCTATCCTTAGACGATGTGTGTATGGAGATTGAGTATTTCTGCCGTCTACCCGTAGACGATGTGAATGTGGAGAGTATTCCTTCCCGTCTATCCTTAGACGATGTGCATATGGAAATTAACGGTGTCTTTCCGTCTATCTTTAGACGATGTGTGTATGGAGATTAAGAATTTGATGCCGTCTACCCGTAGACGATGTGAATATGGAGATTATGGTGACTTTCCGTCTATCCTTAGACGATGTGAGTAGGGAGATTCAGGCTTTGTTCCCGTCTATCTGTAGACGATGTGAATATGGAGATTATGGTGACTTTCCGTCTATCCTTAGACGATGTGAGTATGGAGATGCTGGTGACTTCCCGTCTACCCTTAGACGATGTGAATTGATTTGTTCATCAATCAGGATGATGCCGTCTACCCTTAGACGATGTGAATAGGGAGATTATGGTGTCTTTCCGTCTATCCTTAGACGATGTGAATTTGGAGATTAATGTCGGCTTTCCGTCTATCCTTAGACGAGGTGAGTATTCAATCAGGGTGTCTTCCCGTCCATCTTTGGACGATGTGAGTATATTTTTCTTTATGCCTATCAGTAGGCAATGTGAAAGGATCAGGTGTTGTTGTAGCCTTCAGGGTTTGTTATATGGGGTATCACAAGCAACGGGTATTCAAGTCAGGAGTTCTTTATCAGATGATTGATCAGTTTGGTGCCGCAATAACTGGACTCGGTTTTCTGGACTTTATTCCCAAGCAGTTTACAGTATATGCTCACGGTTGGCAAATTTTCGGGTTTTATTTGTATTCAACCGTCTCGTACCTCTGAATGTTTGAAGGCTAAGCGCTCTTCAAACCATTCAGGTCCAAGTCGCTTGAATAGGGGCAGCTGTTGCACCCTAAAATTTGACCAACCGATTCTCCTATCTGACTCGTAGTTTAATTTCATATTCGCAAATCAGACAGTTGATTTTTGTGCAAACAGGGGGATATCAGAGTTTACAGCTTGATTTTTGTCTATCAGATATGGCAGACTCAGTCCAGATCACCAGGGTTTTATTCTCGGGAAATTGTGCGCTCCTCGGTGATTTTTCAGTGATTTTAAGGATATTCTGATGCCCGGGGATCTCCGTTCGATTCAATCTGGTCTCGTGCGCTCTTTTACGGGGGTCATGTGCATTCATTTGCATTTTTAGGGTTTTATAGGCTTTTGTGAATTTTTAATAGATTTTTTAGATTTTTCTGGAATTTAAATAGGGTTTTTGAATATTTTAATAGCTTAATCTCTTTTTTAGAATTTTATAGATTTTTTAAAATAGGTTTTTAGAATATAAATAAGATTTTAAATAATCTTTAGAATAATAAAGAAGAGGGGAATATAGTTTTTCTTTTATTACTAATAGATAATAATAGTTTAGAATTTTATAGGTTTTTTAGGTTTAATTGCTTTTTAAATCATTTTTAGAATTTTTCTATAGATTTTAAATGGGTTTAAGTGTTTTTAGATAATATAGGAAATAATATAGTTTTTCTTTTATTAATAGATATTAAAATAGAAAATTAGATTGATTTAGAGTTAATTAGACTTTTGATCATTTTTTAGAGTTTAATTAGGTTAATTGATTCATTTTAGAGTTAATTAGGTTCTTAATTGTTTTCAGATTTAATTAGGTTGATATAGAGTTGATTAGAGTTTTAATCATTTTTAGAGTTGATTAGGAAATTAGTTAATTAGGTGTTAATAATTGATTAGAGTTAATTAGGTTTAGTTAACTGTTTTTTTATTCAGTTTTTTTTTACAGTTTTTATTCATTTTCGAAATGGGCCCAGGGATGTTTTTTGTTAAAGCCCAACTCTCAATCAGCAAGTCCAGAAAAATGATTTCATCAGTCCAAAAAAAGTCTACATGCAGTCCAGCAAGTCTAGCCAGTTACGGGAGCTTCTGGAAGATTCTGGCACTTTCAGTGCTTTAAATAGGAGCCACGTGTTGGCTCAGGGAGGGGTCCACGTTACGCAACTCAATCCACACACGCGTTCACTCGCATTCTCTCTCCGAGGACACGCGGCGTGCATGCAAGCACGCCACCACACTCAGACTCCCCCAACGGTGACACACGTCCATCCCTCACCTCCTCACCGGAAGCTCCCCTGACCGGCATGCAAAACCGGTGAACCCTCACCGCCGGCGACCTCAACCAACTCCGGCCACCACCTGAACCACCAAATTCCCCAGAAATTCATCTTCTCCCCCAGATCTCCTCCGTCCACCTTCATCGGTCCCTCGCCGGAATCATCAACCTTCATACAACAATATTCCAGAAACCAACAACCTTCATCGTTCAACTTCAATCTCCAAATTTCCCAGAACAACTTCAATTTCCAGAATCCATTCCAACATTCATCCATCTTCAAGCATCTTTCCAGAAATCATCCTCAGACCTTCATCCTCCATCGAAGATCTCCAGAATCCACTCAGACATTCAACAATCTTCAAACAAGATTCCCAGAAACGTCAAATCACGTTCAATCTTCAAGCAAGATTCCCAGAAAACGTCATCTGCGTTCATCCTTCTTAAGCATATTTCCAGAAGCTTCGAACCGCGTCCAATCTTCAAGCAAGATTCCCAGAAAACGTCATCTGCGTTCATCCTTCTTAAGCATATTTCCAGAAGCTTCGAACCGCGTCCAATCTTCAAGCAAATTTTCCCAGAACGTCATCTTCAAGAGCCATCCTTCAATTTCATCTTCGCTCCATCTTCGTACGCGACTTGGATCTTCGTTGAAGGGACTTCATTCTCCAATACGATCCAGTTCGCTCAAATATCCCCAGGTACGCTTGCTAAAACTCCTTGCGTGTTCTTCTTCAGGTTAGATCGCGTTGCCTTCAACGATTAGGGTTTTAATTGATTAATTGATTTGGTGTGTGGTTTAAGACTAGATCCTGAGTAGTGATTTCTTGTGAGGGATTGAAGTGTTTGGGTGAGGATTTGCTTCGTTTAGGGTTTGTTTGATTGGGTTGCAGAGAAGAGAGAGCGTGAGGGAGAGGATGAAGACGAGAGGAAGACGGCTAGGGTTTGGTAGATTGGTGAACAGTAGCTAGGGTTTGGAGGTAGAGGAGTAGTTTTGTTCAGCAGAGTAATTGGATCAGGGTTTGGACGCTGGGCTTAGGCCCAAGCGTATTGCTGATGCGCTACATCCCAAACTGCTTTCCCACCCCCCTGGCGTGTGAGACCTGAGAGTAATTGGTGTGGGCCTTATGCCCAAAGTTACTAATGGCACCCCCCTGGGCGTAGCCCATAATGAAAAATAACTGAAACTTGCTAACGTTGCACCCCCCTCTGGTTTCAATTCAGTTTTTTTTGTGTTTTCTGGATAATAAGTCCTGGGCCTTGCGCCCTTTTGCTTTCTGCACCACCCCAGCATAGGCCCAATGTAGAACTAACTGGAATATCTTGCTGTTTGAACCCCCATGTCATTTTCTTTTATTTTTTTGATATTCTTTTATATTTTCATAGTTGTAAATAAATCATAAAAAATGTAAATAATTGTGGTTTTAATAATTCTTTTTTTCTACCATTTCATGAAAATGTTTAGAAAATTAAATAAAAATAAACATGACATTTTATTTTTGTTTGTTATTTTTGCATATTTTCCATTTTAATTGATGTGTTTTTAATATTTTTAATGCATGCATATCATTAGAAAATTCATGAAAAATAGTAGATTGGGTCAAATAATTCCGTTCTTTTTTCTGTAGACTCGTAATTCAGTGTAGAATTTTATAGTACAAAAATATTAGCTCAATCATGCATTTTCATTTTAATTGCATTTTTTCACTGTTATTGATGTTGAATAATTGGTCTGTGGATATGTCTGTGTTGCTGATTTTATTTCTTTCATCTGGTGTTGAATTTTGTTCTGATTTTTCAGTATGTTATCCTAGAGCCATGTAGGTTTCCCATAGATTTTCGATAGATTTTTGTAGGATGTTCTGATAGGGTTTGTCTGAGCCTGAATATAGGAGAAGTCTTGATGACTTCTGACTTTGAAGTTCAACTGTGGTTGAACTTCAGAGATAGTCTCTTGTGGTTTCTTGGCCTGTGGGTTCTTCTTGAAGGTGGGAGCTGATGGAAGTCCTGTTGGAGCTTGCAAAGTTGCAGTGGATTGAGGCTTAGTCTAGGAGCTTGTTGTCTGTTTGTGAGGTTCGAGATCCCGAAGTTTGAAGGGAGTTTATGGTACTTTCCTGAGGAAGGCACTATGAATGACTTTCATTCTTTCTTCTCACCTCTTTCGTAAGTACCCAATGATGTCGGAGCCGACTTGTGAGTTTAATTCCTCCTGAGGAGGAATATAAACTGATCACATGTTGTTGAGCCACATGGGGTACGATTCCTAAGTGGAAGTCCCCTAGTACGTTCCTGAGGAAGGTCCTATGGGTCTATTCACTTAGTTCCATTAGATTATCTAGGATTTCTTAAGTATCCAGTGATGTTGGAGCCAACTTGTGAGTTTAATTTCTCCTGAGGAGGAATGTAAACTGATCACAGTTGTTGAGCCACGTAGGATACGATTCCTAAGTGTCAGCCTCCTAGTACTTTCCTGAGGAAGGTCCTATGAGTCTGTTCATTTAGTTCCCCTAGTGCATATAGGTTTCTCAAGTATCCAGTGATGCCGGAGCCTTCATGTGAGTTTAATTTCTCCTGAGGAGGAATGTAAACTGATCACAGTTGTCGAGCCGCATAGGATATGACTCCTGAGTAGTAACCTCCTGGTACTTTCCTGAGGAAGGCACTATGAGCTTGTCTGCTTAGCTTCCTTTCTCTGGTAAGCTTGTTCTGAAGCTTGGAGACTGGGATTGATTCCTCTTGCTTAGGGTTTTGTTTAGATTGTTGCTTAGATCCCTGCTTAGGGTGTTGCATAGAGTTTTGTTGGAGAGATAGACTAGGAGCTTATTTCAGGTTTGTTAGGGGCCTTGCCCAGGAGTATTTTCTTGTTTTATAGATAGAGGCCCTGCTCAGGGTTAGTCTCTTTGGATTGTTTGACTTGTGTGATGTTATGGTGCATTAGACTTAGGTATTCATCTAGATAGAGCTGAATAGGTGCATCTTAGAAGTAGACTTTGTGTGCATAAGAAGTTGAGGTGGTCCTCCTTCTGCTTGTTTGTTATTGCGTGGCTTTGCTTGTTGGTATTTGGTAGAGCTGAGCTCCCTTGCCTTTGTGGTTTGCGGCCTTTGTGCCTTGTTTGTTTAATTGTTGCATTCATGCATATTTTCAGCATTCCTTTACGTTGCAGCTTCTTGTTTGTAGTTCAGTCCAGTTGCCATGATCCCTTAGGAGCTCTGACTTCTCCGCTACGGAGTTGTCATGATAGACATTAGGATGGTCAGCCAGGTGTGATAGCAGTAGGTAGATTCCCTGTTTCTCAGCTATAGTTCTAGGGTTTCCCTTTCCTTTCTGTAGGAGCTTGTGAGTAGCTTGATCCGTAGTTAGCTGAACTACAGCTGCTCTGATTCTTCGTTCCAGACGAAGATATGTAGGCATAGGATGCGATATCCTAGCGAGCACACGGACGACTAACCTTTGTTCTCTCGCGGCTGTGCGATCGAGACTTTCCCGCTAACGACTAATTGTTACCCCTTTCTCTTGCCCGAGTGCATTTGAGACCATATCGTAGTTGTAGGTTCCCGAGCCTTAGAGACCAGTTTGTTTTCTCACTGCTGTATGAGAGCCCCTGTTTACCCGTAGTTAGCCGAACTACGTTTGCTCTGATCTTTCATTCCAGATGAAAGTACGTAGGCACAGGACGCGATGTCCTGGCGAGCAACCTTTCCCCCGTTTAGACGTAGGCAGTCGAACTACGTTGACTCTGACTTTCCCATTGCACGAGGGAATACGTAGGCCCAGAACACCGTATGTTCTGTCGAGTCCTGTCCTTTTATTTTCTTTTCAGACCAGCCATTAGCGTAGATAGATAACACACCCTTTTACCTATAAACACCAAGCGTGGATCCCATCGAGTACGATGGACGTGAGGGGTGCTAATACCTTCCCCTTGCGTAACCGACTCCCGAATCCAGGTTTTGGTTGCGATGACCATACCTTTTCCCGTCTTTGCGAGGTTTACTTCGAGCGTTTCCTTTCCCGCTCTGAGGGATAAATAACGCACGGTGGCGACTCTCCTGTCAAGCCGGCGCCGATTTTCGCAGTAGCGACACCAATCAATGTATTTTCTTTTGCTTTTGTGAAATTACCTCTTTTTAGGAATTGCCTCCTGATGTAAATGCATATTTGCAGTCCAATTCAATCAATAAAATTCCATTTCATTCAAAAACATTTGTCCATCATTGTTTTTACTTCTACTGTTTTGTTTGCAAAAACGTCTGATATTTTGGTAAATATTGCATGTGAAAACATTGAGGCTTTTACAAAGCATGTTTAAAACGATGAAAATTGCTCAAATTATGAGTGTCTTGGGTGGTAACCAAGGTTGCTATGTTGCATATGGAACATTCTTTTGTTGTTATGTGTTTACAGGATAGTGTGATATTTCTTCCCTAATAGAGTTTTATCTCCCTGACAGAGATTATTGAAGTTTCATTATTCTCAGCAGAGTATTGTGAGTTTTCTAATTGTTCTCCCTAGTGAGAATACATAAGATTGTTTCCCTAGCCAGAGTTGTATTTGGTTTGTTGCTCTCCATCAAGAGTTTACTACCCCAGGCAGGGTAGTGGTGTTTGTTTGAGCTTCCCGAGCATGTTTGCATCTCTAATAATGGTGTTTCCGCTATCCCCAGCAAGGTAGGGACAAATGATAATTCCCCAACGGAAGGGTAAGTTACAATGGTGTTCCCTAGCAGGTTTGATATCATAGACTCTGACTTTTCTCCCCAAACATAGTTTGTTATTGATTCCCTCAACAAGTAAACCAGTGGTGGTTGATATCCCCAGCAGGTCCAAAGCCCAATTATCATTGGCACTTTTCTTTATCATAATTCAAGGGATAATTTCTCAGCACCCGCTTATGGTTTCTACTTTATAGCAAAAGGGAAGTTCATTTAGGTTTTCTTCAGCAGAAGTTATGACCCTGAAGGAAGTTTAGTTTGTCCTCCCCAGTAGAGTTTGTTTTGGATTTTCAGCACTTCTCTTGATGGTGTGTCCTTTTGCATATAATACATATTTTTACATTGCATCCTCAAACACGTAGCATTTCCATTTCATATGGAGCATTACGCCATAGAAAATTCAAACATATGCATTCGAAGCATAAGCCAGGTTTGATGCCCTATTCTCCAGACATTTCCTCAGCAGAGAGTGTCATGGCTCAGGAGATATCGTTTAACTTTATTCCCCAAGCAACTAATTTTCTCATCCTATTGGTGTTTCCTTCCAGAGGAATTATCTTAGCTTCCCATGCAGATTCGTCTGTTTAGGCTTTTCTTTTCCCCAGCGGAGTCATCTTCTATTCCCTTCAGGTCGTAAGCCCGTTGATTATACTTCCTGTGATTCTTCTTAAGTTCATCCTCGGATGACATCTTTTGGTTATGAGCCCGCCTTTAGCTGGAAAACCTCTGTAAGTCCTTCTTCATAAGACATTTCCTTTTTAAGTCCACCTTCGGCTGACACCATTGGTTGTGAGTCCGCCTTCGACTGACATACCTTGTAAGTCCTCCTTCGGCAGTCATTTCCTTTTTAAGTCCACATTCGGTTGGCACCCTTGGTTGTGAGTCTCCCTTCGACTGACATACCTTTGTAAGTCCTCATTCGACAGTAATTTCCTTTTTAAGTCCACCTTCGACTGACACCCTCAGTTGTGAGTCCGCCTTCGGTCAGCATACCTTTGTAAGTCATCCTTCAGCAAGCATTTCCTATTTAAGTCCACATTCGACTGGAATCCTTGGTTGTGAATCCTCCTTCGACCGACATACCTTTGTAAGTCCTCCTTCAGCATACATTTCCTTTTTAAGTCCACCTTCGACTGACACCCTCGGTTGTGAGTCAGCCTTTGGCTGGCATACCTTTGCAAGTCCTCCCTTGGTAGACATTTCCTTTTTAAGTCCACCTTCGGCTGGCACCTTCGTTTGTGATTCCTCCTTCATCCGGAATTCTTTTTAAAGTCCACCTTCGGCTGGCAATCACTATATCTCTTCTCTCCCTGCAGTTTGCAAATTTCTGGGTTCTTTTTGTATTTAATCCTCTTTTATCTTGAATGTCTGAAAGCCGCTGCTATCATTCCTTCAGGTCCAAATGGATTGAATAGGGGAAGTTGTAACACCCTAAAATTTGCTCTCCTTTTTCTTTAATCTTTTGGCTTATGCTTTATATCATTTGCATCTTCATTTGTGCATAACATTGGTTCTAAAAATGGGATCAAGGTATCTTTGTTGATCCTCAGGAGGAAGAGGTTTTTCTCAAGGCTAAAGCAAATGGATGTACTCAATCTTATGTATTCTTAAGTTTCAAAGTCCTTTCATCAGCAAGGCATTCTCAGCAATCTCACACAATCATATGGACTATGGTTTCAAGCATTGATCACCATCCTCCTAACTTTAGTGCTTGAATTAAGGTTTTGACAAAAAATTATTATGGTTAATTCTTAGATCAAATCTTGTTTCTATGGTTCAACATACACCTCAAGGGATTCATACATGTCTTATGGCTCTTCACAAGTCATCACATGAGCCTCAGGAAGTGGAAGAAGGATTAAGGTTTCATTTGGTCAAGAAAGTCAACTGTGACTTCACAAAGTCAAAGAATTGGATTTTGAGGTCAATCATAGGCATCTCAATTCATTTTAAGTGTAACTTTGAGGTCGTATCAAGAATAAACAAGGAGAATTATAAAATCAGGAGATTTGGCAAATTAGGGTTTTAGTGAATTTTTCTAAGTGTGGAAAACCCTAATTTTTAGTCATGTTGTAACATTCATAACCTTTTCATCCTTGATCCAAATGGGGAAAATTTGTTATCAAATTAAAGAGGACGCCCTGAAATACAAGTTTGTAGAAGGAAGCAAGTCCAAAAGATTCATATATTAAAAGTTATGGTGGTTTAAAGTTGAGAAAATCAAGATTTGTGTTTTCAATACTTAGATTTTTTTCTAAGCATGGAAATTCAACTTGGAGGACATGTTTTCAAAGGCATTTTTCATAATGTTCCAAGCTACATATCATCTTTCCTCCAACATAAATGTTGTTCTTCATCCTCCAAGCTTTTTTTTGAGTACAAGAACTCATTCATTAGATGTGTAGAACTCAATTCAGAGTGTACCCAAGATAAGGTTTCCAAGTTGCCAAACTTAGTAAGTTTCTAGACAGATTTTGAAGCCAATTTCCAAGGCAGTTTCCATCATGATACAAGCCTCATTACAAAATCATTTCAACATGATGCTTGTAGAGCTTATTTAAAGCTTTCTTTTGATGTAAATAACTTCTAATATGGATCAAAAATCCCCAAGTTAAGAAGTCTCAAAGTTGATTGTTCATGAGGGATCAAAGGCTCTCATAACTTAGAATTTTTAGGCATGGCTAGGCAGATTTTTGGAACCATTTTCAAGAATGATTTACACTTGTTTCCAGGTTTCAATTCATTTCAAAATCAACATGAAAGTTGATGAACCTGCTTCAAACTTTCATTAGAACTCAAAATCTCACCAAATGGACTCATACTAATCAACTTATAATGGTTCAAAGAAGAATATTTGGACTTGGTTCAAGATGTCACCATGTTAATTTTCTTTGCATACTTTTGGCACATTTCTTATAGCATGTTGGTTTGTATCCAAGATTGCACGCATATGCCTTCAATTCTTTACTCAAAATGGCCAAACCAAATCACACATTCTTCATGCCATATTCAAATAATTTTGCTAAAGTTAGAAAGAGAAAAACCAACAACAACCTTTGCATCACTACTCATCTCTCACGTGCAAAGCTGATCCCACTTATTCACACACTACATGCTGCATTCCCAAGCCAAAAATCAAGTCTAAAACTCATGCCAAAGCTTCTTCTAAGCCACAACTCGAGCCTAACGCATGCGTTCATCCTTTTCACATTTTTCTTTCCCAAACCATATTAACCAACTCTAACTCTGTTGCTTCGTACCACACCTAAAAGAAACACCCTATTTAAGCTCAACAACTCCAAACCTAACTCATTCATTCATATTTATAGATTTGAACCTTTCAAACTCTTCAAAATTTCTTCATCTTCGAACCTGGTTTTTCAAAGGATATCTTCAAGTTTTCTTTCTAGTTTCATCATTAGTAAAGAGTATTGAATCATTTGGTAGAGTTTTATTTAAAAATATGCAAGGTTTGAAGGTGCAGTGGACACCATCCACTAGGTAACTTTCACAAAGCTATTCTGGTTGAATCTATGTGCATTTCATGGTCACTATTGATGGATCTGAAGTCCTACAATTGAGTAGGCATTGTTTGATTGATTGTTGTCTTGATTTAGTGGAGTTGAAGTATGTGCGTTAAAACTTCGTGCTTAGTTTTCATGGTGTTATTATGCTTATTTTTGAATTTTAATGCTAGATCATGGTCTTGCTTTGGATTTCTGGGTGATTTCAGGTGTCTCTGGCGCCCAGCTCACTGGAGATGACGACCGGAGCTAGGGCTCAGGCGTCTAAATGTTAGAGACGAAGCTGATGTGGCCTTGGCGCCACATCTTGAATTCAAATGAAATTGTGTGTCTCTTTTTGTTTGGCATTGGCAGGTGAGTCGGCACCACCTCAATTAATGAGGATGACATGACTTTCCATGCAGGCATTTTGTTCCAGGTTTTGTTTAAGCTGGACTAGGCTTAGGGTTTCTTGCTTTCCACACCCCCAGGATTTTGAGCCCAACACGCTTTGAACTGGCTTCGTGTTCATTTTGGAATTGTTTTTTCACCCCATCTGTCTATTTCTCATTTTATTTTATTATTGTGATATGTTCTTATTTTATTTTATTTTTAATTGGTGAAATTTTAATAAAATTGGCTTAAAATATGTTCTAGTTGTTGGATGTGTTGATATATTTTTCATAATTTTTATTTTATTTTTCATTTATTTTTTCTATTTTATTTGAATTTGTTTGTGAAGTGGTTTCATGTGTTCTTAACTAACTAGGGTTTTGGTTTTGAATGACATATGCTTGCTTTATTGATTCCATATCTTGATCATATTTAGATACTCCAATGATGTATGTTTGTATTCTATTTTGATACTTGGATGGTTAATTTTTGATTGATTTTCATGTGGTTTTTAATGGTCCTCGATGCATGCTCGATTAGTGGTTTGTCTTGAATCTTTGGTTTGATTTGATGAGGCATTTATGAAAACTTCCTTGTGATTCTTGGCACCCATATTCTTAAGGGGTATAACATGAAGTAGATCCTTTTTTTTTTGGAATTTATTATGTCATTTTCCTATTTTTTATTGATGCCTAAATGTGACTGTGTTTTGGATTGAATATGTTTGGTGTTTGACCTAGTTTCAAATCATTTTGTCAACTTTTTTTTAATGAGATTTGAGATGATTATGGAATATGATCATATGTTGTCTTGAATTATTTATGGCTTTAGATTCATTATCATTTGGTTATTTTCCTATTTTTGGTTGAATTCCTAAGTTGATGGTGTTTCGAGCTTGCTCCTTTGTAGTTTTTGACCTAGTCTTTTAAAATGCTTTCTTACATAAACTTAATAGACGCTTATGGATGATTATATGCTTGAAATTACATGTTTGAGAATTTTATTCTCATGTTTTGATGTCCATTGTGTGGTCACTTCTCACTTTTCTCTTCACATGATCACTTTGTTCTTGTTATGAGTGATTTGAATGGTGTTGGTCTAGCTTTTTGAGCATGATATTTGTTGAACTTGTGTGATATATTGAAGATGAATGTGATGTGAATCATTTGAGTGTGCTTATGACCTTGATGTTATGGTATGCATTACTTGACCATTTGTACTTTGCACCTTACTTGAACACATGTTTTCCATTAAAGATGATTATGGTGTCTGCTTGCCTAGTTTTGATGCATGCTTTGAATTTGATCCTTGATGATTCTTCTTGCTATCTTTGATTTTATGTTGGAGTGTTATTCATGATCATGTTACTTCCCGTACTTGGATTCTTACCCTAATTTCACATGGCTAGTCTTTTGAAGTATATTTTACATGAGTTATGTGTGGACATTTGCTTAGGTATTGATAAGGTTCATGTCTTGTGTGCTTTTGCTTCCCTTTTAATCATTCATATGAGTTGAGCATGTGTTGCAGTGAGAATCACGATACCAAGCTATTGATTAACTTGAATCTTTAATTCTTTAATTCACAACCGGACTTTAATTTATCCAAAGGAAAGGTCTAAAGAGAGAAAGAACCTTTTGCGCGATGTAACAACAACGCTAAGAGATTCAGGGATCGGGGGTTGGTTATGCTTAGGGTAGGTATTTCATATCCTAAACATCTGTAGTACTCTACAGGAACCTTTTGTTTGTTTACATGCTAGGTTTTCTAAATGTTTGCTATGTATTGGGATTGGGTAAAAGATGAAGGTTAAAACCTAAAGATAGTTTCTAAGTTTGCTCGCAAAGACATCGCGTCCTCTGCCTATGTATCCTAACTAGGATAGAATCAAAGCAATCGTAGTTCACCTCACTAGGGTTAAAGAACACTTGATTATGATCAAGGTTCAAAGGGGATCAAACATAACAATGTTTGTATAGAGTTTAACAAGACTCTCTAGATCTACGTTGAACACTCAAGAAAGGGGAGTAAGTAATCATCTCCATGATTCTTACATAGAGTTAACAAACTCTATCCTAAGTTCTAATTGAAAGAGCACTCCTAACAAGGGGTAGACTTCTTAGACTTAAGCAAAGTCCAATGGATAGATTCTAACTTAACTAAGTGTGGATGACTTGACAAAGTCGAGGGAGGGAGATGAGCTATCTATGACCCAAAGGTCAACAGAAAGACTTTCCTTTGAAAGGAGAGAGGGGAGGCAACTTGGATGAGAACGAAAGAGTTCCATCACTTGGGGAAGGAATA
The DNA here is from genome assembly GCA_963859935.3 of Lathyrus sativus. Taxonomy (NCBI): domain Eukaryota; kingdom Viridiplantae; phylum Streptophyta; class Magnoliopsida; order Fabales; family Fabaceae; genus Lathyrus; species Lathyrus sativus. The sequence goes on along the minus strand of OZ012741.1, from coordinate 660,385,240 downwards.
CTTAACAAAGCAATAAACAATCAAGTATGATGAATACAAGGGGTATGGTTACAACCAAACAAGGAAGCATATAACAATAAGAAAGGATTAGATTGAGATAAACGGTTACAACCAAGAAAGATGTATCTTTACAAAGATAAAGGTAGAAACCCAAGGGATACATATTAACAAATATGGAAGCAGCAATCATGCAAGTAAGTCACAACTTAAGATAAGCATGCTATAAGTTCAAGGTGTATCAAATGTAACAACATTAAGCATTGATGATAAGCAAGCATGTAAGGAATGTCATAACAGTTTAAGTTCAAAATTTTAGGAAGGAAACAATAAGTTTATGGTAACAACCAATGAGAAACAAAGCCTTAACATGTTAACCAACACAACTGGATCAACCATAATCAAATCTTACAAGATAAACTAAGCATAGTACAAAAGAAGTTCAACAAGATGCAAGGTAACGATCCTAAAAATAAACCAAATTTCAAGTAGGCAAAAGGCATTGTGAATATGAACAAATTGAAATATTCTTTCACTAAATGAAAATAGACAGTATTATGAACATTTAGCAAGAAGAGCGGATCAAAAATAGTAAAACATGAAGAAGTTATGCAATGTTGAATTTTCATGAAGAAAAAAAGAAATAATCAAGCAAATAATAAAAGGAAAGAAAAAAAATGGCCATGGGAGGAGTTGAACTCACACCCTCATGTTTACAAACACAAGGCCTAACCACTCAGCCACTACACGCACATGCTACATGGGTGGAAAAGAAGAAGAAAATAATAAAAACAAGGCAATTAAAATAAAATAGCAAAAAGGGTCATCACTGAGGATCGAACCCAGGTAACATGGCATGAAAGGCATAAGGGGCGCATGAGACAACCACTGGGGTGGCAATACATCCGTGTATTTAGCCACCCCAAATAATACAAAAGGCATCCCTTTGCAATATTTCTGGGCCAGGGCAAGGCAAAATACAAGTGAAATGCTAAAATGCGTTTTGATTCCAAACTCTTCAATTTTCCACCAAACTGGATGAAATTTTAGTCAAAACTGATTGTTTTTAAAAGAGGAACAAGTTGGTATCATTGGATTTTCAAAATCAAGCCTACACAAGGAGATTCGATTGAAAGTGCAAAATGGTAGTTTGGAGTGCAATAAGAACAACATAGCATGAACTAAATAGATTCAGATTGAACAGTCATTACACACAAACTAATAGCATGTTAACAGATGATTTCACACTTAGAGATCAGTCACAAATCAAGCAGAGATGAAAATGGTTCATTGGTTGTAATTATGCAGGAATGTGGGCAAGCTGTCAAAGTTCAAGTGAGTAGATTCATGTCATGCAATTAATACACACACAATCCAAACATGACAACAAATGTTTTCATGCTCAAAACTCAATCACACATCTCTTAAAACAGAATCTGGCATGCTGATTGCAAGTACAGTTTGAAAATGTAAGGTTGTTTTCTTGAAGAAAAAATGATGATGCATCATGAGAGGTCCACAATGTTAATTTCAAAACTGGTTTGAAGGTTTATACATGTTTCAAACATATTGTGGGGTGAGTTCCAACAGAGGTACTTGCTTAAAACACAATAAAGTGAAAAATGACTTTTTGAGTTGGTGATAAATTGCAAGCAAAATCCATGATAGTAGAACTGTAACAACTTGGTTACATCCCCTTCTTAGATGAAAATCCAAGCCAAACATACCCTCTAAAAGAGAAAATAAAGGTTGGAAAATGATAGGCATGAGCTGACCAACTCAGCCTTCAAGAACAGTCCAAAGACCATATAGCCATAACTTAAACATTGCCAAAGCAACAAAAAAAAACTGAACCAAGACAGCATAAATTTACCAATTCACAAAATCTATTCAACATAGATCATACCTGGTGCATAGCAGGTCCACCAAATTCATGACAATGAGAGTTGGTTAATACCATTCTGTCAAGTACTAAACAAATAGGTATTTCAAGACAGCTATCAATTTAAAACAAACATCAGCCAGTAATGAACAAACAGACCTGCTTCACAAAAGCAAGTTTCTGACAGGCTTGGAAAATCTAAAGAATAATGACCACACACATACAGCATGCCAAATATAACAATGCCTATCCTAAACATCTTCCAAACAGTTTCCTTGTGGTTTTTTGTCATAACAATGTCAAGGGCCTAAACTCATCCAAACCATACATGATAGGACATGTTCTTTCAAAAAGCAAGATTCCAACATGTAAATTCCATAAGTAATGATGGCAGCCCCTTTACCAATACAAGATATCACAGGCTATGAATCCATGTACACCAAATGCAAGAGTTATAATGAAACCTCAGTGGCAAATGGGATTAAATCAGAACTTAAAACAAAGGACTGACAATATGTAATCTGAAACAAAAACTTCCTCCCTAGTATCACAATACCATCCATCTAAAATAAGCAGCCCTCTCCTCATCAAAGAACCTCATTCAGAGAATTCAGATGATACTAAACCACTAACATGCACTAATGCTTATCAGCACCAACAGACCCTCACCAAATACAAGCAACCTTCCCTAAATAGTCAAGCCAAAAAAACCTGCTCTCAAGAATCTAACAGTTCACATAGAGCCTCATTAACACAAATCTGTACTCATCCTATTCACACTGCTTCAGCAGCATACACATCTCATTTTTTACAAAAGACAACAAGCTACTAACATTTTTCCTAAAGACAACCTAAAAACAGTGCTCCACAATATCCAACCAAACTCAAACTGAAACAGTCAGACAAAAAACATATGTGTTGGTAAATTCTGATTCCAATAATCCTACAGCAGTGGAATCTGAACATGAGGGCAAGCAAACTTAAACACCAAATTGTCCCTATCACACATGATGGAACAGTCACTTTGAACAAGTGTTAAAATGGTAAAAACTTAAAAGTCATGAATACAAACTCAATCGTGGCAATATCATAATATACCACTGTTTCAACAGTAGTACCCTTACCAAAATGGCAACATGTCCATAATGCCCTAGTGGCTGTCCCACATCTATCAGCACATGAGTTGACAAACTCATATTTCACAATAGCACAGTTGTGCACTAAAGCAGGCCAATGCCCCAAACCAACAACTGTCTCCAAAACTCCAAGCACATGGTAGCTTACAAGCTCATAACAGTAAGTAAAAGCAAACATGGTACCATTAGAGTCTAACAAGAACAAAGGGGAAGATCTAATCATGACAATGCTTAAATCAATAAAACCTTAATGCGCACTTCTCACAATGGTTACAACCTTGCAGCAGCCAACATAACAATGTTGCATATTAAATGACAATAGATTCATTATTACAATAATAAACTAATACTTCAAATACAAGCTAACAAGCAAACACTCAAACATCTTTTCCTGATATTTATACATACAAAAGAGGGAGTTTTAAATGCACAAACCTCTTGTAGACTCCTCACAGTAAGCTAGCAACCAAAGCTATCTCCCTCCTCTCTTTTGAGCAATTTTGTAAAGTTGCTTCTCCTTGAAGTAACAAGTGGTTTTTAAGGACAACTTTAGCAGATTGTATCACAACTGAGTTTTAATGATTTAGACAGTTGATACATCCTATATCAAGGGTGTGTGGATGGTTAGAATGGTTAAAACAGGTCTGGACAGAGGTTTGCTTGATTTTGTGTATGAAGTCAAACTTTACTTGGTTGAAAGTCGACTTTTGGGAAAATGATGATTTTGAGTGGTTTAAGAATATGGACACCTTCTACACATCATTTATGGATTGTGCAGATGGTTTTTTGAGGGATTGGAATGTATGGAAAGTGGTTTAGGAAGCCAACTGCCCAAGGCAGATTTTGGTGGAAACTTGAGATTTTGAAATTGAGGCAAGTGAGGAAAGAAGGAGAGTTGTGGTTTTCTCTTGGTTCTAAGAGTGCTATGGTGTCTAACAATATAGATAAGGCCTCTATTTATAGGGAGAGTGAGGGTGAGGGCAGACTTGGTGATTTGGCCTTTGGAGGGAAACTTGGAGAAAATCTTCCACAAAATCTTGATGTATCTTCATCCATCATGCTCTTGGCTCAATGCAAGCAAGAACTCAAGTGGAATGAGGTGTGTGAGGTGACTGAATAGGGCATAGAGTGCATATGTCACAGCTGCTACAGTTTGGAGCCATAAAGTTTCTCTTTCTTCACTTGGATTTCTTTGAATATTATATTGCAACTTGCTCCTTCTTTCAATTTCTGTCATTTCTCCTGCGTTTTCACTCATCTAAACCTTTAATTATCAGAATGAAGCATGATCCAGTGGCTAAGGGTGGTCCAAGTTGTTGAAATTTGAATTTGAGAAAAAGTTGGAATGGTGACTTCAAGTGTGGCAGCCCCAACTTCCATGATCCATAACTCTCAGCTCACAAATGCTATTGAGTAGTTCTAGTACTTTTTGGAAAGCCCTCATGGAGCTCTAAAACTTTCATGTTTGTTAGATCTTCTTATTCTAGGTGGAACTAGGTTGAAAAATCCCTCCAAGTTGGCTGAAAATGTGAATTATGCAGCCAGAACACTTAGAATTTTTCTAAGTGTTTTGCTCTCTTAAAATGATTTTGGCTATAACTCCAATTCTATGAACTTTTTGACCATGGACCACTGTGGGAATTTTTTAGGACTTGTCAAGAGCTTTCCAATGAGCTTTGAACCAACTCAATTGGATGTGTGGTTGAGGAGTTATGGTCTTGCCCCTTTCAAAACCCTAATTTCCCGGTTTTTCAATTACTCTTCAATCCTTGATCCAATGGTCATGAAATTTTATGGGCAGGTGTAATATGACATAAGGAACATTTTTTATTCATATCATGAGGTCCAATTCCTTATGGTTGAAGAGTTGACTTTTTGGTCAACCGTGCGATCGATCGATGACTATCGAGCCGGCTGTTCATGTTCCGGGTCTTCCAAGACTTTGAAACTTCTTGAGTGGACTTCACTAAGCCATATGAACCTTATGTACCAAGATTTAATCATTAGAACACCTTTTAAATCAAAATTCAAACTACAGTTGACTTTTCCTATTCGAAAACCCTAATCGGGGATCCTGAACTGTACTGCCTCCAATCTTTGGGTGACAACCTCAAATTGGATTCATACTTGACCTAATGTAGTATCCTTGATCTTGTTTTATAGAGAATCAATCCAAAACATTGATTGATCAAACCCTCGAAGCTTCGATTTCTGACGGTACGGAGCCCTAATTCATCTGTATCTCGACAAAGACAAACTTGAAAAAGGTTAAAGTTAGATAATCAAATGAAGATGACCCTAGAATGATGATGAGGATCTAAGGGGTCAAAATTTAGGGTGCAACAGATGCCCCTATTTAAATATCTTCACTAGATGGTAATGAGAGATGACAATCCTCATAGAATCATAGTGAAAGGTATTTAAATATAGCAAACCAGAAATTTTGTCCCTTAGATCCGATGGTATGCAAAAGAACAAATGCTGAAATGCAATGAATTCTAAATGATTCTTTATGATGCTTGAATGCAAGGCAGATGCAGACACGCGAGCAAAAATAAAAGAAAACGGCAATACAACGAGTAACTACTCACAGGGGACCCGACACACCGGGGGAAACCTCACTGGGGAAGAAGTCCACTGGGGAAACTTCGCTGGGAAACAATTCCACTGGGGAAGAAAATCTTCACCGGAGAAAAGATGGAACGGAGACACGTACCTCACTTGGGATAACCAGATGAGAAATTTCCTATAATGAAGAGTTCAAACGGGATCTTCAGGAAGAGATTAGAAACAAGACTAGACGCGTCGGGGAAGCTAGTATCCACTAGTTCTCCGAGACTCGACTGAGGAAAGCAAAAGCTTCAATGGGGATACCGGTGACGACCAGAACAACAAACGGTTTCCAAAAGTGCTAGTTACCACTAGACTTCCTGGGGAGATAGTGACGCCCAAATCAAAGTTCCAATTACAATTGGGGTTTCCAAGCACATTGATAAAATACAGGACTTCAACTAGGGAAATTGGTAACAACCAAGTTCACGATACTAATAACGATTAGCTTTCGAGCTGTGCCAGTAACCACTGGATTTAGAAAGAACTGGTGACCACCAAATCAGCGTTCCAATTACAATTGGTTATGATAATGCTAGTAATTACTAGACTTAACTGGAGAGATTGGTAACGACCGAATCAAAAGAGACCAATAACTATTGGATTTTCAAAGGGTTTGGTGACAACCACATTGAAGTTACGATAACAATCAGGCTTAGATAAACCGATGACAACCAAGTCAAAGATATACCAATAACAATTGGACTATAAAATGGTTTGGTGACAACCAAATCAAAGGTATACCAATAACAATTGGATTTGAAACAACGCTAGTAACTACTAGATTTTCAAGGATGAAAATTGGTAACGATCGAATCAGAAGGTACCAATAACAATTGGATTTTGAATAATGCTAGTAACTACTAGGCTTTGGCATGAAGATTGGTAAAGACCAAATTAGATTATACCAATAACAATTGGGCTTAAAAGATGCCAGTAACCACTGGACTTTGCGGATTATTGGTGACAACCAAATCAAAAGATACCAATAACAATTGATTTTAAGCAATGCTAATAACTACTAGGCCTTTGAGCGAAGATTGGTAACAACCAAAATTGGTGATACCAATAAAAATTGGATTTAAGAGATGCCAGTGACCACTGGACTTCAAAGGATGCCAATGACAATTGGATTTAAGAGATGCCAGTAACCACTGGGTATTAATTACCGGATTTTCAAAGAGTTTGGTGACAACCAGGTCTACAAATAGGAAGCATAAGTATATCCCTCAATACTTTAGGAACAAAAGCTAATATCCTCAGAGCGTTAGGATACAGCAGAGACACAACCCTCAACACGTTAGGATTGTACCCAGGCTCTCAAAACATTAGGAACGAAAGCTGAACATCTTCTAAAGGTACGAAACCTGTGCTTGGAGTGGAAACCTTTGTGACTTATTTTGGAATGATACACAATAAAATTGTTAGTATTTGTCGCCCATGGATTTTCATAATGCCAGTTACCAACGGGCCTTACTTGCAATATGATTGGTCACCACCAAATTACTTATATCAGTATCCACTGGATTTTTAAACAATGTTGGTTACAACCGTGCATCAACGTCTTTAAGATAAACTTCTCAAATGGGACTGCCATTTATCGTTGAAGAATGATAAGCTTCTCCCAAGAGACTGCCACTTATTTGTTGAAGACGAATAAGCTTCTCTACAGAGACTGCCACTTATGGAAGACGAATAAGCTTCTCTACAGAGATTGCCACTTATGGATAAGTTTCTCTACAGAGACTGCCACTTATGGAAGACGAATAAGCTTCTCTACAGAGACTGCCACTTATGGATAAGCTTCTCTACAGAGACTCCCACTTATGGAAGACGAATAAGCTTCTCTACAGAGACTGCCACTTATTTGAAGACGATGCAAAAATGTCCTTCTTGATAGATAGTGCAAAATAAATGCACATCCAGGTAGGTTCGGCGACCGACAGGGACCAAAGTTCAATCTAGAACCAAGCTAGAAAGAAATTGTCAAACAAGACTCCAACCATTGAGAAATGAACTCGAATGGGGACACATCTTATCCAATCATGGAAAAAGATAACTGAAGCAACCATCATATACGAGGATTAAACTCTGTGGGGAATTGAGAAAGGATGGACATTTTATGCTTAAGGGCTGTCGACTCTATGGGAGAGAGACAACACACCCAGTCACTCGGTGAAAAACACCAGGGTGAAACAGGAACAGGTAATAACCAGAGATAGAAAAAATGCATAGATGTTATGCATATGCTTTATGCCATGATTATGTTAATATTGACAAAACAGACAAAACAAAATAGGAGATGAAATAAACATCTCGACACGGATACCCAGCCAACTTCACCAAAATTGGACATCAACAGGGATGATCATAAAGATCAACAGTTCCACTCCAAAGTTACAACCTTCTCTAGGAGAGAGTAATCTACTTAGGACACAACATCATTACTTCACCCGGATTGCCATCATGAGCTTGAATTCTTTGTTGAAGGAAAAATCACCAAGGGAAATTCCAAGATCAACCGAAGTAACAACCTAATCAGAGAGCTGACAAAAAGGTATCATGAGAACAAAACACTTTTGCCCTTCAATAGTATAACAATCCTTTTCTGGTGAGCAACGGCTCTTGCGACAAACAATCTTCAAACTTTTCTGCCCCAGATTACATGGTCTGTGGGAAGAAACCATTAAGATAACTAGCATAAAGATGCTTCAATGTCTTCAAACTCTTATAGAGAGAGATTTACAAATCTCAACGTGATTGCCCTAGTTTAACGGTGCTTGCCCAACAAAGTCTCGGATTGTGGAAGTAACGACTGGGTAACAAACTTGCACCTGCTAGCTGGTAATCGCAAAAGAGTTGCCCCAGACTAAACTGCTATTTTAAGAGATTTAACTAATCTTGACCTGGTCGGCTCTGATTAGCTGAACGTTATGACAAATGATTAACAAATCCTTCAGATTAGTTGCCCCAGGCTGAGCTTCCTTTATCAAATCAAATTCCCTAGCTGGAAGCTTTTGTTGGGATTCCTTTGACATTGGATTGTTTTGCACACAATGTTGTTCATTAAAAATTGGCAATTTTCAATGTAAAATTCATGCAATCTTTTGAAAACATTTTTGATGAAACACACACGGCGGAGTGATCAAGTGATCAAAGTGAAAGTGATCTAATCTTTTTTCAGATGACGGATAAAGTGATTAACACACATAAACATCAAAGATCATTAGGAGTCAGGTTATCTAACCTTGCTGTAATATGCTTTCAAAACAACCTTACCTCAATTAGGTCTTTTAAGGGTTGTAACATGGTCTGGTTCACGGTTCATGAAACAAAAGATAAAGGCTCAAATTTATTTGTCCAACCCACTCTCCATGATAAACTCCAATCCTACGCTCAGTTAACTCAAACTACACATTCAGGTTCTTACAGACTTAAGAATTGAACTGATGATAGTTGGTGACGGCTTACCAACCTAAGGTAGTCACAACTCCCTTACAGTATTTGATAGCCTTTTGCTATTTGAGGATTTTTAAGAGTGATAAATCTTACAACATTCCTCTCTTTTGTTATCCCTGACTTTTGTCTGAACTGTTTTGTTCGAATATACAATCAACGGGATGCCCCATTTTTGCCTAAGTTTCCTTCATAGGTTTTGACTTAGCGGGCTTTTCAATTTTCTTTTTTTCTTCTTCTCTTTTTTTTTTGAGAAAGGAGGTGACCACCTAGTTTAATGGCTACGGTGAACCAACATCATCTTTTAAACTTCGACACTTGCTTGTTGTGTGCGAAGAAAAACTTGGGTGCACCACCTTTATATGAAAAATGCCTTGTATGCACATATCTTCAAGTTAACTGAGAACTACCCGCCCCAGGTTTGAAATTTAAGGTTTCTGTTTTTATAAAGAAAGAAAACTCCTACTTCTAGGCTCAAAGGGGTTAACGAGGGATTATCTTCCTTATTTCTCCAGTGTTTAGGGATTGAAACAATGCCTTACATCATCGGCAAAGTTAAATTGAAAGCATATCGACAACAGTTATGGATATAATTTTCATCATCCTCCCCAATCTTTGTTTTAAATAATAGTTTAGTAAAGAAAAGAAATTTTTGCATCTTTCGTCATCTCATAACAATGACAGGAAAAAGAAAGAGTGAAACGAATGGACTTAATCAGAAGATGCAAAAACATTTCATTAAATATTGCCAATTCAAATAAACAACAGCTTACAAGCAATTCAAACGCAAAAAAAAAAAATACAACACAATGCTGAAACAGTCTACAGCTGCCGGCCTTAGGGAATTAAAATTGTTTAACAAAACATAGAAAGAGCACTATCCTCTGACATCATGAGTCTAGGGTCTTCTTTTTTAGTCCACCATATGCAGGGAAGGGATTGCTTCTTCATTAAGCAACATGTTGACTTGTACTTGAGGTTTGAATATCTTGAAAGATATGATTCCTGCTTCGATCATCTCTTGCACCTTGCCCTTGAGGATGTAGCACTCCTCGATATCATGACCCGGCGCTCCATGGTGGAAGGCACAGAAAGCATCAGTAGTGAAATAACTCTGGTGGCCCGGAGGGAGAATGGGCGGGATTTCCTTCTGAGCTAAACCATTTTGCAAGAGTATATGGAACAACCGTGCATAAGGTATAGGAATACCCTGGGACCCACCAGTTTGCTCATATGGCCGATTGGTAGACGAAGCTGAGCCTTCTTGTCGTTGGGATAAGATCAAATCTCTGACAAAGTTTGTCAAACTCCTTTTGGCATGCTTCACCCTTTCTAGCTCGTCACTGAGCTTCTGATTTTCATTCTCTTGGGTATCCATCATATCCCTAACAGCAGCAGCGAATGCCTTGTAAGAACACAGATTGTTTCTTAGTAATATCTCTATGTTTTGATGATAACTCTTATGAAATTTTGTATTAAAGAATTATATACTCTAAAATTTGTTCATGAATATTTGTTGCAGATGTTAAAGTATATATATATCTAAGAACAAATTAATCTGAACATGGAACTATGGAAGGCTCTGAAGAGTCAGAATCATCTTATAGAAGAATCTGAATATTGCCTACAGAAGGATCTGAAGCTGAAGCTACAGAAGAATCTGAAGTAGAAGCTGCAGAAAGATCTGAAGCAGAAGACACTGAAAGATCTGAAGACTCTGAAGCATTGAAGATCTTTGTATGAGAGTTAAGAAGCAAAGTTTTTCAAAAGACTCTGAGAGTACTACACGCTGCATGTACTGAGGATCTGAGTCATAAAACTCTGCTCTGATAGAACTACACGCTAAAGCACACTTGCTGCATTACGCTGATTTAGCAAACTCTGATGGGCATCCAAGACTCTGATCACGCAGACTCTGATGTTTACTTTGCTGAAGTGAAATACTTGTTGAAGAAGAATTCAAAGTTATATCCGTTGATTTGGCTCAACGACTCTTTCCTCTTTCATGCTTGACACTAGAACACAGACCAAAAGCATTTCTCTGTGCATTCTACTTCCAGGAAAGGTCATGTGATGTGAAGACAAAAAGGTTCAGGCCTTTTCAGTACACAGCCTCCAACGTCAAAACTTTGTGGACTACTGTGCATATAAAAGCAAGTCTTCCTCATCTTCTTCAGTTGACGAATCTTTGATAGAAACTCTTACAAGCTCTCATAAAATATTCTTATTCTCTTTGCTTAGTTATTCTTTTGTTCTTAACATTAAGTGAAAAATCACTCTTGTGATAAAGCTTGTTAGAAGCATTCAAACACTTGTATTTTATCTTACATTTCATTGTAATAGTTCCTTGAGAAGATCCAGTTGGGATCAGTAGTTCTTGAGAAGACTTTGAACAGTTGTTCTTAGTGCTTACTATTGTAATCAGTTGATTAAATAGTGGATTAAGTCCTTGTTTGAGAAAGACAAATCACTCTAGATAGGGTGGACTGGAGTAGTTGAGTTCAACGAACCAGGATAAAAATACTTGAGTTTTTATTTCTAAGTTTTATCTTCATACTTATTCAACCCCCCTTCTAAGTATTTTCTCACCTTCAGTTGGCATCAGAGCTCCGGTTCTGTGTGTGCTACCACTTCACAGTGACAGAAAAGATCTAGTGAGAAAAACTTTGATATATATATTTGGTTGTTACTATGGCTGATACTTCAATATCTAACATTAACAACAAATATGAAGAAAGGGATAGAATCAGCACTAAACCCCCTATGTTTGATGGGGAGAAATTTGATTATTGGAAGGACAGAATAAAAAGTTTCTTCCTGGGCTATGATGTTGATTTATGGGATTTGGTCATAGATGGGTATGTTTATCCTATTGATGGGAATGGCAAGAAAATAGAAAGAAAATCTATGACTGAAGTTCAAAAGAAGGAATTCAGAAATCATCACAAGGCTAGAACTATCTTGTTAAATGCAATATCTCATACTGAGTATGAGAAGATCACAAATAGAGAAACTGCATGTGATATTTTTGAATCTCTAAAGATGACTCATGAGGGAAACTCTCAAGTCAAGGAAACAAAGGCTCTGGCTCTAATTCAGAAGTATGAAGCTTTCAAGATGGAAGAAGTTGAATCTGTTGAAGCCATGTTCTCCAGATTTCAAATACTTACAGCTGGACTAAAGGTTCTGGATAAAGGTTACTCTACTGTTGATCACGTGAAGAAGATCATCAGAAGCTTACCCACCAGATGGAGACCTATGGTGACTGCGCTGAAAATGGCTAAAGATCTGAACCAGATCTCCTTGGAGGAACTAATCAGCTCACTGAGGAGTCATGAAATTGAACTTGAGGAAGATGAGCCTCAAAAGAAAGGTAAGTCAATTGCCTTAAAATCTAATAAATCTGCTAAAGCGTTGCAGGTGATAGAGGAAAGCTCTGAAGAATCCTCATCTGAAGATGAAGATGAAATATCCATGTTGTCCAGAAGAATAAACAAACTCTGGAAGCATAAAGGAAAGAAGTTTAGAAACTTCAGGAAGCCTAACCAAAGAAAAGAATCTTCTTGACACAGAATATCTGGCAAAAAGGAGGTTGTCTGCTACGAATGTAAAGAACCTGGGCATTACAAAAACGAATGTCCAAAGCTTTTGAAAGAAAAGCCTAAAAGAAAATTTGATAAGAAGAAGAAGGTTCTAATGGCAACCTGGGATGATTCAGATACATCTGAATCTGAGTCAGAAGAGGAATGTGCCAACGTAGCATTGATGGCAGACATAGAAGATCAGGAGGAAAGAATTTCAGGATCTGAATCTGACTCTGACGCTGAAGAGATAATGGCTAAACTCACTAAAGATGAACTTATCAAAGTATTATCAAAAGTTCTGAAGAGCTATAACAATATTAAGCTCAAATACAAGGAGCGTCAAAGCAATCTTGTATCTGAGAATAATATTCTCAAATCAGAAGTGGCTGAGCTAAATGAAAAGAACTTTAAAATGAAAAATGCTTTTGAATTAGCTCAACAAGACTCTGATTCTGAAACTGAGTCTGAATGCAAAAATATTTTGGAAAAATATGACTACAGCTTTCAGAAGTTTCTTGCTAAAAGCATAGACAGAAGCAAAATGGCTTCTATGATCTATGGAGTTAGCAGAAATAACAGAAAAGGAATTGGATATGAAAAGAACATTCATGTGTTTAAATCTAAGGCTAGTCAGAATAAACCTTATGTTGAAAAACAGAAGTTTAGACGAACCTTCAGAACAACTAACCCAAAAGGACCCAAGAAGATCTGGGTACCTAAGAGTAAAATAATTCCTGTTGCAGATGTTCTTAGCAGCAAGGTCAGGACGCCAGTCATGGTACCTGGACTCTGGATGCTCGCGACATATGACGGGAGAAAGGTCTATGTTCCAAAGTCTGGAGCTTAGATCTGGAGGTGACGTGAAATTTGGAGGGAATCAGAAGGGCAAGATCATTGTATCTGGTACTATTGGAAATGGTAACCTTCCCTCTATTACTAATGTTTTACTTGTAGAAGGATTAAAGCATAATCTATTGTCCATAAGTCAATTAAGTGACAATGGTTATGACATAATCTTTAATCAAAAATGTTGTAAAGCTATTAGTCAAAAGGATGGCTCAATCCTATTCAGTGGAAAGAGGAAGAACAACATTTATAAAATAAATCTTTCAGAACTTAAGGTTCAGAATGTTAAATGTCTCTTGTCTGTTAATGAGGAGCAATGGGTCTGGCACAGAAGATTGGGGCATATTAATATGAGACGTATATCTCAGATTAATAAACTTAATCTTGTCAGAGGACTTCCTAAGTTGAAGTTCACCTCAGATGCTCTTTGTGAAGCATGTCAAAAAGGGAAGTTTTCAAAATCCTCTTTTAAATCAAAAAATGTTGTTTCTACTTCCAGGCCATTAGAATTACTTCATATTGATCTGTTTGGACCAGTGAAAACTGCATCCATCGGAGGCAAGAAGTATGGATTAGTCATTGTTGATGACTATAGTAGATGGACATGTGTAAAGTTCTTAAAACACAAGGATGAGTCACACTCTGTGTTCTTTGACTTCTGCAAACAAGTCCAAAATGAAAAAGATTTTAAAATAATCAAAGTCAGAAGTGATCATGGTGGCGAATTTGAAAACAAATATTTTGAAAAATATTTTAATGAAAATGGCATTGCTCATGATTTCTCCTGCCCTAGAACTCCACAACAAAATGGAGTTGTAGAGAGGAAAAATAGAACTCTGCAAGAAATGGCTAGAACCATGATCAATGAGACTAATCTGGAAAAACACTTTTGGGCAGAAGCAATAAACACAGCATGTTACATTCAGAACAGAGTGTCTGTAAGACCTCTTCTGGAAAAGACTCCCTATGAATTGTGGAGGAACAGAAATCCCAACATTGCTTATTTTCATCCTTTTGGATGTATTTGTTATATGTTTAACACTAAAGAGAATCTTAGCAAGTTTGATTCTAAAGCACAGAAGTGTTTCATGCTTGGATATTCTGAACGCTCTAAAGGCTACAGAGTATACAATACTGAAACACAGATTGTGGAGGAATCTATACATGTTAGATTTGATGATAAGCTTGGCATTGAAAAACCAAAGCAGTTTGAAAGTTCTGCAGATAGAGAAGTAGTCTTCACAGACTCTGAAGGCTCAGAGGCAGAAAAAGCTCAAGAAGAAGCTACGCCAGATGCAACTCCATTAGCTGCTCAGGTGAATAACATGAATATTTCTGAAGAACCAACAGTTAAAGGATCATCCAGAATCAAGGCTTCTCATCCAGAAGAAATGATTATTGGGAAGAAAGATGACCCTATAAGAACAAGGTCGTTTATCAGATCATCTGGAACATCACTTCTTGGGTTGGTGTATATTATTGAACCAACATCTGTGGATGAGGATCTGAGTGACAATGATTGGATTCTTGCAATGCAAGATGAGCTAAATCAATTTACAAGAAATGATGTGTGGGATCTGGTTCCTAGACCAAAAGGTTTCAACATCATTGGAACAAAGTGGGTATTCAGAAATAAATTAAATGAGCAAGGAGAAGTTGTAAGGAACAAGGCAAGGCTGGTAGCTCAAGGGTACAGTCAACAAGAAGGTATTGATTACACTAAAACCTATGCTCCAGTGGCAAGGTTAGAATCTATACGCCTTCTTATTTCATTTGCTGCACAACATAACATCACTCTTTATCAGATGGATGTTAAGAGTGCCTTCTTAAATGGTATTATAGAAGAAGAAGTTTATGTCCATCAACCTCCTGGTTTTGAAAGTGATAAATTTCCAGATCATGTTTTCAAACTCAAAAAATATCTTTATGGTTTGAAACAAGCTCCCAGAGCTTGGTATGAAAGATTAAGTAATTTTCTTCTAGAAAAGAACTTTATCAGAGGAAAAGTAGACATAACTCTCTTCTGTAAAACATTTAAGAAAGATCTTTCAATTTGTCAAATTTATGTGGATGATATTATTTTTGGATCTACCAATATTATGCTGGGAAAGGAGTTTGCTTTGTCTATGCAGGATGAATTTGAGATGAGCATGATGGGAGAATTGAGATTCTTTCTGGGAATTCAAGTCAACCAGACTCCATACTGCACTTACATTCATCAGACCAAATATGTTAAAGAGCTTCTGAAGAAGTTTAACATGACTGATAGTAAGATGGCAAAGACTCCTATGCATCCAACAAGTACTCTTGGTAAGGAAGAGGTAAGTAAGAAAGTAGATCAGAAACTCTACAGAGGTATGATAGGATCTTTTCTCTACTTAACTACTTCTAGACCTGACATTTTGTTTAGTGTATGCTTGTGTGCAAGATTCCAATCAGATCCTAGAGAATCTCACTTAACTGTTGTTAAGAGGATTCTAAGGTATCTGAAAGGTACTACTAACGTGGGTCTGTGTTACAGAAGATCTGATGAATATACATTAGTTGGATTCTCTGATGCTGACTATGCTGGAGACAGAGTAGAGTGTAAAAGTACTTCTGGAAGCTTCCAGTTCCTTGGAAGTCATCTGATCTCATGGTACAGCAAGAAGCAACCCACAATT
Source organism: Lathyrus sativus (assembly GCA_963859935.3). Classification (NCBI taxonomy): domain Eukaryota; kingdom Viridiplantae; phylum Streptophyta; class Magnoliopsida; order Fabales; family Fabaceae; genus Lathyrus; species Lathyrus sativus. The sequence goes on along the minus strand of OZ012741.1, from coordinate 660,369,066 downwards.
GCATTTTCTACAACAGAGGCAGAATACATTGCTGCTGTTGGATGTAGCACGCAGATGCTCTGGATGAAAAGTCAGTTAGAAGACTATCAGATCTTTGAGAGTAATGTATCTATCTTCTGTGATAATACTTCTGCTATATGTTTGTCTAAAAATCCAATTTTACACTCTAAGGCAAAACATATAGAAATTAAGCATCATTTCATCAGAGACTATGTTCAGAAGGGTATTATAAACTTAGCCTTTTTTGATTCAGATCATCAATGGGCTGACATTTTTACAAAACCCCTTGCTGAAGATAGGTTCAAGATTATTCTGAAAAATATTGGTATGGCTTTTTGTCCAGAATAATATTTATCAGAGGCAAACTTCTCAGATGCAAAATGTGTAATGCTCTGAAGTATTTCATCTGTAAATATATTCATTTTCTTGAATTATTTTATTTGTGTAAATTTGAACTAACAATGCTCAAAGGATCTGAATGTTGGCTAACGTTTCATTTCTCAAGAGATTTCAGAAGCACATGCAAGCAAACAGTGTAGCTCAGAAACTGAAAAGGTAGAGTGCACTTTACTGAATTAACGTTTGAAGTACTGCTTTGAAAATCTGATTTTTCTTGATTTCCCCCCATCTGTTAGAATCATAAATGTTGTGCAATGATGTTTTTACTTTTTCATTTAATGCTATGCGAAGCGTGCTTATGTGACTGTTTGTGTGCCTGATTTTATCTATAAATACCACAAATCACACCATTTCACACTTTTCACCTCACAAACCTTTTATGCATTTCTGTCTTCTCTTTGCTCTTCATCTAAACCCTAAACCTAAAACCTCTCACTCAAGAACAACAATGGCATCTTCTTCATCAACATCTTCTCAGATGCAATCAACCACTGTTGTTTCTTCTCCTGATGTTGAAGCGTACAAGGAACCTGTGAGAACCCTTCTCACTCCAACTGTAGATCTGGAAGTTCTGAGTGAATGCTTTGTAGATTTTGATTCCATTGAAGAAAATGGGTTTAATCTTTCTTCAACCATTCAAACTCAGAGTTGGACAAAGTATTTTGATAGGCTTATGGGTCTTGTTTATCCAACTTTGGTGAAAGAATTCTGGATACATGCTCAGGTGTGCCCTAAATTCATCCATTCTTCTGTCCTTGGAAAGGAGACTGTGATTACTGAGAAGCTGATCAGACAACTTATTGGATACTCTAAAACTGATGGTGAAACCAGCCTACAATCTGCTCGTGTGGATCTTGCTGATGTGTTTCAAGAAGTTAGTATTTTTGGGGAACCAACTAGCAAAGTAAGGGAACTGAAGCCAGTCTACAGGATCTGGGCCAAGATTTTCATGAGTTCCATCTTTCACAGAAAATCATCAAATTCTCCAGATTATGTCAGTGTTGAACAACTCTACTTCATGTTCTGTATGAGCAAGGGAAAGAAGGTGGACTTGCCTTATCTTCTGTTTAGTCACCTTCTGAATCGTATAAAGGAAACAAGAGAAGAAGTAAGAGTCAAAACTGGAAAAGTTAGGAATTGGATTCCTATGGGTAGACTGATATCAGACATTCTAACAGAGAATGGTCTTGTGAAACATCTGTATGATGCTGGGGTGACAGAGGATTTGTCCTATGTCATAGGTTTTGTCATTAATGGCAATACTCTAAAGAGGATGAAGGCCATCACAGAGCTTGCTAGCAAACCTAAGAAAATTGTTACTAAGGATGTCAGCAACAGAAGGATTCCTGTTGAAGATTTTCCAATGTTCAGTGCTAACGAACCAAGGGAGATCATCTTATCCTACATAGCTGATTGTTTGTTAAATGGTGTTCCTCTTCCTGTTAACATCGTCCAGAAGGAAGGAGAAGTTCTGCCTAATCTTCTTAGAGAAAGGCGTTCAAAGAAGATTGCTGAAGAAGGATCTGAGGCTCAGCCTAAGAGAAAAGCCTCTGAAGCTACTGCTAAGCCTCAGAAGGTAAAGAAAGTGAAACCAACTCCTCTAGAAGCAAGTCTGGAAGACATTAGAGAAACTATCAAACAGGTATTAACATCTGATCAAATACCAACCATTCACTCTCCCTTACCTTCACCTCCTCTATCACCTTCTAGACCACAATCATCTGTACCACCATCATCTGGGATTCATTCATCTGAACCCTCTCCATCTCAACCTACACATTCTCAACCATCTTCTGTACAAACTCCATTTGAACCACCTTAACCAGAAACACAACCAGAACATCAACAACCAGAACAACCTCAACCAGAACCTCAACCACAAGAACAACCTCAACCAGAACCTCAACCACAACAACCACAACCAGAACAACAACAACAACCACAAGAACATCAATCTCAACCCATTTCACCTGAACCTCCCCAACCAACACCATCTGAACAACCCTCAATACTAGAATAATCGTTACCTGTTCCAGAACCCTCTATCTTTCACTCATCTAATGACATTCTTGATTTGGAACCACTTGCAACCATGGTTGTCTTGTCATCCACCTCATGCCACTCCACTGAATCATCTGATTCTGAATCAGAAGTTCACTCACCCTCCTGTTTACACATTCCTGATCCATTCAAACCTACATTTTCTGACCTATCAGCATCTGACCAAATCAATCGTAGACTTTCACTTCACTATAAATTTAACCTCTCAGATTTTCAACCTTCATCATCTGAAGCTGAAATTTCATCAACCCCTACACCTCAACTCACCATACCACCACCATCTGAACCTCAACCATCTGCACCTCAACCATCTGCACCTCAACCATCTGAACAACCACCATCTGATCCAACACCTCCTGATAGCACTTGTGAACAACCTCAGCCAAACTCTGAATCTGCTGAAAAAGTGACTCTTGAGGAATATCTTTACCCCAACCCTAGATCAGATGTTGATAAACTGTTTGAGAATTTCAAAAAGGAAGTTCGTATGGGGATTGCACGTGTGGAAGAAGAGTGTCTGTTCAGTATAGATCCTGTTAAGTCTGAAGATGTTTGGGATAAATTTATCTCTAAGTTCAAAATTGTGGCCTCTCATCTCAAAATAGTCTGTGCTGAAGATGCTAAGGCAAAGTTTGCTGAATTGGTCAGACAGACTCTGATGAGCATTCCCAAACCACCAGTGCTGCTTCTGGAAGTTGCTCCTGCTGAAGACTCTCCATCTGAAGATGTTGCATCTGATATGGACATTGATGTGTCTGAATCTAAAGTGAAGACTGGAAATTCAGAACTTGTGAAAGAGGTTAAGGAAATCAAGTCCTGGATGATCAAATAAGAACAAACCACTGAAGATATTAAGACTTGGATGGCCAAGCAAGAAGAGTCTACTGCAAAGATCACAGATCTTCTGACCCTGATTGCATCTCGCCAACCTTAGTTTCTTTTCATGTTTTTTTTGCACTGTTGTTTGCATCTATTTTCTTTTGCTTGTTTTTTATCATCTGTTATGTGAACCATCTGAATGAATGAACATGTTTGTTTTTGCTTTTCTTCTGTTATCTTTTCTGTCTTTACACATCTTTTTGATTATGATAAAAAGGGGGAGAAAAAGAATCTGATTGTTCAATCCATAAGCAAATACTAAAACAAAATTCAGACATATTATTAACTATCCTTGAATTTAAGTCTTTCAGATTTTATTGTTTCATCTGGCAAAATAAATTCATTGAGGTTATCCTGAGAATTACCCAACCAGACTCTGATTCTTGAAGCAAATTGTACTCTGATTCTAAACGAAGAACCAGACTCTGTGTTTGAAAGAAGTCATCAGACTCTGATTCTGAAATACACTCAAGCAAAAAGGGAAGTATTCTTTTTCTTTAGAGTATTCATTTCAGGGGGAGATTCTTAATCTCAAGGGGAGTTATAATTATTGCTTTTTTAGTGAACAAAATTTCTCATGTTTTGTCATCATCAAAAAGGGGGAGATTGTAAGAACACAGATTGTTTCTTAGTAATATCTCTATGTTTTGATGATAACTCTTATGAAATTTTGTATTAAAGAATTATATACTCTAAAATTTGTTCATGAATATTTGCTGCAGATGTTAAAGTATATATATATATATCTAAGAACAAATTAATCTGAACATGGAACTATGGAAGGCTCTGAAGAGTCAGAATCATCTCATAGAAGAATCTGAATGTTGCCTACAGAAGGATCTGAAGCAGAAGCTACAGAAGAATCTGAAGTAGAAGCTGCAGAAGGATCTGAAGCAGAAGACACTGAAAGATCTGAAGACTCTGAAGCATTGAAGATCTTTGTATGAGAGTTAAGAAGCAAAGTTTTTCAAAAGACTCTGAGAGTACTACACGCTGCATGTACTGAGGATCTGAGTCATAAAACTCTGCTCTGATAGAACTACACGCTAAAGCACACTTGCTGCATTACTCTGATTCAGCAAACTCTGATGGGCATCCAAGACTCTAATCACGCAGACTCTGATGTTTACTTTGCTGAAGTGAAATACTTGTTGAAGAAGAATTCAAAGTTATATCCGTTGATTTGGCTCAACGACTCTTTCCTCTTTCATGCTTGACACTAGAACACAGACCAAAAGCATTTCTCTGTGCATTCTACTTCCAGGAAAGGTCATGTGATGTGAAGACAAAAAGGTTCAGGCCTTTTCAGTACACAGCCTCCAACGTCAAAACTTTGTGGACTACTGTGCATATAAAAGCAAGTCTTCCTCATCTTCTTCAGTTGGCGAATCTTTGATAGAAACTCTTACAAGCTCTCATAAAATATTCTTATTCTCTTTGCTGAGTTATTCTTTTGTTCTTAACATTAAGTGAAAAATCACTCTTGTGATAAAGCTTGTTAGAAGCATTCAAACACTTGTATTTTATATTACATTTCATTGTAATAGTTCCTTGAGAAGATCCAGTTGGGATCAGTAGTTCTTGAGAAGACTTTGAACAGTTGTTCTTAGTGCTTATTATTGTAATCAGTTGATTAAATAGTGGATTAAGCCCTTGTTTGAGAAAGGAAAACCACTCTAGATAGGGTGGACTGGAGTAGTTGAGTTCAACGAACCAGGATAAAAATACTTGAGTTTTTATTTCTAAGTTTTATCTTCATACTTATTCAACCCCCTTCTAAGTATTTTCTCACCTTCATGCCTCTGTGTTATTCTTTAAACGAGAAACTTCTTCTCGGAGTGCTTGATTTTCTTGCTCAAGACGGTCCATCTTTCGAGTACTAGCCTTTGTGTTATACTCTCTCCCCCTTTCCCTCTGATATCAATGGAACACAAAATGAACCAGGGGGCTAACTGTTGCGGTGAGAATCGTGATACCAAGCTATTGATTAACTTGAATCTTTAATTCTTAGATTACAACCAGACTTTAATTTATCCAAAGGAAAGGTCTAAAGAAAGTAAAACCATTTTCGCGATGTAACAACAACGCTAAGAGATTCGGGGATCGGGGGTTGGTTATGCATAGGGTAGGTATTTCACATCCTAAACATATGTAGTACTCTACAGGAACCTTTTGTTTATTTGCATGCTAAGTTGGTAAATTTTTGCTAAGGTTTGGGTTGGGTAAAGGTATAGGTTAAGACCTAAGGATAGTTTCTAAGTTTACTCGCAAAGACGTCGCGTCCTCTGCCTACGTATCCTAACTAGGATAGAATCAGAGCAATCGTAGTTCACCTCACTAGGGTTGAAGAACACTTGGTTATGATCAAGGTTCAAAGGGGAACAAACATATCCATGCTTGTGTAGAGTTTCACAAAACTCTCTAGATCTATGTTGAACACTCAAAAGGGGAGTAAGTAATCATTGCTATGATTCTTACATAGAGTTTACAAACTCTATCCTAGGGTTCTAATTGAAGGAGCACTCCTAGTATAGGTAGGCTTTCTAGACTTGAAGCAAAGTCTAATGATTTAAATGTCTTAACTTAACTAAAATAGGATTGAAGATGACTTCACAAAGTCAAGGGAGGGGTAAATGAGCTATCTAGTGACACAAGGGTCAAGGGAGAGACTTTTCCTTTGGAAGGAGAGAGAGAGAGAGAGAGAGAGAGAGAGAGAGAGAGAGAGAGAGAGAGAGAGAGAGAGAGAGAGAGAGAGAGAGAGAGAGAGAGAGAGACAAATTTGGATGAGAACTAAAAAAGTTCCATCACTTGGGGAATAAGTACTTAACAAAGTAAATGAGCAAGATAAAATAAGACAAGTAAGTATGCAAATTACAATAAGCATATACTTCAAATGATATCAAGGGTTACAACCAATAATCAATTATCTTAACAAAGATTTAGGGCATATCTTAACAAAGATTGATGCATGATAAAGGTAACAACCATATGCATAAATCACAACTTGAAAGTAGGCATGTCATAAGTTCAAAGCATAGTAAATGTGACAACAATGTGCATGGATGACAATCAAACACAATTAAATCAGTTTAAACCTCATAATTTAGGAGGAATTTATGAGACACGATTATGGTGATATCCAAAGGGGTACCCTAACATGTTAACTAACAAGGGGGATAAAGATCTTACAAGAAATTCAATCATGCTCAGAGGAATTCAATTGTAAGTTAGATCACTAGTTACAATAAATGAACAATTTTTAATATGAGCAAAGTATATCACAATTTATGACAACAAGTAATTTTTCACACCATACAAAAGTAGACGTTATAACAAACATATTGCAAAAAGAATGGATCAAATAGGGTGAAAAATAAGGAAGTTATGAATATTTGAAGATTTAATGAATTACGACAATAAAACAAACAAATAAAGCAAGCAAATATAAAATAAAAGGAAAGGGCCACGCTGGGAATTGAACCCAGGCCCTTTAGTTACCAACACACAACAACAACCAATAAGCCATACACACGCGCGCTGATAGGAAATGGAAGAGAGAAAAGAAAAATAAATCAAACAAGGAAATTAGAAGAAAAAAACAAAAGGGTCCGACCTCCACCCGGATCGAACCGAGGACATGCAGATGAAAGGCGCTTAGGTGACAAAGTTCTTACCACTGGGGTGGCTATACATCCATTGATGTAGCCACCCCCATAAACATATATGGCATGGTTGGCAAGATTTCTGGGCTAAAACATAAACAACCAAAATGGCAAATGCGTGAAGAATCGAAACTCATTCAAAACTCCATGGAATTGGATGAAATCTTAGTCTAACTTGACTGATTTTTCATGAGCAATACAGTGGTCATAACCAAATTCTGAGACAACAATCACAAATTTAAACATGAATGCTTATTCAAAATTGACATTTGAGTTGCATGATCATGAACTGAAACAGGAGTGATTAGGATTGAAAAACAACATGAGCAAATCATAAATGAGATATTGAAAGTAATCTAACAAGAAATTAAAGCAAAGCAGCCCTGGATCCAGAAATGGTATATGAGTTGCAATTCATAGGCATGGTGTGGTCATGAACAAAAAGTGAAAAGGTCAAAAATACATGAGCTCATGATTGATCATTGTTGTGCATCTTTGAAATGAGAGAACAATCATGGTAAACTTCACAGGAAACATCATTATGTCATACATCCATCAACAAAAAGCTGTCAAGCCTCTAGGAGACATGTGAAAATCCAACTTGAGATCCAAAGCATGTATTGCAACAGTTCAAACTAAACAAACTTCACACACAGGTGTCAAATGTGCTAGTAGATGTGTCTACATCCCAGGACCAGTTAAAAACCAAACAGAAGGTGAAGTGATATATTCATGGCAAGTATAGCATGAAAATGCAGACTGTGGAATTTCAAATGGGAAGGTTTAGTTTATGCAAACAGCAAATGCAAGTCTCAAATATATTGGCTGATGGTTCTAAACTTAGAGACCAAACAAAATCATGCTCAAACAGAAAAGTGGTAATGTATTGCAAGTTGTTCTTGAAAATACAATGGTATTGTATCATGGGGGGAAGCATCAGTTCAGATAGAAACAGATCATAAAAACAAAGCACACTCATCATAAACATGAAGATAGATGGAATTGAATTCAAAACTTAGGCATACCTCAATCAAATCCACAATTGGCATATTAGGGGAAATGTAAACAGTTTTGGTTATTTGATCAGGCAGCAAGGGTGTTATCCAAGTGGAGAGGTTTCAAATCAAAATAAAGACACACACATATCTTGTACATGATAACAGATGGGATGAGCCCAAAAAAATCAAGCATAATGCACCTAAAACAGAAATTGGAGTGTTTGTGGAAAAGCAAAACAGTTTTGATTATGCAGTAGGTAAATTTTCAAGCAGTGAGGTTTCACACAAAAATATAGATACACACACATCTCAAACATGGAGATAGATAAGATTGAGCTCACAAATTAAACATATCTCACTTAAAACAAAAACTGGCCAATGGTGTGACATGAAGAAAAACTGTTTTGGTTAGGCAATGAGTGAAATTTCAAAAGGTGGAGTTTTATGCCATACAAATGATGCACACATATCATATGTATGATGACAAATGGTGTTATGCCTCAAAACTAGACACATTCTTTTTGATTCAAAATTTGGCATGGTGATGGTATATCTTAGCTTAAAAATGCAATTTGAAGGTGATAAGATGAAACAGGTAAGAATAGATCCAACAAGCAATATACTCACATCAAAATCATGAAAATGGATGAGTTTATGCTTAGAAATCAGGCCTAGGCAAACAGAAAAAAGGATTTGGCATGTTAATGGCTAAAAAGCTGTTTTGAATCATAACTTGGCATAGCAGGACACCTTGGCCAATAATGAAGTTCTAAAGCTAATCCAATGTCACACACACATCATAACCATGTTAAAGGACACTTTCATGCTCACAAACCAGTTCAAATCATCATCACACAAAACAAAGCATATTGAAACTCAAGAAATGCAAAAACAATAACACATTAGGGCAGCAAGTGAATTCATGGCAGTTGAGGTGACTTGGTACCACATACAAGTTTCAAACATGATTATGAATGATTCTTATGCACATAGATAAAGTATAGATCAATTGGAACAGAAAATGGTAGTTGGTAGTATTCAATGAGGTTTTGAAAATGCAGTTGGAAGTGAGAAACAATTTTGTGTAAGTAGGGCAATTTGGACTTACAAGTACAACATACATTCATTGATCATGCTAACAAGTGAATCTACAATCTAAAATCAAACAGAAATTCCTCCAAACCAGAACCGGTATGTCTATCCAATCTTGACAGCAAAACATATAAAATCTCATAATTGTCCTCAACAACTCAAATCTTAAGTTCTCAACATTTTAACAAGTTCCAAATGACATAAGCATAACCAACACATAATAAACCACATTGGAAACACTTTGAGATAAAACATGGCAAGCACAACCAGTCCAACACCAAGACTCATGATAATGGTAAAAGTGAAACAAGTGCCACAATAGATTCAAACATGATCTAGGGCAGGGGGATCCTATGAATAACTTACAAGTTATCCAAAATCACTGATGAACTAGGTTTGACAGGCCTAGGGCAAACTCATTCATACTTCCATGTTGGATTCTCAAAAACTACCATATGGACCAAAACTTCAAAAACAAGTTAAGCATGATATCTAAATACAATCTTTGTAACACATCACCAATATATCATTGACAAATGAAAATACATTAACATAAGCAAGTAACATAACCACAAAACCTAAGTTCTTGACTAAGAACTAGTATGGGACAACAATGGTATACTTCATAACAATCATCTCAAAAATGCTAAACATGACAATGTATGATAAATAAAGATTTTAAACATCACATACCTCTTGTAGATAAGTCTTGAGTAAGCTAAGGAGTTAAGAAACCCAGACATCTTCTTCTCTTGCAATGATATGAGACTTGCTTCCTCTTGAAGCAACCAAACCAAACTTTGGGGTAGGTAGAGTTAATGGATTTTAAGCTAGTTTTTAATGCCTTAGACAGTTATAATGTGATGTATGGGAGGTGTGTGGATGGTTAGATCAACAAGAATCAGCTTGGACCAAGATTTGGCAAGTTTTGAGGGTTGTGGTCAAACTTTCTTAGTGTGAAAGTTGACTTTTGGCAATTTGATAGTTTTTGAAGATTTAAAGGTATGGACACCTACTATATGACATTTAAAGATTGTATGGGTGATTTTTAGAGGTTTGGAAAGGATGGAACTGGTCTTGAGCAGAGTTTTGCTCAAGACAGATTTTTATGAAAATGGAGGTTTTGAAAACTTTAGAATTCTTGATGAATGAGAGGAGAGTGAGAGCTGTGGTGTTATGATATTGCTCTGGTGTGTTTGAGTTCATAGAGGAGGCCTCTATTTATAGGAGGAATGAGGGTGAGGGCTGATTTGTTTTTTTTCCATTTTTGGAGGGAGATTTGAGATTTTTCAAGTGAATCTTCCAAAATCTTTGTGGCAGCTCCAACACATCAGCTCCATGGACCAATGCTGAGCCAAAATCAATTGAGATGGGAAGGATGGGATGGCTATGAAGGTAGGGGACTGCAACTGCCCAACTTGCTTGAAAAGTTTCTCTTTCATGGTTTTAATGATTATTTTAATATCCACTTGTTATCAACTTGCAATGCTCATCAAACCAACTCATTTTCTGATTTTCTCCTCATCCACACCTCACATTATCAATTTGAATTACAATCCAAGGGTTGAGGATAGTCCAAGTTGTGAAAAACTGATTTTGGGGAAGTGTTGGAGTGTGGTTTCAAGTGTTGACAGGCCCAACTTCTATGGTGCATAACTTCCTACTCAAACATGCTATTGAGGAATTCTACCATAATTTGGAAAGCCCTTAAGTAGCTCTACAACTTTCATGTTTTGGGAATTTCCAAATTCTTGATGGAACTATGTTGAAAAACCCTTCAAAGTTCTGAAAAAGTCACTTACAAGTGTTAAATAACTTAGAATTTTTCCAAGTTATTTACCCTTCAAAAATGAATTTTGCTATAACTCCAATTCTATGCATTTTTTGATCATGGACCACTTTAAGGATTTTGTAGGATTTGTCAATATCTTTCTAATGAGCTTTGAACCACTTCAATTGGATGTGTGGTTGAGGAGTTATGGTCTTGCCCCTTTCGAAACCCTAATTCCCGATTTTTGCAATTACTTCTCAACCCTTGATCCAATGGTCATGAAATTTTATGGGTAGTTGTAATATGATATAAGGAACATTTTTGATTCACACCTTGAAGTCAAATTCATTATTATTGAAGAGTTGACTTTTCGGTCAACCGTTCGATCGATCGGTGTCTGCCGAATTGCCCGTTGGTAATACGGACATCCTGAGGACTTGAAACTCTTTGGATGGACTTTACTAAGCCATAGGGGCTTAATGGACCTCGATACCATCATTGAAATACTCTTTGAATCGAAAGTCAAACTACAGTTGACTTTTTCTGATCGAAAACCCTAATCGGGTATCTCAAATTGCACTGTCCTCAATTCTCGGGCGGCCACCTCAAATTGCACTCATTCTTGGTCCATGGTATTATCCTTGACCTTGTTTGAAGTTGGATCAATCCAAAACATTGATTGATTAAACCACTGAAGCCTCGATTTTGACGGTACGAAACCCTAATTCATCTGCATCTAAACAAAGATAAACTGAAAATGGGTTAAGGTTAGTTAATCAAACAAATACGATCCTACAATGATGATGGGGATCTAAGGGGTCGAAATTTGGGGTGCAACACTAACACAATGAAGTATGATATGCAAAATGCTGATGCAAGTACAAAAAATGCAACTGGTTTTACAAAACTCAGAAAGTTGATTAGGTCAAAACCTCGTTTCATTAATTATTGGGAAATGTTACAACTTTTTAAAAATACCAAAAAACGACTGAACTTTACAAAACCAATTGCGGCATGATATGCTTATGGTGATATGATGGGATGATGCACACATAACATAAAGGCAAGTATTCACAAATACAATGCATACACAAAGACCTCCTAGGCTCAAGATCAAAGCAAGGAGTCAAAGGTCTACCCATCCCCAAGGATTTGTACTATGAGCTATTTGTACCTGCCATACGGGTTCTTAACAAAGTTCCCAAAGTCATAGTAAATCCTTCAAATATTGCCAACTAACGGGACTACTCACGTGGGTCAACAATATTCTCAAGATAAACTCGTTCGAGTGTAGCATCGCATGACAACTATTGAGGGACTACTCCCTAACATTTTCTGCCCTACGTCCTAAAAAGGCTAAGTGGGGTAAAAGTGTTACTAAAGGTTCCCAGCTTCATGGACTCATATTGAAATAATTAGTGAATGCACGAATACTCATGCATTACCAATGATCTCAAAGAGTCTCCACTGAGTGAGATTACATCATATGTCAAACATATTAGGACTACTCCCAATAGCCTAACTATTGATAATATCACAATCCTATCTCGTGTGTCACTCAAATCCGGGTTAGGATTTATCTCACCTCTCAAGGCACCCAATATCCAACACACAAACATATATACTGACAAATATACATGTAAGCAAAATATTCACAAATACAAAGCATTGCACGCACAAAGGCTCCCTAGGCTTGAAGCTCAAGCAATGGAGTCAAAATTTTTACCCATCCCCAAGGATTTGTACTGTGGGTTGATTTGTACCTGCCGAACGGGTTCTTAACAAAGTTCCCAGGGTCAACAACCCATCTTTCGGATATTATCAATTTCCCAAATCACTCGGTAATCGATAACATCCTCAAGAGAGTCTCGCCCGAGTGTAGTATCGCATACCAACTACTTCGAAAATACTTCCTTATAGCCATCGCACTACGTCCTAATAAGGCCAAAATGGGGGAAAATGTAATCTAAAAGTCCACAGTGTCACGGGCTCCTAGGTTGAAAGTACTATTGTCTTCACGAATACTCGTTTAACAAAACCACTCTCAAAAGGGACTCCACCGAGCGGCGGTTTCTCAAGTTAACTTGGTCGGGAATCAACTCCCTATAAGCCTTCTTGAATATACCACCATCCTATCATAAGTGAACTCGAGTCCGGGTATAAGACCGTCTCACCACTCAAAGCACCCAATATCCAACATTAAAAACAAATATATTGACAAGTATACCTGTTAAGCAAATATTTACAAATATAGCATACAATCAAACAAAATAGGCTAAACCCTCAAGTTTAATCGTCCCCAGTGAAGTCGCCATTTCTGTTGCGGTAAGAATCGTGATACCAAGCTATTGATTAACTTGAATCTTTAATTCTTTAATTCACAACCTGACTTTAATTTATCCAAAGAAAAGGTCTAAAGAGAGAAAGAACCTTTTGTGCGATGTAACAACAACGCTAAGAGATTCAGGAATCGGGGGTTGGTTATGCTTAGGGTAGGTATTTCACATCCTAAACATCTGTAGTACTCTACAGGAACCTTTTGTTTATTTACATGCTAGGTTTGCTAAATGTTTGCTATGGATTGGGATTGGGTAAAAGATGAAGGTTAAAACCTAAAGATAGTTTCTAAGTTTGCTCGCAAAGACATCGTGTCCTCTGCCTATGTATCCTAACTAGGATAGAATCAAAGCAATCGTAGTTCACCTTACTAGGGTTAAAGAACACTTGATTATGATCAAGGTTCAAAGGGGATCAAACATAACAATGTTTGTATAGAGTTTAACAAGACTCTCTAGATCTACGTTGAACACTCAAGAAAGGGGAGTAAGTAATCATCTCCATGATTCTTACATACATTTAACAAACTCTATCCTAAGTTCTAATTGAAAGAGCACTCCTAACAAGGGGTAGACTTCTAAGACTTAAACAAAGTCCAATGGATAGATTCTAACTTAACTAAGTGTAGATGACTTGACAAACTCGAGGGAGGGAGATGAGCTATCTATGACCCAAAGGTCAACAGAGAGATTTTCCTTTGGAAGGAGAGAGGGGAGACAACTTGGATGAGAACCAAAGAGTTCCATCACTTGGGGAAGGAATACTTAACAAAGCAATAAACAATCAAGTATGATGAATACAAGGGGTATGGTTACAACCAAACAAGGAAGCATATCACAATAAGCAAGGATTAGATTGAGATAAACGGTTACAACCAAGAAAGATGTATCTTTACAAAGATAAAGGTAGCAACCCAAGGGATACATATTAACAAATATGGAAGCAACAATCATGCAAGTAAGTCACAACTTAAGATAAGCATGTTATAAGTTCAAGGTGTATCAAATGTAACAACATTAAGCATTGATGATAAGCAAGCATGTAAGGAATCTCATAACAGTTTAAGTTCAAAATTTTAGGAAGGAAACAATAAGTTTATGGTAATAACCAATGAGAAACAAAGCCTTAACATGTTAACCAACACAAGGGAATCAACCACAATCAAATCTTACAAGATAAACTAAGCATAGTACAAAAGAAGTTCAACAAGATGCAAGGTAACAATCCTAAAAATGAACCAACTTTCAAGTAGGCAAAAGGAAATGTGAACATGAACAAATTGAAATATTCTTTCATTAAATGAAAATAGATAATATTATGAACATTTAGCAAGAAGAACGGATCAAAAATAGTAAAACATGAAGAAGTTATGCAATGTTGAATTTTCATGAAGAAAAAAAGAAATAATCAAGCAAATAATAAAAGGAAAGAAAAAAAATGGCCATGGGAGGAGTTGAACTCACACCCTCATGTTTACAAACACAAGGCCTAACCACTCAGCCACTACACACGCGTTCTACATGGGTGGATAAGATGAATAAAATAATAAAAACAAGGCAATTAAAATAAAATCGCAAAAAGGGTCATCACTGAGGATCGAACCCAGGTAACATGACATGAAAGGCATAAGGGGCACATGAGACAACCACTGGGGTGGCGATACATCCGTGTATTTAGCCACCCCAAATAATACAAAAGGCATCCCTTTGCAATATTTCTGGGCCAGGGCAAGGCAAAATACAAGTGAAATGCTGAAATGCGTTTTGATTCCAAACTCTTCAATTTTCCACCAAACTGGATGAAATTTTAGTCAAAACTGATTGTTTTTAAAAGAGGAACAAGATGGTATCATTGGATTTTGAAAATCAAGCCTACACAAGGAGATTCGATTGAAAGTGCAAAATGGTAGTTTGGAGTGCAACAAGAACAACATAGCATGAACTAAATAGATTCAGATTGAACAGTTATTACACACAAACTAATAGCATGTTAATAGATGATTTCACACTCAGAGATCAGTCACAAATCAAGCAGAGATGAAAATGGTTCATTGGTTGTAATTATGCAGGAATGTGGGCAAGCTGTCAAAGTTCAAGTGAGTAGATTCATGTCATGCAATTAATACACACACATTCCAAACATGACAACAGATGTTTTCATGCTCAAAACTCAATCACACATCTCTCAAAACAAAATCTGGCATGCTGATGGCAAGTACAGTTTGAAAATGTAAGGTTGTTTTCTTGAAGACAAAATGATGATGCATCATGAGAGGTCCACAATGTTAATTTTAAAACTGGTTTGAAGGTTTATACATGTTTCAAACATATTGTGGGGTGAGTTCCAACAGAGGTACTTGCTTAAAACACAATAAAGTGAAAAATGACTTTTTGAGTTGGTGATAAATTGCAAGCAAAATCCATGATAGCAGAACTGTAACAACTTGGTTACATCCCCTTCTTAGATGAAAATACAAGCCAAACATACCCTCTAAAAGAGAAAATAAAGGTTGGAAAATGATAGGCATGAGCTGACCAACTCAGCCTTCAAGAACAGTCCAAAGACCATATAGCCATAACTTAAACATTGCCAAAGCAACAAAAAAAACTGAATTAAGACAGCATAAGTTTACCAATTCACAAAGTCTATTCAACATAGATCATACCTGGTGCATAGCAGGTCCACCAAATTCATGACAATGAGAGTTGGTTAATACCATTCTGTCAAGTACTAAACAAATAGGTATTTCAAGACAGCTATCAATTTAAAACAAACATCAGCCAGTAATGAACAAACAGACCTGCTTCACCAAAGCAAGTTCCTGACAGGCTTGGTAAATCTAAAGAATAATGACCACACACATACAACATGCCAAATATAATAATGCCTATCCTAAACATCTTCCAAACAGTTTCCTTGTGGTTTTTTGTCATAACAATGTCAAGGGCCTAAACTCATCCAAACCATACATGATATGACAGGTTCTTTCAAAGAGCAAGATTCCAACATGTAAATTCCATAAGTAATGATGGCAGCCCCTTTACCAATACAAGATATCACAGGCTATGAATCCATGTACACCAAAATGCAAGAATTATAATGAAACCTCAGTGGCAAATGGGATTAAATCAGAACTTAAAACAAAGGACTGACAGTATGTAATCTGAAACAAAAACTTCCTCCCTAGTATCACAATACCAGCCATCTAAAATAAGCAGCCCTCTCCTCATCAAAGCACCTCATTCAGAGAATTCAGATGATACTAAACCACTAACCTGCACTAATGCTTATCAGCACCAACAGACCCTCACCAAATACAAACAACCTTCCCTAAATAGTCAAGCCAAAAAAAACCTGCTCTCAAGAATCTAACAGTTCACATAGAGCCTCATTAACACAAATATGTCCTCATCCTATTCAAACTGCTTCAGCAGCATACACATCTCATTTTTTACAACAGACAACAAGCTACCAACATTTGCCCTAAAGACAACCTAAAAACAGTGCTCCACAATATCCAACCAAACTCAAACTGAAACAGTCAGACAAAAAACATATGTGTTGGTAAATTCTGATTCCAATAATCCTACAGCAGTGGAATCTGAACATGAGGGCAAGAAAATTTAAACACCAAATTGTCCCTATCACACATGATGGAACAGTCACTTTGAACAAGTGTTAAAATGGTAAAAACTTAAAAGTCATGAATACAAACTCAATCGTGGCAATATCATAATATACCATTGTTTCAACAGTAGTACCCTTACCAAAATGGCAACATGTCCATAATGCCCTAGTGGTTGTCCCACATCTATCAGCACATGAGTTGACAAACTCATATTTCACAATAGCACAGTTGTGCACTTAAGCATGCCAACGCCCCAAACCAACAACTGTCTCCAAAACTACAAGCACATGGTAGCTTACAAGCTCATAACAGTAAGTAAAAGCAAACATGGTACCATTAGTGTCTAACAAGAACAAAGGGGAAGATCTAATCATGACAATGCTTAAATCAATAAAACCTTAACGCACACTTCTCACAATGGTTACAACCTTGCAGCAGCCAACATAACAATGTTGCATATTAAATGACAACAGATTCATTATTACAATAATAAACTAATACTTCAAATACAAGCTAACAAGCAAACACTCAAACATCTTTTCCTGATATTTATGCATACAAAAGAGGGAGTTTTAAATGCACTAACCTCTTGTAGACTCCTCGCAGCAAGCTAGCAACCAAAGTAAAATATCTCCCTCCTCTCTTTTGAGCAATTTTGTAAAGTTGCTTCTCCTTGAAGTAACAAGTAGTTTTTAAGGACAACTTTAGCAGATTGTATCACAGATGAGTTTTAATGATTTGGACAGTTGATACATCCTATATCAAGGGTGTGTGGATGGTTAGGATGGTTAAAACAGGTCTGGACAGAGGTTTGCTTGATTTTGTGTATGAAGTCAAACTTTACTTGGTTGAAAATTGACTTTTGGGAAAATGATGATTTTGAGTGGTTTAAGAATATGGACACCTTCTACACATCATTTATGGATTGTGCAGATGGTTTTTTGAGGGATTGGAATGTATGGAAAGTGGTTTAGGAAGCCAACTGCCCAAGGCAGATTTTGGTGAAAACTTGAGATTTTGAAAATGAGGCAAGTGAGGAAAGAATGAGAGATGTGGTTTTCTCTTGGTTCAAAGAGTGCTCTGGTGTCTAAAAATATAGAGAAGGCCTCTATTTATTGGGAGAGTGAGGGTGAGGTCAGACTTGGTGATTTGGCCTTTTGAGGGAAACTTGGAGAAAATCTTCCACAAAATCTTGATGTATCTTCATCCATCATGCTCTTGGCTAAATGCAAGCAAGAACTCAAGTGGAATGAGGTGTGTGAGGTGACTGAATAGGGCATAGAGTGCATATGTCATAGCTGCTACAGTTTGGAGCCATAAAGTTTCTCTTTCTTCACTTGGATTTCTTTGAATATTATATTGCAACTTGCTAGCAACTTGCTCCTTCTTTCAATTTTTGTCATTTCTCCTGCGTTTTCACTCATCTAAACCTTTAATTATCAGAATGAAGCATGATCCAGTGGCTGAGGGTGGTCTAACTTGTTGAAATTTGAATTTGAGAAAAAGTTGGAATGGTGACTTCAAGTGTGGCAACCCCAACTTCTATGATCCATAACTCTCAGCTCACAAATGCTATTGACTGGTTCTAGTACTTTTTGGAAAGCCCTCATGGAGCTCTAAAACCTTAATGTTTGTAAGATCTTCATATTCTAGGTGGAACTAGGTTGAAAAACCCCTCCAAGTTGGCTGAAAATGTGAATTATGCAGCCAGAACACTTAGAATTTTTCTAAGTGTTTTGCTCTCTTAAAATGATTTAGGCTATAAATCCAATTCTATGCATTTTTTGACCATGGACCATTTTGGGACTTTAGTAGGACTTGTTAAGAGCTTTCCAATGAGCTTTGAACCAACTCAATTGAATGTGTGGTTGAGGAGTTATGGTCTTGCCCCTTTTAAAACCCTAATTTCCCGATTTTTCGATTACTCTTCAATCCTTGATCCAATGGTCATGAAATTTTATGGTCAGGTGTAATATGACATAAGGAACATTTTTTATTCATATCATGAGGTCCAATTCCTTATGGTTGAAGAGTTGACGCTTCGGTCAACCGTGCGATTGATCGATGACTATCGAGCCGACTGTTCATGTTCCGGGTCTTCCAAGACTTTGAAACTTCTTGAGTGGACTTTAATAAGCCATATGAACCTTATGGACCAAGATTACATCATTATAACACCTTTTAAATCAAAAGTCAAACTACAGTTGACTTTTCCTGATCGAAAACCCTAATCGGGGATCCTGAACTGTACTGCCTCCAATCTTTGGGTGACAACCTCAAATTGGATTCATACTTGACCTAATTTAGTATCCTTTATCTTTTTTTTATAGAGAATCAATCCAAAACATTGATTGATCAAACCCTCGAAGCTTCGATTTCTGACGGTACGGAGCCCTGATTCATCTGTATCTCGACAAAGACAAACTTGAAAAAGGTTAAAGTTAGATAATCAAATGAAGATGACCCTAGAATGATGATGAGGATCTAAGGGGTCAAAATTTGGGGTGCAACAGCATGATATGATGTTGCTACTGCCCTGACTTGTTTTTCATCTTATTGAACTCATTTTGATTTGGTATGATACTTTATGGTGTCCAATTATGGTTCTAAAACAAGTTTGTTTTTGCACTTTTATGTTTGTCTTCATCTCTTCTCTTGAGTTTGAAAGTGTGATGTTTAAAGATGTTGATTGTATGTTTTTTTCTTCTTTGATATCTTGATTCATTTGATGGGCATACTTTGATATTTCCTTGATATGTGACACTTGTGCATTGATGTTGTTTCCTCTCATCTTGTGTTGCTTTGACATCCTTCTTCACTTCATCTTTTCTCTTCTCTTTTGGGTTTTGAATTCATATGTGTGGTTTGGGATTGAATTTGTTTAATGTTTACTTATGCTTGATCACATACTCCTTTAGGGATCCTAGTTTGAACTTAATTTTTGATTAGGTTCAATGTAGGATAGACATTAGGCTCTCAATCCTTTGCATGAGAATATTAGGGTAGTCCCTTTTGACCTTGACCTTAGGTCCATCATTTATATGATATCATTAGATAGATTTCCCTCTTATCCTCAACTATAGGGCCATTTTGCATGATAACATCTAGGTAAGTTTTCCCTTAGATTTTCTTTTTCCCTTTGAGTCTTCTTTCTCTCTTAAAACAAATGCAAAATACTTAATAAATATGATGAGTATTGTGCGTCATGAGCCTTAAGTACATGGGAAGTGATAAGTGAGAGTCTCTCCTTACATTGTCTAGAGTGTTTTGTATACGTCCCGTCTTGGGTCAATCTTACGAAGCATTTGATCCTATGTCATAGACTTTAGTGCGATACGAGTCTCAAACCAATTCAATTCACTTATGTTAAAGCTTATAAACAAACTGCAAACCATTTTATCCTTTGGGATTATCTGTCAAACCTTTTTCAGAAAAGAGTATGTTATTCCCGTTCTACCATAAACAGGCATCGACCCTAACTGCTAGAACGCAAACTTAATGTCGCTCATAAAAAAAACATAACAATTTGTGAGCCTAACTACGGCTGCTCTGATTACCCATACCAGATGAGGATACGTAGGCACAAGGCAACAAAGTCTTGGCGAGCAACATCCCCCCATCACCCATAGTCCTCCGAACTATGTTGACTCTGACTTTCCCATTGCACGAGGGAATACGTAAGCCTAGGACAACGAAGTCCTATCGAGTCTCCTTTTTTGTTTTTTTCCTTTTCGTTCTTATTTCTATTTAGTATTAGGCTTTAGATAGCACACCCTTTGATTAGAACAACAAGAGTGGATCTTGTTGAATACAACTGACACGAGGGATGCTAATACCTTCCTCTCGCGTAACTGACTCCTAAACCCAGGATTTGGTTGCGAAACCATGTTTTTTTCCCTTTTTTGAGGTTTTCTTCAATCATTTCCTTTCCCCCGTTGGGATAAATAACGTCCAGTGGTGAATCTTCTGTTTTTTTCACCATTTGTTTTTCGCAATTGCGCCACCAGGAAATAGCTTTTTTGTGTTTCTTGAGAAGTGTCTGGAGTTAACACCTCTGTTTTTTTATATAAATCTCCAGCTATGATATCAGGAAACTACATGTTTGGCTTTATATTTTAGGTGTTCAGTAATCACAGGGGTTTAAAATGTTTATTTGATCAGAAGGAATTGAATATGAGGCAGAAAAGATAGTTTGAGTTTCTAAAAGATTATGATTTTGGCTTGAGTTGCCATCCGGGTAAGACTAATGTTATAGTTGACGCATTGAGCAGAAAGCCTTCACATGTGTCAATGTTGATGGTTCAAGAGCTGGAATTGATCGAGAAATTCATATACATGAGTTTGGTATGTGAAGAGACTCATAACAGTGTGAAGTTGGGTATGTTGAAGCTAACCAATGATATCCTTGAAGAGATCATAGAGGGACAGAAGATTGATGTAGAATTGGTTGACCGTCTTGTATTAATCAACCAAGATAAGGGTGGAAACTTTAGAATTGATGAGAATTACGTGATCAGGTTCAGAGACAGGGTTTATGTACCAAACATACCTGAGCTTAAGAAGAGTATTCTTGAGGAGGGTCACAAGAATGGGTTAAGTATTCATTCAGGTGCTACTAAAATTGTATCAAGACTTGAAGAAATTGTTTTGGTGGCTAGGAATGAAGAAGGAAGTAGCTGAGTTTTTGTATGCTTGTTTGACTTATCAAAAGTCAAAGATTGAACATCAGAAGTCGTTGGGCCTGATGCAGTCGTTGAGTATTCTTGAGTGGAAATAGGATAGTATATCCATGAATTTTGTAATAAGTTTGATGAAGATAGTGAAGGGATGTGATTCTATCTGGGTGATTGTTGATATACTGGCTAAACTGACTCATTTCGTATCGATTAAGATTAGTTATCCGTTGCAAAAATTGGATGAGTTGTACATTGAAAAGATTTTTAGCTTGCATTATATTCCATCGAGCATTGTGTCGGATAAAGATATGAGGTTCACGTCGAGGTTTTGGCAAAGTTTGCAAGAAGCTTTGGATACTAAGCTAAAGTTGAGTTTTGCTTATCACCCGCAAGCTAATGGGAAAATAAAGAGGACTATCCAATCTTCAGAGGGTCTGATGAGGGCTTGTGTGCTAGAACAAGAAGGTGCTTAGGAAACTACTTGTCGTTGATTGAGTTCACTTACAATAATAGTTTCCACTCTAGTATTGGGATGACCCAGTTTTAGGCGTTGTATGGTAGGAGGTGTAGGACACCTTTATGCATGTATAAATCAGGCGAGAGTGCAGTGATTGGACCTGAGATTGTACAACAAACTTCTGAGAAGATTAAGATGATCTAATAGAAGATGAAAGCTTTAGAGAGTCGCTAAAAGAGTTACCATGATAAGAGGAGGAAGGCATTTGAGTTCCAAGAGGTAGACCATATGTTTTTTAGAGTTACTCTAGTGACCGGTGTTAGTCGAGCATTGAAATCTCGGAAGCTCACGCCACATTTTATTGGTCCATACTAGATCTTACAGAGGATAGAAGAGGCGAACTATCAGATTTCCTTGCTATCGCTGCTTGCTAATTTTCATGTGCCTCAATTGAGGAGATATATTTCGAATCTGTCTCATGTAATCCAAGTGGACGATATACATGTGAGACAGAACCTGACTGTTGAGGCATCACCCATGTGGATAGAGGATTGGGAAATAAATGAGTTATGTGGTAAGGAGATTACCTTGGTAAAGGTAGTGCAGGGAGGACTAGCTGGTGGAAGCATAACTTGGGAGCTGGAGAGTAAGATGAGGAAGTCATATCTGACTTTGTTTCCTTCAGATAATTTTCAAGGGCGAAAATTTTCAAAGTGGGGGAAAGTTGTAACAGCCCAAATTCGATTAATTAATTTAATTGGATTATTTATATTTTTATTTGATTAATTGACGTTTTAAGTTATTTGTTATATGGTTGTGGGGTAAGTATCCTTGTAGTAGAGGTATAAAGAGAGTAAGTTTGGTATAGTTGTTTAAAATTAGTTAGAATTTTAATCAATTATTAGAATAAATAGTATTTTATTTGAATTAATTAAATAAAATAGTAAAATAAGAGTTTTGGGACATTGTGAGAATTCGAGAAAATATGTGGTAAGAGTAGAGAAGCCAGTAATGAGTTGGTCAAAAACGATAATTTAGAAACGCTATATATTCTAAAATTTTGGAGAGGAGCTAGGTTTTGAGAGAAATCTGACAATATGTAAAATAACAGGCAAAGAGGAACCAAGAGTTTTAGGGAATGAGAGCTAAAATTGGGAAGAGGGACTCATAGAAGTTGTTCAAATCACTATCATTGCTAGATATCTAAGGTAGTGGGGAGAAAGGGCTATCGATCTAAGTGCATTGCATGAAGGGTATAGATGAGAGTTCATTTACTCTCTTTAGGGTGATTGGGATGTGATTAATTTTGAATGTCTATGATGTTTCGATGTTATTGGTCGTTTTAATGATGAACTTTGTGTGCATATATGTGTATTATTTTCGGTTTTGAGATACTGATGTTTTCTACCATGTTTGAGGGTTTTGGGGTAAATATGATTTTATGAGATTGACGGATTAAATGTGCTAAACCATGAAAATAATATGCTATGGATGAATATATGTCATGTATGTATTATTTTTTGGTTGATTTTGATAGCTAAGGGTGAAAGAATGGGAGTTTGTTTTGATCTACATTGTTGAAAACATGTTTTTGACATTCTAAATGTTCTTGACTACCATGGTAGTCATTCCATGAGGCCCATGGTATTCATCACACGTAGGTTCATGTCGGGCGTCATGCACCTATAACTTGTGTAATTTGGTTATTTTCTTGTATTGGGGTGCAAAATCTGATCTTTTGACTTTTATTTGTTGGTTGGCTACTATTAGTCACTGTTTGATATTGTTGTGATGCGAGTTGATGATCAAACATACTTGATTGAAGTTATGAAATGATTGATGAATGATGGGAATGTTTTGAATGTTGCTAAACACGTTGTTATGATGAGTTATGCATATTTTGTGATGATTTTCATGATGACTGATTGTTGCGTATGAAGAATGATGTGGTGTATAAATGGTGAGATATTTGTGGTGATCCTTTTGGTGATAATGCATATTGTCGAGAGTCATGCATCATGGTGTACAAACTTCGGTCTAGTTTTAGTGTGCTCTAGTCATATGGTGGGGATCAGGAGCGAATAGCCAGTTTCATGTGGGAATCAGCGAAGCTTTACCTATAGTGATGGTAACAGTTTGGTGTGCTATGGTCCTATTATGGGGATCAGGAAAGAGATGAACCTGAGTGTTTATGAATGGCACTGCATGCATAATGAGTCATTTGTGGAGTACATTTGCATACATAGTTGCATATGTAGTTGATTATTCATGATATTGTTGATTGGATGTGAATATGTACATGTTGTTGTGAAGTGTGTGAGACTGGGTGGTTGTTGATTGCATAATTGAATGTGTATTTGTGGTGTGTTCTCTACCTTAACATTATTTAAAGTATTTATATTGGTTTGTTTTTTCTCACCCCTTTGTTTTCATGTTGTCCCTTAGTTTTATTGTTGTTTTAGAAGTCTTGCTCTGATCATGTAACATCGGAGTTGGGAACGTTTGGTTGCTTATTATGTTTTGTTGGAGTTTAATAATTTTTATTCAGTTTATGTAAAATTGTTAAAAGAGTTGAATATGATAACTCTTTATTTTGAAAACAATTTATTATAATTTGAAGTTGAGACTAAATTTCTAAGTTATGCTATTTTATTTAATTGAAATAAGATCATATTGTCGCAATTATACCTTAAGTGAAGGTCAGTGTGCGTTAACAAGTGTTGTATGACGTTGATATTTCCACTGCGTATTTGTTAAATGTTCGTTTTATTAGAGGATTTTTCGTTGGTGACACCTTAAATTGTTGTGTAAAGCTTAATGTATAAGTCTCGAGGTTTAGGGTGTTACACACGCTCAATCTCAGAGTCGGCACTCCATTTGAAATCAAAATAAAAAGTAAAAATGGAAAGATAGTGCAACTGCTTTCTTATTCATGCATAGTAAACAACATGCCATCATAACATACTCCCTCTCTAACGTTGCATTCATCAACTTCCCTCATCCAAACTTCCCGCAACTACACATATCTTATCACCCTCCTCCTTCATTCTTTGAACCAACCACCCACCTTTCTATTTCAAACTCTCATTTATAACGTAGCAGTACCCTCACCATACACACCACTACCTTCGTGGTCAGCTTGCTACACCATAAAAACTCACTCAAAACCACAAAACTCCATCTCTCCCACTTCGTTCGTCCTCCACCACCATTACTTCCACTTTCTTCTTCAAACTACAATGAAACATAACCTCACTCCCCCATCACCTTCAACAACCTGCATATCAACCTACTGTTCATCTCTCCCAACATCATCATATCCTTCTCTTCACATAACACATAACCTTCTCCCACACTACATCATAATAACCACCAACATCAAAACAACAAAACTCACACTCTTAGATCCATCGTAACAACACCATCATGCATGGCAACATATTCCCCCCTTCGCATTTCCGGTCAAGCTTCACCATACAAACATCATTTCCAATTTGAAACCATCCAAAAAAACCATCACTTGTGTTTTTTTCGGCGATTGCAACTCCGCTCACACCTTCTTCCAAACACGACCAAGCAACCACTCCATTAAACGCGTATCCTAACTCCTCCAATAACGACGACTCTGAAGCTGGTAAAAGTTCCGATTGAAAGTTTTGTTGCATTTTTAAGTGTATTCTTTTCTGATTCTTCTTTTGCATTGTGTATATATGTTGTTGTGTTTATACGTTTGAGTTTTGTCTATATTCTGTTATGATGTCGCTTTGTATATATCGGTTGATTGTGATAAGCTAACCGTACATGATTACGTGCTGCTTTGTTATGTTATCATTGTGTTTAAATCAGATGTGAGCAATCCATACATTCAATGCGATTCAATTCTGGACTCTATGCTGGAATTTCGTTAATTTTGATCATTGTAATAAATCACTAATCATGTATATTCATTCTCAGGGACGGTTCTTGGGTCCGGCCAGGCTGGGCACATGCCCAGGCTCGGGGGCCCAATATTTTTTTTTCTGTTGTTTAAAAAAAATAAAATAAGTTTTAAAAAAAAATTGAATAGGGTTCATCTCCAACTCGCCGCTGGCTGTAAATTCATCTCCAAACCTTTGAACAAACTCTTCATAATCATCACCACTCTTCCACTGAATTTCCATTAATCCTTCAAAACTCTTCTTCAAACCAAATCGAGTGGATTAGAACCTGAATTGGAGTTTTTTGTCGTAAGCTTCGCGGTTTTCAATTTGAATTATCCACGCATAGTGATACAAAATTGAATCCATAGTTGGAAATCTACACTTGATTTCGATTGATTATGTATCTTTTCCAAGCTTTTATGCTCTGATAGGGTGGATCTCAATTTCTCCTTCACCCAATGAACAGTGGCCGAGCGAGGTAGCTCCAAGGAAGAACAAGATGTAATTTGTTTCTTTATTTAATCTTGTTAGATTCTTGTTTGATTTTTTGTTATTTTTGATATTTTAGTTTAAAATTTCTTTTAAAATTCATGTGAATTGATTTTGTTACTTAATTATATTTTTTTACTGATTATTATATTTTGATTGTTCAACTGGTAGGAAATATTTTCTAAGCATTAGCTAGCGATTTCGGCAACCACACCACAACCGGTAGAAAGGAAAAGAAATCAATTTTATTTCAGCAGTGAATAGGTTGAGGTAATGACACTAACCCATAAACACATTGACTGAATGTTTACATTTCAATTTCATTTCAGCGGTGAATGTTTACATAGTCCATGAGAATTCTTTAAATTATGCTTAAACTAATTCTTGATCTGAATGGGAATAGACTTGAGCATCTTTAACTAATTCTTGTGTATGATGAAAATTTGTTTGGCAGGAGATAACTCAGTTTGTGTCAATAGATTTTCTAATAGAAAATAGTCTCCGGTGGATAGTTTGTAACTATATTTTAGATTTTGATGTTGTTTATGCTTTTTGTAAGTTGATGTTTAAGCATGCTAGATTCATGAGTGGCTGGTGAAATTTTAAACAGAGTTGTTCTTTGCTTCTCTTTTAACTTGAACTTGTTCATGGGATACAATAGTATGTTTGGTGCCTTTATTAAGTCATGAGAATTTGAATTTGAAAAAATGAGTTGTTGAAGATGAATGGAGATTAGTATGAGATTATATAGAGGAATTTTGTAACAACTTTAGGCAGAGGATTAAGGCAATTTTGTTAGAGGTTAGGGCAGGATTAGTATTAAGTGAATCAATGAAGAAGTTTGTTAGAGGTTCCTAACTATGTTAAGTGGCTGTTAGAAATTGAATTTGATCGTTAGTGAAGTATAAGTTATTTGTTATGTTAGAATTAACTGGGAACTGTTATGAGATTAGTTTGATATTGAAGTTAGTAGGTTGGTTAGATTGAAGTTTAGGAATTTTGTTTGAAGTTTTGGTAATTAAAATTAATTATGTTAGGAACTGTAAGAGGAAAAAGTTGGTTAGAATCAAGTAAATCGGGTAGAGTTAAAAAGAAGTTTGTTATGTTGAAATTTGATCTATTAGAATGAGTTATTAGGGGATGTTAGCAAAGAATTAAAAGCTTGTGTGGTTGGTTCGAAATGCCAGACATCTAAATAGTAAATGAGTTAGTTATTGTTAGTTGTAATTAGGTTAGTTGGTTGGTTTAGGTTACAATGAATTAGAAACTATTACGAAACTAGTTTAGTTGATTGGAATTTTTCAGTATATGTTAGGAAGTTTGAACTTAATTATGTTGATGAATTGAGCTGTAATTGAATTGAAGTTAGTGGTTTATAAATGCTTAATGTTGATGAATGTTAGTGGAGCTGTTATTGACTATGAATGTTTATGGAATTCGTTGAATTGATTTGGATTAATGGGAATGTTGGATCAAATAAAAAAAAGGTTGGTTAGAATTTTAATGTTAATTTTGCTGTTAAATTGACAGTTAAGGTGTTTAAGCTGCCATTAGTTCTAATTAGCACTACTGTTATGAAATAGTTAGAGCTGCCATTGTTGATTACTTTAATCTTGCTACTACTACTAAACTGTTAGTGCAATTGGTTTAATGTGTTATGGTAGTTAACATCATTTAAAAAGTTAGTTGTCTCAAGTTGTGAAAGCATATTAAACTGTTAGTGCAGTTGGTTTAATGTGTTATGAACTTAATTTTGCTTAATTTTGTTTGGATTTTTTTCAGAGATGAGGAGATTTTTGGTTGAGTCAGAACCAGAACCACCTCCGCCTAATGTGGTTAATGAGTTTAACCCAAATGAGATTGTGCATGATCCAGGTCGTAGGAAACAAATAATATCACTTGATGATGTTGATATTATTCGAACATTCACAGCAAAGAAGTCTCGAAAAGGACATTTGCCTCGTAATTTTATTTAACATGCTATTGTAAGATTATGTTTCATGATCTCTTTCATCTCTTTTATTTTAGGCAATTTATATATTATAATGTGAATTTGTGGTCTTAACACTTTTTGCCCAGGCTTTTTAATTTTTCTGACTCTGCCACTGTTCATTCTATTGTGTTGCTAATTTTGATATTCTTTGTAATAAATTTGGATCTAAGCACATTATGTACATTCAACTTGATTTGTTTGTCAACATTCGGTTACTTACATTCTATTTTGATTGCGATGAGCGCGTTTCACATTAGCAATTTACTGGCTGGTTTTGATTTTTGCTTATGTGCTATGTTGTGATTCTATTTTCGTCGCCGGACTTGTATTCACTTTTGGTAGTTCGGCATAGTGTCAGTTTACATTTGCTTCCACTACTTTACATTCCGTACGCTGCTTTCGTTATGATACAATTTGTTGAGTTCGATTTACTTGTGTTGATCACACTTTACATTAGCAATTTGTTATTCAATTGTGGTAGTAGCCGCCATTTTGATTTTATTGTATTTAAATTGGATTTGAATTATGTGTTGGTAGCTTTTTATTGTATGTCATCGCGTTACATGAACTCAATTCGCTTCCTAATGTTGCATTTAATTTTACATGCACGTTTACTTTTCAATTCGCTTGTGATGAATGCATGCTTGTTATGATTGTCAAATGCACATTATTGTCCTATCATTTTGTTGCGAGTGTGTGTGACATTGCATTATGTATGATTTGTGGCATTAAGTTATTTCTCGCGTTAGAGTCCGTGCCCCGCATTTGAACTAGCAACCTCGTGTTTCAGTTTGGGCCTCTCATTTTTTAACCATTTCACAATCGGTTCAAAACAATTTTAAATCACAAATTAAACACTTTTTGAATAAATTCCAAGTCCCCGTCTGGAATGGGGCGCGTTGGGTGGAAAGGCTGCCCGTTGACCGTTGGAGGAGTGTGTTCGGCTTCGGTTTCATGGTCATGTTCGCCGGGGAAGCGGCAGTCGAGGTCCACGGCATCGACGTGGTCCTATTGGCCTATGATCTTGGATGGGCGGAGACTTCTTGATCGCCTTGAGAAAGGGGCCGATCGTGCTGAGGCCCTTCATTACTGCCTCAAAACATTGTCGGGCTGCCTCTATGCACCGTTGAGGGTGACAGCACCTTCCCGCCTGGTGAAATACTTCACCTTAAGGTGGACCGTCGATGGCACTGCGGAGAGGTCTGCCAGGGTCGTCCTGCCTAAGATGCAGTTGTACAGTGATGGACACTCGACGACCAGGAATCAGATGTTGATCTCCATTGCTGTCTCATTTGTCCTGAAGGTGACCTTGAGTTCCACATATCCCCATGGTCTCGTTGTCGTCCCTTTGAACCCTTAGAGGTCGGAGCCGACATAAGGGGTTAGATTGGTCTCGTCGAGCTGCAACGTCGAGAACAGGTGGGTATACATGATATCCACTGAGCTTCCCTTGTCGACCAGGATACGGCGGACGTCGAAGTTTTCCATTTGTGCCCGGATCAGTAGGGGATGGCAGCGTTGGGGGCTCCCCTAGGAAGCTCCTCGAGGTAATACGTGATCGGGTTAGACCGACCGTGGAACTTGTCGAGGGTGCTCATCTTGCTGGAGCTGTTGCTCATCAGCTCGTCAAACTTCCTCTTCACGAACCCGATGGAGAGCTTGTTTGGGGCCCCGCCTAAGATGATCATCGCAATGGGAAAGTATTCCCACGGGCTGATGGGGCACATTGGTTCTTCGGGGAGGTAGTGCCCGGTAGGGAAGTCGTGTTCTCTTAGGGAGAACAAGTCTTCAGGCTGACTTATGTTGAGGGCCACGTGCAGCCCCGTGTTGTTGGCGGGTGGAGGAATGTCCTCGACCCTTTTGGCTTTGTGGGCCTCTTGTCGATGGGCATCTCCTTCCCTGGTGTACCTCCTCAAGTGTCCATCCTTGATGAGTATCTCGATTGCATCCTTGAGGTGGATGCAATCTTCGGTGACATATGTATGGCCGCAGTGGAAGCGGCAGTACTTGGACTTGTCCATGTTGGCTTTGAGGGGTGCTGGTTTAAGGAAACAGACACCTCCTCTTACGAACTCTGAGTTGGCGTACTCATCCAGGATGCGCTCGCTGGAAGCGATGAGGCCCGTGTACTCAGTGAACCGGCCTGCGGGACCCCTCTGTTCTCGGGGCTCCCAGGGACGATCATCTTGTTGTCGATCTCCCCTGCGCCGGGGGGCTGGTGCTTCTTCTTCCCGAGCTCCACGGGAAGCTTCGCGGTTACGAGAGTCCCGGGCCGAATTGGCAGCTTCAGTCTCTTCGTAACGGATGTATGCTCTGCCTTTCTCGAGGAAGGTCTGGAGGGAGGTTGGCCGGTGGATTGCCACGACCTCGTAAAATTTGGAGCTGCAGCGCTACCCTTGCTCCATGAGGTAACGCTTCATGTCGTCTGAAGTAGTTACCTGGACTTCCTCCGTCATGAATCTCTCGATGTAATTCCTAATAGATTCGTCTCGGGTTTGGATGATCGCGCCCAAGGAAGCCTCCATCTTTGGATGGTGCCGAGACATCGTGAAATGTTGTGAGAAGAGATCCTTCAGCATCCTCAACAACATGATGGACTCGGGCTCCAGGATCTTGTACCATGCCATGGCTCCCTTCCTCGGAGTCGTCGAGAAGAGCCTGCATTGGATGGCTCCTCGGACGTTCCGATAATCGAGCATGGCCTCGATGTCTTCCAGATGGTCGTCTGGGTCCGTCGTGCCATCGTAGGTGGAGAGCGTGGGCGGCTTCTCCATCCCGTGGGGCATGGGGGTCTCCATGATTTCTCGCGATAAGGGGGTCTGGTGATTGTCCTCGTCACTGCACAACCACTTTACTCTTATTTTTTTCCATTTTTTGATGGTTTCTCCGGTGGAGTTGATGAAGGTTTCGGGGAAGCTATGAAGTTTCCGGCGAATACGCCAAAACTTCTTTGAATTGATATTATTTTTGATGAAGCCCTCGGGGACCGGCGATGAAGCCCTCGAGGACGTAGAATGAGTGATTCGAGGACCTGATGAAGGTCCCGGGGAGTTGAGATGAGGATCCCAGGGACATAAGATGAATGTCTCAAGGACCTAATGAAGGTCTCGAGGACCGGGGATGGGATCCCCAGGGACATTATATAAAGGTCCCGGGGACCCGATTCTCGCCTGTCAAGGTGGGGGAGACCCTCCCGTAGAGGTGCCTGGTCGGGAAAATAGCAAGTGTATTACTTTTACTGATGCAGTAATAAGTAGGGTTATCCCCAGAATCGATCTCTCGAGGAATGCGTGCAATTGTAAGTACAAGTGTTGTTTCAATTAAACAAAAATATCCTTGGGGAGTTTTGTTTGATGGTTTTGAAATAATTATAGTGACAAAATGAAATAAGCAGAATAATAAAATTACTTTAACAATTGTGAGAAAATATGCTAGGAGAGGTGTATGAATTGATCAGTAAGAACCCTAAATTATTATCAACGAGACATGCCTCAAAACCTTAATTTTTACTGAACCTCAATAATATTTTTCTTAAATTCCTTAACCGAAAAACCTTTGAGATTCTTCCTTGACCCTAATTCCTTAGCTGTCAAGGAAGAACATCAAGCAATAATTCTGACAAGGTTTTTATCAATCACTACAGGATATCTCTATTCCTAGACAATATCTACCGTAATGTATTATGCAAAACAATAGATTGGTTTTTCAGGCCAAATCGCTAATCGTAAATCATTCCTAATTTGTACGATCGAAAAAGTATTAAATAATTTACATAACAAAATATTAAGGTACGAAAGCAAAGTCTCATTGAATAATTCAAAAGATGTTCATTACATAACAATTCAGGGATGCCCCCTAGCATTAGGGGGTTTAGCTATACATAATATTCAACAAAAACAAAATACAAAATAGAGACATTACAAGAATTGGTGATAAAAGTTGATCTTTAATTTCTTCCGATCATAAAAATCTCCTCCTTTCCAAATCCTCTAGAGCTCTCTTCTTCCTCTGTAATCTGTTCGTATGATCCAAAACCTCCTATTTTCTTCCAAAAATCAGGTCTTAATAGTATCAGATTATTCCTTCACATGCACAATGTCCAAAATACCCTTAATGAACTAACACATGCAAGACTTCAAAAAAATCAAAAATGTGTTCACGCTTTCCAACACGGGCCGTGTCATGTGACACGGGCACCTGTGTTGGCCCACTGGTTTTGTTAATTAAGTTGGCAGCTTCAGGCATGCTTACACGGGCAGTGTTAGGTGACACGGGCACCCATGTCATCCCACTGGTTGCTCAATTCAGCTTCTCTCCTCTTTCCATCCTGACACAGGTCGTGTCAAGTGACACGGGCACCCGTGTTAGGCCTCTGACTTTGAGAAAAATCTTTCCAAACTTAGCCGAATTCGCACCCATTCCTCGGAGCATTCACATGAACCTGAAAACACCAAAACTACCAGACAAAGACTTCAAAAGTATTTTATTTATCATAAATTTAAACTAAAGCAATGCAAGCAAACAAAATGCGAAAACTTAAATACTTAAAGGAAAGAAAAAAAGAAACAAACCAAAGTGTTACCGATTAAACGGAATTCTTGTTGAATAACTGACGGAAACTAAGTAGAATAGGTGACCGATCCTAACCCCAAACTTAGCTTATTGCTTGTCCTCAAGCAGTGTATGAGACAAAACGAGGTCACCTCAAAATTCCTTCTTACCATAATACAACCAATGTCTTTCGCAACTTGCTTTTCACCCTTTTGTCAAGTTTCCAATTTTCCCGATACAAGCTGTCCTCTGCACTTCCATATCAAAGTACTTCTTCACCTGCATGCTTTTCACACTTCTCACAAAATCTCTATGGGTTAAAGTGTTTTTCACTCATAATTCAGCATATGCAATACCAACTCTTAAATTTGAATAAATTCTACCTTCATTACACAGACAGATTACACATATTTTTTTAGGTCTTTGAGTTGTAACGAGGTTGAGGTATGGTGGGATAAACAAGGAAAATGATACACAAAGTTTTTGAGGCTCAACATTCATAATGTTATTTTTTTTCTATGTGCTTATTTTATTACTATGGGGATTCAATCACGCCTTTTATTTGTAACTCATCGACGCTTAGGCAAGTGCTTTTTCTTCTCTTTTTCCTATGAAGACATGTTAGTGTCTCCACATTTTCTTTTTCTCTCTTTTTTTAATGATATATTATTTTCCGCACTTGTCTTTCTTAATGTAAGCATACTACCCAAACTTAGAATTTTGCACAGATTCAACAACTACAACACGTATGTCAAGCAGGGTAGGGAGTGTTTGGCCATGGTTTAATATTGGTGGTTATCACAAACAAATGGATTCAGGCTCAACAAGGGGTAGCAATGGATAAACATAATTAAGGGAAGGCTTGAAAGGCTCAGGGTAATGTCGCACCTCAAAAAAATCTCGCAGAGATAATTCGGAGAAACAACCCTCGCGCTAAAGGTGCGGAATGCGGTTCGACAGAGTCGCCACCGAACTTTATTTATCCCAAATAAACAGGAAAGGAAAATATCGAGAAAACCTCTTAAGACGAATGGATAGGAATAGATTTGTCGCAACCGATATTATGGGTTCGAGAGTCGGTTACGCGAGGGGAAGGTATTAGCACCCCTCACGTCCGTTGTACTCAGCGGGAACCTCTTAGGGTATTTTATGATGGGCATTATCTAAGCTTGCTTGTTTTCTTCTCAAAGATAAATGTAAATCGGTAGGTTAATAGGATAAGGATGCTAAGGGAAATGGGTGGTTATAGGATAGGGCGCTCGCCAAGGATTGGGGCCCTTGTGCATACGTATGCTCATTCAGACGAGAATAAGAAATCAGAGTGTCGTAGTTCGACTACGGGAAAGGATGGGGGAAACAGAAGATGGAGGGAATTGTGAACGGAATAACAAAGAAAGATAGAAGTATGCTCTCTAAGATCATCGTAATCTTGTACCTACATATCTTACATTCAAAGAAATGAATGAAGAATCAGAGCGTCCGTAGTTCGTGGTAACGACCACGAAAAGACGAGGGGTTGAATTGACTTTGAAGTTTGGTTTGGGAACGAAAGATTGAGTGACTAACAACCCAAGAGGCGTGCCTCGAGAGCTGTCACTCTAGAATCCAAGGAATGCGAGATTCCAAGAACTCAGTTCTTTCGGGAGTTGACTGAATATGTTGAACATAATTGTTGAATGTTCTGAATTCGAAAGAGTGAATAAATAACAACTCAAGGGGTGTGCCTCGAGAGTTACTCATTCGAAGATTCAAGGAATGCTAGACTCCAAGAACATCCTTCTTTCATGAGTTTAATTACGAAATATGTTTGAATAAGAATTAGGTATTTTAAGACGAAAGGATGAATGAACGACAACCCAAAGTGTGCGCCTCAAGAGTCATTCACTCGAAGATCCAAGGAATGCGAGACTCCAAGAATCTTATTCTTTTGTTAATTATTTAAGAAAAGCGTATTTGAAACATATTGAATCGAATACGTTGCAAAAAGGGATGAACTGCAAGGCAAAAGGCACTCGGCTTACAACTTGGTTTTAGAATACCACTTGATGTTGGATCAAGGGTTTGACTTATATTATTTGCATGCAAAAATATGTGGGAATGGAAGTTGGTTTGAAAATGGAACCGACTTGACAACGAATCAAGGGTTAAGTTGTGAGAAACGATATTAGTCCCTGAGGGTGCCCCCAATATCGAAACCACGATGAAATGTGAAAGTGTGTGTAATAGGTTGATGGCGAACGCGTATAGCATTCGACTTACAACTGGTGTTTGAAAATGGCTCGATGACGAATCGAGAATTAGTTTGAAAATGGTTTAATCTACGCTAGACCCTAAGGG
This sequence comes from Lathyrus sativus, assembly GCA_963859935.3. Lineage (NCBI taxonomy): Eukaryota > Viridiplantae > Streptophyta > Magnoliopsida > Fabales > Fabaceae > Lathyrus > Lathyrus sativus. The sequence goes on along the minus strand of OZ012741.1, from coordinate 660,333,816 downwards.
TGCCCCTAGAAGATAACCACGATCAAAGCAATACGAAAACATACATTGAAGTGGGAAAGGGATACATGTGAGTTACACGGGATTGCACGAAGAATCAGGTTCAGATTGCATCAGTCTCGAATAATTCGTTGAAGTTTCTGAATGTAATAATTAAGTTGTTTCGGGTCATCCCTATTGGGCCTGGTTTTTGTTTCCGACCCAGTTGAGTGTGTAATGCAAACCTTATTTTGTTTATAAGGTTTTCTTCTGTGCTATAGTAACTTTTACCCTAGCTTTTACGAATTTTATTTTGCTTTCACATATTCCATGGAGAACTAATCCCGAGGGGAAATCTGCTGGTTTCGAATTCCGCAATCCTTTGAGTTTTTATTATAAATTCTGATTTAATTCAATTCCTTTCCGATTCATTTTATAATTTTCGTTTTCTTAATTCATTCTTATAGAATAGATTGGATTCAATTTGATTGATCTATGTTCCTTACCTTAATTGCGGTTAACTTAGTTTTTTCGTTAATTTGCGCCATCTTTAATCGTTTGCTTAATTCGGTGATTAGGAATATAAGTCGTGTAGTATTGTCGATGCTTGTTTGTCAATATTGCAATCGAATAGGGATTAGAACCGCTTAAAAAATTGGAATTATAATGACCGATGATAAGTTGGGAGTCGAATCGGTAGATTAAACTGTTTTAATCACTTATTTTAATAATAACTTATTTTACCGTTTATTTTCTTAATCGAATTTTAAATCAAAACACCCCCCCCCATAATCGTTTGCAATTGGTTATTTCATCAACAAGAATCCTTGTGAATTGACATCTGAGTTATTGTCGCTTTACTACGTTTTTTTTTCAAATTACTCGTTTTTGATCCGCGCGTGACAGCGGATCAAATTGGCGCTGTTGCTGGGGATTCTTGTCAATTTAGCCAATAGTTTAGTTTTAGGTATTGTTTGTTTTAATTTTCTGCATTTTTGTGTATTTTCTTGCATTTTCACGTTTGGGCGTCCCGTTTCGCCCGTTTTGCGTCCGACCTAGTAAAAAAAACCTGGTTTTGAGGAAATCGCCTCCTTTCTGAGTTCTCTTTCGTGCACTTGAAGCATAAAAATCGTGCGATCAATTGTCCTGTACTCTAAAAGAGTTACGGGAGTTTGGCCCTCAAATCGCCAAATTCCTCTTTTTTTCTATTTTTAATTAATTTGTTACTGTTTTCATAGTCTCGAAAAAATCCAAAAAATTTTCCAAAATTCTCATTTGACCTAATTAGGTTAAATTTTGTGTTTTTAGATATTTTCAATTTTATTTTAACCATCTCCCTTCTTTGATTTTGATTATGACTTTATAGGGATATTGTGGGAATTATCAGATTTGTTGCTGCATTGGTAGTCCTGACCACTAGAGCTTCCTGTTTTGACCTGGTTGATTTTGATTTTGAGATGGAGAGAATCTTACACACACGCCTTAGAGATAATCAAGTCGGCCTTAGTTCACCATCTCTTGACGATTGTGATCCTAAATTTACTTTCGAAAATAACATGGTTGAACAGCGGACACTAAGAGAGCTTGTTGCTCCTGATGTTAACTATAACAGTTTATATATTGAATATGTTGACCTTGTTGTTCCTTTTGAGTTAAAATCTGGACTAATACATTTGTTGCCGATATTTAGTGGTCTTGCAGGTGAGGATCCACACAAGCATCTTAAAGAATTTCAGATTGTTTGTTCAACCCCACTTAGGCCTGAAGGAATTACGGAAGACACATAAAGCTAAGAGCCTTTCCGTTTTCTCTACAAGGAGCAGCCAAAGACTGGTTGTATTATCTTGAGCCGAATTCTATTGCTACTTGGAATGATTTGAAGAAGGTATTCCTAGAAAGATATTTTCCTGCATCCAGAGCCGCCTCGATACGGAAAGACATTTGTGGTATTAGACAACAGGATAATAAATCATTGGTTGAGTATTAGAGAGATTCAAACAACTAGTTTCGAGTTGTCCACAACACCGGGTCACCGAGCAATTATTGATTCAGTATTTCTATGAAGGATTAAAACCAATGGGTAGGAATATTCTAGATGCTGCTAGTGGTGGATCACTTGTTGATAAGACTCCAGCCGCTGCCAAGGCTCTGATTGAGAACATGTCGCTTAACTCCCAATAATTCACAACAAGAGAAAAATATGTTCAAATAAAAGGTGTGAATGAGGTTCACGTTTCTTCTCATGTTTCTCATTCCAACAAAGCCTTCAAAAATAGAATGAATGGGCTGACCGAATTAGTGAAACAATTGGTAGTGGTAGGTAAAGCTCAAGTAGCCCAACAAGCCCAAACAAAAAGATTATGTGGTATTTGTACTTCTTCTGATCATCCTACTGATACATGTCCTATCCTACAAGATGAAAAACCTACTGAATTACCTCAAGCATATGCTGCAGCCCTTTACAATCAAGGTAACAATCAAAATAGATACGACATTCCTGACTTGCCTACTAATAAATACCATCCAAATTGGAGGAACCCTCCAAACCTCCAATATGGAAACCAGCCCTCCAACCAAAAACACTATCCCAACCAACAACAATTGATGCTACCCTTGCCACCACCATAAAATCCTCCACAAGCTGCAACCACTGTTGCCCTAGCTTCTGGTCCTTCATTAGAGGATATTGTTAAGCAATTGGCTACCAATAACCTCTAATTACAACAACGGACAGAGTCCACCATCCAAGCCTTGCAAATACAAATAGGACAACTTGCTTCTTCAGTTAATGGTATTCAGTAAGCACAAGGATCCAACCAACTACCCTCTCAAACCGTGGTGAATCCTAAAGGTCCTAATGTGAGTGCAATAACCTTGCGATCCAGAAAAGTTACAGATTCTGCCCCGAAAAAAATGAGGAAATTGTTGAGCTTGAACCTTCTGTTCTTGAGGAAAAACAGTATGTACCTCGGATACCTTACCCTCGCCGAGTGCAGAAAAATAAGAACATTCTTGAGGAAGACAAAGAGAAAGAGATTTTGGATGTGTTTAAAAAAGTGGCGGTAAACATTCCGCTTCTTGATGTAATCAAGAAGATTCTAAAATATGCAAAGTTTCTTAAGGATTTATGTACTCATAAAAGGAGATTGAAAGGGAATGAGAGGGAATATAGGAAGGAATATTTCTACCTTCATCCAATCTAATGATACAGCTGATCAAGTTTGATCATTAAGCTGGCAGATAGAAGCAATGTCCGTCCCGCCGGAGTCGTGGAAGATGTCCTCGTGCAAGTTAATGACTTGATTTTTCCTGCAGATTTTTATATTCTTGACATGGAAGGAGAAACAAAGTCAAACAAGGCACCCATTATTCTCGGCAAACCATTTATGAAAACGGTAAAGACGAAAATCGATGTTGATGATGGCACGATGTCCATGGAGTTTGGTGATATTATCGCAAAATTTAACATATTTGATGCATTGAAGCATCCCATGGAAGAGCATTTGGTATTTCACATTGAGTTACTTTCTGACTTAGTAGATGATACATATCCCGAGTTTTTATCTGATTTTCTGTCTTTACTAGACTATGATGATACTTTCTCCTATGATGTATGCACTAACACTAATGTTTGATCTATTTGTGCCTAGATAAATGTTGCATTGCAGGCTGATATTTTGCAGGTGGATAAGGTTACCGATGAAGTGGTTTATGCGGCTGAGGCTCTAGATGCCCCTGTTGCCCCGACCATCCCATCCATTAAGCAGCTACCTTCTTTAAACCTCAAACCTCTCCCAAAAATATCAAATATGCCTACTTAGACATAAATGATAAGCTTTTGGTTATAATTTCAGCTAACCTTGATCTCGATTAAGAAAGTAGGCTTTTGCAGGTTTTAAAGAGGCACAAAAAGGCAATAGGGTGGACCTTGGCGGACATTCCTGGTATTAGCCCTTCCAGGTGCATGCATCGGATTCTGCTTGAAGAAGGAGCTAAGGTAGTGAGGCAGCCCCAAAGGAGGCTTAAACCTTTAATTCTTGATGTGGTGAAGAAAGAGGTAAGCAAACTGTTATAAGCATGTATCATATATCCTATCTCTGACAGTAACTGGGTGAGCCCAGTGCAGGTTGTACCAAAGAAATCTGGACTCACTGTGATAAAAAACGAAAAGAATGAACTTGTTCCCACTAGAGTTCAGAATAGCTAGAGGGTTTGTATTGATTATAGGAGATTGAACTAGACGACTAGAAAAGATCACTTTCCTTTTTCGTTCATTGATCAAATACTCGAACGGCTCGCAGGTAAATCACATTATTGTTTTCTTGATGGTTTTTCAGGTTATTTACATATTCATATTGCACCTGAAGATCAAGAAAAGACCACTTTCACGTGCCCTTTTGGTACATTTGCTTACAGAAGGATGCCTTTTGGCCTTTGCAATGCTCCTGACACTTTCCAGCAATACATGATTAGCATTTTCTCTGATTTTATTGAAAATTGCATGGAAGTGTTTATGGATGATTTCACTGTTTATGGTCCTTCTTTTGATGCATGTTTGAACAGTTTGAATATGGTTTTAGAGAGATGCATCGAAACTGACCTTGTTTTAAATTATGAAAAATGTAACTTTATGGTTGAGCAGGGAATTGTTTTAGGACACATAATTTCTGAAAAAGGAACTTCAGTAGACCCTACTAAGATTTATGTGACTTCTAGATTGCCTTACCCATCTTGCATTTGCGAGATTCGTTCTTTTCTTGGTCATGCAGGTTTTTACAGGAGTTTCATAAAGAACTTCAGCAAGATAGCTCTTCCACTTTCAAACTTGTTGAAGAACAACGTGACCTTCAATTTTGATGAGAAATGTAAGCAGTCGTTTGATTTCTTGAAGAAAGTATTGACCTTCGCCCCCATCATATAGCCTCCTGATTGGAACCGTCCTTTTGAGATTATGTGTGATGCATCTAACTATGCAGTTGGAGCGGTCCTTGTGCAAAGGGTGGATAAGGCTTCCCATGTTATTACTATGCTTCTAGGACTTTAGATTTTGCACAAGCTAATTACACACCACTGAAAAGGAACTTTTAGCGATTGTTTTTGCTCTTGACAAGTTTAGACAATATTTGTTAGGTTCCAAGGTTGTTGTTTTTACTGACCATGCAGCTTTGAAGTACCTTTTAAAGAAACCAGAAGCAAAACCAAGATTAATTCGGTGCATGTTGTTGATCCAAGAGTTTAATGTAGAGATTAAGGACAAAAATGGAGTCGAGAACCTAGTAGTTGACCCCTTGAGCAGAATAGAGCAGGATGCAGATCCTTCTCCCATTTAGGATGACTTTCCTGATGAGCAGTTGCTACTTTTATAGGGAGTTACTCCTTGGTTTGTTGGTATTGTTAATTATCTTATTGCTGGTATTTTTCCTGCAGGTGCATATAAGGCACAAATTCACAAGCTCAAGAGTGATGCCAAATACTATGTGTGGGATGATCCTTATCTTTGGAAGTTTGGTAGTGATCAGGTTATTAGGAGGTGTGTCCCCGACTATGAGATTGAATAAATTTTGAATTTTTCTCATGCCACTCAAGTAGGGGGACACTTTGGCCCGCAGCGGACTGCAAGAAAAGTCCTTGACTCAAGTTTCTATTGGCCCACTATTTTTAAAGATGCTTATAAGACCTACCGCACTTGTAAAGAGTGCCAGATAGCAGGTACAACCATCACTCGTAAGAGTGAGATGCCTCAACAATCTATGCTTTTTGTGAGGTGTTTAATGTATGGGGAATCGACTTCATGGGTCCCTTTCTTGTATCATTTGGTTTTCTCTATATTTTACTTGCTGTCGATTATGTTTCAAAGTGGGTGGAAGTTATTCCCACTAGGACTAATGATACTAGAGTTGTTGCAGATTTTGTCAAGTCTAATATCTTTTGCAGGTACGAAATACCACGAGCTATCATAAGTGACCAAGGCACTCATTTATGTAACTGCACCATGGAAGCTTTGCTTCGGAAGTATGGAGTTATGCATAGAGTCTCTACTGCATATCATCCAAAAACTAATGGGCAAGTTGAGATCTCTAACAGGGAGATCAAACAGATTCTAGAGAAAATGGTGCAACCAAACAGGAAGGATTGGAGTCGTCATCTAGAAGATGCACTCTGGGCTCAAAGAACAGCTTTCAAGACACCAATAAGGATGTCTCCCTGTCGACTTGTTTTTGGTAAGGCATGTCATCTTCCTATTGAGATAGAACACCGTGCTTATTGAGCGGTAAAAAGTTGTAATCTGGATATGCAACAAGCAGGTATTCAAAGGGAACTCCAATTACAACAACTTGAAGAGCTTAGGCTAGAAGCTTATGAAAGCTTTAGAATTTATAAAGAGAAAATCAAACACTTTCATGATAAAATGATTTCTAGGAAGGAATTCTTTGTGGGCCAACAGGTTTTACTGTTTAACTCTTGCCTTAAGCTTATGGCTGGGAAACTTCGATCCAAATGGATTGGCCCTTTTACTGTTACTAGTGTTTTCCCCCATGGTGCAGTAGAAATTAAAAGTGTAGCTACTAACAAGGTTCTCGAGGTCAATGGGCAGCGGCTGAAGCTATTCCATGAAAGTTCAGTACCTGAAGATGCTACCATATAAGAGTTTTCTTTGGAAGCACCCAACTACACTGCAATCTGACCAGGGAGCACCATTTCCTTTCTCTCACTCATACTTTATATTTATGTCCTTTCATTGAGAACAATGCATATTTTAAGTGTGGGAGAGGGAACCATTTCTTTATTTTGTTTTCTTTGTTTTGTTTTAAATTTTCTTTTGTTTTAGTTTTGTTATCTTAATTTAAAAAAAAAATTTTACTTAGAAACAAAATGCATCTTTTGAAATTTTTAGGCTATAGATTAATTTGAGGTTAGGTTGTGGAAACTTGGGAAAAATTCATAAGATCGGTATCGTTTTAACACCTTAAGTCTCCCGAGTATGGAAATTGATTTAAATACTTGTTATGACATAGCCTTGAGTTCTCATCCTTTAATAACTCTTAAGTAGTTTATCTAGCACCATCTAGAAATCACACACTAAGTAATTAAGTTGATGCAAATAAGTGAATGATCTCGTGCTTAATCAGAAATCTAAATAGGAATCCACCTTTTAAGTTAGGTGACCCTCACCCGGTCACTTAGGCTAACGGTTGTGAAACCTTAAAAAAAAAAATTGGTTAATTTTGAATTGTTGAAAATATATGGATCATAGTCACCAACAAGCTTATTTACCATGTGTGTGAATAGATAAAGGGTTTAATGTGATTGCATTAAAATGAAAGAGAGTAAAAAGTAGGATGAGTAAGTTAGACTTAAGTATAATAACATGGTTTGGATTGGTTTGTATAGAAGGGAGCTTTATGACCGCATAATTACGGATTTGTGTTCTTACGATATCCTTAGTGTGAAAACTTAGTACCTATCGATGCAATCTCGACCGAAGAAGAGTTTACAGCCTAGAATGAGTATCTAAATGCTTTTGTTTTTCAGAGTCTTAATAATATTTTGCTCGGAGTGCAAAAGTTCAAGTGTGGGAGAATTTGATCAGTGCATTTTGATGCACCTTCCTTTATGTTTATACTTAAGCATTTCTATAATTTGGTTTGTTTATTTTTCTATTTTATGATGTTTTTAGAATTCAATTTATTTTCAGCCTTATTTGATTTTCGTTTGTTATTTTCAGCATTAGCAGCTTTTAATAAAAAATTCATAACTTGAGCTACAAGAATCGGATCGAGGCATTCTACCAGTCGTTGGAAAGCTAAGAAAAAGATCTACAACTTTCATGTTGAACTGATTTGGATTTCATGAGTCTAGAATAATTCGTTGTAGTTTATGACTGTAATAATTAAGTTGTTTCGGATCATCCCTATTGGGTCTGGTTTATGTTTCCGACCCAGTTGAGTGTGTAATGCAAACTTTATTTGGTTTATAAGGTTTGCTGCCGTGCTACACTAACTTTTACCCTAGCTTTTACGAATTTTATTTTGCTTTTATATATTCCATGGCAAACTAATCTCGAGGAAAAATCTGTCGGTTTCGAATTCCGTAATCCTTTGAGGTTTTATTATAAATTCTGATTTAATTCAATTCCTTTCCAATTCATTTTATAACTTTAGCTTGCTTAATTCATTTTTATAGAATAGATTGGATTCAATTCGATTGATCTATGTTCCTTACCTTAATCGCGGTTAACTTAGCTTTTTCGTTAATTTGCCCCATCTTTAGCCGTTTGCTTAATTCGGTGAACCGTTTGCTTAATTCAGTGATTAGGAATATAAGTCGTGTAGTATTGTTGACGCTTGTTTGTCAATATTGCAATCGAATAGGGATTGAAACTGCTTAGGGAATTAGAATTATAATGACCGATGATAAGTTGGGAGTCGAACCGGTAGATTAACCTGTTTTAATCACTTATTTTAATAATCACTTATTTTATCGTTTATTTTCTTAATTGAATTCTAAATCAAAACAACCCCCCATAATCATTTTCAATTGGTTATTTCATCAACAAGAATCCTTGTGAATCGACATCTGAGTTATTGTCGCTTTACTACGTTTTTTTCTCCAAATTACTCTTTTTGATCCGCGCGCGACAGTGACTCAATCATTTTCCGATTAAATCATGTCGCACGGACAAAAGAAGGGTGGGATCTCGTCTTAATCACAAACTTGTGTTAATTAATCGAGGGAAACCTCTCACGATCCCAAAGTGTAGAAAAATGATCAAAATGATCATTTTCTACAGATTTGAAATAATGAAGGTTATCAACCTCGAGAATTAACATTCGTGAATCGAAAGACTTCATAGATAGAGAAAAATGAAATAAAATCTAAATGGAGAAGAAAATGAGAATATAAAAAGAAAATGGTCTCAGGTTAGTCACTAGTTATCAATAGTTTGACTAACGGTGACTTTGTTTGTTTCGTCATTGACCGAAAACGATAAAAAATGGATAAAATCGGAAATGAAAGGTGAAAAGAAAATTGGTCTTGGATTTATTATTATTTATCAATAATTCTTCTCGACCGATGGTTAGAATGAATAAAATCGGAAATGAAAATCAATTAAAGGTATAACCAAAATATCCAACAAAGAATGTTAACAAAAAACTAAATGAGATAATTTAGTAAAAATAATCAACAAAAATTGAAAATGAATAACAAATTTAACATGGTATTTAAACTAACAAATCACAAAATTAACAAAAGGGGGGTAGTGTGCTGGATTAAAGGGGTAAGAATAAGAAACCAAAGTGGGCTTCTAAGCCCACAACTCAGCACAAAAACAAAACTTCTAACAATAATAGGAAAGGAGGAGACGACAGCCACGCTCCATCATCAGCTCAAAACCCACAATCTGATTTTTACTTTAAAAAAACGGTAAAATACATTGTGTAAAACTATCCATTTACACGCATTAAGTTGTGGAGTCATCCTTAAATCAAACGTCTTGCTCAAGAGAAGAAACGAGATATCCTCCATCATCGAGCCTCACAATCGGAAACGACCGAAACCAACACGAGAAGCAACAACAGTAATAACATCAGCAAATCCAACCGACCTTCTTTGCTCGATCTCACTCTATCTCGGCCTCTCCCGCTTGTTTAGGTCTGGTTTTTTAAGTTTGGTGATTTGAGTTTTAAAGATTTCTCTTCATCCTTATTCTCTCTTCTGATCTGGAGACATGATTTGGTGTTGTTGGTGGTTTGAAGGGGTTCTGTTTGGATTTGGTTTTGTGGGTTAGGTTATACTGTTGATTGAGGTTTGTGAAGCATGATTAATTTGAAGAAGGGTGGATGGATTGAAGGTTTAAAGGAGGGATGAAGAGGGGTGAAAAAGATTTGTTGAAGGTTTATCCGAGAGATTATTTTGCAGGTTTAAGGTTTAGAAAGGAATGAAGGAAGTCCTGTGAGATTTCAAGATTCCACCCACACAAAAAAAACCTCTCTCAACGAAGAAGATAAGTGTTAACTTATAGTAGGCATTGTGAGGGGTGTTTTGGGAATGACGACAATGATGAGTTATGTAAAACAGTTTTGTTACCGCGTTTTTTTTTTTTGCGAAATTTCTGGTGAGGTTTGTGTGTACGGATTGGTGTAGTGGCTGTTTTCATTTGCATGCAGTGGTATCGTGTGGGGTCAGATTGAAGGTTAGCTGTGAATGCGTTGAAGTAAGAACTGGTGCGATGCGTGAATGGTTTACTGGTTTTAATTTGTTGTTGTTTCAACTTTTTCAGGTTAAAATCATAGATTATGGTTTTGCAAAAACCGAATAAGAGGCTTTGAAACATCTCGTAGTCGGTTCTACGTCCAGGGAATGTTCCTTTCATTTGACGATATGAGTCGTGATTCCGTCAATTTATTTCCTTTTTGTTAATTTTTTTTTTCCTTTTTGTCAATTTCTTTCCAAATATGAGTCGCGTGGTTTCCCATGTGCTTGTCTAATTTAAAATAAGGTGAAACTTGATAGCTCAATACGTATGGGTGAGGTTCACAGGAACTGGAAAAAGATTAGGTTTGATGATGATGGTGTGATGAAGGAAGATAAAATTGAATATCTCTATCTTGACTGAATGAGAAGTGATACTAGAGAGATTTTTAAAATTCTATGGCAACATAAAACTCCACATCAAAGAGCAACTGAGGAAGATTGTTTATTCTAAAACCACATATTTGGTAAAACCAACATTAAGTGACAATTCAATGATGCGGTCTTCTTCCTATTTTGAACAAGATGACAAACTTTGTCTAGATTCTCCAACTTCATAATCTCAAAAAAGTCGGGAGCTCACATTACCAAACAATCTCCTTCGCCACCTTTATCCAAAGTGCTATACATTAAGGAAATGATGGTTTTTATGTAAAAATACATTGAACGAATTTTCAGTGTTGAAGGTGACATTAACTAAAGTTATCGAGTTGTTTCATCTTAACTCGGAAAGAAGAGAAGATCCATACATTTGTGTGGAAACAACTTATCAAAAAGTTGAAGGCGTATAAAGAATCATACACATGGTTATACGGGAAAAAACATTTTGATGCAATTCATGAAATTTTTATTCCTTGCATTAGCGGTATGACACCAGAGAAAAAATGGACGCCCTTCCCTGAAATATGTCATCTTATAGCAAGTGTGTATAATATGGTGTGTATTGATCTGACAAGATACAGGTTCGAGGAAACATTTTTTCCACTGCAAACTATCCTACCTAAAAATCTAACTGATCGTATTATGTGTATTAGATGACTTTCAAAATCACGATATTTTGTTTAAGTTTATTTGAAATCGGAATGCCATATACCATTGGCATTACCAGAGTGGACAATTCATTCAACAAGGAAAGCTAAAACTTGGCCGAATTATTTTTTGGATAGGATGCAAGAATTCACCATGTTGAGCGAGATTCGAAAGAGAATCAAATAAATATAAGTCAGAGACAAAACCACCCATAAATATAGATTTCTTAGACTATGACATGCGTTTTGATTCATTTTAATTTTTATTCAACGATGTATTTATGTGGTTTGTGAGATATTGGATCGAACTCTAGTATGGTCGAAGGGTAGCTTCTGGTTCGACGAGAATTAAGCATGAGGTCGAAGTATGTTCGCATGCTGATGTCAGAGTAATGCATGTTGTAGTCGAAGTTTGTTCTAACATGTATTAGTCAATATTGTTAGGGTTGTTAGCATGTTGAATTGGGTCTTGCTTGTAAGCCCAGTTGTTTAAGTTAGTTTGTACCATAAGTTAGCTTATAATGGGTAATTGTTAAAAAAAACCATTAGATTAGTGTGCTATTTTTTCTTATAAATAGGATGCTAGAATCTCAATCTTAAAATAAGGAAAAATAGGAAGATAAAATCCTAATTTCAAGAGAGAGAGAGAGAGAGGTTATTTTGTTATCCTTGTATACTTGTAATCTTGTTCTAAGAGTAAGAAAAGAATAACAGTTTATAACCAATCCTTGTTGTTCCTTGTTGTTTTACCTTGTTTTCTTTGTTAACCTTAGCCCTTGTATGTTTCTTGATCATAAAAAAGCCATTTTATACTTTGTTTAAAGGTATCCAATTCATAACAAATTGGTGTCGTGAGTGTGGAGGATATTCCTTCAACAAAGTATGAGATTGAAAAGTTCACCGGAGTGAACGACTTCGGTATGTGTCGCTTGAAGATGAAAGCTCTAGTTGTTCAGTAGGGTTGTTTGGAAGCGTTGAAGGGAGAGGCAGCCATGGGCGCTGCGTTAACGGCAAAAGAAAAGACGGGCATGATCGAGAAAGCCCACAACGCAATATTGTTGAGTTTTAGTGATAAGGTTCTTTGACAGGTATCAAAGGAGACTACAACATCAGGATTATGGATGAAACTTGAAAGTTTGCACATGACCAAATCTCTGGTGAATCGACTCTACCTGAAGTAAGCTTTATATTTATTCAAGATGAGTGAAGACAAAGTGTTGGCTGAGCAGTTGGAATATGTTCAACAAGCTTATTCTTGATCTTGAAAATATTGATGTGAAGATCGATGATGAAGATCAAGCATTGTTGTTGCTGTGTGCTTTTCCCAGAACACATGTTCACTTCAAAGAAACTCTCTTGTATGGAAGGGAGCCACTGGCCTTTGAAGAAATTCAACCAGCCTTGTATTCTAAGGACTTGAATGAATGAAAGGAGCATAAACCTTCGACGGTGGGAGAAGGTTTGGCTGTTAAGGGAAAAGTCTTGCGAAAGGATGGTAAGTTCGACAAGAAGAAAGGTAAAAGTCAACAGAAGTCTTATAGTGGCGAAACATCTGGTATTTGATGTTATCAATGTAAGAAGGAGGGCCACATAAGAAAGGTGTGCCCTGAATGCCTAAAAGATCATGGACGTAATGGCAACGTAACCATTGTTCAAGATGACTTCGACTCATCTGATGTTCTTGTGGTTTCAAGTAGTGACTCGAGGAAAGAGTGGATTATGGATTCAGGTTGTACTTGGCACATGACTCCAAACAGAGAAGTGTTCGAGGAGCTATGTGATCAAGATGGTGGATCTGTGCTGTTAGGAAACAACAAATCTTGCAAAATTGCAGGTATTGGATCTGTGAGATTCAAGCTTCATGATGAGTCAATAAGGTTATTGGTTAAAGTCAGGTACGTACCTGACTTGAAGAGAAATTTGATTTCTCTTGGTGAATTCGACAGAAAGGGATAGGTTTTTCAAGGAGAGAAAAGTATCCTAAGAGTCATGAAGGGGTCGAAGGAACTCTTTAGAGGCATGAAGAAACAAGGCTTGTATACCCTTAAGGCTGAGGTTGTAAGTGGTTCGACAAATGTTGCATCCATAAAACATGTGTCGAAGACAGAATTATGGCACATGAGATTGGGTCATGTCAGCGAAAAAGGTCAGGTCAAATTGGGGAAGCAGAACCTGCTAGGAGGTGACAAATTCGAAAAGTTGGAGTTTTATGAATCTTGTGTATTTGGTAAATCCTGTAGAGTGAAGTTTAACGAAGACAAGCAAAAAACACATGGATCTCTGGATTAATTCATGTTGATCTTTGGGGGCCTGTAAGGAATCCTTCACACTCAGGTGCGAGGTATTTTCTATCCATCGTTCATGACTATTCCAGAAAGTTATGGGTATTCATTCAGAAGACGAAGGATGAAACTTTTGAGAATTTCAAAAGTTGGAAGATTTTGGTCAAAACTCAAACTGGAAGAAAGGTTAAGAGGTTGAGAACCGACAATGGCCTCAAATTCTGCAACGAAGCATTCGACAGTTACTGTGTTGAGTTTGGGATTGCAAGGCATAAGACTGTAGCAGGTACACCTCAACAAAATGGCTTAGCTGAGAGATTCAATCGAACAATCCTTAAAAGGGTTAGATGCATGTTGGTTAGTGTTGGATTGAAGAAGGTGTTTTGGACGGAAGCTGTTTTGACAACAGCTTACCTGATAAACAAATGTCCCTCGACTGCATTGGGAATGAAGACACATGAAAAAGTTTGGTCGGGACATCCACCTAGTCTCGACAGACTGAAAGTATTTGGCTGTGTGGCCTATGCACATATTAGGCAAGACAAGGTCGAACCTAGAGCTCTAAAATGCATGTTCATGGGATACCCTGAAGGAGTCAATGCTTATAGGCTATGGTGCCTACAGCCAGGTCGCAAGAGGTGTATCATCAGTTGAGATGTAGTTTTCAATGAAGCATAGATGGCTTTCAAGAAAACTGATGATGTTGGCGAAGAGCTGGAACAAGGAGAGATTCATGTTAAGGTGGGGCACGTTGATGCTGAATTGCGTACCCCATATGAAGTCGAAGAAGATGCAGAAGATGTTGTCGAAGATGAGGAGACTGATAATGACTACCTGCTAGCAAGATACAGGTCGAGGAGAGTCATCAAGCCACCTCAGAGACTTGGGTATGCAGATCCTATAGCTTATGCCTTAATCTCTGCAAGTGAGGTTCTAGACGAAGAACCTAGAGACTATAAGGAAGTTATGAGGAGTTGAAAGAAGACTGAATGGCTGAAGGGTATGTCGAAAAAGGGAAGGAAGATTATGTGTGCAAGCTGAATAGATCCTTATATGGACTGAAACAATCTCCTCGACAATGGAATAGGAGATTCGACAAGTTCATGGCACACATAAGTTTCATCAGAAGTCGGTTCGACCACTATGTTTACTTCAGATTTCGACTAGGTAATTCATTTGTTATTTTGTTGCTCTATATGGATGATATTCTAATAGAAAGCAACAATGTCGAAGATGTAATGAGGGTGAAGAATGAACTCAATAAGGAGTTTGACATGAAGGATCTGGGAGCTGCGTCCAGGATTCTTGGGATTGACATCCAAAGAGATAGAAAGCAGTCGAAATTATACTTATCTCAAGAGGCATACCTACGGAAGGTCCTCAAAATTTTTGGTATGTCGATCTCAAAGCCTGTTGTGACTCCGACAAACCCTTAATTCAAGCTGAGTATAGATCAGTGTCCCAACATTAATGTTGAAAGAACTTATATGAATATCATTCCATATGCTAATATAGTGGGTTCTTTGGTGTATGTTATGGTTTGTACTAGACCCGACATAACATATGCAGTAAGTCTTGTAAGCAGGTACATGGCGAATCTTGGAAAGGCTCACTGACAAGTATTGGAGTGGATTCTAAGGTACATAAATGGATCTCTGAATAGAGTCCTAATTTATGGTGGAGCCTCGGGTGAAGATAGTAAAGCAGCAATCGAAGGATATGTCGACTCTGATTATGTAGGTTGTATGGATTCCAGAAAATCTATTTTTGGATATGTGCTCACTATGTTTGGAATAACAATCAGTTGGAAAGCAACACTTCAGAAGGTCTTTGCCTTATCAACCACTGAAACAGAGTATATTTCCTTAATTGAAGCTGTGAAGGAAGCATTGTGGCTTGAAGGTTTTGCAAAGGAGCTGAAACTTCAAGGTCGAGTTATCACTGTTAAATGTGATAATCAAAGTGCAATACACCTGTCGAAGAATTCAGCCTATCATGAGTAACCAAGAACATTGATATAAGGTTGTATTTTGTCAGATGGGTAATCAAGCGTGGAGAAGTCCAAGTGCTGAAGGTTTCGACAGATCATAATGCTGCTGATATGATCACCAAGACGTTGTCCAGTTGCAAGTTTTTCCACTGTATGCAGTTGATAAAGCTGCATGAGGAAAGCTAGTTTCTTGATGTTATAGAGTTTGTTCCAAGGTGGAGATTTATGAGATATTGGATCGAACTCTAGTATGGTCGAAGGCTAGCTTCTGGTTCGATAGGAATTAAGCATGAGGTCGAAGTATGTTTGCAAGCTGCTGTCAGAGTAATGCATGTTGTAGTCGAAGTTTGTTCTAACATGCATTAGTCAATATTGCTAGGGTTGTTAAGTTAACTTGTACCCTAAGTGAGCTTGTAATGGGTAATTGTTAAAAAAATCCATTAGGTTAGTGTGCTATTTTTTCTTATAAATAGGATGCTAGTTTTTCAATCTTAGAATAAGGAAAAATAGGAAGATAAAATCCTAATTTCAAGAGAGAGAGAGGTTATTTTGTTATTCTTGTATACTTGTAATCTTGTTCTAAGAGTAAGGAAAGAATAACAGTTTATAACCAATCCTTGTTGTTCCTTGTTTTACCTTGTTTTCTTTGTTAACCTTAATCCTTGTGTGTTTCTTGATCATAAAGAAACCGTTTATACTTTGTTAAAAGGTATCTGATTCACAACATGGTTAGACATGTTTTGTATGTAATCTTGGATTATATTAATTATGTCAAATATATACACTTTCATAGATTTTAATATATGTTACGTTTTCTCTAAATTTTCTCAAATTTTGTTTCTATAACAAGTTCTGTTTTCTAAAATGACTTTTTGGTGAATCCAGAAATACATATTAGGATGCATCCCAAAGGTTTTTTAAAAAATAAGAACAAAAATTTATGCGAAAATACATTTTCGGATTCACCATAATTTCACAAAACAAAACATGATGTATCCGGTAGTACATCTCTTGAATATCTCCTGAGACATAATTGCGCTTCTAAGACCCATATTGATCTAAAACTTGCATGAACATGAGTCACTTATCTCATCTTTTTAACAAAATCACATCACACCAGAATGAGCATATATTGGTATGTCGTAGTTGTCTACTTCAACGACATGAAGACCTCACTTGAATTTAGGGTCATAGAGTTCACCTCTCTTGTAGATCTGAAATTCATATTAGAGAATCTTCTACAATACTCAAACAATAAAAAAGTTGTGAAACTCGAATACCATTCACCCTCGATTGACAATGAAGAGAAGACTTAGTTCATCAAATTTGAGTTGAAGATGAATGGAGATTTAAAGTTTATGTGGAGCAAACTTCATTGTTATGAAACAAAAGTTCCGATCTAGCAGGATGCGAAGATTGCGATATCGACCAAAAATATTATGAAAATGTTGAAACGTCTTACTTGATCATGAAATGTATTCGATGTTAATTTATCTATGTAATATTTCGTTTTTTTATGTATGTCATAACAATTATCAATGTTAATTTATCTCTATTTCTACATCTGTTTCGTTTATATATTTGTTTCTGATTTAGTATATTTCGAAAATACACTTATAAATTTGTTTTCAAATTATTTTTTGTCATAAAATTGAGACCTATTCCGATTACTAACAAATTGTTTGTAAATAAAGTGCGTTTCATAAATATATTTTTGAATTAAAGAAATAGTTTTAATTTTTTACTAGGATCAGAAAGCAATCCTTAAAAAAAAACTCCAAATCTTATATTCATAGAATCATTTGAAAGAGATGCATTTTGCTGATGCAACCTACAATGCACATTTTAACATAGGATTGTACATTCCATGTATTTCTCACAAAATTTTATGAAAGTATGAAAATGTTCCTATTTTTTCAACGCATTCTTTACAATGATATTCATATAGCCTCACCCATTGAAAGATCAAAATTTTGACACACTATCTAGAAGTTAACATCCAAAGCTTAACTTTATAAAACATGCATTAGCATTCCTCTCACTGTTTAGTACCCGAATTTAAAAATTTTCAAAACTTTCGTATTTCAAATTCATTTTCTTTATCACTTCAACCATTTTCTCTAAAGTCTTTTTCAATCACAACCCTAACTCATTCAATCTCACTTCATACTCTATTAATCAATTTTAGACATGTTTCGCATTCTGTTGTCACAATTAACGAATAAATGGTGACAAACTTCTTACTTCCTTACATTATATCTAGTAAAATAAATATTTTTTTTTCTGAATTAATATACATTTTTATTTCCGACTATTTGGGACAAATTCAAAAAAGACTTCATAAAAGAAACACTGCTTTATTAAAAGTTTATTTATGCATTTTTATTATTATTTTATTATTGACATGTTAAACTACTTTATTAAAATTATTTTTTTTTATATATTTTAATTACGTGTAAATTTTTATTATTATTTTATTATTGACTTGTTAAAATGTTTAAGGATCAAAAATTAAAAACTTTGCCTACACCAAGAATTAAACCCATATCCTCATTATTGCAAGAGACACCTCTTTCCATTAGACTAGTAAATTTTTGTTGTCTATTTGTTTACTTCAAATGTATATATTACAACATTTCAAATGTATCCATTTAAATGTATTTATTTAGTATGATATAACATTAAATATAATATAACATTTAACTTAACTTATAATTTCTAAATAAATAAATACATAATGGTGTAGTGGAAGAGGTGCCATTTGCAACCATTACGCTTGCATACTATTGTTTTTTGATCAAATTTATGAATTTTGCTTGTTCAATAATATTCTTGTGATATAAACTATCATACTTTGTGTTAATTTTAATTGCTCTCAACCCTAATACATGTTTATGTTTTATATATTGGCTAAAATTATACTATTGTTAATCGTATTGTGTGTGATGTTGTCCTAACTATGACATTGTCATAGTTTATATCTGATTATGCATTTTGTCTTGTGTCATTATAGAAAATATAATATGAAGTGTTGAGTGAGGGAATTTAAGAAAGTGACCATGAATGAATAAAACGTTACGATCCAAACTATGTAATAACAAGATGGTTGCTAATAAGTTATTTCTAGGAGCAGCAAAAGAACAAATTAACAAGAGTTTCAGAGATGCATCCATTTTGGATCATCAATTTGTACCACAGCATGTAAACTTGAACCCTCTGGAGTTCCCAATGGAGGATCAATGCATGAACAATTGTCAACAAAAAAAAGCTCCCACTCTTTGATTTCACATTTATCTAATGCACCAACTATTCTTCTCCTCTCTCTTTCATCTGGAAATGCTCCATCAGGACTAACAAGTACTGCCCCAGTATAAGACTGCCCTGCAGCCCTAGCAGCACCATGATAGTGAAACAAGCCCCAACTAAGATCATCGGCTACATCGACAACTGTCCAAAACTCATTTGAAACAACTCCGTTATCCAATACACTGAAATAGAATGTTCCTTGCGTCTTACCTCTTTTAACCCGATATTTCCTCCTCCTCCATACCATTTCGCCTTCAAATGTTTTTACCTGAAACACCGGTTCATACCAGAACGACCCTTTTGCTTTTCCTCTATAGAATAGCTGATATTGGCAAGGAAACTGATCATACGCTGGATTCTGCCCCGCCACAACGCGCCAGCTCCATTGCAAACTTCCCAACCAACCAACAAACAAATCTTCCGCGATTTCATGGCTTAAATCCTGCCCGCGAAACTGAACCATCGCTGGCACGTATGGCTTGGTAGGGACTTCTGCTTCCAATTCAAGACAGTTGTTTTTCTGTAAAACACAAAGCGAAAAGGCTTCTAGATTTTCACTTTCGTACGAAGCGATACATCGGTAGTTACAGACTTGATCAACAGGACTACACTTGTTCAAGCACTGAAGAGCTTTTCTACAATTAGGATCCAACAAGCAGTTAAGTACTTGCTTGCCACAGTTCTTCAACATACAGTTCAAGGTTGAAAAACCCTTTGCTCTTAAGTTCTTCAATATTGGAACTGGCCTTATATAAGCATTGATTAACAGTAACAAACAGAATCGTATATCATCAGAACTACGTCGATCCCATGCTTCGGCCACAGTTTGTACTACTTCGTATGAATCTTTCGTTTTATCTAACTCGGAACTCCCCAAAAAATTTCCAAATATACTTCCTTTCACATCATTATGAACATCATAGCCTCCTAATTTGTTCTTCAAATCCGGTGAAGAGTCGAAGCATATTACATTTTCAATAGTTTTGGTTCTGATTGTAATCCAGTTTACTGATTCTTTGTTTGTTACAGCAACAATCACTAATATATGCGTCTTCAGTAATTCTCCCTCGAGCCTAGTGGCCATTCGATCATTGGATCGAATGGATTCGTCGGTAAATACAAGAAGTTCATATCCTTCATCAACCCATTTCAATCTTTTTGCCTGGTAAAAGCGAAGAGCAGATAGAAAAATAAATCACTTTCTCAATAAACACTTGGAAGAAAATAACAGTTGAAAGAAATTTGCAATGATAAGATAAGTTTTCATATAAATTGAAATTAGCATTTGGATCTCAGAGTTGAGAATAGTTAACTGTGTGAAGCATGACTTGTTCCCAAGAAGCCGAGTTGAGAGGGCTGACAGCTCCATGGCCAACGACGGCCACCAACCTCACCGGAGGGTCGTCTGTCGTTACGGTGGAGTCCAGAGTTGATGATGGACGAAGGCAGAAAGGAGAAGTGTGTGAAGTAGAGAGATTGATTGAGAATGAGCATGGTGAAGGAGAAAAATAGGAAAAGGGAAAAAGGTTGGGAGAGAGAAAGGAGAGTTGAGGAGAGAATGGGTTGTTTCTATGAAGCAGTGGTGTGGGAAGATGATGATGATGTAGTTGCAGTTGTAAGAACATTGTAGACATACCAAAACAAAAGAGACTCACAACCACACACTTACTACTAACTCTAACTCTTATTTATATTTAGGCAATCTTTGAATATTAATGCAAGGAGTGGAATAAATTGGGCTGAAAGAAGCAAAGTAGTGAAATAGAGTGAAGCAGAATAAATGTCTCATGTTTGGAAATTTTAGAACGGAACAAAAGGTAAATTATTTATGGGTTTAAATTAGAGGAGAAAAAATATAGTGGTAAATGATAGAATAGAATGAAATTCATACTATTCCATTTTGTTTCACTTCATTGAATTTAAATGATAGAATATCATTTCATTCCACCTTATTTCGTTCCGCTCCATCTCCATTTAATTTCATTTATCTAAACAAAACCTTAACTTTAGACATAATTATATTCTTACCAAATATATTAGAAATAATTTTTAATAATAAATAAAATTAATTAATAAAATATAAAATATTGATTAACAAAATTATCAAATTGATAATCACATAATTTATTAGTATCTTTTAATTAAAAAATAAAAAAATAAAAATTTATTTTATATTTTAAAAAAATTATTATAATATTTTATTGTTGACTGAACAATAATATCCTATGTAGGTGTATTTTTATAGAGTAGGAATACCATTTTTATTATTTATGGATTATATGATATCACGAGTTTAATGACATGTATTAAAGAATTTAATATTTTTTAAAAATAAAATAAATGCACTCTTTTACCTTGTCAATTAAATCACACTAATATTTTTATATAACATGTCAATTAAATCACACTGATACTTTTATATAATATTTATTTTTATAAAAAAATTAAATACACAAACTTTAAAATAATATTTATGCATTAAGTTCATATTTTATTTGACTGAAAATGGACTATAACATTAATTAAAAATATGCTTATTTTTTTAATATTTTTAAGATAATAATTAATTGTTTGAGTTTAATGATAAAATAAATGTTATTTATTAAAATAACTTTATTAGTAATAGAGAGTGGAATACCTACATGATTTACCTTACAACAAATAAGGATAAACTAGTGGAAAAATATAATAAATATAACAAATAAGAATAAAATAGTGGGAAAATATAATAAATATAACATTGATATCTTAAAAGAACAAATAATTGAAAACAAATAAATAAAAAAAAGACATATTATAAGACATTATAAGACGGAAGGAATAATTTACAATGTTGGTTTGACATTTTATAAATCTAACATAAAAATTAAGAAATGATTAACGTCTTTACATTTAACAAACATACTAAAGATAGACATCTTAATGATTAAATGTTATTACGTGGTGGTTAAAGGTCTATAAAAATCTAATAGTTCATAGGTTCAATTCAATCCTGGCAAATAATTGACGGTGCATGTGAGCATTACCTTTCTTCCATCAAGACAATTGACCTGGATTCAATGGCTTTCGACGTTATAGTTAGGCAACCATATGGAATTATAATCGTTACCTTTCTAGAGCCTCGTCCAATTCCTCAATCGTCTGATATAGAGACTCGTCAAGTTCCTCCTCAACCGTCTATTATAGAGAGTCGTCTAGTTCCTCAACTGTCAGTTAACCATCAATTTTGGAGACTTATCCAGTTCCTCGTCCTCACATTCCAGTTCCTTCACTTCATAATCCAATTTCTCTAACATACTTTTCATTTCCTCCACCGCAATTCTACCATCTTCCTCCCCACGCTTTTGTTTCACCATCATTATATGATGTCCAACAACTCCATATTTCATTCGACGCACCAAACATGAAATAACTCCTATTGAACATTTTTAATCATGTGAAACAACAAAAGAGACTCCCCCACGTTGAAGAAAGTTATAAAAAAAATTCAACGAAGATAGAAACGCAACTAGAGGTATTGTAACAATGTCATTCCATGTCGATATACTCTCACAACGTTTCATTCTTCCTCTGCATAATGGAACCAAGTAGTGACCATAAGAGCATATCTAATAAGAGCTCGACACTTCTAAAATGCTCTACGGAAGAGTCAGGATTCGACCACCGTCTTAGAGAAAGGGAAGTTGAAGGAGGCTATCTCTTCCAAATAACCCCCTAAATGTCATTGTTGTAGACTTCGATGTCCATCTATAAGAAACTACATCCACGAAAGATCATGGTAGTGAGAGTCCACTCCCTGTTGAAGTCAGGATGAACATACAAAGCAAAACTTTCATATAGTAATTTTTTATTCATCCAACTCAACTATAATCTTGCATGTACTGTGAAGATTAAGTAAAATCTAACCAACTCCATGGAAGACTAACTTATTAATGGCTCAAAGATAACATTGGTCTATTTTCATACTCCCCCCGAAGGAGATATTGGGCATCGACCCCAACATGGCTTTCCATAAGCATGTCGTTCAAATATGTCACCTAGAGAAGACGACTTCGGTTACTTGGGAAAGCTGAAGCCACCAAGAGCATTGTGGACAGACACCTACCAGTCAACCTTATATTGTAATTGAACTACACATCCTGGCTATCCAACATGGTATTGGTCAAGAAGTTTGGTGAAAAATGGTACATTTGTGTTGACTATACCAAACTCAAAAGAGCCTACCTCAAGGATTTTTATCTTCCAAACATTGACAACTCTGTCGGGTACAAGATTTTGTCCTTCATGGACGCATATATCTAGTATAACCAAATCTCCATGCACAAGAAGGATCAGAATAAGGCAATTTTCATGATGGAGCACACTAACTAGAGGTACAATATAATCCCCTTTAGTTCAAAAAAAATGCATGTGCAACCTATCAGAGGACTGTCATACCCTAAATTCGCCCTACCTTTCTTACTTTTCTCATCACGAATAATAGTTGCTTGGTGCTTGTTCTCTAAGCAATCATTTGACCCTGGGCCAAGATCCCCTAGCTTTTTCTCGGGTCTGGGAGTTTTGTTGGTTTGTGTTTAGTATGATCACAAGTTTTTGCAAAATATGTTGAGTTCAAATGAAGATAGAAGAAAGATGAGCCTATGTACTTGTAGTCAAGCAATAAAGATGATCAAGTGGATTCCAAACCATGTAGTTAAGCTTTAGTTTGGGCCATATGGTGTGAGATATTTCGAGGCTTTAATCCAACTAATTTCAAGTCTTGTTTCAGTTTGTTTTGAGCAATATTTCAGGTGGATTTCTAGTTGAGTTGATTTTTGCTTCAAGCATTCTTCAAATTGAAACTCAAATCTTATTGAAAATTCATGATGGAGTTGATTAGTGCAAAGCTAGGCGCATTTTCAAGGCATGAAGATTTGTTTCAAGTTATGTTACGAGCTTTATTTCGTGAAGCAATGAGATTCTGCATAGTTAAATGACATTTCAAGATATAGGCCATTTCATTGCAATGATTCGTCAAGAAGAGAATTTTTATTCAAAAATTATTTCTGCGAGATCACGTTCTTTTCTGTTGTTTCAAACAAAAAAAAAAGGGCCAAAGGCCAATTTCACAAATTTAACCAAATTGTGTTGCAATGATATACATCTATCTACACAAGAGGAAAGCATGTTAAATAATAGAGTTCATTGGGATTTTGAACTTTGCTCAAATCCATTTACATAATTCCAAAAACTCATATGCAATATCTAAGAGCATTTGTTCCCATTACATTGTTTTTGTCAAGACTGTTTGGGTCATGGAGGAA
The DNA here is from genome assembly GCA_963859935.3 of Lathyrus sativus. Taxonomy (NCBI): domain Eukaryota; kingdom Viridiplantae; phylum Streptophyta; class Magnoliopsida; order Fabales; family Fabaceae; genus Lathyrus; species Lathyrus sativus. Next base: position 660,309,677 of record OZ012741.1, on the reverse strand, counting down.
CTCTCAAAAATTTGTGGTGACATTCTGACTATTATAGATCAGCACTTGGTTCCTTCTTCCACCTCGGCAGAAGCTAATGTTTTCTATCATAAGATGAAAGGTGATTATTTCCGGTATCTTGCTGAGTTCAAGACTGACCAAGAAAGGAAAGAGGCTGCTGAGCAGTCACTTAAAGGATATGAGGCTGCTTCAGCCACTGCAAACACTGATCTTCCATCAACACATCCAATCCGTCTTGGACTTGCACTCAACTTCTCTGTCTTTTATTATGAGATTATGAACTCTCCTGAAAGGGGTTGCCATTTGGCCAAACAAGCTTTTGATGAGGCGATTGCGGAGTTGGATACCTTGAGTGAAGAGTCATACAAGGACAGCACTTTAATCATGCAGTTGTTGAGAGACAACCTGACCCTCTGGACCTCTGATTTGCCTGAGGATGGAGGTGAGGACAGCGGAAAAGCTGATGAAGTCAAACCTACTGAGCCTGAGCATTGATAAGATTTCTTTGGATCTCTGGCCCTGATTCTGAAGCGAGAAATCTAGGATACTCAACAAATAGGGCATTTTAAAGCTATTTTTTTGCTATGGATTTCAACTAGAAAAGGTGGACTTTGTCCACTTCATAACTCTGTGCCCTCTTAAAACCAACCAAAGCCGAGAAGAAGCAGTCTTACGACGCCAAGCTATGCCAGCTTCAAGACGAGTTCTCTCAGATTCTTATTGTTAATGCTGATAATGTTGGATCTAAGCAGCTTCAGAGTATTCGAAGCGGTCTTCGTGGGGATTCTGTGGTTCTTATGGGGAAGAACACTATGATGAAGAGACCTGTTAGGATGCATGCTGAGAAGACTGGGAACAATGCTTTCATCAACTTGATTCCTCTCCTTGTTGGAAATGTTGGTTTGATTTTTACCAAAGGAGATTTGAAGGAGGTTAGCGAAGAGGTTGCAAAATACAAGGTTGGAGCCCCTGCCCGTGTTGGTTTGGTTGCTCCCATTGATGTTGTTGTTCCTCCTGGCAACACAGGGCTCGACCCATCCCAGACCTCTTTCTTCCAGGTTCTCAACATTCCCACTAAGATTAACAAGGGTACTGTTGAAATCATTACACCGGTTGAGCTCATCAAGAAGGGAGACCAGGTGGGATCTTCTGAAGCTGCATTGCTTGCCAAGCTAGGCATTAGGCCCTTTTCATATGGTCTTGTGGTTCTTTCTGTCTATGATAATGGCTCTGTGTTCAGCCCTGAGGTTCTCGATCTCACTGATGACGACCTTGTTGCGAAGTTTGCTATTGGTGTTTCAATGGTTACTTCACTTTCCCTGGCCATATCATACCCAACACTTGCTGCTGCTCCTCACATGTTTGTGAATGCCTACAGGAATGTTCTTGCCATTGCAGTGGCAACTGAATATTCCTACCCAGAGGCTGATGAGGTTAAGGAGTATTTGAAGGACCAAGTAAAGAACATAAAACAGAAACACCACCTTCATCGATCACAGACTTACGAGCAGTAGCATGAAAAGTCACAACCTGGTGAAATTCCTTCAAAGCATGAGCACGAGCTTGACCCTTCACCTTCTTGAGTGTCTCCACAAGCTCAGAAGCTCTTCCTCGAACATCTTCGGACCGTGTCTTCATCAACAAACACTTCTGAAAGAACCAGGTGTAAATGAGTCTGTAAAGCACCAAGCAGCACCACCAGCAGCATTGACGTGTGGGATGTGAGCAGAATCTGGAACAACGGTAAGGTGAGCATGGTTATGAACGAACCAACACTTGTGAAGCAATTTCGGGATGAAACCGGAGTTGGAATGATGGACTGCAAAGATGCCCTGTCAAAGAGTGAAAGCGACATTATTAAAGCACAAGAGCTCCTTAAGAAAAAAGCAAGCAAGAGCAGAAATATTAAGTCAAAATAAGGTTGAAACAAAGCCATGTCATAGCAGTGAAAATCTCCAAATCCCCACAGTAAAAAATTCAGGGAAAAATATCAGTTATTTTCAAATAAAAAATATGGAGTTCAAAGACAAGGGAAATAAGATAGCAGAGGACAGCAGGGCCAAGTTTACCAAAATGGAAGGACACAATTTTAACATCAAAAAGTGATAGCAGAGATGATACAAACAAAAACTAAACCCTAATCTCACACCATCAAGCCCCCATATATATTGGTCACTATTCCTTCAGAAAAAGAAAAAAACCTAACAGCAAGAGGCAGCAGCTGCCTTTTCTCACAACTCACCTTCATCACAACACAAGATACACATAAAGAATCAAGAAGAGAGGTTGGAGAGGGAACTTATCTGTTTACAGCATCTACAACTCGGTGGTGTCACTCTAGCTCTGTAAGTATTCTGTCGTTTTGTTCTTGTCTTTATAATCTTAAGCTTGTCTTTTGAATATTGTAAAAAAGGGGAGATAACTGATACAACTCAGTGACTACCCTCATGTTACCTACATATTTTCTTGACTTTTCTTCACAACACCACCACATCTTTTGAGGTAAAACCCACTGAACAACAAACCCAGTAAAACCACACAGCCAACGAACATGAACCGAAAATAGCTACTCATTGTTATTTCAACTTCAAATCTCCATTAAACTAAACAAAGCCATCACAAATTTCATCAACAATAACCAACCCAGAACTCGCCATGAAAAAACCTATACAAACCTTCATAAAGCTTCAACTAGAGCACAAAATAAACCCAGATTTATCAACTTCCAAACCAAGACTCGCGATTCCTCATAATCAATATCTTCCCCCATCTTCTTTACAACCCAGTTTCAACAATCTCACCTCACCAGCTAGGTCAAGCCGCTTACTACAACCTATCCTTCTTCCGACTGGTTCCATCTGAAACCTTCAGAACTCACTAAAATCACCTTCAAACTCTGATTCACCCTCTTCAACTTCAGAACAAACTTTCTTCAACTTCAATCAACAATAACACAACAAAACCTCAAACCTTTTCTGAAAACCTCCATCTTTGCAGCAACCATCGCACCTTCAGAAACTCAAACCACCACCTTCAAAATACAACTCAGACACGCTTCCTCAACTGCTAAACCAAACGCAACCCTTTCCGGAACTCCGTCTTCCACGAACAACCATCGTGAAACCCATTCCAAATCCAACTCATAACCCATTTTCGAAAACCAGTTCAGTAGCTTCATCATCGCCATTTGCGAATCAAAAGCCATATCTGACCAGATCTAAACCAGAGATGGAGAGATGAAGAGTGAATGATAACATGAGCCAAAACAAGAAGAAATCAAATCTGGTATCACGAACGAGGTTGAGGATGTCACCGTTTTCCATTGACTCTTTGATATGCTTTGTGTTTTGTTTGAATCTGGTATTGAAATGGACACCAAATGGCGAGATGATGTCCGTTTTTTCTAGATGCGGTGAAAACAGAAAGAAGACGAGTTGTTTGTGAACAGAGAGAGGGGTTTTGAGGAGAGAATTAGAGGGAGAGAGTGGTTTCGACGAGTGGAGGAACGTCTGGGTTTTCTTCCATTTTTATTTATTTCTATTTATTTTATTTTAATTTTTGTTTTATATTTTTTGTGTGTGTTGCAGCTAGTTGTTGTTGAGCTTTGTAAGCCCACTGTGTGGTCATTGCTGCACCCCCCCTGTTTTTTATATAACTCTATTTCATGTTCTTTTTATTTTAAAACTTGATAAATGTAGTTTCTTAAATAATATAATTTGTTAATATTTTTTTTCTAACAAGCTTTTTGGATGTTAAATATATATTAAGTTAATAATATAGCTTTTCTTAAGATTTGTTATTATATATTAACTTATTTCTATCATTTCTCTTTATATTAGAGTTTTAAGACTTATTCTATTTTTAGAGATAAATTTCATTTCTCTTTTGTTATTGGGCATTTTGTCCCATTTCCTTGTTTTTGGTCGATGACGAGACCTCCGTAATTCATTACCAGTCAAATTATTGATGAGTAATGTTGGATCTGAGACCACCTCTTTTCTCTCTTCATTACTTGTCCCGACCCGATTCAAAACTTTGTCAACAATTTTCAAAATCAAATTATCTTTGTATTGAATTAAAAAGAGGGGATTAAGTGTAGACTTTCTTCCTCTCCGAGTGTTGGGATGCCCACTGTAGTGAGGGTGGTTCCGACACTCGTCTTTCAATACGAAGACGCTTCCCACCCATTTTCAAATCCCATCTCCTTAAAATCATTTCTTTGTGTTGAGCTAAAAAGAGGATTGGGTGTAGACCTCTTCTTCTTCGAGCGTAGGGATGCCCACTGTAGTGAGGGTGGTCTCGATGCTCGGCTGTCGATACAAAGACGCTTCCAACACTTCCTCATAAAACATCGGTCTTGTACTGAGTATACTTTCAATGATAAGTAAATTTCTCTTTGTATTGAATTAAAGAGAGAAGATTGGGTGTAGACCTCTTCTTCTCCGAGTGATGGGATGCCCACTGTAGTGAGGGTGGTCTCGACACTCGTCTTTCGATACGAAGACGCAACTTTATCCACCATCTCGCTTTCACAACTTCATCCCGCAACCCTTGTCACCTAAAACCTCGGTCCTATACCGAGTGCATTTTCAAATCATTTTCTTAACAAAAACTTGAATGGTCGTGGAGTGGTTAGGCGTAGGCCTTCTCCTATCCCGAGTGCTGACGTTTACCGTAGGGTTCTCTGTCGCAAAAAGCACTTACCATTCAAAACCAAAAATATCTTTAATACGAGAATGAAGTTCTCTTTGCATTGAATTAAAGAGAGAGGATTGGGTGTAGACCTCTTCTTCTCCGAGCGTAGGGATGCCCACTGTAGTGAGGGTGGTTTCGACGCTCGTCTTTCAATATGAAGACGCTACGTTCGCCACACATATTTTACAACAAAAAAACTTTGAGATAACAAATTGGGTACTACCCGTAGGGGTTACTATCTGAGGACTTGTCTCGCCCCTAAAAAACAATCCAATCAATCAAATGCGACTTCTTGCCCCGCGTGGCGAAAACTAATTAATCTTTCAAAAAAGGATATGCTACGTCCGTTCTACCGCAAACAGGTAACGCCTAAGTCTCCAACGAGCGAGCAGCAAAACACCTAACTGCTAGAATGCGCACGATAGCATCATCCATAAAAAACATCAACACACCGTAGGCCGAACTACGGCTGCTCTGATTCTTTACTTTTTCAAGTAAAGATACGTAGGCACAAGGGCCACAATCCTTGTCGAGCACAATTCCCCCTATCTGTAGTTTCCCGAACTACGTCGACTCTGACTTTCTCATATCTGTTGAGAATACGTAGGCCTAGGACTGCGAAGTCCTACCGAGTCTGTCTTTTCTCTTCTTCCCCTCGTTACTTCACTCTCTCTCTCCCTCTCTCCTATTTCTAACCCTTTTTTCTCACTATCTTTTAGAACCCTTTTATAGCATAATATTTAAGCAGATATCTTCACACATCGACAAACAAAAGGTTCCCATCGAGTACGATGGATGCGAGGGGTGCTAATACCTTCCCTTCGCATAACCGGCTTCCGAACCCGTTCTTGGTCGCGAGACCATCTTATCCTTTTCTTTCTTAAGGTTTTCTCGATATTTTCCTTTCCCCTCATGGGATAAATAAAGTTCGGTGGCGACTCTTCTGTCTATCTTTTTCGCCTCCCCGTCGTTGCACGATGCATTTTTCGAGTAGCGACAGCTGGCGACTCTGCTGGGGAAACCCCATGTACTTAGCAAGCCAAGCCTATTTTTGTTTATCGTATTTGTGTTTTATTTGCTTTATTTGTTTATGCTTTGATTCTCTAACCTGTTGGGTTTATTGGTTGGTTTGTGAGATAAAGTTTTCTACCCGAGCTTTCGAGTATACACTAAGATTAGGAGGTGGTTTCTTTCTGATTTGCGAGACTTAGGACTCGTTGAGTTGGATCGAATCCCACCGCTCAGATGAGACCCCGTTGGAATGATTATGTCTTACGTGTAGTCGTAATGACGTCTTTATTTCCGACGTGGGAGTCCGCGACTCTGAGGACCTTTGTAGAACCTTATTCCAAAGGTTGCTAGGACATGACTCTGTGTTCATCCTTTGAAGGGATTACCGTCTTACGAGTAGTCGTTATGATGGAAAACTTTCGAGGGCTAGTGCACGGGACTTTGTCTAAAGGCCTTTGGAATACCCTCTTATAAACCAATAGATAACCCACCCGATGGGAGAAATATTTTATGATGTTTTGCAGGACCAGTGATCTTGATCTCGCTTTGTGCTCTTTATCATGTGCATTCATAAAACATTGCATTGCATATCATTTCTCGCATATCAAGGGACTTAAGAGACTGTGATTATCTCAGGTATTGGTGAATACAATGACTGACCAAAGAAAGCGAAGCACAAATTCCATCAAGTTTAGAGAACCAAAGCTGGAACTAATTCAAGACATTCTGACCGACGTGCCAAAAGCTATCAAGATCAACTTTCAGGGAAAGTATGGGAAACTGCTTGATCTCCTCCATTTTAGGGTCGACACTTGGGCTTTGTTCGCTATGGCTCAATTCTATGATGCACCTCTCAGATGTTTCACTTTTCAAAACTATCAATTGGCCCCTACTCTTGAGGAATATTCTCACATTTTGAACATCAAGATTAAGGATCAACCTATATACACAGGCTTGGAAGAAGAACCAAAACCTCCTGCCATTGCTCTTGCCCTACGTATGACCAAAGAGGAAGTCAAAGAGGGTCTAACCAGTAAAGGGGGCGTTCAGGGTTTTCCATTGAAATTTCTGCTAGAAAAGGCTGCTCAATACAAGGTGGAAGAAGATTGGGAAAAGTTCGGAATAAGCGTTGCTCTAATGATTTATGGGATTGTCCTCTTTCCAAATGTGGACAATTTCATAGACATCACCGCCATCGTTCTCTTCATGCAGAAGAATCCTATCCCTACACTCCTTGCCGATGTTTACCACTCCATTCATTGGAGGAGTGAAAAGAAGGCGGGAATGATCCAATGCTGCTCTCACCTGCTGTACAAGTGGTATGTTTCTCATTTACCCAAGAAAGGGCCGTTCATGGAAAACAAGAAGAAATTAAAATGGTCTCAACGCATCATGTCTCTGGAAGCTAGTGATATTGCTTGGTACTCTCCTGAGTACTATGATGTGGAAATCATTTTCAGTTGTGGAGAATTCGGTAATGTACCTTTGATCGGCAGGGCCGGTTGTATTAATTATAACCCAGTCATGGCATTACGTCAGTTGGGCTATGCTATGGAGGGCGAGCCCGAGACAGAGAAGATTCAGAGTTTCTTTTTGCTAGCCACATCAGAGGACCCTGCGTTTGTCAGGAAGGTTGCTAAGGCTTGGGGTAAGATTCATACAAAGGGGAGAAAGGAGTTAAAAGCGAAGAATTGCGTGGCAAAGGAGCCATACAACCGGTGGTTACTAGCTAGAGTAGCTGAACGGTCGTTACCATTTCCCTTAGAGCCCTCTATGCAAGAAGCACCTCCTGCTCCCACCCATGTGCCCATAGAAGAATATGAAAAATTGAAGCTAGTAGTGGAGAGATTGACTAAGGAGAATCAGGACCTTCAGAATGAAGTCCACCAAGCAAAAGTAGAGAGTGGTCAGTACAAAAGAAAGGTGGAGTTTGAACAGGATCAAGCAGCTGAAAGTAGCAAGAAGCTAAAATTAGAAACGGATCTGAGAGTCAGGTACCAACAGGGTTACGAAGGGGCTGATGCATCATTAACAACTCTCCGACAACGCTTAAAGGACACCAAAGCTTCTTGTGATAGGGCATGGCACTTCTTTGAGATAGCATCTGCCGAAAAGAAGGAAATACGAGAAAATCTTGAGGCTGATATTGGGGATCTTGAAGAACGACTGAGAAATGCCTTGACCCTAGTGGAAAATGAACGAAGACTCAAAGAGGAGGCATTGAAAGACTCATATGTCACGTCTGACCTGTGGAATAACAAATGTCAAGAATTGGAAACTGCCCAAGAAACAGCCCTTTTGTGGAGGAATCGTTTCGAGGCTTTGCAACGAGATAGTGCGCAGTGGCTCGAGAAGGAGGCCCAGCTCAATGAGTTGCTAGACACCCATGTGGATTCCGTTTGTTATTACCAGTCGACTCTAGATATGTGTCGTACTAGGTACAACAATTTGGTGGAGCATTGCAACCTCATGATCCGTGATATCCCATGGAGGTTGGAAAGCGCCATTCAAGACCTGGAAGGAAATGATATCCCCCCTTCTGTTCACCACTTTATCCAGCTCTGCGACCAAATGGTTAGGAGGTTCATGTTTGAGACGAAGAAGCTTGAAGAACGTCTCCGAAAGAGAGAATTTTAGTTATTCAGTTATCTTTTGTAGCACGACTTGTAGTTTCGGCTTATTCAGCTTTTGTCTGTATGAATTTTTCTAAAAAATTTAATGAAAGATTGCTTTTTGTCCAAATTGTGCACTTCTTTGTTACTCAGTCATGATTCTATGATACCAATGATAATCACAAGCCTCGAAAGTCTCTCGAGCATTTTGCATACGTTTGCTCATTTTTTCTGCATTTCCTACAACCCGATCTTACACACCGCTTACCCCTTTCAGAAAGAGTAAAGCAAGCTGACTTCACGGCATCGGTATAACACCAGGAATAGCCAAAAGAGAATCATGGATCAGATAGAACAAGACCAGGCTACTATGAGGAGCGAGATGCTAGGCATGAAAACGCAAATGAATCAGCTCATGGAGGTGATCCAGAATATGGCCAGAAGTCAAGAGGAGATGAGACAAGCAGCGGAGAGGAGCGCTAATCAGACTTTGGCTGGTGCAATTCCCAATGCAAGTGGGGCAATTCCTGTTGATGCCACCCCAACCCCTGTTGGGGCGATCCCTACTTCTGCCGGCGCCGTACCTATCAACACCGTCCCTCCGCCAGTCGGTACGACTCATCCTCATGGTACTACGATCCCAACACAAGTCCAGTACGATGATCATGAAGGTTTCTATGAGAATTCAGGTGAAGCATATGGGCCACAGACCGCCGAATTAGAGAAGAAGTTTAATGCTTTACAGGAGATGGTGAAGACATTGCAAGGCCCCGATGTTTTGGGACTGGATGCCGCGGAAATATGTCTTGTACCCGGAGTTAAGATACCTCCAAAGTTTGTAATTCCAACCTTTGAGAAGTACAAGGGTAACAGTTGTCCTAAGACCCACATAAGGTCTTACTGTAGGAAGATGGCCGCCTATTCTGATGACGAGAAGCTGCTAATCCATTTCTTTCAAGATAGCTTAACAGAGGCATCCCTAGAATGGTATATGCACCTTGAACGATCCAACGTAAGAAGCTGGAAAGAGTTGGCAGACGCTTTCGTGAAGCATTATCAGTATAATACCGACATGGCTCCGAATCGTATGCAGCTTCAGAATCTGACTCAGAAGCCGAATGAGTGTTTTAAGGACTTCGCGCAGAGATGGAGGGGAGTAGCTGCAAGGGTACAACCTCCACTGATGGAGAAAGAACTGACAGACCTATTCATGGGCACGCTACAAGGACCGATCTTTGAACGGTTAGCGTCCTCAACATCCACAGTGTTTTCTGAACTCGTTATGGCTGGAGAGAGATTAGAGAGTTTCATGAAGGCGGGAAAAATTCAGAATGCAGGCGGATCTGCAAGCGGGGTCAAGAAGCCTTATCAGGGCTTCGTTAAGAAAAAGGAAGGCGAAACTAGTGCAGTGTTCACCAATGGAAGGAGAACTCACCAAGGTTATCACCACATTGCTACCATCGCTCCACAACAACCACTTTCTATTCCGGCAAGTCAGCCTGCACCTCAGCAAAATCGACAACAACAACCCTATCAACCAAGACAAAATCAGTACCAAGGGCAGAGAAAGCCAGAAAGGAGGCTTGATCCAATTCCGTCCACTTACGCCAAATTGCTTCCGTTCTTGTTGAAAGCAGGTCTCGTTCAACTTAGGGAAATGAAAGATCCTCCGGCTGTTCTCCCCTACGGCTACGATGTAAATGCGAGATGCGAGTTCCACTCTGGCGCCCCGGGCCATAGCATCGAGAATTGTAAAGCTTTAAAATACATTGTGCAAAATCTTATCGACTCCAAGGCGATAAACTTTACCCGAAATACTCCGAACATCAAATCTAACCCAATGCCACCTCACCATTCAACAAACATGATTGAAGGCTCTAAGGGGATCCGATTAATTTCGGGTATTGAGAAATTGAGGACCCCACTTTCCACTATTAAGGAGCAACTCTTGTTGAAAAACATTTACCCAGGATGTCCAATTGATTGCCATGTTTGCAGGGATGGATCTCAAGGATGCGCTGAGCTGAAGAGGGGCATACAAGGCCTGATTGAGCAGGGTGTATTAGTAGCAGAACAACTATCAAAGATTGAGGAAGTTGCTACTCTTGAAATTCCATTCGAAACATTGGAGATACCATATGATGATGGATATGAGCTCTGGATCCCAGTTAACAATTCGAACCGCACACCATTGACCATACCGTGCGATGAGGAAGAATGGGACAACGTGTATGGACGTACTCCGATCCCACTGCAAATCCCGTATGATTCAGTTCAGATACCTATGTCTCCACCGTCAATGAACCAGCTTGTCATTTCGACCCCATCTCCTTTTCCGTACGAAAGTACCAAAGCTGTACCTTGGTTATATGATGAAACTGTTTTTCTCAACGGACAGAAGGTGGCAGAGGAAGATGTAATGGAAGAAAAGAAGACTGTAGGGAACATCGTGGGAACCGGAGGCGTCACTAGAAGTGGTCGAATATTCGCTCCGATTGCACCTCCTGTCAACAGCAGTGACAATACAAGGAAAGGTACTGCCATACCAAGCACCAATGAACAGGGGCAGTCATCCAAACAGAAGGGCATCCCAAATGATGAAGCAGAGGAGTTTCTAAGAATCATTCAGAAAAGCGACTACAAAGTGATTGATCAGCTCAATCAGACGCCCTCAAAGATATCCATGCTGTCATTGTTAATGTGTTCAAAGGCCCATCAAGAAGCATTGCTAAAGTTCTTGAAGGCAGCTCATGTGCCAGAGGAGATATCAGTGGTGCAGTTTGAAGAAGTGGTGGGAAATATTGCATCAGGTCATATTTTGAGCTTTAATGATAGTGAATTACCTCCCGAAGGTAAAAATCATAACAAGGCCCTGCACATTACCATCGAATGTGTGGATGTTGTATTCTCTAGGGTGCTTGTTGACACTGGATCATCGCTGAATGTATTACCCAAAAGCTCGTTGTGCAAGCTGTCAATTGAAGGACTTGTGATGAAGCCAAGTCAAACCATTGTAAAAGCTTTTGATGGAGCTAAGAGAACTGTGGTAGGCGAGGTTGACCTCCCGATCAAGATCGGACCTCATACTTTCATCATTACATTTTACGTAATGGATATATACCCCGCTTACAGTTGCCTTCTTGGTCGTCCGTGGATTCATTCCGCGGGCGCTGTAACTTCAACCTTGCATCAAAAGATCAAGTTTATGATTAACAATCAGATGGTCATCATTGAGGGTGAGGAAGATGTTCTTGTGAGCCATCTTGCCTCTTTCCGCTATGTGGAAGTAGGAAATGAGGTGCATGAGACACCGTTTCAAGCTTTTGAAGTGATTAATGTTGAAATGATTTACGAAAAGCCAGCATCTTCAATAGTGACTTGGAAGGACGCGAGGACCGTGATAGAGGAAGGGCATCCGCGAGGATGGGGCAGAGTGTTGGAATTGCCCGTCAACAAAAATGGAGCTGGTCTAGGCTACAAGCAGAAGAATGCAACTGATAAAGGCAAAGAGCTTGCAACTCCGTTGGTTTTTACTAGTGGAGGCCACCTTGTCGATGGTCAAGTCATGTTTTTGGAAACTGAAGCCGAAGATCATGAAGAGCTGTGTATGGTGTATCCTAGGGCACCTAATCAAGTCCTGAACAATTGGAGAGTCGTCGAAATCCCCGAAGTTACTCTAGTAGACGAGTAATTCCCTTTTATTTTACCTAAAAAAAAATCATATGCTCTGCCCAAGGCATATGGATCATGTTGTAGGGCCTTTTGCTTTTTAAAGCACAACTTATCATCAATAAATAAACTTTCGCATCCAATTACGCTCTCTTTCTTTCATTTTTACTTTTTTGCACATAAAATTATCTTTGAAAGACAATGTTTTGTTTTATTTTCCTTTTTCTGTTAACCTTTTCTAAAAATATAAAAAAAATAATAATAAAGCATGAAGTCATTCATCGTGCAGATCTTCCCTTGCTCCTGTCAATAACAACCCCGCTATGGTCCAATATGACTTTGATAACCCGATATACCAAGCCGACGAAGACTGCGAGGAAGATTGTGATCTCCCAGAAGAGCTAGCTAGACTATTGAAACAGGAGTCAAAGGTCATTCAGCCCTACCAAGAAGAGGTCGAAGTCATCAACATGGGAACTGAGGAGGATGCCAAAGAAATCAAGATAGGCGCAGCTTTGAAGTCAGAGATTAAGTCAAAACTGATAATACTGCTTCGAGAGTATGTTGACGTTTTTGCTTGGTCTTACAAAGATATGCCTGGTCTAGATGAAGAGATCGTGATGCACAAACTACCTCTCAAGGAAGGTTGCCCGCCGGTGAAGCAAAAGTTGAGGAGAACGAAGCCAGAGATGTCTTTCAAGATCAAAGAAGAGGTACAAAAACAATTGGACGCTGGTTTCCTGGCAGTATCCAACTATCCGCAATGGATAGCGAATATTGTCCCAGTACCTAAAAAGGATGGGAAGGTGCGAATGTGTGTAGATTATAGAGACCTTAATAGAGCGAGTCCGAAAGATGACTTCCCTTTGCCACACATTGATGTGCTAGTGGACAACACAGCCCAATTTTCTGTATTCTCATTTATGGATGGTTTTTCTGGATATAACCAAATTAAGATGGCGCCCGAAGATATGGAAAAGACGACTTTCATCACTCCATGGGGAACTTTCTGTTACAAGGTTATGCCATTTGGACTCAAGAACGCAGGCGCAACATATCAGCGAGCAATGGTCACTCTTTTCCATGACATGATACATAAAGAGATTGAGTGTTATGTAGACGATATGATTGCGAAATCCCAGACTGAGGAAGAGCACCTCGTCCACTTGGGAAAGCTATTCGCCCGGTTAAGGAAATTCCAGCTGAGACTAAATCCCAACAAATGCACTTTTGGTGTAAGATCTGGTAAATTGCTAGGTTTTATTGTGAGCCAGAAGGGGATTGAAGTCGATCCAGATAAGGTCAAAGCTATCCAGGAGATGCCGGCTCCCAAAACTGAAAAAGAGGTCCGAGGATTCCTTGGGAGGTTGAACTATATCGCCAGGTTCATATCCCATCTAACGGCCACTTGTGAGCCCATCTTCAAATTACTTCGGAAGGATCAAGCCGTGGTATGGAACGATAACTGTCAGAAAGCCTTTGAGAAGATAAAGGAATACCTACAAGAACCGCCGATCTTGATGCCTCCAGTGCCCGGACGACCCCTGATCATGTACCTGACTGTGTTAGAGGGATCCATGGGATGCGTATTGGGACAACATGATGAAACCGGCAGGAAGGAGCATGCAATCTATTACCTCAGCAAGAAGTTTAATGATTGTGAAACGAGGTATTCGATGCTCGAGAAGACGTGTTGCGCATTGGCTTGGGCAGCAAAACGTTTGAGACAATATATGCTCACCCATACGACTTTGTTGATCTCCAAAATGGATCCCGTCAAATACATATTCGAGAAGCCCGCTCTCACTGGGCGGGTAGCTCGTTGGCAAATGGTGTTAACAGAGTATGACATCCAGTATGTTACACAGAAAGCTATCAAAGGGAGTGTGCTCTCTGAATACCTTGCCCACCAACCTATGGACAACTACCAGTCTATGCGTTTCGATTTCCCCGACGAAGACGTCATGTTTGCCAGAGATTATGCCACGCCAGACCCAAATGAGGGACCCGAACCAGGATCGCGATGGACGCTCGTGTTCGATGGTGCCGCAAATGCCAGAGGTTGTGGAATTGGGGCAATCATCACTTCTCCAACTGGCTTTCACCTGCCATTCACCGCTAGATTATGCTTTAAGTGTACTAACAACATGGCCGAATATGAAGCCTGTATTTTCGGAATTGAAGCCGCCATTGATAATAGAATCAAGATTCTAGAAGTCTATGGAGATTCCGCGCTTGTCATATGCCAGATTAAAGGGGAGTATGAAACACTGGACCTCAAGTTAATTCCTTACAGAGATCATGTCTTGAAGCTAATCCCGTACTTTGATGAGATCACCTTCCATCACATTCCCAGAGGAGAAAATCAGTTGGCTGACGCTCTAGCAACACTAGCGTCTATGTTTCAAGTCAAGTGGGAGAATGAGGCGCCATCCATCCGTTTAGAATATTTGGACGAACCCGCCTATTGCCTAGTGGCCGAGGAGGAAGAAGTTAAAACTGATAATCATCCTTGGTTCTATGACATCAAGCGATATCTAGAGACCCAAGAATACCCAGAAGGCATAACCATCACTGACAAGAAGTACCTCAGAAAGCTCTCCTCAAAGTTCTTCCTCAGTGGTGACGTGCTATACAAGCGAAATTACGATTCAGTTCTACTCAGATGCGTGGATAAGCACGAGGCAGAACGTATCATAAATGAGATGCATGAAGGATCTTTTGGGACACATGCTAGTGGTCACACTATGGTTAAAAAGATTTTGAGGGCGGGATACTATTGGATGACGATGGAAACGGATTGTTGTCTCCATGTCCAGTCATGCCACAAGTGCCAAATTTACGCAGACAAGGTCCATACTTCACCACTCCCTTTGAATGTTTTGACTTCGCCTTGGCCCTTCGCTATGTGGGGTATAGATGTAATCGGACGCATCGAGCCAACCGCTTCAAATGGGCACCGTTTTATCTTAGTGGCCATCGATTACTTTACCAAATGGGTAGAAGCGGCGTCCTATGCCAACGTCACTAAGCAAGTGGTGACTCGCTTCATCAAAAAAGAGATTATTTGTCGATATGGAATCCCGAACAAGATCATTACAGACAATGGATCAAACCTCAACAATAAGATGATGAAAGAGTTGTGTGAAAATTTCAAAATTGAACACCACAATTCAACACCTTATCGCCCTAAAATGAACGGAGCTGTTGAGGCGGCAAATAAGAACATTAAGAAAATCGTCCAGAAGATGGTGAAGACTTATAAAGATTGGCACGAGATGTTGCCGTTCGCGTTGCATGGCTACCGCACCTCAGTGCGCACTTCCACAGGGGCAACCCCGTTTTCTCTCGTATATGGCATGGAAGCAGTATTGCCCATTGAAGTAGAGATTCCCTCCTTAAGGATTTTAGCAGACGTCAAGCTAGATGAGGCCGAATGGATACAAGCCAGACTCGACCAACTCAATCTCATCGACGAGAAACGCATGACGGCCATCTGTCATGGACAATTATACCAAAAACGATTGAAAAGGGCCTTTGATAAGAAGGTTCGCCCACGACACATCCAAGCAGGAGATTTGGTGCTAAGGAAAATTCAGCCAACTCACGTCGATCCAAGGGGAAAA
Organism: Lathyrus sativus; assembly: GCA_963859935.3. Taxonomy (NCBI): domain Eukaryota; kingdom Viridiplantae; phylum Streptophyta; class Magnoliopsida; order Fabales; family Fabaceae; genus Lathyrus; species Lathyrus sativus. Next base: position 660,294,064 of record OZ012741.1, on the reverse strand, counting down.
TGGGCACCAAACTATGAGGGTCCGTATGTAGTAAAGAAGGTTTTCTCCGGAGGGGCCTTGATCCTGTCAACCATGGATGGAGACGATCTCTCATCCCCTGTGAATGCAGATGCAGTTAAAAAATATTATGCCTAAAAGATAGACCCGGTGGACCCAAAAAGAAAATCCACGCAAAAATGGGCGTCCTGGTGGACCATAAAAATGGTTCAGGCAAAATTAGGGACTAAAAAAAGAGAGTATCCTGATAGGCTGAAAACCTGAAAAGGCGGCCTAGGCAAAAGTTAGGGATTCAAAAAAGGCAGAACTGCATCTTGAAAAGACGTGTGAATTATTCCTTGTAACCATCAAGCTCTGGACTGAGAAAGATCAATTTGATTCTGGCGCTCAAAAGCAAGGCGTGAAAGGTCTTCGGAGACATATGGGCTATAGCGGGTTTGAAACTTGGCAGGGACCATTTTCAACATTGTCTTAGTTTTTATTTTCTCGTTTAAAAGCAGTTACCTCTTCTAGGAATTGCCTCCCTTTGTAATTTTCCCATTTATGGGTTTTCATCAATAAAATTACTTTCATCAAAGCTTTTTCTGTTTTATTTACCGTTTGGTTGCAAGTTTCATTTATTTGATGATAGGTTTTGCATATAATGACATTATGGTAAATTAGACTAAGGGATAACTTACCCTCTTGAGGTAACTAAAGGGTGACCATGACCCTAAGGAGTACGCAGGAACATCATTCTAAATCTTGTAACAACTTGACTGACGGGGGCGTCAAACCCGGCTGAGCAGGCCATGAGCTGAAAATCTCAACGCATCCAAGTTCTTTATACATCATAAATAGATGATGTCGGGAAGTCATGCTTATCTTTCACTTTCCCACCACCAAAGTCCGCCATGTCGGCACCTGTATTTCCATTGCCCGTCCGCAATCATACGCATCATACGCATCGCATTCGACATCATAAGCATCTTGCATCATATACATACCTATGATTACATCATACTTTCCTCAGCTCTTGCATCACCGCGTGTTAGCATTTGCATTTTCATCTCCATTCGTTATGGAGCATCATCATCATCAAACATTTACATATACGAGATCAGATCCAGGATCAATTTCGAAGATTTCCAAGATCATCAGCCCAGACAGGGGCACCTCCTGCAAGACCGTGGTTTTCTCCCACGAGAGTCAGAAGATATCAAGACAAGATTAAGCCCAATCATGGGCATTCTTCCACAAGACTGTGGGTGTTCCCCACGAAGTTTTGCAACTTATTGAGCTTCAAAGCAAAATTCAGCCCAAGCCAGGGGCATCTTTTCAAAACCATGGGTGTATCACATGATGTATTTCAACCTCGTGGTTAATCAAGATCTTCAAATCAATTTGGCCCAGACAGGGGCATCTTTAATAAATCACGAGCATTCCCCGGTGAGTTATCTCCAGCAGACTTCAACGATAAGTGGCAATCTCTTCAGAGAAGCTTATCCATCTTCAGCGATAAGTGGCAATCTCTTCAGAGAAGCTTATCCGTCTTCAGCGATAAGTGGCAATCTCTTCAGAGAAGCTTATCCATCTTCAGCGATAAGTGGCAATCTCTTCAGAGAAGCTTATCCATCTTCAGCGATAAGTGGCAATCTCTTCAGAGAAGCTTATCCATCTTCAGCGATAAGTGGCAATCTCTTCAGAGAAGCTTATCCGTCTTCAGCGATAAGTGGCAATCTCTTCAGAGAAGCTTATCCATCTTCAGCGATAAGTGGCAATCTCTTCAGAGAAGCTTATCCATCTTCAGCGATAAGTGGCAATCTCTTCAGAGAAGCTTATCCATCTTCAGCGATAAGTGGCAATCTCTTCAGAGAAGCTTATCCATCTTCAGCGATAAGTGGCAATCTCTTCAGAGAAGCTTATCCATCTTCAGCGATAAGTGGCAATCTCTTCAGAGAAGCTTATCCATCTTCAGCGATAAGTGGCAATCTCTTCAGAGAAGCTTATCCATCTTCAGCGATAAGTGGCAATCTCTTCAGAGAAGCTTATCCATCTTTAGTGATAAGTGGCAACCTCTTCAGAGAAGCTTATCCATCTTTAGCGATAAGTGGCAATCTCTTCAGAGAAGCTTATCCATCTTCAGCGATAAGTGGCAATCTCTTCAGAGAAGCTTATCCATCTTCAGCGATAAGTGGCAATCTCTTCAGAGAAGCTTATCCATCTTCAGCGATAAGTGGCAATCTCTTCAGAGAAGCTTATCCATCTTCAGCGATAAGTGGCAATCTCTTCAGAGAAGCTTATCCATCTTTAGTGATAAGTGGCAATCTCTTCAGAGAAGCTTATCCATCTTTAGCGGTAAGTGGCAATCTCTTCAGAGAAGCTTATCCATCTTTAGCGGTAAGTGGCAATCTCTTCAGAGAAGCTTATCCATCTTTAGCGATAAGTGGCAATCTCTTCAGAGAAGCTTATCCATCTTCAGCGATAAGTGGCAATCTCTTCAGAGAAGCTTATCCATCTTTAGCGATAAGTGGCAATCTCTTCAGAGAAGCTTATCCATCTTCAGCGATAAGTGGCAATCTCTTCAGAGAAGCTTATCCATCTTCAGCGATAAGTGGCAATCTCTTCAGAGAAGCTTATCCATCTTCAGTGATAAGTGGCAATCTCTTCAGAGAAGCTTATCCATCTTCAGCGATAAGTGGCAATCTCTTCAGAGAAGCTTATCCATCTTCAGTGATAAGTGGCAATCTCTTCAGAGAAGCTTATCCATCTTCAGTGATAAGTGGCAATCTCTTCAGAGAAGCTTATCCATCTTCAGCGATAAGTGGCAATCTCTTCAGAGAAGCTTATCCATCTTCAGCGATAAGTGGCAATCTCTTCAGAGAAGCTTATCCATCTTCAGTGATAAGTGGCAATCTCTTCAGAGAAGCTTATCCATCTTCAGCGATAAGTGGCAATCTCTTCAGAGAAGCTCATCCATCTTCAGTGATAAGTGGCAATCTCTTCAGAGAAGCTTATCCATCTTTAGCGATAAGTGGCAATCTCTTCAGAGAAGCTTATCCATCTTCAGCGATAAGTGGCAATCTCTTCAGAGAAGCTTATCCATCTTCAGCGATAAGTGGCAATCTCTTCAGAGAAGCTTATCCATCTTCAGTGATAAGTGGCAATCTCTTCAGAGAAGCTTATCCATCTTCAGCGATAAGTGGCAATCTCTTCAGAGAAGCTTATCCATCTTCAGTGATAAGTGGCAATCTCTTCAGAGAAGCTTATCCATCTTCAGTGATAAGTGGCAATCTCTTCAGAGAAGCTTATCCATCTTCAGCGATAAGTGGCAATCTCTTCAGAGAAGCTTATCCATCTTCAGTGATAAGTGGCAATCTCTTCAGAGAAGCTTATCCATCTTCAGCGATAAGTGGCAATCTCTTCAGAGAAGCTTATCCATCTTCAGCGATAAGTGGCAATCTCTTCAGAGAAGCTTATCCATCTTCAGTGATAAGTGGCAATCTCTTCAGAGAAGCTTATCCATCTTCAATGATAAGTGGCAATCTCTCGGGAGAAGCTTATCCGACTCCCTTGTCATCCTGTTTGATGTCATAACTAGTGTATTTTCCACTATCCTTTTGGTAGTGGATCTCTTACATTCTTTTAATGTCAGGGTAGCGTGTGTGAGTGTACTATCATCCTTTTGGTGATAGACTCGTCATCCTTCTGGTGTCAAGTTTTCTCTGTTAACATCTTTTGGTGTTAGCGATTTTTGCAAGGTATCCAGTATTTCATTCCCAGGTATCTCACTTCTCGTTGGACAAATTCAGGGTCTTCTTTTTATCTAATCATCTTCTACCTCGAAAGATTAAATGACCATAGCATTTCATCTTACTCAGTTTAAGTCGATTAGATAGGGGCATCTGTCATACCCTAAATTCGCCCTACCTTTCTTACTTTTCTCATCACGAATAATAGTTGCTTGGTGCTTGTTCTCTAAGCAATCATTTGACCCTGGGCCAAGATCCCCTAGCTTTTTCTCGGGTCTGGGAGTTTTGTTGGTTTGTGTTTAGTATGATCACAAGTTTTTGCAAAATATGTTGAGTTCAAATGAAGATAGAAGAAAGATGAGCCTATGTACTTGTAGTCAAGCAATAAAGATGATCAAGTGGATTCCAAACCATGTAGTTAAGCTTTAGTTTGGGCCATATGGTGTGAGATATTTCGAGGCTTTAATCCAACTAATTTCAAGTCTTGTTTCAGTTTGTTTTGAGCAATATTTCAGGTGGATTTCTAGTTGAGTTGATTTTTGCTTCAAGCATTCTTCAAATTGAAACTCAAATCTTATTGAAAATTCATGATGGAGTTGATTAGTGCAAAGCTAGGCGCATTTTCAAGGCATGAAGATTTGTTTCAAGTTATGTTACGAGCTTTATTTCGTGAAGCAATGAGATTCTGCATAGTTAAATGACATTTCAAGATATAGGCCATTTCATTGCAATGATTCGTCAAGAAGAGAATTTTTATTCAAAAATTATTTCTGCGAGATCACGTTCTTTTCTGTTGTTTCAAACAAAAAAAAAAGGGCCAAAGGCCAATTTCACAAATTTAACCAAATTGTGTTGCAATGATATACATCTATCTACACAAGAGGAAAGCATGTTAAATAATAGAGTTCATTGGGATTTTGAACTTTGCTCAAATCCATTTACATAATTCCAAAAACTCATATGCAATATCTAAGAGCATTTGTTCCCATTACATTGTTTTTGTCAAGACTGTTTGGGTCATGGAGGAACTCTCAAAAATTTGTGGTGACATTCTGACTATTATAGATCAGCACTTGGTTCCTTCTTCCACCTCGGCAGAAGCTAATGTTTTCTATCATAAGATGAAAGGTGATTATTTCCGGTATCTTGCTGAGTTCAAGACTGACCAAGAAAGGAAAGAGGCTGCTGAGCAGTCACTTAAAGGATATGAGGCTGCTTCAGCCACTGCAAACACTGATCTTCCATCAACACATCCAATCCGTCTTGGACTTGCACTCAACTTCTCTGTCTTTTATTATGAGATTATGAACTCTCCTGAAAGGGGTTGCCATTTGGCCAAACAAGCTTTTGATGAGGCGATTGCGGAGTTGGATACCTTGAGTGAAGAGTCATACAAGGACAGCACTTTAATCATGCAGTTGTTGAGAGACAACCTGACCCTCTGGACCTCTGATTTGCCTGAGGATGGAGGTGAGGACAGCGGAAAAGCTGATGAAGTCAAACCTACTGAGCCTGAGCATTGATAAGATTTCTTTGGATCTCTGGCCCTGATTCTGAAGCGAGAAATCTAGGATACTCAACAAATAGGGCATTTTAAAGCTATTTTTTTGCTATGGATTTCAACTAGAAAAGGTGGACTTTGTCCACTTCATAACTCTGTGCCCTCTTAAAACCAACCAAAGCCGAGAAGAAGCAGTCTTACGACGCCAAGCTATGCCAGCTTCAAGACGAGTTCTCTCAGATTCTTATTGTTAATGCTGATAATGTTGGATCTAAGCAGCTTCAGAGTATTCGAAGCGGTCTTCGTGGGGATTCTGTGGTTCTTATGGGGAAGAACACTATGATGAAGAGACCTGTTAGGATGCATGCTGAGAAGACTGGGAACAATGCTTTCATCAACTTGATTCCTCTCCTTGTTGGAAATGTTGGTTTGATTTTTACCAAAGGAGATTTGAAGGAGGTTAGCGAAGAGGTTGCAAAATACAAGGTTGGAGCCCCTGCCCGTGTTGGTTTGGTTGCTCCCATTGATGTTGTTGTTCCTCCTGGCAACACAGGGCTCGACCCATCCCAGACCTCTTTCTTCCAGGTTCTCAACATTCCCACTAAGATTAACAAGGGTACTGTTGAAATCATTACACCGGTTGAGCTCATCAAGAAGGGAGACCAGGTGGGATCTTCTGAAGCTGCATTGCTTGCCAAGCTAGGCATTAGGCCCTTTTCATATGGTCTTGTGGTTCTTTCTGTCTATGATAATGGCTCTGTGTTCAGCCCTGAGGTTCTCGATCTCACTGATGACGACCTTGTTGCGAAGTTTGCTATTGGTGTTTCAATGGTTACTTCACTTTCCCTGGCCATATCATACCCAACACTTGCTGCTGCTCCTCACATGTTTGTGAATGCCTACAGGAATGTTCTTGCCATTGCAGTGGCAACTGAATATTCCTACCCAGAGGCTGATGAGGTTAAGGAGTATTTGAAGGACCAAGTAAAGAACATAAAACAGAAACACCACCTTCATCGATCACAGACTTACGAGCAGTAGCATGAAAAGTCACAACCTGGTGAAATTCCTTCAAAGCATGAGCACGAGCTTGACCCTTCACCTTCTTGAGTGTCTCCACAAGCTCAGAAGCTCTTCCTCGAACATCTTCGGACCGTGTCTTCATCAACAAACACTTCTGAAAGAACCAGGTGTAAATGAGTCTGTAAAGCACCAAGCAGCACCACCAGCAGCATTGACGTGTGGGATGTGAGCAGAATCTGGAACAACGGTAAGGTGAGCATGGTTATGAACGAACCAACACTTGTGAAGCAATTTCGGGATGAAACCGGAGTTGGAATGATGGACTGCAAAGATGCCCTGTCAAAGAGTGAAAGCGACATTATTAAAGCACAAGAGCTCCTTAAGAAAAAAGCAAGCAAGAGCAGAAATATTAAGTCAAAATAAGGTTGAAACAAAGCCATGTCATAGCAGTGAAAATCTCCAAATCCCCACAGTAAAAAATTCAGGGAAAAATATCAGTTATTTTCAAATAAAAAATATGGAGTTCAAAGACAAGGGAAATAAGATAGCAGAGGACAGCAGGGCCAAGTTTACCAAAATGGAAGGACACAATTTTAACATCAAAAAGTGATAGCAGAGATGATACAAACAAAAACTAAACCCTAATCTCACACCATCAAGCCCCCATATATATTGGTCACTATTCCTTCAGAAAAAGAAAAAAACCTAACAGCAAGAGGCAGCAGCTGCCTTTTCTCACAACTCACCTTCATCACAACACAAGATACACATAAAGAATCAAGAAGAGAGGTTGGAGAGGGAACTTATCTGTTTACAGCATCTACAACTCGGTGGTGTCACTCTAGCTCTGTAAGTATTCTGTCGTTTTGTTCTTGTCTTTATAATCTTAAGCTTGTCTTTTGAATATTGTAAAAAAGGGGAGATAACTGATACAACTCAGTGACTACCCTCATGTTACCTACATATTTTCTTGACTTTTCTTCACAACACCACCACATCTTTTGAGGTAAAACCCACTGAACAACAAACCCAGTAAAACCACACAGCCAACGAACATGAACCGAAAATAGCTACTCATTGTTATTTCAACTTCAAATCTCCATTAAACTAAACAAAGCCATCACAAATTTCATCAACAATAACCAACCCAGAACTCGCCATGAAAAAACCTATACAAACCTTCATAAAGCTTCAACTAGAGCACAAAATAAACCCAGATTTATCAACTTCCAAACCAAGACTCGCGATTCCTCATAATCAATATCTTCCCCCATCTTCTTTACAACCCAGTTTCAACAATCTCACCTCACCAGCTAGGTCAAGCCGCTTACTACAACCTATCCTTCTTCCGACTGGTTCCATCTGAAACCTTCAGAACTCACTAAAATCACCTTCAAACTCTGATTCACCCTCTTCAACTTCAGAACAAACTTTCTTCAACTTCAATCAACAATAACACAACAAAACCTCAAACCTTTTCTGAAAACCTCCATCTTTGCAGCAACCATCGCACCTTCAGAAACTCAAACCACCACCTTCAAAATACAACTCAGACACGCTTCCTCAACTGCTAAACCAAACGCAACCCTTTCCGGAACTCCGTCTTCCACGAACAACCATCGTGAAACCCATTCCAAATCCAACTCATAACCCATTTTCGAAAACCAGTTCAGTAGCTTCATCATCGCCATTTGCGAATCAAAAGCCATATCTGACCAGATCTAAACCAGAGATGGAGAGATGAAGAGTGAATGATAACATGAGCCAAAACAAGAAGAAATCAAATCTGGTATCACGAACGAGGTTGAGGATGTCACCGTTTTCCATTGACTCTTTGATATGCTTTGTGTTTTGTTTGAATCTGGTATTGAAATGGACACCAAATGGCGAGATGATGTCCGTTTTTTCTAGATGCGGTGAAAACAGAAAGAAGACGAGTTGTTTGTGAACAGAGAGAGGGGTTTTGAGGAGAGAATTAGAGGGAGAGAGTGGTTTCGACGAGTGGAGGAACGTCTGGGTTTTCTTCCATTTTTATTTATTTCTATTTATTTTATTTTAATTTTTGTTTTATATTTTTTGTGTGTGTTGCAGCTAGTTGTTGTTGAGCTTTGTAAGCCCACTGTGTGGTCATTGCTGCACCCCCCCTGTTTTTTATATAACTCTATTTCATGTTCTTTTTATTTTAAAACTTGATAAATGTAGTTTCTTAAATAATATAATTTGTTAATATTTTTTTTCTAACAAGCTTTTTGGATGTTAAATATATATTAAGTTAATAATATAGCTTTTCTTAAGATTTGTTATTATATATTAACTTATTTCTATCATTTCTCTTTATATTAGAGTTTTAAGACTTATTCTATTTTTAGAGATAAATTTCATTTCTCTTTTGTTATTGGGCATTTTGTCCCATTTCCTTGTTTTTGGTCGATGACGAGACCTCCGTAATTCATTACCAGTCAAATTATTGATGAGTAATGTTGGATCTGAGACCACCTCTTTTCTCTCTTCATTACTTGTCCCGACCCGATTCAAAACTTTGTCAACAATTTTCAAAATCAAATTATCTTTGTATTGAATTAAAAAGAGGGGATTAAGTGTAGACTTTCTTCCTCTCCGAGTGTTGGGATGCCCACTGTAGTGAGGGTGGTTCCGACACTCGTCTTTCAATACGAAGACGCTTCCCACCCATTTTCAAATCCCATCTCCTTAAAATCATTTCTTTGTGTTGAGCTAAAAAGAGGATTGGGTGTAGACCTCTTCTTCTTCGAGCGTAGGGATGCCCACTGTAGTGAGGGTGGTCTCGATGCTCGGCTGTCGATACAAAGACGCTTCCAACACTTCCTCATAAAACATCGGTCTTGTACTGAGTATACTTTCAATGATAAGTAAATTTCTCTTTGTATTGAATTAAAGAGAGAAGATTGGGTGTAGACCTCTTCTTCTCCGAGTGATGGGATGCCCACTGTAGTGAGGGTGGTCTCGACACTCGTCTTTCGATACGAAGACGCAACTTTATCCACCATCTCGCTTTCACAACTTCATCCCGCAACCCTTGTCACCTAAAACCTCGGTCCTATACCGAGTGCATTTTCAAATCATTTTCTTAACAAAAACTTGAATGGTCGTGGAGTGGTTAGGCGTAGGCCTTCTCCTATCCCGAGTGCTGACGTTTACCGTAGGGTTCTCTGTCGCAAAAAGCACTTACCATTCAAAACCAAAAATATCTTTAATACGAGAATGAAGTTCTCTTTGCATTGAATTAAAGAGAGAGGATTGGGTGTAGACCTCTTCTTCTCCGAGCGTAGGGATGCCCACTGTAGTGAGGGTGGTTTCGACGCTCGTCTTTCAATATGAAGACGCTACGTTCGCCACACATATTTTACAACAAAAAAACTTTGAGATAACAAATTGGGTACTACCCGTAGGGGTTACTATCTGAGGACTTGTCTCGCCCCTAAAAAACAATCCAATCAATCAAATGCGACTTCTTGCCCCGCGTGGCGAAAACTAATTAATCTTTCAAAAAAGGATATGCTACGTCCGTTCTACCGCAAACAGGTAACGCCTAAGTCTCCAACGAGCGAGCAGCAAAACACCTAACTGCTAGAATGCGCACGATAGCATCATCCATAAAAAACATCAACACACCGTAGGCCGAACTACGGCTGCTCTGATTCTTTACTTTTTCAAGTAAAGATACGTAGGCACAAGGGCCACAATCCTTGTCGAGCACAATTCCCCCTATCTGTAGTTTCCCGAACTACGTCGACTCTGACTTTCTCATATCTGTTGAGAATACGTAGGCCTAGGACTGCGAAGTCCTACCGAGTCTGTCTTTTCTCTTCTTCCCCTCGTTACTTCACTCTCTCTCTCCCTCTCTCCTATTTCTAACCCTTTTTTCTCACTATCTTTTAGAACCCTTTTATAGCATAATATTTAAGCAGATATCTTCACACATCGACAAACAAAAGGTTCCCATCGAGTACGATGGATGCGAGGGGTGCTAATACCTTCCCTTCGCATAACCGGCTTCCGAACCCGTTCTTGGTCGCGAGACCATCTTATCCTTTTCTTTCTTAAGGTTTTCTCGATATTTTCCTTTCCCCTCATGGGATAAATAAAGTTCGGTGGCGACTCTTCTGTCTATCTTTTTCGCCTCCCCGTCGTTGCACGATGCATTTTTCGAGTAGCGACAAGGACGATGAACAAATCTTTGAGCAATAGATTAAAAATATGCTAGAGTTATACATGGATAGAATGATAGTCAAACCCAGCAAGGAACAATTACATGAAGGCCAGCTTATTTCTCTATCCAACCATGTCCACCAGTTCTATATGACGTTGAACCCAAAGAAGTGCATGTTTGGAGTCAATATCGACAAATTCCTTGGACTAAACCTCACTCAAAAGGAGATGAACCCGAACAAATATGATGTCATCATCATGACGAAGAATCAACAAAAGAAAGAATCGTGAAGTTAAATGATATGTTTACCATTCTCAACAAGTTCATCTTCAGGTCCTCCCAATATAGTCTTCTCTTCTACAAAAATCTTGAGGAAAAAAGGTAGAATTTAAGTTGACACGAGAATATAAACAAGCCTTCATACATCTGAAGAAAACTCTTTCCATAACCACAGTTCTTTTAAGACCAATGGCTTATGAGACCCTGTTTATAAAATTAGGGGTATCACCAAAAGCAGTTAGTGTCGTTCACGAGATGTTGGATCGAACTCTAGTGTTGTCGAAGCCTGTTCGCAAGTAATGCGTGTTGTAGTCGAAGTTTGTTCTAACATGCATTAGTCAATATTGCTAGGTTTGTTAGCATGTTGAATTGGGCCTTTCTTGTAAGCCCAATTGTTTAAGTTAGCTTGTACCCTAAGTTGGCTTGTAATGGGTAATTGTTAAAAAAAAACCATTAGGTTAGTGTGCTATTTTATTATAAATAGGATGTTAGTTTCTCAATCTTGGCATAAGGAAAAATAGGAAGATAAAATCCTAATTTCAAGGGAGAGAGGTTATTTTGTTATTCTTGTATACTTGTAATCTTGTTTTAAGAGAAATGAAAGAATAGCAGTTTAATAACCAATCCTTGTTCTTTCTTGTTGTTTTACCTTGTTTTCTTTGTTAACCCTAACCCTTGTGAGTTTCTTGATCATTAAGAAACAGTTTATACTTTGTTTAAAGGTATCTGATTCACAACGAATTGGTGCGGTGAGCGTGGAGAAGATGCCTTCAACAAAGTATGAGATTGAAAAGTTCACCGGAGTGAACGACTTCGGTCTGTGGCGCTTAAAGATGAAAGCCCTGTTGGTTCAGCAGGGTTGTTTGGAAGTGTTGAAGGGTGAGGCAGCCATGGACGCTGCGTTAACGGCAAAAGAAAAGACGGGCATGATCGAGAAAGCCCACAACGCAATATTGTTGAGCCTTGGTGATAAGGTTCTTCGACAGGTATCAAAGGAGACTACAGCATTAGGATTATGGGTGAAATTTGAAAGTTTGTACATGATCAAATCTCTGGTGAATCGATTCTACCTGAAGCAAGCTTTATATTCATTGAAGATGAGTGAAGATAAAGTGTTGGCTGAGCAGTTGGATATGTTCAACAAGCTGATTCTTGATCTTGAAAATATTGATGTGAAGATCGATGATGAAGATCAGGCACTGTTGTTGTTGTGTGCTTTGCCCAGAACACATGCTCACTTCAAAGAAACTCTCTTGTATGGAAGGGAGTCCCTGACCTTTGAAGAAGTTCAATCAGCCTTGTATTCTAAGGACTTGAACGAACGAAAGGAGCATAAACCTTCGCCGACGGTGGGCGAAGGTTTGGCCGTTAAGGGAAAATTCTTGCGAAAGGATGGTAAGTTCGACAAAAAGAAAGGTAAAAGACAACAGAAGTCTTATAGTGGCGAAACATCTAGTATTCGATGTTATCACTATAAGAAGGAGGGTCACATAAGAAAGGTGTGCCCTGAACGCCTGAAAGATCATGGAGGTAATGGCAATGCATCCATTGTTCAAGTTGACTTCGACTCATCTGATGTTCTTGTGGTTTCAAGTGGCGACTCGAGGAAAGAGTGGATTGTGGATTCAAGTTGCACTTGGCACATGACTCCAAACAAATATTTGTTCGAGGAGCTATGTGATCAAGATGGTGGATCTGTGCTGCTAGGAAACAACAAATCTTGCAAAATTGCAGGTATTGGATCTGTGAGATTCAAGCTCCATGATGAGTCAATAAGGTTATTGACTGAAGTCAGTTACGTACCTGACTTGAAGAGAAATTTGATTTCTCTTGGTGAATTCGACAGAAAAGGATATGTTTTTTAAGGAGAGAAAAGTATCCTAAGAGTCATGAAGGGGTCGAAGGAAGTCTTGAGAGGCGTGAAGAAACAAGACTTGTATACCCTTGAGGCTGAGGTTGTAAGTGGTTCGACAAATGTTGTATCCACAAAACTTATGTCGAAGACAGGATTATGGCACATGAGATTGGGCCATGTCAGCGAAAGAGGCCTGGTCGAATTGGGGAAGCAAAACCTGCTAGGAGGTGACAAAGTCGAAAAGTTGGAATTTTGTGAATCTTGTGTATTTGGTAAATCCTGTAGGGCGAAGTTTAACAAAGGCAAGAAAAGAACACATGGATCCCTGGATTATATTCATGCTGATCTTTGGGGGCCTGCAAGGAATCCTTCACACTCAGGTGCAAGGTACTTTCTATCCATCGTTGATGACTATTCCAGAAAGCTATGGGTATTCATTCAGAAGATGAAGGATGAAACTTTTGAGAATTTCAAAAGTTGGAAGATTCTGGTCGAAACTCAAACTGGCAGAAAGGTTAAGAGGTTGAGAACCGACAATGGCCTTGAATTCTGCAACGAAGCGTTCAACAGTTACTGTGTTGAGTCTGGGATTGCAAGGCATAAGACTGTAGCAGGTACTCCTCAACAAAATGGGTTAGCTGAGAGACTCAATCGAACAATCCTTGAAAGGGTCAGATGCATGTTGGTTAGTGCTGGATTGAAGAAGGTGTTTTGGGCAGAAGCTATTTCGACAACAGCTTACCTGATAAATAGATGTCCCTCGACTGCCTTGGGAATGAAGACACCTGAAGAAGTTTGGTCGGGACATCCACCTAGTCTCGACAGACTGAGAGTATTTGGCTGTGTGGCTTATGCTCATATTAGGCAAGACAAGGTCGAACCTAGAGCTCTGAAGTGCATGTTCATGGGATACCCTAAAGGAGTCAAAGCTTATAGGCTATGGTTCCTAGAGCCAGGTCACAAGAGGTCTATCACCAGTCGAGATGTAGTTTTCAATGAAGCAGAGATGGCTTTCAAGAAAACTGATGATGCTGACGAAGAGCTGGAACAGGGAGAGATTCCTATTGAGGTGGAGCATGTTGATGTTGAATTGCTTAACCCAGATGAAGTCGAAGAAGACGCAGAAGATGTTGTCGAAGATGAGGAGACTAATAATGACTACCTGCTAGCAAGAGACAGGTTGAGGAGAGTCATCAAGCCACCTCAGAGACTTGGGTATGCAGATCTTATAGTTTATGCCTTAATCTCTGCAAGTGAGGTTCTAGATGAAGAACCTAGAAAATATAAGGAAGTTATGAGGATTCGAAAGAAGACTGAATGGCTGAAGGCCATGGATGATGAGATGAAATCTCTTCATGATAACAACACCTGGGAACTGATCAATAAACCTGCTGAAGCCAGGTTAGTCAGTTGTAAGTGGATTTTAAGGTACATAAATGGGTCTCTGAATAGATTCCTAATTTATGGTGGAGCCTTGGGTGAAGATAGTAAAGCAGCAATCGAAGGATATGTCGACTCTGATTATGCAGGTTGTATGGATTCTAGAAAATCTATCTCTGGATATGTGTTCACTATGTTTGAGACAACAATCAGTTGGAAAGCAACACTTCAGAAGGTCGTTGCCTTATCAACCACTGAAGCGGAGTATATTGCCCTAACTGAAGCTGTGAAGGAAGCATTGTGGCTTGAAGGTTTTGCAAAGGAGCTAAAACTTCAAGGTCGAGTTATCACTGTTAAATGTGATAGTCAAAGTGCAATACACCTGTTGAAGAATTCAGCCTATCATGAGTGAACCAAGCACATTGATGTGAGGTTGCATTTCATCAGAGGGGTAATCAAGCGTGGAGAAGTCCAAGTGCTGAAGGTTTCGACAGATCATAATGCTGCTGATATGAACACCAAGACGTTGCCCAGTTGCAAGTTTTTCTATTGTATGCAGTTAATAAATATGCATGAAGAAAACTAGTTTCTTGATGTTATAGAGTTAGGTCCAATGTGGAGATTTGTGAGATGTTGGATCGAACTCTAGTGTTGTCGAAGCCTGTTCGCAAGTAATGCGTGTTGTAGTCGAAGTTTGTTCTAACATGCATTAGTCAATATTGCTAGGTTTGTTAGCATGTTGAATTGGGCCTTGCTTGTAAGCCCAATTGTTTAAGTTAGCTTGTACCCTAAGTTGGCTTGTAATGAGTAATTGTTAAAAAGCCCATTAGGTTAGTGTGCTATTTTATTATAAATAGGATGCTAGTTTCTCAATCTTGGCATAAGGAAAAATAGGAAGATAAAATCCTAATTTCAAGGGAGAGAGGTTATTTTGTTATTCTTGTATACTTGTAATCTTGTTTTAAGAGAAAGGAAAGAATAGAAGTTTAATAACCAATCCTTGTTGTTCCTTGTTGTTTTACCTTGTTTTCTTTGTTAACCCTAACCCTTGTGAGTTTCTTGATCATTAAGAAACAGTTTATACTTTGTTTAAAGGTATCCGATTCACAACACACGTGAAAGAGGTAAGCACCAACCAGAACCCACTCTACTTCATCTTCAAGGAGTTATTAGGTCCTGAAACCCATCACCACAAGATTGATAAAATTAGATTACCCTTTCTTTGGTGGTATATTTTAGAAAATAATGACGTAACTTTCTATCCCATTGAATAGTTGTTTATACTAACCAACCATTAAATGAAGTACTAATAAGGCCATAAATGAATGTGTGTGTGAAGAAGTGGTCCATCGAGAGTTTGATATCTTCTTTGAACCTAAGAAAGCCTAAGACTTCGCTAAATTCATTACATAACCAGCTTCATCCACAACTTAGTGATGCATTAAATGGGTCGTCTTCACACACAGATGATCAAATAGGAAAGGGAGTAGAGTCAAACTCATCCTTGAGAGTGACAAGGGGATGGTAGTAGAAATTTTCTTTTTTTGACTTATCTACCACAAACGATCAAGTTAAATATGAAGCCTTCATTGCTAGGATCACTTTAGCATAAACAAAATGGGGGCATAAAAAGTCATTTTGCACACAAATCCCAAGCTAGTGGTCTCATAGGTCAAAGGATACGCACAAGTCAAAGATCTGTCATTATAGAAATATGTGGCAGTGGTCATGGAGAAATTTAATTAATTCAAGGATTATGAACTTGCCCATGTGCCAAACGATCAAAACATGATAACTTATGCCATATACATACTACCCAGCACAAGAATGACAAAAATTAGCCATTCTTTGATCTAGGATCGATAATCAGAGCCACTGTGACACCGGGGACATCAGAATTGGCATGAATCATATCAATAATGACTTACATTGAACACTTGATCTTACCAATAAACCATGTCGAGGCTGGTCTTGTTAAAATGAGATCATGCATTTACTCAATTATAGAGGTAAGTTGTACATAAGAGGCCTTTCCACCCCAATTTTAAAATGTTTAGAGCATGATGAAGTCATATACACCCCTGATGGAGTCCGTAAGGGTATACCATGATAACATATCAAGGTAAGGGCATTTTCTAAAGATATCCTCAGAGAATTATATTACTATCCTTCCATGGTCCAAGATGCTAAAAAGTATTTGATGAAGTGTGCGCGGTGCCAGAATCACTAATACATTTACATAGACCCTCATACCGAACTCAACACTTTAAATGCTCCATTTAATTCCTTTCTTTACAAGGCGAATTGATATTTTGGAGCCTTTAAAGCTGGCAAGATGAAATTTCTTATCGTTTTTGTGGACTACATCACCAAATAGATTGAAACTCAAAACTTAACAAAGATCACAGCCAACAACATTCAAAAGTTCTTCAAAAAGAACATCCTAGCTAGGTATATGATTTTGTAGTTTGTAGTTACTGATAACAGAATCCAAATCACATACAGGAATTTTAAAAATATCTTCAGGGACCTAAGATTCCAACACTACTTCACACCAATAGAACAACCACCTCAAACTAATGGCTAATAAGAGGCCTCTAACAAAGTTTTACAAAAGGGCTGGAAATAAGACTACATGGGTCTAAAGGCAACTAGGCTTAAAAGATCTCACTCATTCTCTGAGCATGCATAACTACTACTCATTCCACCAATTGAAACACATCTTACAGGATTACATACAAAATTGAGGTTGTCATTATTGTTGAAGTTTGTAAGCTTAGCTAGAGAATGACATATCCCCTCCACAATGAGGAGAACTCACAAGCGATTTGGGAAGATTTGGGCTTCTTGGATGAAAAGATATGTTTTATCGCCCTCATCATCGCTTCTATTAAGCAGACCACAATGGACAAATACAATAAAAAGGTGAAGCCTAGGGAGTTCCACCCTTGTGATCTTGTGCTCCGAAGAGACGACGTCGGTGAAAAGAACGAACAGAAGGGAAAGTTAACACCAAATTGGTAAGGGCCTTATAAAGTCTGAACCAACACTAGCACGTGAGCATACACAATAGAAACCCCCCATCAAAAGCTCATTCCCATGATATGGAACATTTCCAAACTCAAACACTAGTACCATTAAGTTTTTTCCTACTTTATTTCATTTGTGTAATGTACTATATGTTAGAAAAATATTTGTTCATGACATATATCTCTTGGATTTTGATGATAACAAAGTATTAAAACAACAATGGTGTTATCTAATGTGTGTTCAAAGTATGTAGGTTCTAAGGCTTGAAAAGAAGGCACTCAAAATCTGATATAAAGACGCATTTGAGAGGAGATGAGTTACTAGCTTCTGATGGATCAGAACCTGAAAAACACTCTCTAAGTGATGTCTGGCGTAGACTCTAAAGTTGAAGTCCTCAGCATCAAAAGAGTAACATATTGTCTCTACACTAAGTTAATGTATCAGCTTCTAGTGAACATTTAGAGTTAGTAATAAAGCTTGTGTTATACCTAATGTAAAAAGCAAGTTGCATTGTCAAATCAGCTTGTCAGCCAAAGTCTATACTCACAAGGCTCAAGAAGAGTTAACATGTTATACGAATATCTACTCTCAACATATCTATAATACAAGATTACATGGAAGACGCAATGGTGAAACATGTTACACGATGGATTAATATCTTTTGGTGTATCTCTCTTCAACGTCTCTTGTAATATGGATAAACAAAGACACTTGTTCAAGTTATATCTTCCAACTACTAGTCTTCTACAACTTCTATATAAGCCACTGAAGATTCAAACTGAATTCTTCAACAAGGAGCAATCAAAAGGGAAAAATATAGAAGGAAAGTTAAGAAGGATAAAAGTGTTATACACTTCTGTCTGGATGGAGGAATAACAAGATCATATAATAATCAACACAGTCGAGTATGCAAAATTTCTGTTATATATTGTAGATTTTAATAAGTCTTAAGATTACCTTGTACCTCTGATTTTATATCAAGTACACCTTGTTCTCTATTATGCTAAACATGATTGTTTAATAGTTTAGATAAAGTCTCTTGATATGTGCTTGAGCATCAAAGTCTCGTTTTGAAAAGCTTGAGCCAAGTGAGTCTAATGTTATGTGCTAGAGAATTAAAAGTTTTGATCAGTTATTGATTGAGCAGAAAATCTTAGACTGTGAATCTGAGCAGAAGTCTTGGGCCTGAGGGGCTTGAGCAGAAGTTTTGGGTTCATGGAACCTGAGCAAGGAAGTCTTCAATTCGTGGAACTTAAACAAGGAATTCTTGGGCTTGAGAGGCTTAAGCAAAAGTCTTGGATTCATGGAATACAAGCAGGAAAGTCTTGGATCGAGGATCTGAGCAGAAATTTTGAGTCTAAAGGCCTTAAGCAAGTAATTCATGGGTTCGTGGAACCTAAGCAGAAGTCTTGGACCTGAGGGTTTTAAGCATGAAATCTCGGATTGGGGGTCTGAGCAAAGAAAAGTCTATGCTTAAGTGCATACACGATTGTAATCATATTTTGTTTATAGTAAAAATCTCTTGTGATGCAAGGAGACTGGACTACTCTCTTTTGAGAGGAACCAATATAGAGTTTTGGTTGCTCTTTATCTTTTATTTGCTTCTGTTAACATTCCAATGAAACGTATAACCAGAATCTAAACACTAGTTTAGATTCTCAACTCTGATTAGAGGCAAAGTTAAGAAACGAAAAACACAACTCAACCCCCCTTCTTGTATATTTTTCTCACCTTCAGTTGGTATCAGAGCATGGTTTATGCATAGCACTTAACAGTGGTGCAGATAATGATCCAATGAGAAAAATATGTCTACTAAAGATTTTCCTTCATGAAGGAGTTAAGTACCACATGTAAAATGTTACACTGTTAATCCTACAATATTCATAAGGTGATTATGCTGAATTTAAATGATGGATTAAGCAAAATATATTTTTAATTCATTGGTCTTAATAAAGGGTTTTGATGAAGATCTATAGAATACTCTTGAGAAAGGTATTATTATAGAAGTTGATGGTGTAGAGATGATCAAAGTCTGAAAGTCTCTCACACCAGCTCAGAAAAAGTTTATTGAAAATATCCTTAGAGTTAGATGCATTATGGTAGGTGCTCTATCTCATTATGAGTATATCAACATCATTGATGTGTCTAATGCTCAAGACTATCTTTGAATCCTTGTGTTCTTATTTGAAGAAAATCAGGTTGAAGCTTATAAAGTTACACTTCATCTAATTTTTTAAGCAAATTCTAAATTTGCCTACTTATATTAAACCATAAAGTCACATCTACTTAAGAAGTCAAAATTTTGATTAGACTATGTCTTGAAAGGTTTGATAACATTCTTCGAAGAAAAGAAATTAAATTAGATAATGAAAAGTTGTCAAACAGATCATCCTTCCTCAAGCCCGTTGAAGAAAAATTCCTTTGGAATGTTCGATGATGTGGAATTGACCTTCCTTACAAAATGACTCTTTCAACTGGCTGAATGGAATGTGATATCTATTGATATAAGAGTAACTTCAGAAGCTTCTGAAATATTCTTATTTCAACTGATTTCCCAAATCTCAAGAATAAGGAGAAATACTACAAGGAAAACCCAAAAAGAAAAATGTCAGAGATCTTCAAGGTCTATTCTAATGAAGCTGACATAATTGTGGATTCAGAATCTGATGAAGAATGTATTCAGACATTGATGACCATTACTTCTTCTGAAGAAGCAATCTGAATCCAGAAATAAAAATCAATTCTTGAAGAGAAAGAGATAAGTCCAAGCTATCTTGTTTTAATCTATAACAATATATAAAGGCAATACATTATTTTGGTGTAGCCTATTTTCTTTCCTCTTTTACCCTTTAAAACTACTTAGAAGTTACATAAGGGTCTGTTTGGTTCAAATGAGGGGGAGGGGAGGGGAGGGATTTTAATGAAGGGGAGGGGAGGGGAGGGGAGGTGAAGGAATTTTTTAATCAAATAAGTGTTTGGTTCAAAAGAGAGGAGGGGAGGGGAGGGGAGGGATTTTAATTAAAAATGTGTTTGGTTCAGAAGGGGAGGGGAGGAGTTTTATTAATAATTTACAGTTTTATCCTTATGATCTTATATAAGCCATACGATATTAAAATGTGAAAAATTCGTGCGTATTTTTGTTGGTAATAAAATTTCTAATATTGAGTGATTAAAAAAATATTTATTTGTCACATAAAGTTAAAAAATTGAGTATAATTGATTCGACTTATAATTTTCCAACATAAATTAAACTATATGTCAATAACATCGTTTAAATTATGATGAATCATATAACAAAACAAATATATAAAATAACTTATTACTAAATATTAATGGTTCAAAATATTTAATAAAATGAATAAACAAAAATAAATAAAATGATATGGTTTACAATTTGATATAAAAGAAAATATGCTAGAGTACATAACAAAATTAAAAGAAAAAAACGAATATAACGAAACATAATTTTTTTATTAAAAAAAGACAATGATTATGATTTATATTAATTATAAAAATTATAAAATAATTTGAAGGTGAAGAACAATTATAATAATTTGATGAAAACAATCGAGAAAAAACAGTAACACAAAAGATAACAAATAGTTTTGAAATAATAAAATTAAACTGAGGATATTTTAGTAAATATAATAAATTTTAAATATTAAAACTCATATTCCCTCCCCTCCCCTCCAAATCCCCCCAATTCGGAGGGAACCAAAAAATGTGTTTTGGAGGGATTTTGCTCCCCTCCCCTCCCCTCCCCTCCCCTCCTAAAATTTGAACCAAACATATTTAATTAAAAATTTCCCCTCCCCTCCCCTCCATCTACCCCGAACCAAACACACCCTAAATAAAAATTAACTACTCCCTCCATTTTATATTTGAATATTGTACAAAGTAATTAGTTATTTGAAAAGAAAACTCACTTTAACTTCTAATTAAAAATTATATTTAAATAGTTTTTCCTTATAAGTTATGTCTTTCATTTCTAACTCATTGGGTCCATAGAAGTAAAAAATAGAGAAGAAGAAAGATTGCATGAGAAAAATTAGAATCCAGGCAATGTTCATGATGATGGTAGAAAAGAAAAAGCTACAATTTGCAGATGCCATAATATGGATTGTGAATCACACAATGATTTCTATTAGAGTTAATTATTAGGGCATTTAGATTCTTCAATCTAATTTTTGATTTGGTTTTTTATTTATTTTCATTTACTATTCTGTTCTTTTTACATAAACAAATTCATATGTGAAATTGGGGTTTGAAAATTGAGATTATTGGATTTTTTTTTATGTCTAATACTTTAATTTTTCTCTCTATTGTAGAAGAAAAATGAATCATTATCTCTTACGAAAGAAAAAAAAGTGTGTTCTAATGTCTATGATCAAATAAGAATGACTTTTTTTATTAAATTTTTTAAAATTTGGTTTTCTCTCTTGAATATTTATCTATTATTGTTCCAATTTTACATGTGTAATTTGCAAAAATTTTAAAATATAAACAATATCTCAATTTTTAAATTATATAATTTCTACAATGTGACGTAAACATTAATCTATACTTATCTATACCTATAGATAAAGACATATAACATTTTGGACTAACATATATTTGTTAGATATTTGACATTTAACTGTTATTTTAAAACCAACCACATATACAAAATAAATTTAGTAAATAATAATTGTTTCATTCTCAATTTAAAACTTTAACAGTTTTTTATCATCCTTATCTTTAACTTCCTAAACAATTATCTCTTTCACTTGCAAGTTATTTTTCTCTCTCATGAATTGTTAATTTCATCTAAATTCTATTTCACATGCAATTTTGTCTTTCTTTCCATTATTATTGAATCTTTAAATTGTGTGAATTGTATATACTGTCAATGTGTCTTTGTGATTACCTACCGTATAAATATAAAAAAAAGGTTTTGTAGAAAGTTAGAGTTGTTACAAACCATTGTATATCACTGTATATTTTACCAATTATCAAGTAATTTATTATACCACCATTCAACTCCTCAGAAATACAAACTTGAATTATATATATTTAATTTTTTTATTAATGCATCAGAAAATAATTGATCATTTTTAAAATATCCAAAAAAATATATGATACTTAATTATATTGTGTAGGTTGTTATTGAGATTAATCTCTAATCTTGTCATCTATAAGACTCACATTCATAAATAAAATTACAGTAATGGTAAATATAGGCTTTAGAGTTTTTTTTTATAATGTCAAGTCTAAGGCTATGAATGATATTAAGGGTTGAATATCGTTTAAAGATTGAATGTATTTATGTTTATGTTTTCATCATGATTTTTTGTGATAACCAGTTATTAACTACTTAACAAAACAAAGAAAGAGGAACAAATAAATGTCATGTGCAAAGGAGATTGGGATATATAGAGAAGTAGAGAGACTAATGAGTGATATAAAAAAAGAGTTAGAGAGAGACGAAGAGAAAGTGAGAAAAAGAAAGAGAGAGAAAACACATATTAGTGGCAACATAGTTATAAGAAAGGTGAAGTTACAAAAATAAATAACAGCTACCACATTATTTTGTTTTCTAAATATGTTTTTTTTTATTAAACAGAACATCGAGCATGAAAAATAATAGTAAGATTATTAATGTTCTTTATTATAAAATATGTGAATATTATTTTTTTTGTTATTTTATATCCATTTATAATTTGTATGATTTCTACATTGTGATATTATTAAAATTTTAAGACATTAAACAATATACATTGGTTGTCTTCTTACTTTTATTTTTTTTAATTATGTAAATAATATTATTTTATGTAACATTTAATTTATTAATAAGTTTTAATTTTCACATTCTACTCTTTAGATTATTAAGTTAATTTTAAATTGACATTTGCATTGTTAAATTGGTCTAAAGATATTTTTTTAGTATTAAATTGGTCCGAAGACATTACTAAAACATATTATAGTTAATATGTATCATTATATTTTTATTTTTTTATAATTGTTCCTAAGTAATATTATTTTTAATGGAATATATGTCAAAAACACCATTAAAAAAATTGCACGCGTTAGCACAATAAAAAAAGCGGACAAACGGGCACGGAGTGCCCGTTTGAACGCTAGTATTGATAATAAGGAGTCTGCATCTAAAGATAATATCTTAAATGACTTCATTGTTCCTTTGTAAATTTAAGGCTATCATATAATCTATGTTAAAGGAAAATTCTATTAGAAACTTTTTATTTCTTCTTCTGCTTGTGGCAATAATATGACAGTGTTGTAAACTTGTTTTATGCCAATCTCTAATAACAAACATCATCTGAATCTATTCTTGCCAAATTTCATAGTCAAAAGATTTAATCCAAGACAATGAAATTAATGACTCTGTAAGAACAAGATTTTGTTAGTACCATTACTCATTCTAGGCTCATACTCTGAGAGGAATAATGGTACTGCTATCAGATTGAGGTATAAAGCAAGAAGAATCCTGTCAATACTAACACTTATGAACTCATAGAAATATGAGTACCAATACCTATATTTGTATTTTCTACAGATATGACAGAATAAAAGAGCAAGGTATCTTCCATGGTTATTTACAACATTTGATGGAAGAAGAGTCTATATCACAGGCTCAAGTGTTAAAAGCTTGAAGTTTGATGGAGAAAGTGGAATAATTGGTGTAAAAGCCAATGAATCAGAATCCACTCAAGACAGTATTCAGATTTCATGGTCAGATCTGAATACTCATCTAGAGCATGACCAAGAAAAACAAAAAAAAAAGGTATGTTATGTTATTTCCTTGCATATTTCTTGACTTAATAAAATATTTACGTATGAGTAAATACAAAGTCTCTGTTAGATATCTAGAGAAATTCTTTTAAGAATCTTCAAAGATCTTTAAGAAGAAACTATATTGTATTTGTCTATACTGAATATGTCATTAACTAGGTGATGATCATATTTATGGAATCAGTACCTTCACCTTTTGTGATGATATTGTTTCTAGTTAGTTGTCAAACAAACCAATTTAATATTCATTAATAAAACTTGACTCTAGTTCCAAGAGAAAAGGCTTGATTCTGAATAGAATATCAAGGACTGATGACTAACAGAAGACGTCTCATTCGAAGTCTAATCCTACTAGACTCTGATGACAAATAGCTTCTGAAAATTTGTCAGTCCCTGAGATTTAGGAAAGGAATCTTTACTTCTGATAAAGCATTTTAAGTAAAAATCTTTTCAAAAAACTCGGTTTACTTAAAACTCCATAAATTTGATTATCATCTGGTGGATGCAAGAAATTTGATGGGTAAGAACCTTAAGATAATGATGTTTTATTTTATATATTTCTATTATCTTTATCTCATATATTTGTGAAACATCATTTTGTGTCTTCTTTCTGTTCTTATAACAAGATTCTTATTTCTTTAGAGTCTTGTTCAATTTCTTATTTTATTGTTTTCTTATGTATTGTTCAACCAAACTTGAGATGATTTCTCTAGTCAATTCTCCTTTGAATCAACGAAAAGTTTGTGGATTTTGATGAGCTGCTTAAACTTGGTTTAACCTTCGCAAGACTATGTCTGAATAAGGTTAGAATGGATACTTTGATATGCTCTATGGTTTCACTTATCCAAGTCTTGTTAAAGAGTTTTGGATTAATGTTTCCACTGTTGAGCTAAGTTCTAAATATGTTATTATTTCCAAGGTTTCTGGTGTTTCTATAACAGTAACCTCTAAGACGATTACAAATGTAATCAACTGTGACGAGATTGGAGAAATTTCAGGCACTCTTGTTTAGGAATACTATCTTTCTATTTGGTATATGTTTGTGGATCCATCAAACATCTCCCAGGTTTCAAATCTTCGTTCTAATGCAATTATTTGTAATCAGATTCTAAACTCAAATTTTCTACCTAAGGACAAAGATTTGGATCTTGTGAACCCTATTGAAAAGGATTTTCTACTTCTTCTTAATTCAGATATGCAGATTGATCTTTCTCAAGTTATGTTTGACTATCTGAAAATGACTCTTTCATCATTTCACAAGAGAAAGACTTTCTTCATCCCTTATGGACGAGCCCTTTCAGAACTGCTGATCCGACAGGGAGTTATGATAATTTCAAAGGACGATTCTTCTAAAATCTGGAGAGAAAAGTCTGAAGCTATCTATGAGATTTTTTTATGTTTGATTTCTGCAAATATATACCTTGTAATCGTTAAACATCTTATATTAAACAGTCTTGTTATTTAAAAATTGTTCTTGCTTATATTATTGTTCAAGTTCTTGTTTATATTAACTATTATATATATATATATATATATATATATATATATATATATATATATATATATATATATATATATATATATATATATATATATATATATATATATATATATATATATATATATATATATATATATATATATATATATATATACACACACACACACCTTGAAGTTTTCCTTCTTCTTTGTATTTCAACAAAGGTTGCTTAAGAAGTATGTGCTTCTGAGGTTGTCTACTTGCTTGTAGACCCTTCAGTTGTTGCATTCAGCACTGCTGTCTTTCTGAAATCTCTCTTTGGAATCCAAATTTGTTTCTGCTTATACATTTTTGTGTTCATAAGATTAAGTGATTAGGAAAGTCAGTTTGTTGAGAGTTTTATAGAGTTTATTCATCCAAGTACCTTAAGTTTTAAATTGTTTAATTTTGATTAGTCAAATCAATCTTTTAACGTTCAGACTCTTGAGAAATTATGCTTAGCATTCAGTCCTATTAAGATTCTCTTAACAACGGTAAATATTATTATTACCATGTTAATTGTTGTTCCTATTTATCTTCTTACATCATTTATACTTTTGTCGGAAAATCATAGGGAAAAATTAAAAATATGCACATGCAAAATAAAATTGGTCAAAACAAATTTTTCATTAATCAATAAATTTTTTAAAGTATTACAACAAAAGGGATTGGATGAAACTAAGATTATTCTAATATAACTTTTCCATGGCCTTATAACCAACCCAGTTTTCCCAACTGATGTCTGGCTCGTCTTCATCCACATCCTCATTTTTTGCTTCTGGAATAACCATGGTATAAAACATCTCATTTGTCCTCTTTTTCTTTCTCTTCTTCATTGATTTCCTTCTCGGTTTCAACTCAGAAGCAGAAGGACCTTCTTTTGTAGGTCTCAGAGGTGCTGAGGACGAACCCTCGTCAAAAGTATTTAGTGTTGAGGATAAGGGACAAGTTATAGATGCCTCAGAATCTGCTAGCCTCCAAAGGTCCTGATTATTCATACTAGTAGAGTTCTCTGAGACTTCTTTCATAATTGAGTTGCTGACTCTTTCAGCTGAGGACTGCTCGGTACCTTGTTGGATGTTGATGAAAATAGACTAGGCTTCGGTTGCTTTTATAGTGGATTATGGATAATCCAAACTTTGTAATAAAATCCTTTGATTGATTCTTGGAATTGTTATGAACAATAAAATAATAAACGTGCATTGTACAACTCTTTAATGATCTCTGCTACTGGATCTTTTTCTCTTCCTTGAAAATTGGTCACATAATGATGATTTGCTTAATGCATTTACAATTGTAATTCTTTTCTTTTTTATTCTTTTTAATGTAACAAAAAGGGGAGAAAGATATAATAGTATTTAATAAAGAATCTGAACCCTACAGATTTAATGTTGTTCGTTTATAATTGATGTATTTTTAAATTTATATTATTTTATGTTATTTTGGTTATTTTTTCTTTTAGTGATCTTGCTCGGGTGATATATTTTAATTTTCTTATATATAGAACTAAGGAAGAGCTTACAAACCTCAACTTTAGACTACTAGACTTAGAGGGAGCTTACAAACCTCATATTTTGATGTTGCTTAGAGAATTAAAATATTTTTTCTTGAATATAGTACTCAAGGAGAGTTTACAGAACTCAACCTTGAGCTATTAGACTCAGAAGGAGCTTACGAACCTCATACCTCGATGTTGCCAAGAAAATTATAACTGACCAACATTGTCCTTTAAATACTTATGTTTGTCATCATTAAAAAGGGGGAGATTGTTAGAACAAGATTTGTTCATGATATATATCACTTAGGTTTTGATGATAACATGGTATTAAAAGAATAATGTTGTTATCTAATGTGTGTTCCAAGTATGCAGGTTCTAAGGCTTGAAAAGAAGATTCAGAAACTGATATAAGGACACATTTGAGAGGAGTTGAGTTACTAGCTTCTGGTGGATCAGAATCTGAAGAACACTCTCTAAGTGATGTCTGGCGTAGGCTCTGAAGCTGAAGGCCTCAACACCATAAGAGCAACATATTGTCTCTACAATAAGGTAATGTATCAGCTTCGGGTGAACATTCAGAGTTAGTAATAAAGTTTGAGTTATCCGTACTGCAAAAAGCAAGCTGCATTGGCAAATCAGCTTGTCAGCTAGAGTATATATTCACAAGGCTCAAAAAGAGTTAATATGTTTTATGAATATTTACTCTCAACGGATCTATAGTACAAGATTACAAGGAAGACGTAATGGTGAAACATGTTACACAATGGATAAAAATCTTTTGGTGTATCTCTTTTCAACGTCTCTTGTACTAGAGATAAACAAAGACACTTGTTCAAATTATCTCTTCCAACAGCAAGTTTTCTACAACTGCTACTTAAATTACTAAAGATTCAAACTGAAGTCTTCAACAAGGAGCAACCAAAAAGGCAAATATAGAAGGAAAGCCAAGAAGGATATAAGTGCTCTACACTTCTGTCTGGATGGAGGAATAACAAGATCATACAATAAGCAACACAGTCGAGTATGCAGAATTTCTGTTATATGTTGTAAATTGCAATAAGCCTTAAGATTTCTTAAATATTGAATATCTTAGAAATTTTAAGTGCTTAAGATCTTTGTTAAGGTGATTATCTTGCACCTCTGATTTTGTATCAAGTACACCTTGTTCTCTATTCTGCTAAATATGATTGTTTAGTAGTTTAGATAAAGTCTCTTACTATGTGCTTGAGCATCAAAGTCTCTTGCTAAGAAGCTTGAGTCAAGTAAGTCTCCTGCTATGTGCTAGAGCATTGAAATTCTTGATTAGTTGTTGATTGAGCAGAAAGTCTTAGACTGTGAGTCTGAGTAGAAGTCTTGGGCCTGAATGGCTTGAGCAGAAGTCTTGGATTCGTGTAATCTGAGCAAGAAAGTCTTGAGTTTGTGGAACTTAAGCAAAGAAGTCTTGAACTGAGGTTTTGAGCAGAAGTCTTGAGTCTAATGGGCTTAAGAAAGGAAGTTTTTGGCTTGTGGAACCTAAGCAGAAGTCCCGGGCCTGATGGGTTTAAGCAAGAAGTCGAGATGAGGGTCTGAGCAAGGAAAATTTTTATGCTTAAGTTCATAAGCGATTGATATCTTATTTTGGTTATATTAAAAATCTCTTGTGATGCAAGCGAACTGAAGTACTCTCTTTTGGAAGGAACTAATATAAATCTTTGTGTGTTCTTTATCTTTTATTTGCTTCTGTTAACATTCTACTGCAACGTATAATCATAATCTGAACACCAGTTTAGATTCCTAACTCTGATTAGAGGCAAACTTAAGAAACGGAAAACACAATTCAACCTCTCCTATTTCTTATGTATTTTTATCACCTTCATTATATGATATATTTAATAAACGAAAATTTCACAAATTATCTATTTAGTATTGCATTAAATGTTTGGGTAGAGGTTACACCCTCCACGCTAACATTAAACCTCAAACGTGAAGGATGTGGCACAAAAGGAAAAGCCAAAAACATCAAACCTTAAATGCATAGGTGATACACAAACAAAGATATCAAATCTAAAACGTATAGGTAGTGCACAAATAAAAATATCAAACCTTGAACAAGTAGGTAAGCCAAAAACATCAAACCTTAAATGCATAGGTGATACATAAACAAAGATATCAAATCTAAAACATATAGGTAGTGCACAAATAAAAATATCAAACCTTGAACAAGTAGGTGTTTCACAAACAAAGACATCAAAGCTTGAACGCATAAGGGATGCACAAACAAAGAACAAAGACAGCTTGAACGCATAAGGGATACACAAACAAAGACATCAAACCTCGAACGCATAGGAGATGCACAAACAAATACATCAAATTCAAATATGTTTAAAGAGGTGAATGTAATTTGCTCTAAACTAAAATACCCATAATTATTAATTTTCATAATTCGGATATTTCCATTACATTCACAATCTCAACTAATGTCTCTCTTGTCATGAAGTGTCTTTTGATGGTTGGAATCAATCAATTAGGTGGAAGTGTCTTTTTTTCAAAGCAAATCAAACAAAAAAAATCAATTAAAGTATGCTTTTAATTTTCTAAATATATAGATAAAAGGTGTTTGAAATGAGTATCAATAAGAGCAAACTCTGAATTGGTTATGTTGTTTGGTCGTAAAAGCTATGTGTTGCACCCCAAATTTGTCCTACCTTTACATAGTTTCTAGTGCCACTTTATTTTGAATGAATAAAATGGCACAATTGGCAAGAGACCGTGTGTAAGGAGTTGTGAGTGTGAGAGGTCGAGAGTTCAAATCCCACCTTCTTCACTTTTTGTTTTTCTTTTATTTTTATTCTAACTTTTCTATTTTCATAAAAAAAAAATAACAAAAATAGTTTTTTTAATTATTTAATTATTATTTTCGTATTTTATTTAAATTATTTTTTTAAAAATATTATTTTTCACTTTTTCCCATATTATTCATAAAAAAACATCAAAAAATCAAAAAATTAAAAATATTAGAAAATATTTTATTATATTTAGTAAATAAATAGAGTTTTAAGTTGTTTTAAGTTTGTTTTAATTTAGTTTTGACTAATTCTTTAAGTTGGGCTTTAAAGTGGGAATTAGGTTAGAGCTAACCCTAATTTGTTACCTATATAAACATAAGTGATGGGAGGAAACTTGATTCACATCAGAAAATCAAGAACAGGTCATCAGAAGAGGAGACAAAAAGAAAAACGGCGGTCGTCAAGATCCGGAGGTTCAGAAGAGTTTCGAAGCTCATCATCATCACCTCCATTTGAGAAAGAGGAAAAGAGATCCAAAGAAGTTCGTCGAGAACCATTGCCGCCGGCGAAGAACAAGCGAAAGCATCACCAACCGGCAACTGAAATGTAAGCTTTTATGTTATCCCAATTAAAACCTCTTCCAAATAATTAAACTCTCATTTCATTTTTTAAACCTTTTCTTTTTTTCTAACTAAAAACCCTTTTTGTGAATTATAACTAAAACCAGTTTTTGATTATAATTACAGTAAGTAAAAAACTTAAAACTTTTTCTTAATTAAAACACTAACCACTAATAATTTTTTTTAATAAATAAACAGTGTTTAAAACACTTTTATAGTTAAGTGAAAACATTTTTACTAACTTAAAATTAACCCAGTCCTAAAATTAAAACTTTTTTTTTAAGTATTAAAATTAACATTTTTTTTAAGTTTTAAAGATTAAAAATTAAAACATGTTAGAAAGGGTTAAAACTTTTTTCTAAAACTTTCCTTAAAATTTTAAAACTAACATTCTTTTAAAGTAAGACTAACGAACCTTTTTTTTTATGTAAACTTCTTCTTTTAAAAAAAAAAACTTATGATTAGAGTTTTTTTTTAATTTAAGACTTTCTCTTTTAAAAATTAAAATTAAAATTAAAACTTTCTAAAGATAAAAAGTTAAAACTAAAGTTTTGTTTATTTAAAAATTAAAACCTTTTAAAATTAAGACTAAAATTTTAATAAAAAAAATATAAAAATTAACAAAACAATAATAAAAATTCCAAATTGCATTTTCGTGTTTCTTTTAATATAAAATACGTTTGCCATATTTTCGTCTAACTTTTCACTAACGTTCTCTGTTTCTCTCCTCAGATTATACATAGATTATGATTCATATTTATTTTAATTTATTTTGTTCCATGGATGTAATTTACGCGAGGCCATGGTCGCGATTTATTTTGTTTTTGTTTTTTTTGGGATTTGTAATTTACGCGAGTGATCGTCGCGACGCTTTCTTTACTTTCCGCACTTTAATTTTGCCGTATAATATTTTGTCATGTTTGCATGTTTTACCGTTAGAATTCCCTCCGAAGGAATTAGGTCTAGTTGTTTGACCGCCGAGTCAATAACCCTAGTTTTAGCCGTCTCAAACCCTAATTAACTTAGGCGTCCCGCCGTGGACAAAAATACCCCTTACCCTAGTTTTAGGTCAAAGAGTCGCCGTACTTTGTTTTAGGGTTTCCCGCCGTGGAATCCCTAATTTCAACCCTAAATTTTTAATTAACAAATTCAACGTAGAAATAGGAGTTTCAAAGACTCCACATAAGCGTGTCCTTAAGATACGTTTATTCCCCATTGAAACCTTGACCACAGTCAAGACGTTTCTAACCTCCCTTTCGAGGGGAACTACGATTACTCTGATTCCATTCCCTATCCAGGATACGTAGGCACAAGACGCGACGTCTTGCCGAGTAAACTTAGGACTAACCCTTAGGTCTTTAGGTCACTCTATCCCTTAGCAATATATTTCAAACAAATAATAAAATAAAAAAGCATACAATAAACAAAAGGTTCCTGTAGAGTACTACAGAAGTTTAGGGTGCTAGTACCTTCCCTAAGCTTAACCAACCCCTTACCTAGATCTCTTCCTGCATTGTCTTTACGATGCAAAATTAGGTTTTCCTCTTTTGACCTTTTCCTTCGGATAAATAAAAGAGCGGTTGTGAACTAAAGATGCGATTCAAATTAATTAATAATTTGAAATCATATTCTAACCGCAACAGAAAATGGCGACTCTGCTGGGGACCCTCCTAATTTTTAAGGGTTACCCCTATTTTGTTTATTGTGTGATATTTTATTAATTATTTTTATATATCATTGTACCTTGTGGGGATACCTGTTATTGTGAGATAAGTCCTAACCCGGACTTGAGTGACCTTATTATAGGAAGGTGAGATATTCGACGAGGCTTGCCGGGAGTGAGTCCCGACCAAGTCAACTCGAGAATCACCGCTCAGTTGAGACCCTTTCGAAAATGGTTCGGTTGATCGAGTGCAGTCGTGAAAACTTTTACTATTTTCAATTGGAGTCTGTGATACTGGGGACCGTAGTACCTTAACACCACCTTGGCCTTATATAGGACGTAGTGCGGGAACTATGTGGGAGTAGTCCTACAATAGTTGCTACGCGATACTTCACTCAAAAGAGGTTCTCTTGAGAATATTATCGACCTCCGAGTTAGTTGGAAAGTTGATAATATCCGAAGGATGGACTGATGACTTTGGGCACTGATTTAGAACCCTTGTTCTGCAGGTACAATTAACCTATAGTACTTACCTTTTGGGAAGGGTAGACCTTAACTCCATTCGCTGTCCTCTAACCTAGGACCTTTGTGTGTGTATTTGTGCTTTGCATCCATAAAGCATCATATCATTTCCAGTTTCAAGGAATTCAACAGTTCTTTGCAAACTCAAAAATGTCCTACATTTTAGAGTAAAAAAAAAAATTCTTTCCAACTTTCCTAAAAGGGAATATTTGCAATCGACCGTTGAAATTCTTGGAACCATTACATGGCATTAGCATCACATTTTTGCATTACATTTCCCCCCGGTTTCTCATTCTCGGTTCTCTCGTCTTCCAGTGTACCTTTGAGTCGTCAAGCTGATTCCTCGACACAGATATCAGACCAGGGCTAACTATAGACATAAGATGTTAGAGCAAGAGACATACAATGCAGAGATCCGAATGGAAATCGATGAGTTGAAGTGAGACATGACTAAGCTCACTGAAATGCTTCAAATACTGATTGCCAGAGGACAACCAGCTCAGACTCCTCAACGCCCAGTTATCAGACAAAACTAGAAATGGAACAGAAGCCAATTTGATCCTATTCCCATGACTTACACCGAGCTATATCTTGACTTGGTTCGACGAGGACTGATCACCACAAAGGCATCGCCACCTCCTCCTAATCCCCATCCGGTTGGGTTCAGGACCGATCTCCATTGTGCTTTTCATGAGGGTGCCCCAGGCCACGACTTGGAACATTGTTTTGCGCTGAAGGCTAGAGTGCATGAATTGGTTAGAACCGGAATACTTAATTTTACAGACGGTCATCCGAATGTTCAGAAGGATCCCTTGCTAGTGCATCAGAAATGAAGTTTTATCACTAGGCCTTTTATTCCTTGTTGTTTGCATTTTCCTTATTTCGTATTAGTTGTTTGCTTTCAAATTATGTTTGTACTTTTATATTAATGAACTGAGCATTGCGACTTTTGATTCAATTCATTTTGCCTACTATTTGCATCTTTATACTTTATTTTTCAAATATTTACTTTTTGTCCAAATTTTTGATATGCTAAGATTGGAGGGAGGATGACGAAAATGTTATACCCATAATTGCTGTCAGTATGCTTTCAATCAAACCTTGTTGACGATGTAAGGCATTGTTTCAATTCCCAAACACTGGAGAAATAAGGAAGTTAATCCCTTGTCAACCCCTTCGAGCCTAGAAGTTGGAGTTCCTTTCTTTACAAAAAAAAAACCCGCAATTTTAACCTGGGGATGGGTAGTTCTCAGTTAACTCGGTTATGTGTTCATGCAATATACCTTTCATATAAAGGTCGCACTTACAATTTTCCTTCACACACAACAAACAAGTGTCGAGGATTTTTTTAAGCCAAAAAAACTGATGATGGTTCACCGTAATCATTAAACCAGGCAGTCATGTTTCAAAAAAAAAATCAAAAAAAAAATCCCGCTAAGTCAAAACCTATGAAGGAGACTTAGGCAAAACTGGGGCATCCCGCTGACTGTAAAACAGTTCAGGAAAAATTTAGGGATAATACAAAGAGGAGTTTTAAATCTTTACCCTGAAAATCCTCAATGTCAAAATGACCAAATATCATAAGGAAGTAGTGGCTGCTTTTCATAGGTCCATTGACTTCTGAACCATCATTGCTACCATCAGTGCAATTCCTAACCTATAGGAACCTAAATGCATAATAGGAGTTAACTGAGCATAGGACTGGAGATCATCATGTAGATGGGGTGGGAACAAACAAATTTTGAGCCTTTATCCTTTGTTTCATAAACCGTGAACCAGGCCACATTACAACCCTCAAAAGACCTAATTGAAGCAAGGTTATTTTGAAAGTATACTACAGCAAGGTTGCGTAACCTGAATCCTAAAGATCTTTGGGAATCATTTATTTTGGCAGTACACCTTTGTTTTAAACTTTGAGCGTCTTGAACCACCGTGTTCTGACTAACGACTCATGTATTTTCCATCTTTCAAAAATAATTTTGATTTCAAAAGTCGCATGAACTTTGCATTACCATGTTTGTATGAATATTTTTGTTTGCAAACTGGCTTTCCTCTAAGGAATTTTCAAACAATGAGAAACTTGGTCAAGTGATCTTATCAGGGGCAAGTTCCTTTTACATCCTGTCAAAGAATCAGTTCAAGATTTGTTCAAGGCAATATCTTCTCAGATTTGGTTTATCCAGAGAATTGTTCAAGACTCAGACTGGGGCAAGCCCTCCGAGGATACAACAAAACAGTCGATTCCACGAATCAGACAGCTGAAGCAATTATCAATTCATTTGACCTGGGGCAGTTTACTTGCATAATCCCCAAGCAGTTATTCATCATTCCTACAGTGACTATCAACTTGATACAGTTTAACAGAATGACAGTGATCTCCGTGTTGAGGAATCAGTCCTCCAGTTTTGTCATCTCACAGAAAGAGTCGAGTCTTGTCGTCGACGTCTGCATTTGCATTTGATCATATGCCATAGCATAATTCCTATACATGTGCTATCTTGGGTGCTTTACTCCCCATTTACATTTCTATCTTGGGTGCTTTACTCCCCATTTACATTTTTATCTTGGGTGCTTTACTCCCCATTTACATTTCTATCCTGGGTGCTTTACTCCCCATTTACATGTCTATCTTGGGTGCTTTACTCCCCACTTACCTTCTATCCTTGGGTGTTTTATCCCCCATGTACCTTTATCCCGGGTGTTTTATTCCCCGTTTACCAGATATTCCTGGGTTTACCTAACATCATGGTGTTTTACCCCCATTTACTTTTTTTTTCCCTGAGGTCGTGTTTTACTCGCGTCTTACCTTGTGGGCAAAATTTATTTACTTGGCATCATGGGTGCTTTATCCTCATTTGCATTATTCTCCCCGAGGTCGTGTTTTACCCGCGTATTACCTCGTGGACGAATTTATTTACTTGGCATCATGGGTGTTTTATCCCCATTCGCATTTTTCTCCCCGAGGTCGTGTTTTATCCGCGTCTTACCTTGTGGACAAAGTCCAGTTTACTTGGCACCCATCGACTATTTCGTGTCATGTCTATCTGACGTTCTTCCAGATACGACGTGTCTCCTTTTCGATGTTCTTCCGAAATGTTCTGATGTTGTCTCTCCCTATATGTTTTCTGGTGAGTCCTGAAGATCCCGCTCGATCTCTTCAAGGAATGTCCCGAAAACTCTAGCGTCTGTCGTTTACCTGGTCCTGCCTCCGTGTGGATCATATGTTACCTTGTCACCACCGCGTGTCTTCTTCCCCAGTGCATTTCCTCGTTGCGCCGTCCCCTGTGACGTTGTTTCGTCTGCATCCGTGCATTTTTTTCATTTTCATCATACGCATCATATTAGATTCATGGCATTGTCAGCATTATAGTTCGTGTTATTTTGTCCATATCATTGCATATCACTGCATCTAGAGGCCAAATTTTCGGTTATCTGTATTTAAATCCCTTTCACCGCGATTTCTCGAGTCTCCGCTGCTCAAATCATCCGGTGAAGCTATTTAAATAGGGGCATCTGTTGCACCCCAAATTTGTCCTACCTTTACATAGTTTCTAGTGCCACTTTATTTTGAATGAATAAAATGGCACAATTGGCAAGAGACCGTGTGTAAGGAGTTGTGAGTGTGAGAGGTCGAGAGTTCAAATCCCACCTTCTTCACTTTTTGTTTTTCTTTTATTTTTATTCTAACTTTTCTATTTTCATAAAAAAAAAATAACAAAAATAGTTTTTTTAATTATTTAATTATTATTTTCGTATTTTATTTAAATTATTTTTTTAAAAATATTATTTTTCACTTTTTCCCATATTATTCATAAAAAAACATCAAAAAATCAAAAAATTAAAAATATTAGAAAATATTTTATTATATTTAGTAAATAAATAGAGTTTTAAGTT
This sequence comes from Lathyrus sativus, assembly GCA_963859935.3. Lineage (NCBI taxonomy): Eukaryota > Viridiplantae > Streptophyta > Magnoliopsida > Fabales > Fabaceae > Lathyrus > Lathyrus sativus. The sequence continues at coordinate 660,257,809 of OZ012741.1, read as the reverse complement.
GTTTTAAGTTTGTTTTAATTTAGTTTTGACTAATTCTTTAAGTTGGGCTTTAAAGTGGGAATTAGGTTAGAGCTAACCCTAATTTGTTACCTATATAAACATAAGTGATGGGAGGAAACTTGATTCACATCAGAAAATCAAGAACAGGTCATCAGAAGAGGAGACAAAAAGAAAAACGGCGGTCGTCAAGATCCGGAGGTTCAGAAGAGTTTCGAAGCTCATCATCATCACCTCCATTTGAGAAAGAGGAAAAGAGATCCAAAGAAGTTCGTCGAGAACCATTGCCGCCGGCGAAGAACAAGCGAAAGCATCACCAACCGGCAACTGAAATGTAAGCTTTTATGTTATCCCAATTAAAACCTCTTCCAAATAATTAAACTCTCATTTCATTTTTTAAACCTTTTCTTTTTTTCTAACTAAAAACCCTTTTTGTGAATTATAACTAAAACCAGTTTTTGATTATAATTACAGTAAGTAAAAAACTTAAAACTTTTTCTTAATTAAAACACTAACCACTAATAATTTTTTTTAATAAATAAACAGTGTTTAAAACACTTTTATAGTTAAGTGAAAACATTTTTACTAACTTAAAATTAACCCAGTCCTAAAATTAAAACTTTTTTTTTAAGTATTAAAATTAACATTTTTTTTAAGTTTTAAAGATTAAAAATTAAAACATGTTAGAAAGGGTTAAAACTTTTTTCTAAAACTTTCCTTAAAATTTTAAAACTAACATTCTTTTAAAGTAAGACTAACGAACCTTTTTTTTTTATGTAAACTTCTTCTTTTAAAAAAAAAAACTTATGATTAGAGTTTTTTTTAATTTAAGACTTTCTCTTTTAAAAATTAAAATTAAAATTAAAACTTTCTAAAGATAAAAAGTTAAAACTAAAGTTTTGTTTATTTAAAAATTAAAACCTTTTAAAATTAAGACTAAAATTTTAATAAAAAAAATATAAAAATTAACAAAACAATAATAAAAATTCCAAATTGCATTTTCGTGTTTCTTTTAATATAAAATACGTTTGCCATATTTTCGTCTAACTTTTCACTAACGTTCTCTGTTTCTCTCCTCAGATTATACATAGATTATGATTCATATTTATTTTAATTTATTTTGTTCCATGGATGTAATTTACGCGAGGCCATGGTCGCGATTTATTTTGTTTTTGTTTTTTTTGGGATTTGTAATTTACGCGAGTGATCGTCGCGACGCTTTCTTTACTTTCCGCACTTTAATTTTGCCGTATAATATTTTGTCATGTTTGCATGTTTTACCGTTAGAATTCCCTCCGAAGGAATTAGGTCTAGTTGTTTGACCGCCGAGTAAATAACCCTAGTTTTAGCCGTCTCAAACCCTAATTAACTTAGGCGTCCCGCCGTGGACAAAAATACCCCTTACCCTAGTTTTAGGTCAAAGAGTCGCCGTACTTTGTTTTAGGGTTTCCCGCCGTGGAATCCCTAATTTCAACCCTAAATTTTTAATTAACAAATTCAACGTAGAAATAGGAGTTTCAAAGACTCCACATAAGCGTGTCCTTAAGATACGTTTATTCCCCATTGAAACCTTGACCACAGTCAAGACGTTTCTAACCTCCATTTCGAGGGGAACTACGATTACTCTGATTTCATTCCCTATCCAGGATACGTAGGCACAAGACGCGACGTCTTGCCGAGTAAACTTAGGACTAACCCTTAGGTCTTTAGGTCACTCTATCCCTTAGCAATATATTTCAAACAAATAATAAAATAAAAAAGCATACAATAAACAAAAGGTTCCTGTAGAGTACTACAGAAGTTTAGGGTGCTAGTACCTTCCCTAAGCTTAACCAACCCCTTACCTAGATCTCTTCCTGCATTGTCTTTACGATGCAAAATTAGGTTTTCCTCTTTTGACCTTTTCCTTCGGATAAATAAAAGAGCGGTTGTGAACTAAAGATGCGATTCAAATTAATTAATAATTTGAAATCATATTCTAACCGCAACACTATGTCTGGCCTTGGAGTAGTGAGGTAAATTAATCTTCCAACAAGTCTGAAAAAACACTCAGATTTATCCTGAATCGATAAAATTTGATTGCTGGATCAAGAGGTTCAAGGCAATACTCTCAGCCGTAGAGAAATGCAAGACCATTCAGAGTAAAATACAGATATTATTCAATTCTTGGTGGGACTAAATGAATAAGCGAAAATTGCTTCTGTTATATTCCAACATCATGAGTTGTTTGACAGTATAAGCAATTATTTCCTGCAATATTTTAAGAGGAAGAAACGTCTAAAAAAGATAGTTTCAATTTGATTTCAAAAATTAGAAACTCTAGTTGATGTCATTCTAGATATGATCATATCTACAAGTTATTAATCGAAATCTGGGCATCCCAGTTTTCACTTTTGGGATATCAATTACTTCATTTTAATGCGGAAATTGGAGATGTCTAGACCTTCAGCAATCAAAATGGAGAACATCCATGAATTTAATAAGAATAAACTGGGCAACTTCACAAAAAAATAGAACATTTGATTACTTCAACTTCCAGATTTAACTAGGAATTTGAATAAAAACGACCTTGAAAAACTCAAGAATCTTCAAACTGACTTCAATGTTGCATTTCAAAATCACTGGTGTCTTACTTATTGAAGAAACATGGCCTCACCGTTATCCAAGTAAAATATTTTATAATGTATAAAAATATGTCGAAGACATTTTAAAGGAAGTTCCGGATGTCCAAAGATTTGACATCAACTGCCCCGGCTTCATCCTTGAATTCCTCCCTGAAATGGCAAACAGACAAGGAAAAATAAATCAAACAAGTACTTCATAGAGAAACTGGTAAAGTGTCTCGAATTATAGAAGCTAAAACAATAGTCACGTTTCCAACAAATCCATTCGTAAGATGTCAAATTCACATATTCCAAAATTCAAAAGTCATAGGAACATTTGCCTATCTTTGAAGTTAAAATCAAGCTAATATCGCGTGCTTATCAAGGGAATTTTGTTACAAAAGCAGGTGAATGGAGGAGAAGGGGAAATTTACAGTAGTTTGAAATGGTGCTGTCAGTAGTTATAAGACATGGGGTTGTGACTGTAACTTACTTTTTCTGTTGAGTTTCTATTGCCTCAACAACATCCTTTTTCAACTCTTCCAGCTGTGCTTTGGCTATTTTAAGCTCCAGCTCCTCTTCTAACTTTGGCAATTCTTGCTTTTGAATTCCAAGTCTAAGATGGCATCATCAAAGGATGAAAAATCAAGAGGAAAACCAAAATAAGTAAAGGAATTATAACACAGTAATCCATTCTGCTCAAATAAAGAAAACTATTAAACATTTTAGAACCCTCACTAGTGAAGTAGGTATTTTCCCTACCCAAAAAATCAACAAGAGGAAAACCAAAAATAAGTAAAGTAACTATAACTCAGTAATTCATTCAGCTCAAATGAAGATAATATTAAACATTTTAGTTTCCTCAATAGTTATGTAGGCATTTATCTATCCCAAAAAATCAACAACAAGAAAACCAAAATTAAGTAAAGTAATTATAACTCAATAATTCATTCTGCTCAAATGAAGAAATTATTGAACATTTTAGATTCCTCACTAGTAAAGAAGGCATTTATCTTACCCAAAAAATCAACAAGTGGAAAACCAAAATTAAGTGAAGTAATTATAACTCAATAATTCATTTTGCTCAAATGAATATATAATTATTAAACATCTAAGACTCCTCACTAGTGAAGTAGGCATTTATCTTACCCAAAAAATAAGGCATTCAAACAACAAAATGGAATCCCAAACAAACACACAAGAGGGGACAATTGACCATACAACACACTAAGGATAGACTATGAAATTCTCAAACAAGCAGGCCACGAAATGCAATATTTGGAAAGAAAAGAACAAAACTACAAATGTTTGTAAATTGTAAGAGTCAACTGACACCTCTACTCAACAAAAATATTTTTTATCACAAAACTTCCACCTCTATAACATAATATGAAATGAGCGTTTTTCAATAGAATGAGGATGCTGAAATCCAACTACACAAGAAAATAACATTTAAAAATCACCAAATAGTTGGCAAGAATCTCGATAAATGGCATGAAAATATAAAGTAAATAAATAGTTACATACCAAAGCTTGAATAGATATAATATAGGAATATGAACTTACTTCTTATTAATCTTATCAAACTCTGCCAACAGAAGGTCCATTCCTTTCTTGTCATTTCTCAATAGGGGTTTTTTTAGATCCTTTTCAATTTTGTCCAATGCATCAATCATCAAAGCCTCAGCTCCAAGATTATCTATAAGACCTCTCCTGAAAAAAAGAGTGTACCAACATATATGAGTTGATGTGACTAGAGCCTAATGTACCCTTAAGCAAGGGGTGTCTTTAACGCATTGCCTTTACTTTCATTTTGTCCAATTGCCTTAACTTTTATTCATTTGTGTGTGTATAACATAAGCACGAACAAAAATTTAAACATGACAACTAATCGGGCAATTAATAATAACTTTTAACAATTTGAAGAGCTACAGCCTACAGGTTAAAAAAAAAAGCACTTAGACAATGAATAAAAGTTAAACAGAATAGGAATATCATATTACATATCAGCTATCTGCAATTGACAAGATTGACAAGATAAAGATTTCTTTTGTTAAAAACTAAAAATAAAAAATGTTTATAATGAGAAAAATAATAACTAAAACAACAACCGCAACAACAACAGCAACAACAACAACAACAGCACATGTTACTTATCGGTATGCATAACATCTAGTTACAAAATGGAGAGTAGAGTCGCGTACTTGGTTCTAATTTCCTTCAAGGTCAAAAGATAAGTTCGAGCATCGGGAATATCGTGTGTTGCTAGATCAATGGTCTCTAAGATATCTTGGGACTCTGTCAATAGGTTTGCCCTGCAAAATGCACAGCACAGTGTAGGCAAAACATTATTGAAGTATTGGAAAAAACCAAAATAAAAAGTTTGAAAGATTACAAGAAGCTGGTAATATACTAAAAAGAAAGACTGGTAAAAACAAGGTAAAGGAGAAACTCACTTCTCTCTGATTGTTTTCATGACCTTTGCATAATGAGAAACAGCAGCTGGGTCCTCTGGAGCTAGAGTGATCTTCTCCTTTTTTAATATTCCGATGGCTGTCTCAAATTTGTTCTTTACCTCCAGATAAACATTCTTCAGCATCTCTTTTGGCATTCAAATAAGAGTATATTGTCAGAAAGACACATGAAAAAAGCACAAAAGTTCTACTGAAAATCAGAGTGCTTATTTGTTTTTATCTTCTGCATTAAGCCAGCTAAAGGTGCACCAACACGCAGAGACAAACTACTCTAAAATCAAACCCCAACATGACTATGTCTGTCTCAGTCCCAAAATCCATGAGTGCACATAATAAAGAAAATTAAAAAAAAAAAAAAAATACAACCCTAAACTATAGGAGAACTCACCATCTCCCTTGAGGGCAGGAAGTTCAGACCCTTTAGCATAGTGACGAACCGGAACAGCAAACTCCCTTTGCAGAAGAATTTGACTACCATACAGCTATAACAAAAAAGTAGAAAAATATGCACAGTTCAGGGGGAATCAGTATAAGTAGATTACAGAACCTATCACAGTTGATTTAATAAACAACTAGTTCATAATTTATATCAAACTTCAATTACATTCAGCCAGCTTATTCAATTTCAATCAATCACTGCAATGAAACTCAATATAACTCGAAATAATCAGCCGAAAAAATCAATTATATACCGTGGCAATGATGTTGATGGATTATCGAACAGTTCTAGCTAGATGCACATAGATGGTAAAAACTAATAACTTAATTTTCCAAAAGGAATTAAGAAATGAGATCCAAACACTCGTAATCGAACGAAAAATCATCAAATATGTATTTTCAGAAAAGACGAAATCTGTTGAGATCCGGAAATTATAGTTTACAAGAGCAAAATCGGAAATCGGGATGTGAAATATGAATGCAATCGGTAGGTAGTAGGAAGAGAAGAAATGAGGACAAACCAATCGGGATTTGGATGCGATGCGAGAAGCGAGTGCCATGGCTGATGAGTTCTCTCTCTCTCTGAAATGCGTTTAGGGCTTTCTCTGTGTTTCGCTTTGATGCGGTTTTCCCCTCTTGGCGTATATTGAAATTGAGAAGAGATTCACAAGGTAAGGTGCACTCTATTCCCGATGAATAGGTTTTACCTTATCTCAGCCGTTCGATACCGTATTGATGCTTATTCTAAAAAAAGGTTATTAGTTCGAAATATTACATTAATATACTATTTCTTGGTTTTTTTAGTAGTATTTCTTCGTTCTTTTAGTAGTATTATTATACCAACAATGAATTGGTGAGGTGGTAAAAAATTTATATATTTTGTTTTTAGCACAAGTCAAAAAGAAAAAGGAAAAAAAAATTATATAGAAAATAAAGTTTCACCAACATTAGTTAACAAAAGAGTGATGACTGATGAGTCTAACAGAAAATTTTACAAGGGATCGATGCACCGCATCATTACTAGTTTTATATTTTTTTAGATGATTAGCACAAACATTAACTTTTTTAAGAGTATGAAATAGTTGAACTTGTCATTCTCTAGAAATAAACTATTTAATATTGTGAAAAATCGCGCATAGTGATGTCAAACATTAATAAACTATGAGATAAGTTTGATAGTAGAATTAATAGAGATGATAAGAGTATGAAATAGTTGAACTTGTCATTCTCTAAAAATAAACTATTTAATATTGTGAAGAATCGCGCACAGTGATGTCAAATATTAATAAACTATGAGATAAGTTTGATAGTAGAATTGATATAGATGATAATTTGATTCATCCTTAGTGAGTACCTGTAAAAAGTATCCACAACGGGTAACATAAAAATCCCCAAAATAGTTACGGGCATGGGCACAAGTAATTAACCAATAAAATGCATTGGCACAATTACCTTAATACCTACCCCGCCCCAATACTCACATAATATATATTTATATATTTTATTTTTATTATTATGTACACGTGTTAATTTATCGATTTTATTAAATACGTCATTATTAAATCAAACGTCACCAACATTTCAAATTCATGAACTCAAGCATCATTAGTATTTCAAATCAATCCACCAAAACACAAGGCATGGGGATTACCCCGCTACTGCCACAATATTCAAAATCATATTTTTACTTTTGTGTGCATTCCCCGTAATCTTTCTCGTTGGATGTGACAGATTATGTTTGAGAAAGCATTTAGCTAACATATTAGCATAATTCATTGTGATGAGTTTCAAAGTATATGAATATATCATTTCATTTGTAAGACACAGTTTGTTCCTAGCACACCACAATTACTAGCAAGCAGACAAAAAGAATGAGTCATCGATGTCATGTCTAGTCTAATCATATAAATTATTTCTTGGAAGAATAGCCTCCAATAAGCAAATAGATTTTTAAAAGTGAGTAGCAAGTTCGCAGTCTCTCAGACAGTGTAGAGTCGTCTCAGCGTTTTGATTGCATCTAGGACAAAGATTCGTCTAGAGCATACCATAATGACACAACATCAATCTCGTATAAAGAGACTTATGTAAAATCGTCTAAAGAAAGAATTTCACCTTCTAATGAGCAGGAATATGCCTTATCGACTTATAGGAGTTATTATCTATTGTATTTTGAACAAATTCAACTTTGGTGAGCCAATTTTAACCATTCCAAGTAGTATAGATACCATATAAACTTCATTTCCAAGTTAGACGATAAAGCATCATAAAATACAAATAAATAGGAAGCGCTTTCAGGCGGTCACAAATAACCATAGAAATATTAGTATTAGTATATAATGAGTTGAAGTTTCAATTCTCTTCCAAGTAAACATCATTCACTCGCATTTCTAAGTCATGGATATCCACATAGAAAATCTACAAAAGAATTTTTGAATAATGATTCCATTGATAGATCAGAAGCTAATGACAATGATGCTTTCGAGCATTTGATACTCAAATTCTTAAGCTGTTTGAAAACTTTAGAATTGGCAAATCATTCCACAAAACTAAAGATTGACACAACTATAATTTGGATTAGTCTGAAAAACTTTGCAATTGTATAAGATTGACGGTTACTCGGCTAACAAATCGTGTCATCAAAGCAAAGATTATATTATATACACATATTAGAAATACTATTTACATCCCTATAATGTATTTGTCTCTTTCGTAATCTTCTTGTCCATTCAAATTTATCAGAAGACAATTCCTCATTATTGTCTCATTTTCCATGACAATTAATAAATTTCAAGGTCAATCATTAGACTTTATTAATTTATATTTGTCAAACGATGTGTTAAGTCACGAATAACTCTATGTGGCAATGTCAAAAGTCAAGAGAAATGCTGATTTGAAAATCTTAATTGTCTATTATCTCAAACAACTAATGTAATTTTTAAAAAAGTTTTTCATATCGTTCTCTAGGTATTTAAATGTTTCATATTTTTTTCTAATTTCTTTTTCTTTCACTTTCTAAAATATTCTAGGTATATTGCAATTTTTTTTTTACAAAACATTTTTTTTTTGTTTCAACTAGGTGAAGTTTACTATCTTGTTTTTATATATCTAAATATATATTTTCATTATCCATTTTTTAGGTTTTGACTTCTTCTCAAGTGTTCCAACTATATTAACAATTGCATATTGTTTTATGTACTATAACTATTGAGTTATCATGTCCTTCTATATAACAATAGTACAAATGCAATTCAATTGATAATGTATGACAAAGTTGAAAATTTTCTTCTCTTGAAGTGTAATATGTTTATATTATGCTATGATCGTCCTATGACAAAATTCTTTTTTAACTATAATTCCATTACAAAAGCATGATTTTAGATATGAATGATTTTTCCGGTTGGAATACACGAATCTTCTATTAATATATTTAAGAAGAAGAAAACATTTGAGAAAGAAAAAAAATACGTTTCTTGTTTGAATACACAAATCTTCTATTAATATTTCAAGAAGAAAACATTTGAGAAAGAAAAAAAAATACGGAAAACAATATTTTTCTAACAAAAAGTACACTTGAACAACTTCCTTAAAATACGATTTGTAAGAAATACAATTTGATATTTAATTTTAAAGATCAATCATTCATAACATTTGTTCTTATTTTCAAGTAAAAAGAATTATAAAGCAATTTCTATGAAAATAAATAAAATCAAATTCAATATTTATTTAAAATTTTAAATAAACAAAGTTTTGATAACAATCATCCATAATTATATTTGAGTTTTTAATATTCAATAAAAGAATTCCGTAGATTTATAGATTCTCACAAATTTATTTTTTAAAATAATTTTGTATTTTAATCACTTCACCAATTTAAATTTTAAATTTTAAAAACGTGAAATGTTAGAAACTTATTGGCCGGTAACAATTAGAAAAACTTTGAAAATCAATTAATTTCAACATTTTTTACCGAACTTCAAAAATCAATTCATTTCAACATTTTATACAGAACTTCAAAAAATGATTGAAAATGATTTTTAAATAAATAATTAAAAAGTATTTATCACTTTCAGTTTTCTTTGCATATGACTTCAAAGTGTTTGATCAATCATAATGATTATATTTCCCTTTTGATCTAATAAATGTATTAAGACTTTTGTTTGTTTGATAGTTCGGCTAGCTTGCTGAACCAGTAAAAAACATTTGATTGTTCGAATGTACTGATATATAAGGTATAATGCAGAATCCAGTACTTCTACTAGAATAATAATAATATACTGTACTTTTTTTAAGAAAAAATATTGTATAGTAAGTTCACCGGTTCTACCGAATGCTCCTATCTATCGGCAAGATCATGTGAGCAGTTATGCTTTGGATGCTTCGCCAATTCTCAAAGTGGTTCATGAAAAAGAAACCAAAAAGTTCACTCTCAACCAAGTGCACACAATCAGAAGTTCAATGTCCAAAAGCCCCAATGATGCAATAAAATGTCTTACCTTGAGCATTTAAGCATCAAATGCTATAAAAGACCTATTTTGAAATATTAATACTTAAACTCTCAAACTTCTGCAGGTACTTTCGAGTTTTGATTTTTCAGTGCACCACTAATACCATAATCGAAGCATCAACAGATAGAGAGATTCGAGATTCAGTAGTTAGTAATTCTGCTGATCCTTCATATCATAAGAAACAGATTTCGGACAATAAATACAACAGATCCTATGAGTATGTTTACAATATAGACCTTAACAATAAACTGATGCAGCAAAGCAAACATACACAGAAATAGGAATAACAGACAAATTCAGTAGTTTTTTTCCCGACAATTCCTATAATGTACTAATTGTTAGTATAAAATCCTATAAATATTCCAAAGTATTGCTTGAAACAATCACCATAATATTGTTACTAATGTCTATAAACATGATTTTACATTTCTGCATTAAAGGATTTACCACATCCACAGGTCTGTGTTGCATTAGGATTTTTGAAATTGAAGCCTCCCCCAATCAGGGCATCACTGTAGTCTAATTGCATCCCAAATACGAAGAGTAGGCTCTTAGGATCACAAACTGTAAAAACAAATGGAAAGGTCAAATAAGTCATGCAGCGACCTAAAATGTTTATGACTCGACCAGAATTGAAACATGACGCACTGCAGCTGGCACATTAATAATAGAAATCCACAGAAAAAGTTCCCTCTATCAAAGTCATTATGTATATGCATCAGTTTTGTTTTAGCACAATGTGTGATACAGTTTACAATGCTTTTCCTTCATTTTCCAAATATAGTAAGCTTAATTACGAAAAAGCAATCCAAGTGCCGCCTTAAAAAATGTTTAACTGCCGTTCAACTACCAATTGCTGCGAAAACCAGTAAACAAAATCTTAAAGGACCAGGCTTTCAATCAAGTCTTAAGAGTTGACCTTATTACTGCTGAACGATTAAAGAGCTCGCAGATGGCTTGTATTTCTTTAAAATAATACTCTTGACAGATTACACTTAGTTGATACATAGCTATCTCTCTCAAGAGTACTTAATTCCTATTAGAGAAGATGTTTAATTCTATGAGCCTGTTTGGATTGTGGCTTATTTGAGCTTATTTACTGATAAATTTTATGAGACTATTTTGGAGAACTAATAACATTGTTTGCCGGTTGTTTTCGGTTAATTTTCATAAGTTATCAAAGACAACTAATGAAAATAGAAATACTTTAACTTTTATTTTATCTTTTGCTATAAAAATAGTTTATACATAGGGTGCCTATCATGATAAGTGTTTTTGCTATAAGCTGCAAATAAGTTGTTTATCCAAACAAGGCCTAAATAGAACCATTCACTTTCTAATGTTTCTATTACCATTGAAGTACTAGTTTGATAGAAGTTGTACTTGTTGAATCTTTCACTCTCCTCAAGAAAAGAAGGTACTTTTTATTGGGGATTATGGAGGGCCGAGGCCCAAGAGAAAAACAACATCATAAAAACAATCCTTGCGGAGGAGTTGTGAATCATATCCCCTACGTAATTACCGTACACTTCTTGAGGACACCTATCATAATACTTTATGCCTACCCTATGATTGACTCCAAGTTTAGCAAGTGCATCGGCAAAATAGTTGGCTTCGCAATACAGGTGAACAATACGAACATCCAAATCATGCCAAGAGAAAAGAAGGTATTTGTTGTACAAAGTTACATTAATGCATACTAAAAGCCTCAAACCAGATATATATACCCACATTGAAACAAAACCCCCACTGCATAAAACCGTAATTAAGATTTTCATCAATACTAGAACCCGTATAGCATTTGAAGATATTGGATGTAGCTAAAGCATGAGAAATAAAAGAGAGAAAGAAAAAGCCCAATGAATTAAAAATGTTGCTAATGAATAAGAAAAAGAATAAGAAGTCATACCAATTACAAAACCTTTGTATTCAATGATGGAGTCATCTGGCCTTGTATTAGCCCTGTCCTCAAAATCCATTGCATATGACATACCAGAGCACCCACCCTGTTTGACACCTATTCTTAAACACAAATCTTGGTTTCGTTCAGACCTCATCTTATTCAAGTGATTTAGTGCATTATCTGAAAGCGAAATTGCAGGTGCGACTGCCTCAGATGCAGGAGCAGCTGAAACATGGAAATGAAATCAAAGACGGAATGAGTACACTGTGAAGGCAGGGGAAAACATCACTATGTGCACACTAGCATATAACAAAAACCAGAGTCTTTTGTTACACTCCGATTATTTTTTGTTTTTGAATATCCAAAAGTGACGGGGAATTCCAGCTAAGTGTTGAGCTGAATGAGCTCATACAAGTAGGCAAAACTCTCCTAGCATCTACATTTCTCATTTGCAAGACTCGAATGTGAAAGTGAAACCTTACTAAAGGGAAACCAAGTAACACATCATCGGTAAAACCAACAAACTTATTAAGCATGTATCTAGTTCTGCGATAAAGAAAATTGAATTTGAGTGAAATAATTCTGAAAATTTGATTATGACTAAAAGTGAGTTGAAGGGAAAGTGATTTATGTTTGATAAATTTATTCAAAAGTGAGTTGTACCGTAAATTTCAGTTTAAAAATCACGTTTAGATTCAAAAGATACAAATCCTAGCTTCAAATAGAATCAATTCTGAAAAACATAATAAATTCCACTTGAGAACAATCAAACATGTCAAAGTCAATTCTTTACATCCAGAATCAATTATGGGTGCCTCAAATTTGAAACCAAACGTACACTAAAAGTGAGCTTGGATGACCATCAATTTGATCAAAATCAAATTAAAAAACCACATCAATCCAAAAGCTCCAAATAGCTGCTTCATTATATGTTTTATCGCATTGGGATGCGATTTCCCACCATGATGTGGTTTCTATAACGTGAATCCAAACTCGTACTAATAACATCAAAACAAAAGTGAACAACAATAACACAATACTCCACTTTTTCCTATATTTTCCTGAGCCATTTCAAAGAACTTAGAGTGATAGTCCTTCAGGTCAAAAAATGATGAAAAACAAGTTTCCATTATCAACCATATAAATCTTAATATCTAGTTATGACTTGCTATAGTTAATTGTTGAGAAAGAAACTATTGTTAACAAAATGATAAGAAATCCCCTATGAATAACCTAATTACGGATTATTGTAAAATCCAAATAAGTAAATAATCAGATTCTAATTACACACAAAACCTAATAATTATGATGTTGATTACGCAGATAATTAACAGAGGCATTGAATATAATCGGAAGGGGGAAAAAGGCGTACCGGTGGCAGGAACGGAAACTGATCGGATTGAGAGAGATTTGGGAGTGTGACGGCGATTGAGAATTGGTGTTGAAAATCGAAAAGAGAGAGAGGTGCGAGGTTGAGGAACAGAGATGGGAACGCCGCGAACAAATTGAGGAGAGTAGTGCGCAGTGATTGAAGAGAAAGCCATTTTTGTGTAGAGAAGAGAAAGAGAACGACCCCAAAAACCGATTAGCTACGTCTTGTTTCGTTTTGTTTTGTCTCAATTTGATTGATGATATATTTTGATGCAATTATTAGGGGCCTTGGTTTTTTCAGTCAACTGTTATCGGAAGAAGAAAAAATTCACCAAACCAAAATAGGTGTAAGAGGTTTTTGTTGACAAAATATAGATAAATTTGTTTTATCTACTTATGTACAACAACATAATATACAGAAAAGGTAATGCTAACTCTCAAAGATAAAAAGTTAAGAATTAAATGTAAAAGTAATATTTTAGAAATTATGTATTATTTTTAATAAAAATAAAAAATTTAAATTTTTATTGATGTTTTCAATAAAAAAAATTTATAAATGTATTTTTTAACTTGTGTCTCAAGGGCACAAGTTAGCATTACCCTATATAAAAATATAATATGTTTTGAAAAATGTTTTTTTTTTCTTTTTTTTCTTTTAATGCTTTTATGTCGTTGCTTTACCATCTTTTATGTTCTGTCACGTGCAGCTTTGGAGACAAATACATTGTTTTGAAAATTGACAAAACACTGCATCATCTCTTTCTTATTCTTCCTTCTTTTTTCCCCTCTTCCTTCTTCCTCTTCTTTACATATTGTAATGATGTTGTCAAAGTTCTTTTAATAACAAATCCAAATTCTTACTCAGTAACACTTTGCTAGCGGAAAAAAAAAATCACCAAACCAAAATAGATGTAAAAGGTTTTTGTTGACAAAATATAAATAAATTTATTTTATCTACCATATAAGAACATAATATGTTCTGAAAAATACAAAAAAGTTCTTCTTACTTTTAATGCTTCCACGTCGTTGCTTTACCGTCTCTTACGTTCTGCCACGTGCAGCTTCTAAGAAAAATACATTGCTTTGAAAATTCACAAAAAAACTACATCATCTCTCTCTCTCTCTCTCTCTCTCTCTCTCTCTCTCTCTCTCTCTCTCCTTTTTCCATATTCCTTCTTCCTCTTCTTTACATACCGTAATGATGTCGTCAAAGTTCTTCTAATAACAAATCCAAATTCTTACTCAGTAACACTTCGCTAACGAAACTCTAACTGAAGCTGATAAAGCTATCGAACTCGATCCTACAGATGTGGTTTCGTATCTTCTTAAAGTTATAGATTCATTTATCTTGTCATTTCGTATCTAACTTCTTGTTGTTGTTCTTTCAGGAAGTATGGAACCGAGATTCAAGCGGACAAACCAATGTTTTAGTTACTTCAATATATGTTACTGTCGAAACCCAATCTTCTCAAGCAAACCCTAAAAGCTAATGTGATGATTTAGAAGTGTTAGTACCACATCAAGCGTTGGCGATTATGTTGTTGATATTTTTAAAGACTAAAAACATATATATGGTTGTAATTGTATGCTGACATATTTTTACTACCAACTTTTTTTGTTTTTCAGATGTCAGAGAAATCAACAAAAGGGAGTCGGAGTAACGCAGACAACTTCCAACAATGATTGTATTTTGATTCGTATCTGATTTTTTATTGTTGTTCTTTCAGGAAGTATGGAATCGGGATTCGAGCGGGTGAGCAAATGTTTTGGTTACTTTAATCTATGTGGCTGCTGAAACTTAATCTTCTCAATAAAGCCCTAAAAGCGGGTGAAAAGGAATAAAGTATAAGTTTTTTTTTCCAATTTTTTTATTCATCGTCATTTCTACCTCCGTATCATAGTGGTAGTGGTTGCTTAGAGAAACAAGTTAAAAGATTTCATATAAATATCATGAACTAATTTAACAAATGATTTCAATTTGCAGATCAAAGATGGATTTGTTTGATCTCTGAAGTTTTATTATATTGGATGTCATAGGTTCATTTTGCTACTACTAAAGATGGCATGTATCAGCATTTTAATAAATTTTGGGAAAGTGATGAAATTGATTATACTTACAAATGTTGCAGTTGGGCAGCCAAAAGGGTATGTTTTGATAGTTTGCATTGCTTATTATATATTCATCACATTTTGTTTGCAACTTTATTTTAATTTATGTTTTACTTTAGCATGGTAGATTTGGTTCATGCTAAAAGAAGCAACAAATAATGCATTATCTCTATATGGCACTTCTTTCATGTCACTAATTCTCAAGGTATTGGTTTCAGCTTGCTACAATGGCACATGTTTTAATTAATGTCCCTAATGGAATAAACATTTCAGTTATTATCTTATAATATGGACTTATGGAGTATGTAATTGGTGTTCCTGGTCCATCCTACACGAAATGGGTAGCAGATATGGCTATACGACTCAGTACCGGAGTCCTGTGGATAATGTGTAAGCAAGATGATGCTCATGATCATGTTGTAAGTTCGTCCAAATTGTTTGATACATTCTTTTATGCCTCATAGGATTTCATTTTCTTATTTCAACGTTAAACATTGTATTGTACAGATTAACACTTACAATGGCTTATGATCTTGACGGCTAATCAAAACCTGAAGTGGGCCAGAGGCTTTGTCGGTGATGCTGAGTTATAAGGATGAGGAGGGGGTGTACCTACAAGGCACTTCGATGCTAAAGTAAGAATCAGGCGAAGGGAAGGCAAGTGCAGAAAGTGTATGTCTTAGGGTGATTTTGAATGATTTAGCTAACCTGACCCTCTCAAGTGAGAGGGTTTTTATAATTTCCCTAGCGCTTGACCATTGGTCCCTATTTTCGGGGCGAGATAAATGCTCCCAAAAGAATAGGTAATTGTCATAAACTAGTCGTTGGGACGAGCAAAGGTGCTCGAAACTAGTTGTTGCCATAGGCAAGGGCGTGGTCGCGGGCACAGGCGTCGTAATTGTTTCTGGATGGTGAAACCGTGCGTGACAGGCAGGAATGTAACGAAAGGCAGTTGATCATGGGGGTCATTTGGCCAGCTTTCCTCGGCAGAGGGGCAAAGGAGAGACAACTTCACTTTTCTCTTAGCTGGAAGGGCTAAGGCTATTGGGTCGTTCTAGGAGCAGAAGTGGGTTGGGTCATACCTAGCTATTGGCCAGTCCGAAACAAGAGCCCCCCAAGTCGTTGCTCCTGAGCATATGAGTCATGACTTAAGGGCATCTTGCGGGCCGAGGAAAAGTGGGCCTGGTCGACGCCCGTTACTGAGATGGGGTCGTTTCGTAGTGCTTGAAAGCGTCCGCGTCTGGGGAATCTGGATCGTTGTCCCGAGTGCTCGACGAACAGAGAGCCCAGCGGTTGATGGGACATGAAGGGATAGAATGCCACGTGCGCATTGAGCCACGCGATGTATTTAATGCGTAATGATGGCTATGCTAGGGTCTTGATGATGCCATATGTCGTGCGTGCTCGTGCACGTGTCCCTGCTCTGCATATAAATAGGGGAAAAAGCGCTCATTTTCACTTTTCGCTTCTTTTTCTTCTCTCGCTACCTTTTCTCGTCCCCGTCGTTCACCGTCGTACCTCCGTCGCACACGCAATGTCCAGATATCTCCGACCACCTATTTTTCTTCCTTGACCACATAATTTTTCCTAACTCTTCTCTGTTTTAAGATTTTTAACTTCTGTTCGCTTAGTTTGCATGTAGTTAAGATGAAACTGGGTAGAGTATAGGTGGTTTCTGGCGACCGTTGGTGGCTAGTGGTGGTTAGGTCATTTTCCCGTGCCCTTTCACTTGACTAGTGGTGGAAGGGTGGATTTGACTTTGCCATCGAATTCACTTTTGTCCCCTGTTTTTCAAGTAAAGGAGGTGTCTCATGAAGTTGAGGACGAAGTTATGAGGGGACTGTCCGAGGAGAGCTCCTCGGAAGATAGAAGCACGAATGACACTCTCGCTCCACAGAATTATGGTGAGCCACTCTTCCCCTTTTCTTCACCATCTTCCATCTTTAGCACCAGGTTGTTGGCTAACAGTTTGGATGGGTCTCCCTGAAGCAGGGGAGGAAGTTATTCAAACCCTTATCTGAGTCCATCAAGACGTTCAAAGAGAGGTTCTATATCATCGAGCTCGTGTCGGAGAGGGCCATAGACTCATCGTTCGTTTGGGAGGTTTCAATAGACGAGAACGGGGGAAGCTCTTATTAACGAGGAAGGCAAGGCTCAAGGGCAGAGATTGTTGAAGTTCCCCTTCTGCTGAAGCGGGGACCACTTTACCCGGGGAACCGACGATTGTCTTGCCACTCCTCACATGTTGGGAGACGATGATCGGGCCAGCTATTCCAAGCGTGTCGCCTTTGTGGACGTTTTTCTCCTTGCTCAGTATGTGACCAGGGACGGGGAGATTATTTATGAAGAAGATGGGGGACCCAATGTGGAAACCCGATATATTAACACGAATGAGCTCCTCGAGTATAGCACTCGTGAGAAGGCTCTAGAACTTTTGGGTAGCTATTTATTTCTTCTTAACTTGCTTGTATTGTTATTATCTTTGTTTACTAATGTGTGCCCATTGTTTTGCAGGTAAGATGTCTTTGCTCCATGAGTCCATGGTGAAGAACGTCCAGGCGAAGATGAAATCAAGCAAGAAGGTTGGAAAGAACCGCCTGGGTGAGCAAGTGGTTCCACCCCTGATGGGGTCGGGGACTTCAACCTCCAGAGTTGCAGCTTCCCAGACTTCCCTGCTGTCGGTAACTTCCTGGGCTAAACGCCCTCGAACGGGCGAGATTCTTGACCTGACTCGTGAGGGGGAGAATAGCAAGTTTGACCTGCCTCCATGCTTTCTCAACCGGAGTTTCTTCGAAGGCTCCTCTCTCTCAATTCTTCGAATGAAATCTTTGCACCTCGAGGAGCTGGACCATCCGAGAAAGAGGGCAATGATGGCCCAAGATACTCTCCCCGTACCTAGAAGGGCCGCGAGTTGAGAATCTATGTAGATTACAACTTCCTCGGCTCCCAAGTCTTCAGCGAGACGCAGACCTGTAAGGAAGGCCTCGTACTTTGCCTGATTGTTGAAGGTTGGAAAAGATAGGGTAAGTGAGACTTCGACGAGGATCCCCTCCTCGTTTTATAGGATGATGCATACTCTGATCCTTTCTGAGTTGGACGCTCCATCAACAAAGATTATCCACTTACGAGCTCTGCAATCCGGGGACTTAGGCAAGGTCATCTCCACCACAAAGTCGGCTAGTGTTTGAGCTTTTAGGGCTTTCCTGCTTTCGTATTGGATGTCAAATTTGGATAGCTCCAGTGACCATTTAAGCATTATGTCGGCCATGTCTGGGCGGCCTAACAGTTGCCTAACGGGCTAATCCGTGCGCACCACGATTGTGCGGGCTAGAAAGTAGTGCCTTAGCCTCCTCGCAATGTTGATGAGGGCTAGGGATACTTTTTTGATATGTTGGTATCTAAGCTCTGGTCCTTGTAGCGCTTTGCTCGTGAAGTATATGGGCGTCTTCCCCTCGTGGGTTTCACGAATAAGGGCGGCGCTGACGGCCTCGGTTGTGATGGCGAGATAGAGATAGAGGGTATCCCCGCTATCTTGCCGGGAGAGGAGCAGTGGTTCTGATAGCGCTTGTTTCAGGTGGAGGAGGGCTTTGTCGCATTCCTCTGTCCACTCAAAATATGTCTCTTTGCGGAGGAGTTTCAAAAAGTGGAGAGCGTCTTGAGCAGACTTGGCCACAAATCGGGACAGCGACATAAGCATCCCATTCAGGGATTGGATTGATTTCTTCAAATTTGGCATGGGGAATTCGGATAAGGCCCTGCATTTATCTGGGTTGACTTTGATTCCTCGTTCCATCAGGTAGAAACTGAGGAACTTTCCTGCCCGTACCACGAACATGCACTTTTCAGGGTTAAAGCGCATCTTGTACTTCCTGGTCTGCTCGAAGACTTTCTTCAGATGGACCGTGTGATCGGATTCCTCGTGGGATTTCATGATCATGTCGTCCATATAGACTTCGAGCATGTCCCCGATTTCTCCTCGGAAGACTTTGTTCATCATTCTTTGGTAAGTAGCGCCAATGTTTTTCAAGTCGAAGGGCATTAAGTTGTAGTAATAATTGCCCGATTCAGTCATGAAAGTTGTGTACCTTTTATCACTTTTGGCTATGGGTATTTGGTTGTAGTCAATTCACATTTGCCATTTTCCATTAGCTTTTCTTACAAGTACAACATTGGACAACCAAGTAGTGTACTTGGCCTCCGAGATAAAGTTTGCCTCTATGAGGTCTTTCACAACTTGTTTGGTAGCCTCCGTTTTCTCCAGAGACTAATTTCGCCTACGCTGAGCTACTGCCCTAACGGCAGGGTCGATGGTCAGCTGGTGGCAGGCTACCTCAGTATCTAGTCCGGGCATCTCTGAGGTGCTCCACGCGAACAGATCTGCATTCTCCCAGAGACATGCTTTGAACTGCTTCCTTGCCAGGTCGGGGAGGCGGTTCCAATCTTTACTCCCTTCTAGGGTCGTCACCGAACAGGAACAATTCGAACTCGCCATCTGGGATTGGCCGCATCAGATGGGAGGTTTAGCTGCTGCAAGATGAAGTGGAAGGGCTACTCAAACATGGATGGATCTTCTTCCCCTTTCGCTTTTGCTCCCTCAAATCTTCCTCGAAGAAACGGCTGTTGAGGTCAATAGAGTCGACACAGGGCAGTGGCTTCGTCTCATCAGAGTTGTAGGGAGGAGTAGGCTTGCTTAGAGTATTTGGCCAGACGGCGATTCTGTTCATCCCTTTTAAGGTTGCCTCAAAGCATCTCCTTACTGCTTCGATGTCTCCGTGCAGGGTGGCCACGAGACCCTTGAAAGTGTAGTACTTCATTTTTAGATGCACGGTTGATGGCACGACTACCAATTCAGCAAGAGTTGGTTGTCCAAAGATGCATTGGTATAGGGATGGGTAGTTAATGACCAGGAAATGGACTTTAATGGACCTGGTCATTTCTGCCACCCTAAAAGTGACGATCAACTCCATGTACCCCCAAGGCTTTGTTACTGACCCGTTGAAGCTTTGTAGTGTTAGAAGATGCTGCAGATCTAGAAGAGGGTTGAACAGATCACTTGTTAAAAACAGAGTCGGCGCTACCAATATTTGGTTTTAAAAAGTTTTTAGGCGGAAGCGACCGAGGAACTATATTCGTCTAAAATGAACCTTTACCGAAAAAACTGGATATGTGAAAAGCCTATGGAATTCGATAAAAACGAGATTAAGAATCACTAATTTGAACATACATCAACCAGAATTTATTCACTATGAGGTTGGACTATTTCTAATGCTTGAAAAATATAACCAAATTGAAAAGACAGTACAAGCGTTTGTTGTTTACACAATTAGTCAAACACTTCGTGTGTAAGGCGCCACAAGTGAATTCCAATATGTGAGTGAAGTGCTTAAGTGTTCAATTACAATCAAGGATTGTAATAAGCTTCAAAAATGGTTCAGCACTACTCACATCAGAATTTTGATTAACTCAATTGTTTGCACACAAACTCAGAAATATATCAATTGAAAAAATAAAGAAAGAACACCAATTTGCACAACAAAAATGATTATGTGTAGTTGTTGAGAAAATGCAAGAAAGAGGATGAAGATGATGAGAATAAAATCAATATCTATTTTCACCTTTCTTGTTCTTTTTTGAAGAATAAGCTAACTCACTATATATGCAAGTCAAAAACAATTAACCAACATAACAATCACCAAGATAGTTTTACATAACAGAAATTTAACTAAAAACATGCGAGCGGTCGACCTATACAAGGGGCAGGGTCGACCTGAGCTCACCCGAATTTCAGATTATGCAGAAAACAACACCTTGCATCGACTGGAACAGATCATGCATCGACACAAAGCATACAAAATGAGACAAACAAAAATTGACACAGTATGAGTCGACCGGAGGGTCGGCGCGAGCATTCGTGAGAGTAGACCATGCAAAATACTTTATGTATGAGTCGACCGAAACAA
Organism: Lathyrus sativus; assembly: GCA_963859935.3. Lineage (NCBI taxonomy): Eukaryota > Viridiplantae > Streptophyta > Magnoliopsida > Fabales > Fabaceae > Lathyrus > Lathyrus sativus. The sequence continues at coordinate 660,236,449 of OZ012741.1, read as the reverse complement.
GTTTGAGTCGACTCAAAGACACAAAATATGCAAAAATGCATAACTTCATGTATAATGCTACTTTTGATATACTCCACTATATAGTAAGCTAGACATACCTGACCAAAACTATATAAAGCATATATTGAACATTTTCTATATGTATCAAACAATGTTTTTGACCGATGTTTGACTCAAGAGGAATAAGGTATGCATATGTGACACAATGATATCGTCCAAAGTATATTTTTATACCTATCTAAGTTTTGACATCATTAAAACAAGTATCGCTAACTTTGAGGATTGCCCTCACACACTCCTCCTTTTTATGATGGCAAAACGGTAGAAACTTGATGTACGATGCATTGTATCATCCTCCCCCTTACTCGATGCCTTTGTCTATACACAATCTGCATGTTTAATAAGTCTTACAAGTGATGTTTCTACTTGATATTCTTCTCCCCCTTTGACAACATCAAAAAGAAATAAGATAGATGTTAATGTATTGCATATTATAAAAGAGATAAGAAAATTCAAGCCATTTGCAACAGGTTAAACATCAACACACATTCACATATAATGCAGTTAATGCAAGCATATAAACGGATAAATAGAATGACACCTAAAAGAACAATAATAATCACTATTTCATAACCAACAATAAGCATGTCTTCAAAAGCAAGTAAGTACATGAAGAATTTTACAACAGATGTTAATGAACACACGATGAAATAAGATGCATAATGAAATATTCAAGACATTCTCAGGGTCTCATCCCCCTAAAGTGATGGCCTCGTCCTCGAAAGGGATATTTTGAAAGTTGAGGAAGTTGCGCATCAGCATGTTCCGTATACTCCAATACCGCTCAATTTAGAGTGTTGAAGAGATGTTAATTCCAATATAAAAATTCCAATATGATTTTTTTTCACATTGTCACTGATGAAATAAATTATGCTGCAATGAAGGCGTGGTTTGCTTTAAACAATTTCCATGGTTAGAAGAGGACACCATTCTGGTTAGTTACATTACACCCATGGTGAAGGTCACTGAAACACCGTTGCATTTTCTGTCGGCGTGTACATATAATCATGGTTTTAAATTGCGGTCCGCAATCTCAATTGCGGCCGCAATATTGCTAATGTGGTAGTCACCGCATCTGCATCGGACCGCAATTGCGGTGTGATTTAAAATTAATTCAGATCTGAAGAGAAGTGAGGAAAGTTTCAGATTAAGGTGGCTAAATTACTCGCATCCTGATGTTCGTTGTGGAAGTATCACACTCCTGGAACAGATTCTTATTCTTGAACTCCACTCTCGCTGGGGCAATAGGTAAAATATTCACTATTTTCAAATTATTATCAGGGTCGATGCTAGTGTCGTGTCTTGTGTCTGTGTCACGTCCATAGTGTTTTAAAAAGGATATTTATGTTTGTTTTATCAAAGGTGGTCGAAAACTGCACAGTATCTTCCAGGAAAAATAGACAATGAAATAAAGAATTATTGGAGAGCGAGAGTGATCAAGCAAGCAAAGCAGCTCAAGTGCGATGTCAATAGTAAACAGTACAGAGATGTCTTGCATTACGTGTGCATGCCCCGTTTGCTTTAACAGGTTCAAACCGCATATGCATCTAAATTTCATGACCCGAATAAACCTAATTTCGTTCTTCATCACAACACATCGCTAAGTTCAGTTTCAGGAACATAGTGGCAAAAAACAAACTCCTCAAAAGTGTAATTTTGCTTTTTCTACAACTGGGACTTCTGTTGTTGAAAGATTTATACTTGAGGCTTAGAGTTGCTAGAATGTAGTCGGAAACTCAGTAATTAATGGATTCAGTTTATCTTGCACACAATATTACAATAATGTTGAGCTTTTGGTGTCTTTCCCAAAAATAAAAAAGGTGTTGACCTCTTGGTGTATTTTTCTCCAGTTGTACATGACTCCTGTCACACATGCATACAAATACAATGACAACAAACATATATAGTGACAACGTCAATTTTTGGGGCAATGCTTATGGATTTGACAGTAAGTGCACTGCATAACAACTTAGATGGCATCCTGGATTGTAAATAAGATTTCAAAATCTGTTATTGTACTTTGTATAGACATTTGCTGAAGCCATATTTACTTATATACTATTCTTTTGGCATTCTGTTATTTTCTGCAATATGCTATTGATGACACTGATTTAAATGTTTCACACATCAGATCCCGTGTAAGACGCATTAAAATGTCAGTAAATAGTGTTTTTGACACCCTATGGTTGCATGAACCTTGGTTAAATATCCATTCACACAATTTGTCATATTTCAATACTTACTTTTTGGCTAGTGAAATGATAAATCTAGTTTTTTTAGAAATTTCAAATGTTGATTCATATATGCTGGAGATCCCATATTGACTAGTGACATGGATGCGATTAAAGAAGGTCAGAGGACAGATTTGAGATTGTTTTGTGAAGAAGAGTTCTTCTTATCCTTGGTTATAGTTTTGATAAAGACAAACACATCAATAAAAAGAAGAGTCAAAACTTGAAGAATAGAACAATCAAGTTCAAATGATCATAAGCCTTGGAAAGTCAATGGAAGAATCAAGATAGTTGAATATATTTTACAATTCAAGTGTGTATATATATATATATATATATATATATATATATATATATATATATATATATATATATATATATATATATATATATATATATATATATATATATATATATATATATATATATATATATATATATATATATATATATATATATATATATATATATATATATGTATGTATATATATATATATATATATATATATATATATATATATATATATATATATATATATATATATATATGTATATATATATATATATATATATATATATATATATATATATATATATATATATATGTATGTATATATATATATATATATATATATGTATGTATATATATATATATATATATGTATGTATATATATATATATATATATATATATATATATATATATATATATATATATATATATATATATATATATATATATATATATATATATATATATGTATGTATATATATATATATATATATATATGTATGTATATATATATATATATATATATATATATATATATATATATATATATATATATATATATATATATATATATATATATATATATATATATATATATATATATATATACATACATATATATATATATATATATATACATACATATATATATATATATATATACATACATATATATATATATATATATATATATATATATATATATATATATATATATATATATATATATATATATATATACATATATATATATATATATATATATATATATATATATATATATATATATATATATATACATATATATATATATATATATATATATATATATATATATATATATATATATATATATATATATATATATATATATATATATATATATGGATGGTACTCTAAGAGTAAGTTTTATTAACTTACTCAAAATCATAGTTTTTGAATTAAATATAATCTAATGGTTAGATTAGCCATTTACTTAATTAACTATTAGATTAGATTCAATTCAAAGATTATGATTTGAAGTAAGTTAAAAAAACTTATTTTTGAAGTAAGTTGATCCCCACTCTATATGAGTGGGGATCAACTTACTCCAAGAGTAAGTTTTTTTAACTTATTCCAAATCATAACCTTTAAATTAAATCTAATCTAATGGTTAAATTAGCCTTCTACTTAATTAACCATTAGATTAGATTAAATTCAAAGGCTATAATTTGAAGTAAGTTAAAAAAAATACTCTTAAAGTAAGTTGATCTTCACCCTATATAAATATATATCTTAATTGCTCAGAATTATCATAATAATTACATCTTGTGCATGCTTTCATTTTAACATGTGGAATTTGTTTGAAACCTAATTTTCAAGTATTTTTCACTTTTATAGCAGGTGTAACTGGTTACATAAACATAAAAATGGTTTTTTAGAAGATCGTTCCAAACATTCAGTTTTTGGTAAATTGTGGCATTTGAAACCGCCGTAACAACACTTTAAAACTGCCACAATTCGCACGTATTCAAATTACCTTAGTTTTTCAAAAGGTATCAGGTGTAACTAATTACACCATTTATGGTAACCGGTTACATACTCTAAATTTTCAAATTTTCCTGTAAAATATGATTCCAACATTTTCCAACTTTCATACATCAAACATGACAATGTTTCATGAATATACTCTCTATGGTTTTAGGTTTCAAAAGAGAGACTCTTAAACACAAAACTTTCATATTTCAACAGAGTTTCTTTTATTGCATCTTTCACTTCTAATAATTCAAACAAGTTTCTAAACTTTCAAATATGAAACTCTTTGCATGAACTTTCATACATATTTATTAAAGTTTCATTCATATTATTTTGAGCACTTAGTTTTGTATGTTTGGAGCGTGATCAATACAAAGAAGAAATCAATTAACAAATAATTTATACAAGAGTTATAACTTCTGTTACAAATTCAAATTTGTTGTGATTTTCTTGTTGTCCATGATTGTTGGAAGCTGTGAAATATGTAATTCATTGTTTTTAGAAAAAGATTTGATTTGATTTAGAAAGATCAGATTTGATTTAGAAAGATTAGATTAGATATTTTTGGGATTTTATAGTTTGGGCTTTGGCTTGGGGTGCAAGCTAACCTAAATCTATAAATAAGGAGAAACCCTTATCTCATCTCATCTTATCATATTTTGTAATTCACAGTTTGCAGTTATAAGTGAAATAACAAAATTTTCATAGTTTGTGGGCAGAGAGTTCTTTGCAGAAAACTGTTCATTTTCTTATTCTCCAATGTTTACTTTCTTTCTTTCTAAACTTTTGTTTCATTGTCATTACGTGAGTTGAAACAATCTTGAGATCAAGATTGATTGAGTTAAATTCTCCATAGGTTGTGGTTGAATTTCCAACATCTAGTATCTAAAGCTCCGGTTACGATTCAAGGAAGGAAAATCGTGATGGCGATGAATCATCCAAACAGTCACTTTCCGGAAAACCTTCCAATTCTCAAGTAAGATAATTATGAGAATTGGTGCAAGCAGATTAAGGTGGTTTTCTGTTATCAAGATCTTTAGGATCTTGTGAAGGGAGGAGTAACACTGCTTGCAGAAAACACGACGTATCAAGAAAAGACTGCATTAAAAGAATTGAAGAAGAAAGATTATAAAGCTCTCTTTGTAATCTATCAATGTATAGATCCAGATAATTTTGAAAAGGTTAGTGATGTAGAGTCAGTGAAGGAAGCGTAGAAGAATCTTGAAAAGTCATTTGGAGGCGCAGAAAAGGTGAAAGAGGTGAGGTTACAAACTCACAAAAGGACTTATGAATTGCTTCAGATGGAAGACAATGAAAGTATAACAGATTTCTTCACCAGAGTTACAAAGCTGGTGAATCAAATCAAGGTATGTGGAAAAGTGTTGACATCAAGATCAGTTGTGTCAAAGATCTTGAGGTCATTGGCTCCAAAATTCGACTACTTGGTAGTAGCTATAGAAGAGTCGAAAGACTTATCAGTATTGAAGAAGGAAGAGTTATAAGGGACGCTTGAGTCTCATGAACAAAGGATGGCTGAGAGAGCTACAGTAAAGTCGAAAAGTGATATGGCTTTGCAAGCGCATTTAGAAAATGAAAGGAAAGGCAAAGGAAGTTGGAATGACAACAAAGATAGAGGAGGCTACGACAAATCGACTAGTCGAAATCAGCAGGAAGGAAACTGGTCGAATCAAAGAAAACCTAGAACCAAGGTAACCAAAGAGATGGTGCTGCAGGTAGAGGAAGAGGTGGTGGACGGAAGCCTGACAAAAGTCACATTCAGTGTTTTAATTTTCAGAAGTATGGTCATAATTTTAGTGAATGTTGAGAAAAGAAGAAGAATCAAGAAACTGATGCAAAGATGGCGAAGCATGAAGAAGAAGAGATGTTGCTAATGGTCATAACAAGATACGAAGAGAGATTCTAGGACCAGTGGTACTTGGACTCAAGATGCTCATCACACATGAGTGGAAGGAAAGATTGGTTTATCAACATGAAACCCTCGTCAAAGAACATGGTGAAATTTGCAAATGACAATACTCTAGCAGCTGAAGGTATTGGCGATGTTTTGATTATGAGGAAAGATGGCAAGAGGTCAACAATTTTCAATGTGTTGTACATACCTGGCATGAAGAGTAATTTGCTCAGTATAGGACAACTAGTCAAAAAGAACTACAAGGTGTCGATCAAAGACAAGATGATGAGAGTTCTTGACGTAGATGGTAGGTTGATCTTGAAGGCTCCAATGTCTCAGAATAGGACCTTCAAGATTGAACTCAATGTGATGGAGCACAAGTGCCTAGAAATTGCAGCCATTAAAGATGAATGGTTATGACATTTTTGACTAGGCCATCTCAACTTCAATGACATCAGAGAGATAAAAGAGGAGAAATATGGCTTCAGGATTACCTAAAATCGACATTCCAAGTGAAGTTTGTGAATAATGTGTTCAGTCAAAACAACACAATAATAGCTTCAGTAAGGATGCAGGAAGGAAGTCGATGGCAATTCTGGAAGTCATATACTCTGATGTATATGGTCCAATCTAGGTGGATTCAATTGCAGGCAACAGATACTTTGTCATGTTCATAGGTGATTACAATTGAAAGTTATAGACTTACCTCATCAAGAATAAAAGTGATGTGATTGAGGTATTTTCCAGATTCAAATCTATGGTCGAAAGACAGAGTGTTCGAAAGCTGAAAATTCTGAGGACTGATGGTGGTGGAGTGTATGTGTCGAAAGAGTTCGATGCATTATGTCAAAAAGAAGGGACTATGCATGAGGTGGTGTCATCCTACACTCCACAACAAAATGGAATTGCAGAAAGGAAGAACATAACCATTATAAACATGGTGAAAAGTATGTTGAATGGAAAGCATCTACCCAAATAATTATGGGGAGAAGCGATTTCGACAACAACATATATATTAAACATATGTCTAACGAAGAAACTCGAAGGAATCACACCAGAAGAATGTTGGTCTGGTGTGAAGCCTAGCCTTAGTCACTTGAAGTTGTTTAGATATATAGCACATAGACATGTGCCAAATCAATTGAGAAGGAAGCTTGATGATAAGTCGAATTAGATGATCTTGATAGGATATCATTTGACTGGAGGTTACAAGTTGTTCGACCCAGTGAATAAGCAGGTAGTGATCAGCAGAGACGTGATCATAGATGAGCTTAAAGAATGAAATTGGATTGAGAATGTCAAGAAGGATTCAGTGAGAATCTCTTGTGAAGAACTAACCATTGAAGTTGAAAGTGAAGTTTGACAAGAACAAGTCAGAGATGAAGCTGGCCCTAGCAGACCTCGACAAACAAGACATGTGCCTGCAAGGTTGCAAGAATGTGTGATTACATCAGATGATGTGGTCGATGAAGAGGGTGAGATGGTACACTATGCTTTCTATGTAGATGTCGAACCAGTCAATGCAGCTGAGGCATTGAAAGATTTAAAGTGGGTGAAAGCAATGAATGAGGAGTTAGACTCCATCGGAGTCAACAACACCTGGTCACTTGTCGATTTTCCTCAAGGCAAGAAGGCAATTGATGTGAAGTGGGTTTATAAGATGAAGGTGAATCCTAAAGAAGAAGTAACTCGACACAAGGCGAGACTTGTGGCGAAAGGGTTTCTTCAGAATGAAGGAATCGACTTCGACAAAGTTTTTGCACCTCTTGTTAGGATCAAAACAATTAGATTGGTTGTTGGTTTAGCAAATATGAATAATTGGCACACATATCAGATGGAATTGAAGTGTGCATTCCTTAATGGCCCCTTATACAAAGAAGTTTATGTTACACAACCAGCAGGGTTTGTGAAACGAGGCAAAGAAAGAAAGGTGTACAGGCTGCATAAAGCCCTGCATGGACTTAAGCAAGCTCCAAGAGGAATTTGTGAAGTGTATGACTGAGCATGGAGTGTACGTAAGAAGAACTAGTAGTGAACTGCTTATACTATACCTCTATGTCGATGACCTGTTGATAATATAAAGTTGCAAGAAGGAGATCGAAGACTTCAAACATAACTTGAGTGAGGAGTTTGAAATGTCAGACTTGGGAAATCTCTCATATTTCCTTGGCGTCGAATTCTACAAGAGTAGTAAAGGATTGATGATGCACCAAAGAAGATATGCATGTGAAATACTCAAGAGATTTAAGATGCAAGATTGCAACCCAACTTTGACTTCAGCTAAGACTAGATTGCAACTGTTGAAGGATTCAGATGAAGATGATTTTGACCCAACTCAATACAGAAGACTTATTAGGTCACTTCGATACCTTTGTCACACAAGGCCTGACTTAGCATACGGTGTAGGTATGGTAAGTATATTCATACATAAGACAAAGGTATCACACCTAGCAGCGGCGAAGAGGATACTGAGGTATATGAAAGGGACTCTCGACTATGGCATTTTGTTTCCTGTAGCTGATGAAGGAAAAGAATGCAAGTTAGTGGGATACACTGACTCTAGTTAGTGTAGTGATGCTGAGGATAGAAAATCCACAACTGACTATGTGTTTATGCTAGGTGGTGCACCAGTTGCTTGGAGTTTGAGAAATGAGTTAGTAGTGGCATTGTCATCATGCGAAGCATAATATATAACTTCTTCTCTTTGTGCGTGTCAAGCAACCTAGATGGTGAACTTGGTCGAAGAGATCACAACGAAGAGTCACGGAGCAATTACCATGAAGATCGAAAACATGTCAACTATCAACTTGGCAAATAATCCAATAGCACACGATCGAAACAAGCACATCGAAATGAGGTTCCATTATCTTCGAGAGCAGGTAGCAGAAGGAAAGATGAACTTAAAACACTGCAGAATTGAGAATCAGATTGCAGACATCATGACAAAGGAAGTGTCAGTCGAAGTGTTCAAGAAGCTAAAGTCTATGGTGAATGTAGATAGTTTAGACACAATAAATTAGGTGGTGTGTTAAATATGTAATTCATTGTTTTTAAAAAATATTAGATTTGATTTAGAAAGATTAGATTATATATTTGTGGGCTTTTATAGTTTGGGCTTTGGCTTGGGGTGCAAGCTAACCTAAATCTATAAATAGGGAGAAATCCTTATCTCATCTCATCTTATCATATTTTGTAATTCACAGTTTGCAGTTGCAAGTGAAATAACAGAATTTCCACAGTTTGTAGGCAGAGAGTTCTCTGCAGAAAATTATTCATCTTCTTCTTCTCCAACGTTTACTTACTTTCTTTCTTTCTAAACTTTTCTTTCATTGTCATTACGTGAGTTGAAACAATCTTGAGATCAAGATTGATTGAGCGAAATTTTCCATAGGTTGTGGTTGAATTTCCAACATAAGCAAGATAGTGAATAAGGGATGATTGTTCTCTTATTGCACTTTGTAAAGATCATAAGGAGATTGTCCTTATTGATTGTGTTGATTATGTTAGAAGATTGTAGGATAGTCTTGGTGGAAAACTTGTACAAAAATATGACATAGTAAAAAATCTCTTACGGGGAGTGAGGGGACTAAATGTACCATTGGTTGATAAGTGGAACTAGTATACATCATCGTGTCATTTACTTTATGTATTTATTTTCATATCAATTATGAAAAATAATAAAATCAGTGCTAACACTTCAAATTGAAAAAAGTTCAATAAATCTAGTTCACCCTCTCTTAGAGACCGCACATAAATTAACATGTTTGATCAATTAGCTCTAATTAATCAAGACCAAGGTGGTAAATTTAGAATCGATGAAAATGGTGTGATTGATTTGCTCTAATGAATTCACAAATGAGAATGTCGGTGAAAGTGTAATTTTGCTTTTGGAATTTGATGGTGTTTTTGTATCGACACGGTTTTTATTTTTCTCACAAATTAAAAAAAAAATTCATTAGTATAGATGGATTAAATTGAATCATTATTTTAAATTAATTGGTGTTAATTAGAGTTTTATTATACTACAATTTTGACATAATTTTACTGAATCCTTTATTTAATAATAATGGTGGATGAATATTATATAATTAAGCTTAATAGCTATACTGTTGAATATTTGAAGTAAATTAAAATGACACCTTCAAAATTTAAAGAAAAATTTGTTTATTTAAAAATTATAATAACATCATTCACAAATGTTGCACGACACCGCTCTCAATATATTGAAAAACTCTGTTAAATTTAACACACACAAACATCCAATTTTTTACCTTATTTATATTCTTTCTTTTTTTATATGAATGATTAATCGAAAATAATATTGAATGGAGTTTCTATTTCTTAAGTAACCTCCCATCAACTAGTCATATTTCATTTTAAGTTTCAGTCTTTATATATTTTATTGCCAATCATCTTGAATCCATGATTTTAAATGTACCAAATAAATGATATAATAAATTGAATAATTTATTTTCAATAAATTGGAATTAAATAGGGGATTTTATTGAACCACTATCTTAATTAATTTTGCAGCTGTTTAAACTTCCACTACTTCACATTAGTATTTTTAAATTAATAAAAATTATTAGTTAATTAATAATTAAATTATTTAGTAAATTTAGTAACCAACATAAAATTAGTAAAAAACTATCTAATGAATTGTCCATAAAATAACTTCTGCTACATGTCATAATACCCTATTCAAGAGAAAATGTTATATGTGTTAAGAGAATTTTGGTAATTCAAGTGGTGTAATCGGTTACTTTGAGTGTTTAATTGGTTATAGACATGTCAAAAGATCAAATAAGCAGATGAAATAAGTGATTTTGACGTTGGTACAATCGATTATGCATGTGTAGTAACCTATACCAATATTTTTATTTTAGAGTTTTTAGCAGTTGTAATCAGTTACAGGCTTTGTGTAACTGGTTACAGGTCCGAGAATTCAGTTTTTTTTAGTTATTTGATGTTATAACTTGTATTCCAATCCATTTATAATTGTTTAAATACCTTGAAAGTATTATTATCAATGTTAGAATTCCTACAAACACCTAAAGAAATATTCACCAATCTTGTGATTTCAAGAGTGTGGTTCTGATTTACAAACACCTAGTGTACAACATGAATTTTGTCTCAAATTAAAGAATTCCTACAAACCTACCTATCCTTGCTGCAAAGAACTACGGAAAATTGTGCAAACAAATGAAAGTGTTGTTTGGCTACCAAGATGTTCTTGAAGTGATCAAGAACGGGGTAGGTGCAACAGATGCACAACGAGCAACACATAAGAAAATATTCATAAATCACTTAATATACAAAATCACTTAATTAGTTAGCAAAATCACTTAATGTGTATTAGGGCACAATTTAATTTCAATATTGATTTGAATAGGTCGAAATGGACAAATATTTATATCTAAGTGTGTATGAAGGGGGACTAGTAGATGATTTAAAAATAAATGTTGAGAAGTGGAGTTTTTTGAGTTGGTAGGTGTACTAAAGGTGTACGATTGGACCCATTAACTATTCTAAATCGACCTTGCAACAACTTATATGAAAATATTGATTGCCGATTCTTGAGGGTGTTTACTTTTAAGTGTAACACCCCAACACAAAATAATACGAACTTAAAACAACTATACATGAAGGTTAGGAAAACACAAGAAGTGGGGTTAAATTGTGTTAGCTTTTTTTTTCTTTTAGAACTCTTAAGTCATATTCTAAATACAAGGATATAAAATGCAAGAAAGAAGAATAACACACAGAGTTATTGTGTCATAACTTTATAAAAGGATTAGATTGAGTGGTGACAGATTTTGAACCAAGCATGCATGAATCAACAAAAAGATCAAGATAATACTTTCTTTAGCATGGGGAAAATGCCTTGTTTAGAATGTGCAACTTCTAAACCTAAGAAGTATTTAAACAATCCAAGATCTTTGGTCATGAAAGCTTGGTGTGTACATCATTAATGAGCTGAAATTTAGCTAAAGATATCCTAGAAGGCTTGACACTAGGTGGGATAACCATGTAAGCATCTTTATGCAATTCACCATATAAGAAAGCTTTATTTACATCAAGTCGGTGTAGGTGCCACCTCTGAATGAAACCCAGTGTTATGAGAAATCTGAATGTAGTGGACTTAGCAACTGGTGAATATGTATCAGAATAATCCAAACCTTTTATTTGGTTATAACATTTGGAAACTGGCATTGCCTTGAACATTTCTGTTGTGCCATCTAACTCGTATTTGATTTTGTAAACCCATATGCATCATATTAAATTTAACTTTGGGTGGAAGGTCAACGAATTCCCAAGTGTTAGTTTTGCAACGGTATCAAGCTCAACTTCTATGGCTTGATTCCAACAGTTAAATGTACTATTCTTATTGTATGTTTTTGGTTAATCTTGTGCGATAAGAGAAACACTAAAACTACATTGAAAAGGATATAAATTCAAATATAAAAGAAAATTAGTTAAAAGATAAAGAGTACCTGAGGAGGATAGATTTTGTGTATCATTAAAGGAATCACATACATAGTATCTGAGATGGGATGATTGTTGCCTTACCCTTGATGAAACACTATGACTGGATTGAGATGCTGGTAATTTGGTATTGTCTGTTATTTGGGAAGGAAGAGAAAAAGATGATTGATCATCATTAGGTGTTGAGTTAATGGTGTTTATGGTAGGAAATAGGGTGTTTGGACTTGAAATTGGTAGTTAAAGCATGTCATTTGGAAAAGCTCTGAGGCCATATTCTAACTAACAACAATTGAAAGTATAATTATTTGTGTCAAATAAGTATTTTCGATAGAGTCTGTTGTCTTCGAAATGTTGTGTGTTGAAACGTCGAAGTAGTGCACCTCGACAGGAATTTCGACTTAGGTCTAATTTTGTAGTGTTAGCAGAATTAGGTATTTTTGGGCCTTGCTCGAGGAGCAAGAAAATCCAAATATATAAATAGGGAGTGACTCGATGGTTCGATAAGAGAACAAGTGATTTAGTATCCTCATCGATTTGATGACCGGTCTAGTTTTTAAAATATTAATTTAACATTTTTTTCAATTGATAATAAAATAAATATTTGTTTTACCAAAAAAAACTCAATTTTACTTTATAAGAATATGGTGGACCATTTTAATTTCTATTATTATTTATAATAAAGACCTACATATAGTATAGTATACTATCATTTAACATTCAACACACTAACCACGTTAACCATACAACCCAGTTCTATATTGTACGATTACTACTTGCACGATAGATAATCGGTCTAGAAATTCACTTTTTGATGGTACAAAGACCATTCGAATATGGTATAAATATTACTCGTAGTATCTGGTATAACAATCAGATGTAATAATTTCTCAAACCAAGAGAAACTCCAATAATTCTCCAAAGAGAATCCAATAATGATCATTTGACCATAGTTCGAATCGTAGTTAAAGGGGTTTTTTGTTATCGTCTCCACAGGGTTGCAAATATTTTGATGCTTGTTGTTCAATAGTTTATTGTTTCAAAAATAAGGGTTTTCAAAGTTTTGTTTATAAAATTGTCACATTTTTAGTATCAAAACTTATAAATTTAAAGATCTTTGTTAACAAAGTATATCAAAAATAGTTTTTATCTACCCTAACTTATACGTATTCTTTCAATTTTGCATGTGAAGTTGGATCCGATTAATATCGTCACACATTCTCTCAGCACCGTTTATGTCTAGAGAAGCGTCGTGAGAAATACTATATTCATCGCTACACGATTTCTCTATATAATAACCAATATAGTAAGCTTTAAGTTCAACACAAAGCAACTATCGACCATATACCGTTTTCTTCAATCTATAAACCGATATATGAATATTTTAGGTCAAGTTTCACAAAATATATGTCTAAAGTTTTACAAAACAAGAATGGATTATTAACAATAAAAATATTCATCATATAGTAATCATCACTTGTTCACATGCAAAACCAATCAAAAGAAATACATACAAGCTAATGGTAGACTACCTTTGCCTTTGATACAAAGGAAATTAACTACCCATAACCATGGTAGCTTGCTTTGCAATTCTTGGAAGAAGATTAGCTACCCATAACCATTCATCTAACTCTTTCTAAAATAGTTTAATTACACATTTCTGCCAAACCATTTTGTTGTGGAGTACCTGCAGCAGTTTTGTGCCTTGCGATACTTGAGGCAGCATAAAAATTGTCGAACACCTCATTGCAAAATTCAAGATCATTGTCAGTTCTCAACCTATTGATCTATCTGCTGGTTTAATTTTTGACCAGACCTTTGAAATTCTCAAAAATTTCATCCTTAGTCTTCTAGATGAATACCCATAACTTTCTGGAATAATCATCAACTATGGATAGAAAATACCTTGCTCCTGAATGTGATGGACACCTTGCAGGCCCTCGAAGATCAGCATGGATGTAATCAAGGGATCCACGTGTTCTTTATTTTCCTTTATTGAACTTCACTCTACAAGTTTTTCCAAGTACACAGGTTCACAAAATTTCAGCTTTTCGACTTTGTCTCCACCAAACAAATTTTGTTTCCCTAATTCGACCAGATCCTCTTCACTGACATGGTCCAATCTCATGTTCTAAATTTCTATCTTCGACAAAGGTTTCGTGGATGCAACATTTGTCGAACCACTTACAACTTCATCCTCAAGGGTATACAAGCCTTGTTTCTTCACGCCTTTTAAGACTTCCTTCGACCCCTTCATGACTCTTAGGATATTTTTCTCTCCTTGAAAAATATATCCATTCCTGTCAAATTCACCAAGAGAAATCAAATTTCTCTTCAATTTAAGGTACATACCTGACTTCAGCCAAAAGCCTTATTGACTCATCATGGAGCTTGAATCTCACAGATCTAATACCTGCAATTTTGCAAGCTTTGTTGTTTCCTAGCAGCACTGATCCACCATCTTGATCACACAATTCCTCAAACACGTATTTGTTTGGAGTCATGTGCCAAGTGCAATCTGAATCCATAATCCACTCCTTTCTTGAGTCGTTGCTTGAAACCACATGGACATCAGATGAGTCGAAGTCATCTTGAACAATGGTTGTGTTGCCATTATCCTTACCTCCATGATCTTTCAAGCGTTTAGGGCATACCTTTCTTGTGTGACCCTTCTTCTTACAGTGATAACATCTAATACCAGATGTCTCACTACTATAAGACTTTTGTTTACTTTTACCTTTCTTCTTTTCGAACTTACCATCCTTTCGTAATGATTTTCCCTTAACGACCAAACCTTCACCGACCGTCGAAGGTTTATGCTCCTTTTGTTTGTTCAAGTCCTTAGAGTATAAGTCTAATTGAAATTCTTCAAAGTTCAGGGACTCCCTTCCATACAGGAGAGTTTCTTTGAAGTGAGCATGTGATATGGGAAAAGCGCATAATAGCAACGTGGCTTGATCTTCATCATCTATCTTCACATCAATATTTTCAAGATCAAGAATCAGCTTTTTGAACATATCCAAATGCTCAACCAACACCTTGTCTTCACTTATCTTGAATGAATACAAAGCTTGTTTCAGGTAGAGTCGATTCACCAGAGATTTGGTCAATATAAAGTTTCAACCATAACCTCAATGTCGTAGTCTCCTTTGACACCTGTCAGAGAACCTTATCACCAAGGCTCATCAATATTGCACTGTAGGTTTTCTCTATCATAACCATCTTTTCTTTTTCCGTTAATACATCGTCCATGGCTGTGTTTCCTTTCAACGCTTCCAAACAAACCCGCTGAACTAGTAGGACTTTCATCTTCAAGCGCCACAGACCAAATTCGTTCACTCTGGTGAACTTTTCAATCTCATACTTTGTTAAAGGCATCTCCTCCATGCTCACCGCACCAATTTGTTGTGAAAAACGATGTCTTTAAACAAAGTATAAACTATTTCTTTATGATCAAGAAACACACAAGGGTTAGGGTTAACGGAAAAAACAAGAAAAAGAATAACACAAATTGGTTATAACTGATATTCTTTACTAATCTGACCTGATCAGAAGGGGATCGCTGGCTGCCACGCGTCTTCGACTTACTGTCTGTTCACCGGTGTTGAGGAAGAGGAGGGGGTGTACCTGCAAGGCACTCTGATGTCAAAGTAAGTGTATGGGCAAAGTGATCACAAACACAGAAAGAGGGTAAGAAGAGATTACCTGACCCTCTTGTGAAAGAGGGTATTTATAGAGAGACCCCAGCGCAGGGCCAACGGTAATTTGAGTTGGGCTGGATGGCCAGACTCAACCCAAGTGACCGATAGGGCTTACATGGCGTAGTGAAGACCAGAACGTGGTCTTCGCCCTAGTTCAACTGTCCCATGATCTTTAGAAAGTGGGTTTGACTTGCTCCTTCGGAGGTGGGCAATTGGTGAATGACGTGTCCCCGTGGAGAACGTGTGAAGAACATATTGTCCTGCCCTATAAGGGAGCAGGTTCTGCCCCGGAGGGAGGTTCTGCCCGACGGGGGCAGGGTCCGCCCGACAGGGAGTTTTGTGTTCGATACAGATGAGGCAGGTTCTGCCCGCTGATGGACATTACCTGCCCGTCGGGGACCCTGTGGTTGACGACTGCGGCCCAAGCTGGATTGGGCTTGGCAGAATATTATTAGGATGGGCCTGCCCGATCAAGCCGGGGCCCAAGCCAAAACAGGAGCCCCCCAAGTCGTAGCTCCGAGGGAGGGAGCGAGGACTTGATGACGTTGTGCCGGGGAGGAGAGATTATCCTGAGGAGAAAACCCTTCAGCTCGTGTTTCACGGGGACGCGAGTGCGCGAGTCTTTCCTCGTCCTCGGGCGTCCAGGTTTGAGGACATGTGTTGGCAGGGAGATGTGAGGCGACGCGACTGTCAGCCTTCACCACGTGTCATGCGCTGGGTGGCTGCTAGGGCGGCTACCCTAGGGTACTCGAGTGCCTAGGGACGCTTTGAGTCCCGTGCTGGGGTATAAGTAAGCGAGCCCCCGCTCATTCTCCACTTTTCGCCTTCTTGCTCTCAATCTCTCTGACCTGCCGCCTCGCTACCGTCTGATATCTCCGTCGCAGCAGTCGTCTCGCATTCCGCCACAGATCGAAACATAGTAAGTTTTTCTTCTCCTTTCTTTTGTTTTTCCCGTTTGTTTTAGGACCGTGGTCGGGGTACGTTGAATGCCTCGAAGAGAGGTGTGGGTCTCCTCCGCTGTAGGCGGGGCTTTTTAGGGTTTTATAGTGAGTGTTCCAGGGAAAAACGCCTATTCCGATGAATGCCCCGGGGACAGATGCTTGCTCCGATGAACGCCCCGGGGAGAGACGCTTATTCTGATGAACGTCCCGGGGAGAGTGTGTAGGTTAGATTAGGTAGGTGTCCCGGGGAGACAGTAGGATTTGGATAGAGCCACCGAGGACGATGCTCGGTTTGTCTTTGTCGCCCTTTCACTTGACTTGCGATAGAAGGGTGAATTTGATCTTTGCCATCAAATTAACCGTTACCTTCTGCTTTTCAGGTGTTAATGACTATGTTTGTCCCAGGGACAATGGTCGAGGATAATGAGCCGGATGTTCCATACTTCGACGAGCGCATTCTTCCCCTCGAGGAGTGGGTGGCCGAGGAGCCTCTGTCCACGCCTTCTTGTTTCACTTCTGACCCGAAGGGAGTCTATGCCACCGTGGAGGACCGGGAAGAAGGGGACCCTCAGAATTGGCAAGTTTACCGTCCTCGGGAACGCAACCGTATATGCTCGAAGTACGGGAGGATGTGGTTACCGATGTATGAGTTTTATTTTAAAGAGGCTAGGCTCAGGCTGCCATTCTCAGACTTCCACCTAGGCCTCTTCGACTGGTTAAGGTTGGCCCCCTCGCAGCTGCATCCGAATGCCTTGGATTTTATTCGGGCATTCAAGGTCGTATGTGATGGAAAATTGCGATCTAAACGCAGCGGAAAACAAAAATTTCCTTTAGTGATCCTTGTAACACGGTGGGAGAACTGACTTTAAACAATGTTGCGGATAGCAAGAGTCGCCACTGACTTTTATTTTATCCATAAGGAAAGGTTATAAAAGAACAGGAAAGACCTTAGAGAATATTTTGGGTCCGGGGGGTAGGTTATGAAAAGGGAAGGTGTTAGCACCCTTTTCATCCATGGTTATCCATGGGCTCTTAGGTACTTAAGCTCACTTTTGAATTGTTTTGAAATTGTAGTGTGTGAATAGAAAATTTTCAGAATAGTTTAATAATAATCCGTGTATGGATGTGAAAAAAACTTGTTTGAAAATTTTGTTGGAAATTTGTTTAAGTGTGAAAAAGTTTTGAAGTGAGCAAGTATCTAGGAGTAGCCTACCCTAATGTTTTAAGGTCTTTCTTATTCTTTATCCTTTCCTTAGTAAGACTATCCCTACTATAATGGAGTAGGTAGTCCTTACTTTGGATGTTAAGGGACATGTGAGGGACAATTGGATTTTTGAAGGCCATTGTGGGGTGTAATAAGCAAACTGGAGGGACTATCATCATTTTTCGAAAGGGACTCGATTCGTAAAGGCAACCATGAGGGACTTTGATGATTTTCTTTTTGAGGGACTTGCTTTATACACCCCACTTAACCAATATTCATAGGCAACTTGAGGGATATCCTTAGGAAGTGAGACGGCGATTAAAATCGACTTACGTGTGTGACGTGTTTATTTTAATTATCTTTATTTAAAAGTGATCTAAATTTATTTTAATATTACATACATGTTATTACACTCCCTAATTACTAACCATAATAATAATTAAATAATTAAACAACTTTACATCCAAGAAACAATTACAAAATAATAAGCAAAATAATTAAATAGCAAAGATAAATAAAATATAAATAAGCAATAATAAATAATAAAGGAGGTTAATTCTAAGTTTACTCGGCAAGACATCGCATCTTGTGCCTACGTATCCTTACGGGAGTGGAATCAGAGTAATCGTAGTTCCCCTCAAAAGGGAGGTTAGAGACTTCTTGACTGTGGTCAAGGTCTCACGGGGAATAAACATGTCTTAAGGACACGCTTACGTGGAGTGTAGAAACTCCAAATCTCTATGTTGAAATGTTAAGTTGTAATTAGGGTTAAATTAGGGATTCCACGGCGGGAAACCCTAAAATGAGCGCGGCGGCTCTTTGACCTAATGCTAAGGGTAAAATTGTAATTTTGCCTGCGGCGAGGCATCTGTGAAAATTAGGGTTTGTAGTTTGTAGTTTTGAGGATTTGAAATTAAATGTGTGAAGTTTTACGGACTATTGGCGCGGCGGCCAAACAGTTAAACCTAACCTTCGGATGTGTGCAATGTGACAGAAATAATGGTAAACGCGTGAGATAATTGAATCATGCAAACAGAGAGATAATGTCATAATTTAAACCATGCAAGCAGAAATTTAAAGGCAGAATTTAAAGAGCGATTGTTAAGTTCGCGAGGTTACATGAGAGGAGCAGATACAATATGATAATGAAATTTGAATTGAACAATAATAAAATAAAATAAATAACGGTTCTAGTTATTATTTTAAAAAAAAAGATTTTAGTTATTATTTTAAATTTATCTAAAAAAAAGTTTTTCTTAAAAATAATAGGTTTTCATATTAATTTGGAAAAGATGTTAATGTTATTTATTTTAAAAAACAGATTTTTATATTATAACAAATTTTAATAAATTAATGATAACAATAATAATAATAATGGTAATAATAATGATAATAATGATAATAATAATAAATAATGATAATAATAATAATAATAATAATAATAATAATAATAATAATAATAATAATAATAATAATAATAATAATAATAATAATAATAATAAAGCAATAATGAATTTTAAATGTGCCAAATAACCCAACAATGTTGCTAACGCAGAAATGCGCTCATCGCAACCAGATCTAAATCGGACGAAACAAAATTTATCGCAAAGAAAAAGAAATTAAGCAAAAAATAGTATTATTGCTCACACAAAAATGCGATCATCGCAACCAGATCGAACTAACACAAATGTCACGCGTCATGCACACAAATGTGCAAACATCGTATCGACATAATTCGATCAAAAATCTTATATATATAAACTCTAACAATTTAAAAATTATATATATATAAACGTAACAGTAATAGATAAAGAAAAAGAAATAACGGTAATAGATGAAGAAAAAGAAATAACGGTAAAAGATGAAGAAAAAGAAATAACGGTAAAAGATGAAGAAAAAGAAACAACAGTAATAGATGAAGGAAAAGAAATAACGGTAAACGATGAAGAAAAAGAAACAATAGTAATGGATGAAGAAGAAAACTAAATAACGGCAAACGACACTCACTCCTCTTAGGTTTTTTTCATTCTCTCCTTTTTTCCAACAAGGCAACACATGTATATATAGGGAACAAATTAGGGTTAACACCAAATTGTCAATAATGTCCCTAAAGCCCATTTTAAAGCCCAAACTAAATAATTAGTTAAGAAAAAATAAAATTTAAATAATTTAAAATAATTAAAATAAACTTAAAATAAAAACTAATAATCCTATTGATTCCTAAAATAAAAAATATTATAAAAAGAACAAAATTTTTTTCAATATTTTTTATTTTATGATTTTTTGGATATTTTTATGAATAATTTAGAAAAAAGTGAAAAAAATAATATTTTAAAAAATGATTTAATTAAAATACGAAAATAATAATTAAATAATAATAAAAAACTATTTTTGTTATTTTTTTTAATGAAAGATAGAAAAATTTAGAGTAAAAATAATAAAAAACAAAAAAAATGACAAAGGTGAGATTCGAACTCTCAACCTCTCACACTCATAAATTGTGCCCTTTTTACTTTTTAGAAAAAAAATGCATGCCATATGATATTTACCTGCAAAAAGTCAAACGACTACACAAATTTGTTAGTAATTGATTAAATGCAATGAAATGCGACGACAAATCTTAGGGCAAAATTTGGGGTATTACAGTTATTATGATAATATTTCTCACCCAACCTCTCTTTGATGTTGGCAAAAAAAAAATCATGAAGTTTGACTTTGGTTTGACCACAGTTGACCTTTTAACTGCATTGACTGCTTTTGACTTATCTGATCATCTGACTGAGCAAACTTTTGAGAAAAGTCTTGAAACTTGACATGGGGGTTCTTATACACATATAAGATGTTATGAAGCTCACTTGAAGTCTTGGAAGTCCATTTAGCCTGATTAAAGTCAAAACCCTAGTTTTGGATGCACTGCTTAGGAGGTGCATTGTCTGAGGGAATTGTCAACTCTTCTGACCAATTGTGAATTTTGTGAACCTTGTGAACCTTCTTGGAACACAAAGTCTTGTATTGTGAGGGCAAATTTTGGGGTGCAACAGCTGCCCCTGTTCAATTTTCTGAAACCTGAGGGGTTAGATTGGTATATTTGCCAGTCGTAACCTGGAAGGTTGAAGGGGATTGAACACAAAAGCCCAAAAATTTGCACTCACCAGTGCATGGAGTGATATTGATGGTTGGTTGAACATGATTGAGTGGGCTTAAAGATGCCACTAGGGGAAAGTTCTTCAGTAGTATAATGAGAACTGTCAGGAGTCTGGAGTAATACTGATGTAACAGCATGTCTTCATGAGGATAGAGCAATCAATAATGATAACCCTAAAGCAGTCTTGAAGTGATAAATCTGACCTCAGGAGGATAGAGCAATCAATAGCTCTAAAGCAGTCTTGAAGTAATAATGGCTTCAGGAGGATAGAGCAATCAATAGCTCTAAAGCAGTCTTGAAATAATAATGTGATATGTCTTCAGGAGGATAGAGCAATCAATAGCTCTAAAGCAGTCTTGAAGTAATGATTTCAGGAGGATAGAGCAATGGATAGCTCTAAAGCAGTCTTGAAATAATAATGTAATTTCAGGAGGATAGAGCAATGGATAACTCTAAAGCAGTCTTGAAATAATTAGATGGCTTCAGGAGGATAGAGCAATGAATAGCTCTAAAGCAGTCTTGAAGTAGTAATATGACCTCATGAGGATAGAGCAATGAATAGCTCTAAAGCAGTCTTGAAGTAATAGGATGATTTCAGGAGGATAGAGCAATAAGTAGCTCTAAAGCAGTCTTGAAGTCATGAGAGGCTATCAGGAGGATAAAATAACCCTGAGGTTACAATAAAGCAGTCCCAAAGTAATAAGAAGCTCATCAGGAGGATAAAGTAACCCTGAGGTTACAATAAAGCAGTCCCAAAGATCATAAGATTGTTTGTTGGATAATTAACCTGAAAACAAGGTAGCATTATGTATAACAACATTAGTTTATGCTTTATGTATGCATGTATGACATGATGCACTTAGGTAATGTACTATAGACATATATGTTATGGTATGATGTAAATGATGTATGTATGCTATGACACTGCTGGAAGTGTCTGGATATCCTTGTATAACAACTGCTGGCCAAGGAAAATAAACCCTGATTCGTTGTTGAAGAATATATAACCCTCCGTCTGCTGGGGATAACAAGGTATAGATAACCTCCCGTTGTTGGGGATAACAAGGTATAGATAACCTCCCGTTGTTGGGGATAGTAGGGTATAGATAACCTTCGTTTTCGTTCATCGTGCCCTTATTGGAAAGTAATTTCCCGTATATCCGTATGAGGATAAAAGAGATGGATATAAATTCCAGGGGAGATTAGACTTTGTGAAAATGGATTAGTCCTACTGATGGTTTGTAACTGTCTTGTAAAGATGAACCGGCGAAGCTTCGTTGAAATCCTTCCCTCGTTCGTCCTTAGTAAATACTATTACTGCATTTTCATGCATTTCTGGTAAACATCAATCATATTCAAAGGCATACATACATTCAAACACAACCAATGGACGTTTCGCTTATGTAAATAGGGTAAAAGTGAATCTGGATTCAAAAGATGGAATTTATTTATATCAAAAGTGACCCATACACGGGTAAGTTTGTACAAGGAGACATAAACCCTAGTAAGAGAATTTTGTCATGAAGCTTTACAAAAAGAATCAGCTATGTGGGAAATAATCCTATTGAGTTTCAATTCTACTATTGCCACTCAAGTATCTCATCTTCTTGCTGTTGAGACGGAAACGATTGGATTGAGCTTTATCTGTTTGAGCTTGAGTAAGTAGTACAACTGGTTGCAGTTTCATGAGTGATCCAAACGAGACATAGTCATACGCTTTAATCCCTAACTTTTGCCTGGATTGCCCTTTCAGGTTTTCAATCCACCGGGATACCCTTTTTTGCCCAAGCCGCCTTTTCAGGTTTTCGACTTGCCGGGTGTACATCTTTTTATATATATATCCCTAATTTTTGCCCAAACCCTTTTGGTTTGCCGGGATGCCCTTATTTTTGCCTAGGCCTGTCAACCTAGCGGGTCTCTTTTTATGCGTAGTATTTTTTAACTATGTCTGCGTTTACAGGTTGTGGGAAGTCTTCACCATCCATTGTAGTCAGTATCATGGCACCTCCTGAGAACACTGTCTTGACTACAAATGGTCCCTCATATGTTGGAGTCCACTTGCCCCTAGGATCACCCTGTGGTAATATGATACGCTTGATTACCAAGTCACCAGCCTGGTATACCTTTGGCTTAACCTTCTTGTTAAAAGCTTTGATCATCCGTTTCTGGTACATCTGGCCATGACAAACTGCTGCTAACCTTTTCTCATCAATCAAATTTATCTGGTCAAGTCGAGTCTGAATCCACTCATCTTCATCCAAGCCTGCATCCTTCATAATTCTCAAGGAACTGAATCTTCATATCAATAGCAACTTGCATACCCATGATACATGCCTCATACTCAGCCATGTTATTGGTACAATAGAAACAAAGTCTGGCAGTAATCGGGGTATGACAACCTTCAGGGGAACTAATCACAGCACCAACACCATTACCATGTGCATTGGAGGCACCATCAAAAACCATAGTCCATCGGGATCCTTGTTCAGGTCTATCATATTGTCCAGGTTCTTTGGTAACAGACATAATGTCTTCATCAGGGAACTCAAAATTCATTGACTGGTAATCATCTACTGCTTGATGAGCCAAATGATCAGCAACAACACTCCCCTTAATGGCCTTCTGAGTAGTATACTGTATATCATATTCCGTCAAGATCATTTGCCATCTTGCGATTCTTCCGGAGAGAGCAGGTTTCTCAAATATGTACTTGATTGGATCCATCTTCGAAATCAACAAGGTAGTATGGGTCAACATATACTGTCTTAGTCGGCGAGCAGCCCATGCCAAAGCGCAGCAAGTTTTCTCGAGCAGTGAGTATCTTGTTTCACAGTCGGTAAACTTTTTGCTAAGGTAGTATATTGCCTGCTCTTTTCGACCAGACTCGTCATGTTGCCCCAATACACACCCCATTGAGTTGTCTAATACTGTTAAATACATAATCAAGGGTCTTCCATCAACTGGTGGCATTAAAATTGGAGGTTCTAGCAAATATCTCTTGATTTCATCAAAGGCAGTCTGGCACTCATCATTCCATTCCATCACCTGATCTTTCTTCAACAACTTGAAGATTGGCTCACAGATGGTAGTTAATTGGGAAATAAATCTTGCAATGTAGTTCAATCGTCCCAAGAAACCTCTAACCTCCTTCTCAGTACGGGGAGCTGGCATCTCTCGTATAGCTTTCACTTTTGTAGGATCCACTTCAATACCTTTTCCACTGACAATGAAACCCAAGAGTTTTCCAGATCTAACTCCAAAAGTACACTTGTTTGGGTTCAATCTCAACTTGTATTTCTTCAACCTCTCAAACAACTTGTGCAGATGATCAAGATGTTGCTCTTCATTCTGAGATCTGGCTATCATATCATCCACATATACCTCTATCTCATGATGAATCATATCATGAAACAAAGCCACCATAGCACGCTGATATGTTGCCCCTGCATTCTTCAAACCAAATGGCATTACCTTATAGCAAAAGGTGCCCCACTGTGTCACAAATGTAGTCTTCTCCATATCTTCAGGTGCCATCTTGATTTGATTGTAACCAGAGAAACCATCCATAAAAGAGAATACCTTATGCTGAGCAGTGTTGTCTACCAGGATATCAATATGAGGAAGTGGAAAGTCATCTTTAGGGCTAGCCTTGTTCAGATCTCTGTAGTCTACACACATACGTACCTCACCATCTTTCTTAGGAATTGGTACCACATTTGCAACCCACTGAGGATAAGAAGTTACGGCCAAGAACCCTGCATTGAACTGTTTCATTACCTCTGCTTTGATCTTTTCTGACATTTCAGGACGCATACGGCGAACCTTCTGCTTCTTTGGACGACAATCTTCTTTCACTGGCAAACGGTGAACCACAATGTCCGTATCCAACCCTGGCATATCTTCATAAGACCAAGCAAAGATCTCCACATAGTCACGTAGCATCTGAATCAACCTGCTCTTGACACTGTCCTCTAAATCAGCCCCTATCTTGACCTCTTTTCTGTTTTCTTCAGTTCCCAGATTCACAACTTCGACTGGCTCTTCATGTGGCTGTATAGCTTTCTCTTCTTGTTGTAACAACCTAGCAAGCTCTACAGGTATTTCACAATCGTCCTCGTTTCCGTCTTCAGTTTGATAGATCGGATTCTCGAAATTGTAATTGGCAATAGTAGAACTGTTATCAACTGGATCCAGAGTGGATGAGGATCGGCATTTTAGTGACGTGGGTGCGTGTAAGAACACATAGCTGATAAAGCAAAAATAAAAGAAAAAGAAAGACAAGGAACACAATATTTACGAAAACGACACGTCCACTGATTTTATTGAATGATGTATGCAAATGAAATGATGACCCGTAACAAGCACACCACTGTGCCCCGGGTAAGGCACATGGCTTGAAAGTTTTAATTGTTCCAGAAATTATAAATTTAAAAACATAACACAGTAATAGTATTTACTCCTGACTAAAGGAGATAGGGATAACATCTTCAGCTTTCCAATTATTGAGTCTAGCACCCACAGTAGGAAAAGTCCATGCCTCCAAGTTGTAGTCTTCGTCTTGATCTCCCATAGCATTGATAACCCCTTGATTGGTGATACGAACAGCACGGGCACGACGGACAGCCTTCTGGGACTCTTCTTCCACCACAGCTTTTGCATCATTGAGGGAGGCCATTGCCATTGTTGGAGGGTCTCTGATGACTACAGGAACCTTCTTCACAGCAGGAGGAGTCACACAATCCTTAACAGCCCAGGGAACCACTTCAAATGACTGACATGGAGTTTCAATGTATTCACCTTCTACTTCCAGATACTTGAAAGTGTTTACATGGCTGACAAAGTATTCTTCCTCTCCAAAGACAGTAACAACTTTTCCATTCACCGGATATCTCAACTTTTGATGTAATGTGGAGGTCACCGCACCTGCCCCATGGATCCAGGGACGACCAAGCAGACATGAGTACGAAGGACGAATATCCATCACATAGAATGTAGCAGTAAACACCTGAGAGCCAACCTTGATTGGAAGATCAATTTCCCCATGCACTACTCTTCTAGAACCATCAAAAGCCTTTACCACAATATTACTGGGCTTCAATACCGTATCTTCAGGACTCAGCTTGTTCAGGACTTCCTTAGGCAACACATTCAGAGAGGAACCATTGTCTATCAGCACATGAGACAGGGTAGTGCCCCTGCATTCAATTGAAATATGCAAGGCCCTGTTATGATCCCTCTTGGCAGGGGTCAAGTCAGCATCAGAAAATCCTAACCCGTTGTCATAGGTCAGGTGAGCAACACAATTCTCAAACTGGTCCACAGAAATTGCACTGGGTACATGAGCCATCCTTAGAAACTTGATCAATGACTTGGCATGAGCCTCAGAACATAATAACAGGGAGAGCATAGAAATCTTTGAGGGAGTATGCCCCAGCTGATCAACAATATCATAATCACTCTTGCGAATGATTTTCAATACTTCTTCCATCTGCTTAGAGAGGTCATCAGCAGCTGGCACATCAGTAGATACAGGCTCAATAACAGGACCCTTGCCCCGAGCATCAGTGGTGGAAGTAACAGCAGGAGTAACTGCACTCTTAGAAGCAACTGGAGGAGAGAAGACTCTTCCACTACGAGTGATCTTGCTAGATCCAGCAATATTATCAATGTCAACAGGCATATCAGGTAAAGGCTCCTGCTTGACACCATGGATGTAAACATCAGACCCATAGTGCCAAGGCACAGCTTTGTCAGATGTATAAGGAATAGGACCAGGAGTGGTAATGATCAGAGGAGCTACTCTGGCTTCAGCAACAACTTTCACAGGACCTTCAGCAGTAATCTTGATTGGGCCCTGATGAGTGATTTTAATGGGACCCTTTGAAGTGATTCTTAGTGGTACTTTGTCAACCATGTCAACCTCTTCAATCTTCTTACCCTGAGTCAGATGATCCACCATACTTTCTACCGATGCTGGTCTTCTTTCAAACACTATAGTATATTTATCCATGAGACGTTGAATCCCATCTCTCAAAATGAAGCAACTATCCGGCTTATAGGTACAATATAGACAATCTTCATGACAACCTGGAAAGATCCCAGCTTGTACTAACCTCTTTTTGATAACAGACAATGGTGTGCTCAACTCCATAACTGAATAGACATGCAGATCTTCATCAATATCTTCATCAATGGCGTTGACAGTCTTCTCGTGATTTGGCATTGGAGCTGTAATCACATTTGGAGTACCTGGTGGATCAAACTCAATTTCTCCAGCATCAATCATATCCTGAATTTTGTTCTTCAAGACCCAGCAGTTATTAGTATCATGTCCTGGACAGTTTGAATGATATGCACATCGTGCATTGGGATTGTACTTGGGAGAGGTAACATTGGGATTCTGAGGAGCCTCCCTCAGGGTAATAAGTTCAGCCTTCAACAAGTGTTGCAATGCCTGAGCCATTGACATGTTGATCTTCGTGAACTGTCTTCTAGCCCTCTGTTGGTTGCCTTGAGGCTGCTCTGTTGTTGCAGGAGTTGGATTTGAAATATGAACTGCACTAACAGACTGATGCCTCCTGTTACGATCAGGCTGACCATACACAGCATTAGATTCTTTCTTCCCAGTGGGAGGCTTCTTTGCAGCACCTGATGAAGAAGTGCCCACTTGGATCTTACCACTCTTGATACCATTCTCTACTCGCTCTCCTGTCATGATCAACTCAGTGAAGCCAGATGATGAGCTTCCAATGAGATGACTGTAAAACGGACCATTCAGCGTACACATGAACATATCAACCAACTCCCTATCAGTCAAAGGGGGTTAAACTCTTCCAGCTAAGTCTCTCCACTTCTGAGCATACTCCTCAAAGCTTTCTTTGGCACCCATAGACATGCTCTGAAGCTGCATGCGAGTGGGGGCTAAGTCAGCATTATATTGATACTGCTTGTAGAAAGCTTCAGCAAGGTCATTCCAATCTCTGATGTTGACACTCTCCAACTGATAATACCACTCTAGCTGAGCTCCAGATAAACTCTCTTGAAAGAAATGGATCCACAACTTTTTATCAGCAGTGTGGGGTTGAATTCTTCTGACATAAGACCTCAGATGCAATTTGGGACAAGAGACCCCATCATAGACAACAAATGTAGGAACTTTGAACCCAATGGGTATGACCACCCCAGATATCAAGCTCAAATCCTCAAAATCCAGCCCAGATGATTTCTGTAATTCCATAGCATCCATTCTATCCACCAGCATCTTGAATTTGTCTTTGTTAGGCTCATGGTAGTAGTTAGCCTCAGAATCAGAGTCCCCCATAGTGTTGTGGAGACTGCCTCTCTCCTGCTCAGATTCTTCAGATTCATAGTCTTCAACCTGTTCCTTGGTCTTGGCAGGACCTTTGAACCTTCTTCCCATGTTGAGCAACCCAGCAGACCTTCTAGCCTTCTTAGTCTTCTTGGCCAGCAGTGTCTTCAATTCATCCTGCCCCTTAGATAGGTTCAGGATCAGCTCTTGGAACTGTGCATTCTGTGCCTGGAGATCCTTAACTGATTGTTCAAGAGCCATTGCTGAAATAAACAGCGAGAAGATGAGAAACTTGTACACAATTATAAACCTGTGATGCAATGATATGGGAATGCATATGCAATGTTTTCAAGGACCGCATGATTTAAATTTGCTTAAACAAACAAGAAAGTAACTTTTTATTAGTAATAACTTGTTTTGCCTTTTAGGCTTACAAAAAATGAAAACGAAATAAGTACAAAAGATGGGGTTTTAAGTCTCCCATGGACGTTTCCTCTTTGTGTTGAGGTATGAGTTGAGGTTTCGTTCCTCATGAAGTAGCTTTGTTAGCTCTAGGATCCTTGCTTGGCTTGCTTTGTAATGAGCCTCGAAAGTATCCCTTTGCTCTTTCAGTTGGATCCATGATCTCTGCAAGTCTTCCATATCAGTAGGCATGTCTGGGTGAAGGATGGTATAAGCTGTGTCTCCTTCAGCAACAGGTTCCATGGTAACTGGTAGGATGGCAGGATATGGCATCATGAGTGTCTGAGCACGAAATCGTACCCATCTGAGATAAGCCTCCATAGGAATGGTGTACTTAGGCTCCAGTGTCTTGCTGTCAATCCTGTTTACCTTTCCCCAAGCTCGGATGAATCTCTGACGGTAACCTTGAAGATCGTTGTCGTAATCAAACACAATGCCCTGAATCAACATGTCATGTGGACCATCGCTCCGGGCGTAACCAAACTGTCGTAAAGCTAGAGATGGGTTGTAGGTGATGCCTCCTCTTATGCCTAGAAGTGGCACATTAGGAAACTCCCCACAACGGTCAATGATGGTGACATTCTCCATAGATCTGGAGCACCAATGGATGTCTGAGTGAGAAAGTGACATGATCCTCTTGGACCATCTGAACCCTTGCTCATTCTTCATTACTGAGCGAGGAAGGTGAGAAATAAACCACCTAGAAAGTAAAGGTATGCAGCACATCAAAGTTCCTCTTGCCCTTGTAGTACGGGTGTGAAGAGAATGTAGGATGTCTCCAAGTAAGGTAGGCACTGGATTGTGACTCAGGAATATGTTAATGGCATGAACGTCTATGAACTGATCAGGATTGGGGAACAACACTAAGCCATAAATCAATAAGGCTAAGATCTCCTCAAAAGCATCGTAGCTCATAGCCTTCAAGAACATTTGAGCTTTATCCACTAATACCTTGGCAAGAATACCTTTAACTCCACTTCTCGTCTCTAGAACAATGTCAGACTTCTTCAGATGTAGAGCTGCAACAATAACTTCTGGTTTAAGCTCCTTCTCTAAGCCTGTGAATGGCTTCTGATCAAGAACAGGTATACCCAGGAGTTTAGAGAACTCCTCCATGGTTGGAACCAGCTGATAATCAGGAAATGTAAAGCAATGGTGCTTAGGGTCAAAGAACTGAAACAGCACACTCATCATGTCTTCACTGAACCCTGAAGTAACTAGATCCAATAAGTGACCATGTCTCTTGTTGAACTGGGAATAATCAGGCACTAGGGAAACCAACTCCTTGAGCTTAGCAGGTATCCCTACAAAGTTGATCCTGATGGTGTTTCTACGAGCAGAAGCCATGACCTGCAACAAAGAACAAAAATAAATCCCTTGGTCCTTGAAATGGTTAGGGAAAATGATATGCTCATGATGCATGATGATGTCATGATGTTATGTTCAATCACAAACATGTGGCACACACAAACGAGTCACACAATTGCCCTAGGTTTAAAGGCTTGCATGAGGTTCAAAGGCAAGTACCCTCCCCTGAAGTTAGATGGTTCATCCTGTCCTACAAAAGTAACCAGGTTCTAAGGGATCTCAATATCATTGATCCTTCACAAGGGTGGTTGTTCAGAAGGCAACTTACTTGCCAACCAAAACCCTCCAAGTTTAAGATCTCAATGAGCGTAGTATCGAGTGTCAACCAACTTCAGTCTGCACCAAAGCCGGTTACCTCACTACTTTCTAAAGGCCAAGATGAGTTAACTAGGGTTCTAAAAGTCAGTTAGTGCATTGACAACATATGGCAGCCTCAATATTATCCTCAACTTGACTTAAGGAATATAAGCACCAACCAAGAAGTCGCACTAACTATGGCCACCAGATCAACCGTATCGATATACGTCGTACAGTTTCCTTGGTCTATTGCCATTTACCTAAGGTACACTAGATCCGGGTTAGGACCTTTCACACATAAGAGCACCCCAACAATATAATAATAAAGCAAACAAGGCAAACAATTTAAAGTGATCTTAATTCCTAAGGGTACCCCTCTTAAATAGAGTCCCCAGCAGAGTCGCCAGTTCTGTAACACGGTGGGAGAACTGACTTTAAACAATGTTGCGGATAGCAAGAGTCGCCACCGACTTTTATTTTATCCATAAGGAAAGGTTATAAAAGAACAGGAAAGACCTTAGAGAATATTTTGGGTCCGGGGGGTAGGTTATGAAAAGGGAAGGTGTTAGCACCCTTTTCATCCATGGTTATCCATGGGCTCTTAGGTACTTAAGCTCACTTTTGAATTGTTTTGAAATTGTAGTGTGTGAATAGAAAATTTTCAGAATAGTTTAATAATAATCCGTGTATGGATGTGAAAAAAACTTGTTTGAAAATTTTGTTGGAAATTTGTTTAAGTGTGAAAAAGTTTTGAAGTGAGCAAGTATCTAGGAGTAGCCTACCCTAATGTTTTAAGGTCTTTCTTATTCTTTATCCTTTCCTTAGTAAGACTATCCCTACTATAATGGAGTAGGTAGTCCTTACTTTGGATGTTAAGGGACATGTGAGGGACAATTGGATTTTTGAAGGCCATTGTGGGGTGTAATAAGCAAACTGGAGGGACTATCATCATTTTTCGAAAGGGACTCGATTCGTAAAGGCAACCATAAGGGACTTTGATGATTTTCTTTTTGAGGGACTTGCTTTATACACCCCACTTAACCAATATTCATAGGCAACTTGAGGGATATCCTTAGGAAGTGAGACGGCGATTAAAATCGACTTACGTGTGTGACGTGTTTATTTTAATTATCTTTATTTAAAAGTGATCTAAATTTATTTTAATATTACATACATGTTATTACACTCCCTAATTACTAACCATAATAATAATTAAATAATTAAACAACTTTACATCCAAGAAACAATTACAAAATAATAAGCAAAATAATTAAATAGCAAAGATAAATAAAATATAAATAAGCAATAATAAATAATAAAGGAGGTTAATTCTAAGTTTACTCGGCAAGACATCGCATCTTGTGCCTACGTATCCTTACGAGAGTGGAATCAGAGTAATCGTAGTTCCCCTCAAAAGGGAGGTTAGAGACTTCTTGACTGTGGTCAAGGTCTCACGGGGAATAAACATGTCTTAAGGACACGCTTACGTGGAGTGTAGAAACTCCAAATCTCTATGTTGAAATGTTAAGTTGTAATTAGGGTTAAATTAGGGATTCCACGGCGGGAAACCCTAAAATGAGCGCGGCGGCTCTTTGACCTAATGCTAAGGGTAAAATTGTAATTTTGCCTGCGGCGAGGCATCTGTGAAAATTAGGGTTTGTAGTTTGTAGTTTTGAGGATTTGAAATTAAATGTGTGAAGTTTTACGGACTATTGGCGCGGCGGCCAAACAGTTAAACCTAACCTTCGGATGTGTGCAATGTGACAGAAATAATGGTAAACGCGTGAGATAATTGAATCATGCAAACAGAGAGATAATGTCATAATTTAAACCATGCAAGCAGAAATTTAAAGGCAGAATTTAAAGAGCGATTGTTAAGTTCGCGAGGTTACATGAGAGGAGCAGATACAATATGATAATGAAATTTGAATTGAACAATAATAAAATAAAATAAATAACGGTTCTAGTTATTATTTAAAAAAAAAAGATTTTAGTTATTATTTTAAATTTATCTAAAAAAAAGTTTTTCTTAAAAATAATAGGTTTTCATATTAATTTGGAAAAGATGTTAATGTTATTTATTTTAAAAAACAGATTTTTATATTATAACAAATTTTAATAAATTAATGATAACAATAATAATAATAATGGTAATAATAATGATAATAATGATAATAATAATAAATAATGATAATAATAATAATAATAATAATAATAATAATAATAATAATAATAATAATAATAAAGCAATAATGAATTTTAAATGTGCCAAATAACCCAACAATGTTGCTAACGCAGAAATGCGCTCATCGCAACCAGATCTAAATCGGACGAAACAAAATTTATCGCAAAGAAAAAGAAATTAAGCAAAAAATAGTATTATTGCTCACACAAAAATGCGATCATCGCAACCAGATCGAACTAACACAAATGTCACGCGTCATGCACACAAATGTGCAAACATCGTATCGACATAATTCGATCAAAAATCTTATATATATAAACTCTAACAATTTAAAAATTATATATATATAAACGTAACAGTAATAGATAAAGAAAAAGAAATAACGGTAATAGATGAAGAAAAAGAAATAACGGTAAAAGATGAAGAAAAAGAAATAACGGTAAAAGATGAAGAAAAAGAAACAACAGTAATAGATGAAGGAAAAGAAATAACGGTAAACGATGAAGAAAAAGAAACAATAGTAATGGATGAAGAAGAAAACTAAATAACGGCAAACGGCACTCACTCCTCTTAGGTTTTTTTCATTCTCTCCTTTTTTCCAACAAGGCAACACATGTATATATAGGGAACAAATTAGGGTTAACACCAAATTGTCAATAATGTCCCTAAAGCCCATTTTAAAGCCCAAACTAAATAATTAGTTAAGAAAAAATAAAATTTAAATAATTTAAAATAATTAAAATAAACTTAAAATAAAAACTAATAATCCTATTGATTCCTAAAATAAAAAATATTATAAAAAGAACAAAATTTTTTTCAATATTTTTTATTTTATGATTTTTTGGATATTTTTATGAATAATTTAGAAAAAAGTGAAAAAAATAATATTTTAAAAAATGATTTAATTAAAATACGAAAATAATAATTAAATAATAATAAAAAACTATTTTTGTTATTTTTTTTAATGAAAGATAGAAAAATTTAGAGTAAAAATAATAAAAAACAAAAAAAATGACAAAGTTGAGATTCGAACTCTCAACCTCTCACACTCATAACTCCTTATACATGTCCTCCTGCCAATTGTGCCCTTTTTACTTTTTAAAAAAAAAATGCATGCCATATGATATTTACCTGCAAAAAGTCAAACGACTACACAAATTTGTTAGTAATTGATTAAATGCAATGAAATGCGACGACAAATCTTAGGGCAAAATTTGGGGTATTACAGTTATTATGATAATATTTCTCACCCAACCTCTCTTTGATGTTGGCAAAAAAAAATCATGAAGTTTGACTTTGGTTTGACCACAGTTGACCTTTTAACTGCATTGACTGCTTTTGACTTATCTGATCATCTGACTGAGCAAACTTTTGAGAAAAGTCTTGAAACTTGACATGGGGGTTCTTATACACATATAAGATGTTATGAAGCTCACTTGAAGTCTTGGAAGTCCATTTAGCCTGATTAAAGTCAAAACCCTAGTCTTGGATGCACTGCTTAGGAGGTGCATTGTCTGAGGGAATTGTCAACTCTTCTGACCAATTGTGAATTTTGTGAACCTTGTGAACCTTCTTGGAACACAAAGTCTTGTATTGTGAGGGCAAATTTTGGGGTGCAACAATCCTTACGAATGAGCATGGTCAGTGATAGAATCGTTACCTCTTTGTGGCGATTCAGATCTTTGATGCAGCGATCACAAGCGTTGATGAAGTGCAACACCTCTACTCAGTCCACACGAATAGCTTCCGCTCACAGTGCTAGCTGCTTACGAACGGAATTATTTGAGTGAGAAAAGAGAATCAAAAACGAAATTGCATCAAGTGAAAGCTTCATCACAAGGGTTCCTTTTATAGACTCTCTTGTGGGCTGCGGGCTAAAAAACCAATTCACATGATCCATAATAATATTATATATTATTATAATAACTATTATTATAATAAATATATTTATTTTATTATTATTTTATAATCATTATAAAATAACAATAATTATTATTATATTATCCAAATTTCTATTTTTCACTTAAGTGCACCGTACCTTACGGTGTTCCTTTGATTTCTCTATCTCTCATCAAACTGTCCTTATGTGTGTGACCCTGTAGGATTTCGTAACGTTGGTAATTATATTAAATTATATATTTAACATAATAAACAGTAAGCGGTATCTAGCAACACATCACTGCTACCCAAGTCACGAAAATGTCATGTGATCTGACAAAACCTTTTTCGTGATAATATATGTTTGTACAATTACCCTTTTTGCCCCTATGTCTATATTGAACACAAGGCATACACTGTGTCATCCTTGTCCAGTTCAATATTGGGCCCTTAGACATTTCTCCTGTTATGCAGGATTGGCAAATTCCATCTAGGACACTCATGTCCCTCAGCATGCTTCGTGGAGTGCCCATCAACTGTCTTTATGATCATCCAGTTACGGATAATGTTTGATCAGCAATAAAGCACCCGACTCTACATCTAGGGTCCATAGTGGTTTCAGGTTGAAGGGTGGTAATACACCATTATCACCATGAGAATAACTTATGACACTTTGCATAACATACTATGTAGTATTCTCATAGCGGGTCAATCCGGTATAAATATTACTCCTAATATTTATACCTATGTCAAGACTTGATAACTCTTTATCCATGATCCATGAGATGTGATCATCAGTCTATCTTCATAATAGTCTCAATGCTTTTAATGTTATCCCACTTTGCAATAAAGCTTGACTACGGATATTTTAAGAATAATGTCTTTATGTTTAATGGGATCTCATGATTAAGTCACACTTAACATTTCATTAAACAGACTAACTATTCTAGGGACTTTATTATTCTGAAAGACAAACATAATAAAGAAATGCCTTTTATTATTAAACGAATAATCCGATACAAGTACCAAAAAGTATTGGCCTCTAGGGCTTACACCAACAATCTCCCACTAGCACTAGAGCCAATTAGGCATACCCTTAATACCCATAGATCTAGTATGACCATCATGCTTCTGTTGCGCAAGAGGCTTTGTTTATGGGTCAGCGATATTGTCAAGTGTAGGTACTCTGCATATCTTCACATCTCCCCGATCGATTATCTCTCGAATGAGGTGATAACGCCTAAGTATGTGTTTGGATCGTTGGTGAGATCTAGGCTCCTTAGCTTGTGCGATAGCACCATTGTTATCACAATATAAACCAATGGGATCCACAATGCTAGGGACTATGCCAAGTTCACTAATGAACTTCTTGATCCAAACAGCTTCCTTTGCTGCATTTGAGGCAGCAATATACTCGGCCTCAGTTGTAGAATCAGCAACTGTTTCTTGCTTTGAACTTTTCCAGCTCACAGCGCCACCATTGAGACAGAACACATAACCAGATTGTGATCTAAAATCATCCTTATCTGTCTGGAAGCTAGCATCAGTGTAACCAATTACATCAAGCTCTTCCTGACCTCCATATATCAAGAATGAATCCTTAGTCCTTCTCAAGTACTTAAGGATATTCTTGACAGCTACCCAGTGAGCATCACCGGGATCAGATTGGTACCTACTCATTGCACTTAATGCATACGAGACATCTGGTCGAGTACATAACATGGCATACATGATAGATCCTATTGCAGATGCATATGGAATCTTATTCATGCGATCCCTTTCTTCCTTAGTTGAAGGGGATTGTGTTTTTGATAAACACAGACCATGTTGCATAGGTATGAATCCTTTCTTGGAATCATGCATATTAAAGCGTCTCAACACTTTATCTATGTATGTACTCTGACTTAGGCCAAGCAGTTTTTGTGATCTATCTCTATAGATCCTAATTCCTAATATATAGGCTGCTTCACCTAGGTCTTTCATAGAAAAACAATTCCCTAACCAAGTCTTCACTTGTTGCAAGGTAGGGACATTGTTTCCAATGAGTAATATGTCATCTACATATAATACCAGAAACACGATCATGCTTCCACTAACCTTCTTGTAGACACAAGG
Source organism: Lathyrus sativus (assembly GCA_963859935.3). NCBI lineage: Eukaryota > Viridiplantae > Streptophyta > Magnoliopsida > Fabales > Fabaceae > Lathyrus > Lathyrus sativus. The sequence goes on along the minus strand of OZ012741.1, from coordinate 660,199,352 downwards.
TTCATCTTCATTTTTGATGAATCCATATTGTTTTACGGTTTCATCAAAACGAAGATTCCAGCTTCTGGAAGCTTGCTTCAATCCATAGATTGATCGTTGTAACTTGCATATCTTTTGGGCATATTGTGGTATGTCAAATCCTTCAGGTTGTGTCATGTACACATCCTCAAGAAGATTCCCATTAAGGAAAGCAGTTTTGACATCCATCTGCCATATTTCATAATCATGATATGCAGCGATGGCAAGTAAAATCCGAACAGATTTAAGCATTGCAACTGGTGAAAAGGTTTCATCATAGTCAACCCCATGAATTTGTTTATAGCCTTTTGCAACCAGTCTTGCTTTATAGGTATGTACCTTACCATCCATGTCAGTTTTCTTCTTGAAGACCCACTTGCATCCTATAGGGTTAACTCCTATAGGAGGTTCTACCAAGGTCCAAACCTGGCTTGTGTACATGGAATCCATTTCAGATTTCATGGCTTCTAGCCACTTCTCAGACTCAGGACCAGTTATGGCCTCTTTGTAGGTCACAGGCTCATCTTGATCCATGAGTAATACATCACCCTGATCACTTATGAGATATCCATATCTCTCAGGTTGGTGACGTATCCTGCTTGACCTACACTGGTCTCGTTCTACTTGAGCAGGTTGCTCTTCCACAACTACTTGTGTTTCCCGCTCTAGTTCCTCCATAGGTGTTTCAATGTTTTGTGATTCTTGAATTTCTTCAAGCTCTATTTTCCTCCCACTGTTTCCTTTGGAAACAAAATCCCTTTCCAGAAAGATTCCAGTTCGAGCGACAAACACTTTGCCCTCAGAAGGATTGTAGAAGTAATATCCTCTTGTTTCTTTAGGATACCCCACAAATAAGCATTTGTCAGATTTGGGCTCAAGCTTGGTTGAAATTTGTCGTTTGACGTAAACTTCGCAACCCCAAATCTTCATGTAAGACATATGTGGTTTCTTACCACTCCATATCTCATATGGTGTCTTATCAACCTTTTTGGATGGAACACGGTTAAGTGTGTAAGCTGCTGTTAATAATGCATGTCCCCAAAAGGAGTTTGGAAGATCGACGTGACTCATCATGGATCGGACCATGTCTAACAAGGTTCGATTTCTTCTCTCAGATACACCATTCCATTGTGGTGTTCCAGGAGGAGTAAGTTGGGATAGAATCCCATACTCTTTTAGATGGTCATCAAATTCTAGACTTAAATATTCACCGCCTCGATCTGATCGAAGAACTTCAATATTCTTACCTAGTTGGTTTTGTACTTCATTCTTGAATTCCTTGAACTTTTCAAAGGACTCAGATTTGTGTTTCATTAAATACATATATCCGTATCTACTGAAGTCATCAGTAAAAGTGATGAAGTACTGAAAACCTCCTCTGGCTGGTATGTTCAGTGGTCCACATACATCAGTATGTATGAGTGCCAAAAGATCATTAGCCCTTTCACCTTTTCCTGTGAATGGGGACTTTGTCATCTTTCCAATTAAACAAGATCTGCATGTCTCATATGATTCATAATCAAAAGAGTCCAAGAGTCCATCTTTATGGAGTTTGGAAATGCGTTTCTCATTTATGTGGCCTAATCGACAGTGCCAAAGGTAAGTTGGATTCAACTCATTAGGTTTCAACCTTTTAGTATTAATGTTATAAATTGGCATTTCAAGATCAAGGACATATAGTCCATTATTCATTTTTGCAGTAGCATAGAATATATCATTCAAATAAATGGAGCAACAATTGTTCCTTATTATGAATGAAAAACCAAACTTGTCCAAACAAGAAACGGAAATAATATTCCTGCTAATTGCAGGTACATAATAACAGTTCTCTAACTGAATTATTAAACCACTAGGTAAAGTTAAAACATAAGTTCCTACAGCTAAAGCAACAACCTTTGCTCCATTGCCAACTCGTAGGTCAACTTCACCTTTTGCCAAATCTCTACTCCTTTTTAGCCCCTGCACATTAGTACAAATGTGAGAACCGCATCCAGTATCTAATACCCATGATGCAGAAGTAGATAAATTAATTTCAATAACAAAAATACCTGAATTTGAAGTCTCTACTCCATTATTCTTATCTTCCAGGTACTTTGGGCAATTTCTCTTCCAATGTCCGGTCTTACCGCAATGGAAGCAAGTGCCCTCCTTTGTTATTCCTCCACTAGGCTTCAAAACAGGAGGAGTGGGTTTGGGTTTGGCAATTTCCTTGCCTTTCCCTCTACCACCCTGTTTGATGGGCCTCTTGTTCTGTTTCTTTCCATTACTGACCATCAGAATGGATTTCCCTTTTGTCTTCATATTCTGCTCAGCAGTTCTCAACATGCCTAGCAGTTCTGGAAGACTTTTGTCCAAGTCATTCATATTGAAATTCAGGACAAACTGACTGAAGCTCTCTGGCAACGATTGCAAGATCAGATCAATCGCAAGTTCTTTTCCAAGGGGAAACCCTAATCTGTCAAGGTTCTCCACATACCCAATCATCTTGAGTACATGGGGACTTACAGGGGCTCCCTCAGCTAACTTGTTGTTAAAAAGGGACTTTGAAACCTGAAACCTCTCATTTCTTGCTTGCTCTTGATAAAGCATTTTCAGATGTCCGATCATATCGAACGCAAACATGTTCTCGTGTTGCTTTTGCAACTCAGAGTTCATGGTAGCAAGCATGAGGCAAACGGTTTCATTGGCATCATCGAAATGCTTCTTATAAGCATCTCTTTCTGCCTTTGGTGCAGAACTAGGAGGTTCCTCCTCAGGAACTGGTGTCTCCAAGACATACAGCTTCTTATCGTGCTTGAGGACAATCCTCAGATTATGGTGCCAATCCAGGAAATTTGTCCCAGACAATTTTTCCTTATCTAGGATGGATCGCAAAATATTGTTCGATGTGTTTGTTGTCATGGTAATCTACAAGAGAAATATGAAAATATAAGTATCATTAAAACAACATATTTAATTAGGCCTTTAATCAAATATGCTCCCACTATTTTATTCAAAACAAATGACCCTCATCATTTGATTCGGAAAATCTCGTTGGAAGACTTTCTAGTGGGTCGAGATCCATGTTTCACTTTGTTTTAAGTCAGCGTTAGGCTGATTACACAAAACTAAGTTATTTAGGTAGGAACTCCTTCCAATTGTATCTCATACAACTCTCGAATATTTTCAATTGGGTGAATAACTCCTTATTCTGATCCATCACATGAATCATTCCCAATTCTTGCTTCTAAACATATATAATCTTATTATAATTTGTTTAGTTAAGTTTGACCCATTGTTTTAGCAATTGGATATTACAATTATCCCATCACACCTTACTAATATAGAACATGCACCTCGCGTAGGCGAAACCTACAATGCTCGATACTAGTCTTGATGAGTGCTAAAAATTGGAAAGCATAAACTTAATATTTAATTTTGAGGGAATTTGTTATTAGTTTGATCTCACCGGCTTAACATGCAAAACGTCTCTCACATGCATCAACATACAATTACATGCATCAACATACATATAAAAAAAGATACAATTATGGCCCCTAACGCAATTGTTCTCTCAAGCCAATGAGAGAACCTAAGCTAACCTAATAACGATCTAAGCTTCTCCAAGCATGATCTCCAAGGTTATCCTCCTTTAATATTGAATACTTCCTCTCTTTTTTTTTCATAACATAATATTACATTACATATAAGAAAACTCGTTTTACATACGAGGGAGTGAGATGAGAAAAGAAGTTACATAAAGAGATTGAGAGAGAGGCACGACACGCAGGCCGTATTCAAAAATCCCAAAACAATAATAAAGGATAAACTAAGGCCATAACTGATCACCACAAATAAATAATAATAAACACACTTTTATTATTAGTTTAAAATTCCGATAATTAAATAAACTAAATTAAATTTCGGCTGATTGATCACACTTTGCAGACTTAGCCGGGAGTTCCGCTGCCCGGTCAGCGGACGGTGGTTCCGCTGACCGTTCAGCGGACAGGGGTCAAGGGGGCAGCGCCTCCTTGCGGGGTTGTTAGGGGCAGCGCCCCGACGAAAAATTTTATGAACACTTCATTGTATTTCACGTCGTTTCCTGCACAACTTTTGTGCATTTACAACCCCAACCGGAAAAGTCTGCGGCAATACAACACTTGTACTGCCATTAATCCTAATGCAACAATTTCATGCCGTCAAACACAACTCGATTGATAACTCAATATGATAGATCAACATGTCATTGCTTCACCATACTAACGTCGGATTCCGAAGCGAATGAAAATGATGATCTTTCAAAAGAATTACAATCCTTATGTGATTGAATGGATGAAATCAAAACAGTATATCCCATATACCATCTTTGCATCAGAATTTCTTATATCTTATATAAAAGTGATCGATCTAATTGTGTAACCTATGGATGATCAATGTATCGCACAACTTCACCATACTAATGTCAGTTTCTGAAGCATAATCAACATCAATCATCCAAATCGTACACAACAGATGCCAAATTTAATTAATCGTTTATTGTTAAATTCATTATGTGTTTTAATCGAATCAAATACAGAAAAGACGGAAATTTAACAGCTATCAGATCCATGGTTTCGTAAGTGGCTTTGATACCACTGATGGAAAATTGTGATCTAAACGCAGCGGAAAACAAAAATTTCCTTTAGTGATCCTTACGAATGAGCATGGTCAGTGATAGAATCGTTACCTCTTTGTGGCGATTCAGATCTTTGATGCAGCGATCACAAACGTTGATGAAGTGCAACGCCTCTACTCAGTCCACACGAACAGCTTCCGCTCACAGTGCTAGCTGCTTACGAACAGAATTATTTGAGTGAGAAAAGAGAATCAAAAACGAAATTGCATCAAGTGAAAGCTTCATCACAAGGGTTCCTTTTATAGACTCTCTTGTGGGCTGCGGGCTAAAAAACCAATTCACATGATCCATAATAATATTATATATTATTATAATAACTATTATTATAATAAATATATTTATTTTATTATTATTTTATAATCATTATAAAATAACAATAATTATTATTATATTATCCGAATTTCTATTTTTCACTTAAGTGCACCGTACCTTACGGTGTTCCTTTGATTTCTCTATCTCTCATCAAACTGTCCTTATGTGTGTGACCCTGTAGGATTTCGTAACATTGGTAATTATATTAAATTATATATTTAACATAATAAACAGTAAGCGGTATCTAGCAACACATCACTGCTACCCAAGTCACGAAAATGTCATGTGATCTGACAAAACCTTTTTCGTGATAATATATGTTTGTACAATTACCCTTTTTGCCCCTATGTCTATATTGAACACAAGGCATACACTGTGTCATCCTTGTCCAGTTCAATATTGGGCCCTTAGACATTTCTCCTGTTATGCAGGATTGGCAAATTCCATCTAGGACACTCATGTCCCTCAGCATGCTTCGTGGAGTGCCCATCAACTGTCTTTATGATCATCCAGTTACGGATAATGTTTGATCAGCAATAAAGCACCCGACTCTACATCTAGGGTCCATAGTGGTTTCAGGTTGAAGGGTGGTAATACACCATTATCACCATGAGAATAACTTATGACACTTTGCATAACATACTATGTAGTATTCTCATAGCGGGTCAATCCGGTATAAATATTACTCCTAATATTTATACCTATGTCAAGACTTGATAACTCTTTATCCATGATCCATGAGATGTGATCATCAGTCTATATTCATAATAGTCTCAATGCTTTTAATGTTATCCCACTTTGCAATAAAGCTTGACTACGGATATTTTAAGAATAATGTCTTTATGTTTAATGGGATCTCATGATTAAGTCACACTTAACATTTCATTAAACAGACTAACTATTCTAGGGACTTTATTATTCTGAAAGACAAACATAATAAAGAAATTCCTTTTATTATTAAACGAATAATCCGATACAAGTACCAAAAAGTATTGGCCTCTAGGGCTTACACCAACAGTATGTCGCTATCTTGAGGTCGGCGTCACGCTGCCGCTATTCTTCCGCGTCTTCCATCTGCAGCAGCAGACGGTGGATGATAGGCACGGATGGGTGTCGTTCAAGCAACCGAACAGGCTCTTCAAGACGTACATGGACTCTGTTCGGGATTTCAAGGGTCGTTTCTTCATCGTTAGCCCGATAACGCATGCGGGGGTCGACTCTTTATATTCAAAAGGGGAGCAGATTGTGAACGGCCAGCGGGAGGCCGTTATGCTGCCGAGGGTGCACGTGGAATGGTCCCCAGAACATTTCTCTTGGGGGACGAACCGGTGCATAGTGCGCGCGGGGTCCCTCGACGATGAGGACATGGCCAGCTATTTGAAGATAGTCTCGTTCGTGCGCAGCCTGCCGCCGTCGAAGTTGGTGACCCCCGACGGCCAGTACATCCTCGATAGCCAGGGGAACGTCTGTGAGATAGCAAGGTTGATCAATACAAAAACCCTGTTCCTCGGAGGCGGAGGCCATTCGCTATCTAGGTGGTGGACGTCTTTCTCCTTCCTCGTTTTGGTATTCTTTATCTGTTATTGACCTATTTTCTTTGTTTTGCAGGGAACATGTCTTCTATCGAGGAGCGGGTGAAGAAGTTGCACGCGTCGAAGGTCGCTGTTGTTCCGAAGACGCGGGTTGGCTAGTTGGTTGGGCAGGCTTCTGCTGATCAGGATGGCAGGGGATTCTCGTCTTCTCCAATCAGTCAGTCACCCACATCCCAGGGCCCCCTGAAGAGGCCCAGGATTCAGGAGGTGGAGACCGTGGTTGACCTATCGACGGGCTCTGCTGAGGAGGGTTACTCCATCGCGCCCTGCCATCAGCACCCTGGTTACTTCCACGGGGCCAGGTCGCCCAGCATCCCGGCCAGGGAAGCGAAGGCGGTCCTAAGTGCGGACCGGGTTACTTGAAGGCAGGTCCTGACGGAGGATTTGGCCGCTCTGATGCGGACCTTCACCACGGCGATGGTTCTGAGCGAGGAAAGTTGTTCGGCCATGGAGTTGTCTAAGCTGCAGGGGGATCTTGCTTTCGTGCAGTATCGTTTGAACAAGGCCGTTGAGGACCTGGAGCTGAACCAGGGGAGGGTGACCCAACTTACCGAAGAGCTGGAGAAGAGTCGGGGGGAGACCGCTGGTGAGTGCAAGAGGGGGGATAGCGCCGAGGAGAGGTTGAAGGCCGTTGAGGAGGAAGTGTGGGCACTGAAGGCTCGCGTGGAGACCGTGGAGGGCGGTCTCCGTCCTGTCGACGACGAGACCGACGAAGACAGGGAAATGGTCACCCGGGCTGATCTGCTCGCTATAATATGGGTGCTGGAAGGTGACTGTCTGGAGGCCTTTGCAACGGGTTTCAATGGCGCTGTCGCACAACTTAAGGTGGTGAACTCTGGCGTCGACCTGGTCGAGGACGACATCGGGCCTTTCCACGAGATAATCGATGGTCAGATGGTTAACCCCAGTACCGTGGAGGCTGGTCCAGATGCCCGTCCCGCCGAGCCTGAAGTGGAGGAGGAAGAGGGAGCATAGATTAGTTTCGGGCCTGCGTGCCCGCGTATTCTGGCCTGCGTGCCGAATAATTTGTATATTTTTCTAAGTGTTTTCTTTACCGGGCCTGCGTGCCCTTCTTGGTGATGTAACATTAACTACTAGGCTGACACCCGCTTTTATATGATATACTTTCGGAAATTTGTTTAAGTGTGCGCTTTGTTTTGTTTTTGCATGGTGTTATGGTCGTTTTATTTCTGCACTTTTGTATGCTCGAAATATATGTTTGTATGTTTGAAATGCATGTTTGTTATGCCCTTGGGCTTATCCCAGGTAGTAGCTCGACGATTATTGTTTCCGGTAGTGTGGAGAACTGACCGGTTGGCCGGTTTTGTTACCTAGTCGTTTCGGGGGTAGTTTCTCCCCGCGGCGTGAACGTCCCATTGCGAGCTGGGTGTCCTGCCGATGTTGGTACGGTGACAGGGAGTCTTGATTGAGGGATTCTCCGTCGAGTAAAGCCTTCTGCCCGCGCACACAAAGGCAGGGCTTGCTGTTTTGTTGGTCTCTAGGAGACGCGAGGAGGTGAGGTGGTACCATCTCGCCCCCTGGTGGTCGCGATGCCTGGGCGTCGCGGGCAGTGTTTAACTGTAGTACCTTTTCAGCTTCTCGGCGTTCCATGGTCGAGCTAGTTGTTCCCCGTGTAGGTTTTCGAGGTAATAGGCCCCGTTTTCCGTCTTGTCGCGAACACGATATAGGCCTTCCCAATTCGCGGCTAGTTTGCCTTCGCGAGAGTCCTTTTGGTTTCTTCGCAAGACTAAGTCGCCGATCTGAAATTCGCGTTTCAGGACTCTGTTGTCGTGGCGATGTGCTACCTGTTGTTTCAGCCGGGCCTCTCGAAGAGCTGTCCCCGACCTAATTTCTTCTACTAGGTCGAGCTCCTCTCGGAGGGTGTCGTCGTTATCCTCTGCCTTGAGGGGAGCCTCAGTTCGTCTGGACGGATCTCGCATCTCGATCGGGATCACCGCCTCGGTTCCGTACATGAGGTAGAATGATGTTTCCCTCGTGGTTGAGTGAGGTGTGGTTCGGTATGCCCATAGGACGCTATGGAGTTCCTCGACCCACGCTCTCTTGGCGTCGCGGAGTCTTCGCTTTAGTCCTCTGAGTATCACCATGTTCGCGGATTCGGCTTGGCCGTTCGTCTAAGGATGTTCGACCGAGCTGAAGTGGTGCTTGGTCTCGAGTTTGGTGACGAAGTCCCAAAAATTTTTGTCGGTGAACTGCGTGCCGTTGTCGGTCACGATGGTGAGTGGGACACCGAATCTTGCGAGGATATTTCTTTTGTAGAATCAGAGTATGTTGTGGGCCGTGATTTTGGCAAGGGCTTCAGCCTCAATCCATTTGGTGAAGTAGTCGACGCCCACGATCAGGTACTTGTTCTGATATAAGCCTAAGGTGAAAGGACTGAGGATATCCATCCCCCACCAGGCGAACGGCCAAGGGGAGGATAGGCATTTGAGCTCGCTCGATGGGGCGAGGTGCATGTCCCCGTGTCGTTGGCATCTGTCGCATTTCTTGACGTGCTCTCTCGCATCCTCTTGCATCGATGGCCAGTAATATCCTGCTCGCAGGGCCTTTCTCGCCAGGGATCGTCCCCCGAGGTGCTGCGCGTTGATGCCCTCGTGGATTTCCTCCAGAACGGCAGTGGCCTGGGAGGTGTCGATGCATTTGAAGAGGGGGACCGCGAAGCCTCAGCGATACAATTTGTCTTCGGGAAGGATGTACGAGCACGATCGTTGTTTGATTGCGCTGGCCTCTTTGGGTCAGCGGAGAGGCGACCCGCACTGAGGTAGGCGTGCAACGACGTCATCCAACAGTTGATATCTCCTATGGCGTTGACGTCGAGCAGTGCTTCGGCCTTTTTCGTGCTCGGCTGCGATAGGATATCCTGGATGACCGACTTGTGCCCACCCCTCTTTTTGGTGCTTGCTAGTTTGAGAGAATATCTGCTCGAGTGTTCTGTTCGCGTGGAATATGTTGAACCTCCACGGAGTCAAAACTTTGCATTTTTTCTGTAATGAGAGCCAAGTATTCGGCGAGGTTATCGTTTTTCTCCTGATAACCCCCCTCCCCCCCCCCCCCCCCCCCCCCCCCCCCCCCCCGTACTTGTGAGGCGACTAGCTAGGAGTCCGTGAAGATTCTTATTTCCTTGGCCCCGAGGTCTGATGCCAAGCGGAGCCCGGCTAAGAACGCCTCGTACTTGGCTTGATTGTTCGTCGTCGGGAAGGCCAGTGTCAGAGAGACTTCTATGATGGTGCCTTATTCATTGTCGAGGATGATCCCTGCGTCGCTGCCCATGGAGTTTGAGGAGCCATCGACAAAGATAGTCCACTTGTGGCTCCCTGTGGTAGGGTCTGGAGAGGGGGTCATCTCGGCGACAAAGTCGGCAAGGACTTGAGTTTTGAGGGCCTTCCTTCCTTCGTAGACGATGTCGAACTCAGATAGTTCTAGCGACTACTTTAGCATTCGTCCGGCCATGTCTGGTCGGTTGAGGAGCTTCCTGACGGGCTGGTCGGTTCTGAGCACAATGGTGTGGGCCAAGAAATAATGTCGGAGGCGTCGTGCGGCGGTGATGAGGGACAAACCGACCTTTTCGATCTGCTGGTATCTTAGTTCGAGACCTTGGAGAGCTTTGCTCGTGAAGTAGATTGGCTTTTGCCCTTTGTGGGTTTCCCTGATCAGTACGGCGCTGACAGCCTCGTTAGTCACGACCAGGTATAGGTATAGGGTTTCTCCAGCTTCGGGTCACGTCAGCACGAGTGGTTTGGACAGGACGCGTTTGAGGTGATGGAGGGCTTGCTCGCATTCCTCTGTCCATTCGAACGTGGCTTCCTTTCTAAGCAACTTGAAGAAAGGGAGGGCGTGTATTGAGGACTTGGTGATGAATCGGGAAAGCGAGGCGAGCACGCCGTTGAGGGATTGTATAGATTTCTTTGAGGTGGGCGTGGTGATTTCCGAAAATGCGTAGCACTTGTCCGGATTTGCTTCGATCCCCCGCTCGGTTAAGTAGAAGCCGAGGAATTTCCCTGCGCCCGAAGGTACATTTCTCCGGGTTGAAGCGCATTCTGCATTTTCTCGTTGTGTCGAAGACCTTTCTGAGATGGGTCGTGTGGTCGACTTCCGTGTAGGACTTGACAATCATGTCGTCCATATACACCTCGAGCATGTCACCAATCTCTCCCCGGAAGATTTTGTTCATCATTCGTTGGTATGTGGCTCCGACGTTCTTTAGGCCGAAGGGCATTACGTTATAGTAATAGTTGCCCGACTCCGTCATGAAGGTTGTGCTTTGTTTGTCGCGTTCGTCCATGGGGATCTGGTTATATCCCGAGTATGCGTCCAAAAAGGATAAGAGTTTGAAGTCCGTCGAGTTGTCGACGAGCTTGTCGATGTTGGGAAAGGGGTAGGCGTCCTTAGGACATGCCCGGTTGATATCGGTGTAGTCAACGCACATGCGCCATTTTCCATTATTCTTTTTAACAAGTACAACATTGGACAGCCAGGTTGAATACCGGGCTTCCGAAATAAAATTTGCCTCTAGGAGGTCTTTTACAGCTTTTTCAGCCGCCACCGACTTTTTGGGGGACTGTCTATGCCTATGTTGTACTATGGCCTTGGCGGTTAGGTTGATGGACAGTTGATGGCAGGCGACCTCAGGGTCGAGTCCGGGCATTTCCGCGGCGCTCCAAGCAAAGAGATCAGCGTTCTCACGGAGGCAGGCCTTCAGTTGTTTCCTCGCAAGGTCGGGGAGTCCTGCTCCGATCTTCACGGTTCTCGTCTCGTCGTCCCCGAGGGTCACAATCTCGAAGTCACCGTCTGAGATGGGGCGCGCTGGGTGGGTGGGCTGCTCGTTGGATATAGGAGCGTCGCTGGCTTCGTCTTCGCGGTCAGATTCTTCAGCGAAGCAGCTGTCGAGGTCTACTGAGCCGATGAGCTCCTTTGGGTTCGCTCTTCGAAGTCGCGGTGGGCGCTGCTTTTTTGGTTGCCGGGGCGATAGTACTTAGGCCTTTCAGCGCGGCCTTGAAGCATCTCCGGGCAGCCTCGATGTCGCCATTTAGGGTGACCACGACCCCCCGTCTTGTGTAGTATTTCATCTTTAGGTGGACGGTGGAGGGCATCGCGGTGAGTTCTGCCATCGTCGTCCTGCCCAGGATACAGTTGTAGAGGGACGAACATTCAATGACCAGGAAGCAGACATTGACCTCCCTGGCCGTTTCATTTTCCCTGAAGGTGACTTTTAACTCCACGTACCCCCATGGTCTCGTCGTCGTCCCGTTGAAGCCTTGGAGGTCAGAGCCCACGTAGGGGGACGGGTTGGACTCGTCGAGTTGGAGGGTCGTGAAAAGGTGGGTGTACATGATGTCCACCGAGCTCCCGCTGTCGACCAGGATACGTCTGACGTCGAAGTTTGTCATCTATGCCCGTATCAGTAAGGGGATGTTTGAGTTGGGGGAGCCCCCGGGAAGCTCCTCGAGGTAGAAGGTGATCGGGTTGGATCGGCCACGAAATTTATCGAGGGTGCTCATTTTTCCAGAGTTGCTGGTGATGAGTTCCTCAAACTTTCTCTTTACTGATCCCACGGATAGGTTCCTCGGGGATCTGCCGGAGATGACCATGGCCTTCGGAAAATAATCCCACTGACTGGTGGGGTGCACTGGCTCGTCGGGGAGATCAGGTTCGTCGGGGAGGCCGAATTCTCTGAACGCGAACCAATCCTCAGGCCGGATGATGCAGAGGGCAACCTGCAGACCGTTGTCACCGTCAGAAGAGGGGAGGTCTTCGACTCTCTTGACCTCGGGGGCATCTTGCCGCGGGGTTTCTCCTCCCCGGGTGTATCTCTTCAGGTGACCATCCTTGATCAAGATTTCGATCACGTCCTTGAGGTGGATGCAGTCTTCTGTAACATACTTGTGGCTTTTATGGAAGCGGCAAAATTTCGATTTGTCCACGTTGGGCTTGGGGGGTGTCGGCCTAGGGAAGCAGACACCTGCCTGGACAAACTCCGTTTTGGCACACTTGGCCAGTATGCGCTCGTGGGAAGCGACTAGAGTCGTATACTCTGTGAAATTGTCGGCTGGACCGCGCTGCTCGCGGGAACGATCCTCCCGTCGGCGATCTCCTCCGCACCGGTGGCTCGAGGCTCCGTCCTCTCAGGGCCCGCGGGGGGTCTCTCGATCTCGAGTGTCCCGGGGGGAGTTGGCCGCTTGAGTCTCCTCGAATCGGATGTAATGTGCGACTCTGTCGAGGAAGTCTTGTAGAGAGGCTGGTCGGTGTATGGCCACACCTTTGTAGAACTTGGAGTCTCGGCGCAGGCCTTGCTCCATCAAGTAACATTTCATCTCATCTGATGTCGTTACCTGTACTGCCTCTCATGTGAACCTTTCGATGTACTTCCGGAGGGGATCGTTGGGAGCCTGGATTATGGCGCCCAGCGCGGCTTTAGTCTTCGGATGGCGCCGGGATGCCGTGAAGTGTCTTGAAAAGAGGTCCTTTAAAACCCTCCATGACGTGACCGATTCGGGCTCCAGGATTTTATACCATGTCATGGCACCTTTCCTCAGTGTTGTCGGGAATAGTCTGCATTTGATAGCTCCTCGGACATTTCGGTAGTCGAGCATGGCCTCGATGTCTTCCAGGTGGTCGTCTGGGTCGGAGGTGTTTTCGTTCGTCGAGAGTGCCAGAGGTTTTTCCATCCCGTGGGGGATGGGAGCAGCCATGATCTCTCGGGACAAGGGGGTCCTGTAGTCTTCCTCGTCACTGAGAGTCGGTGATCGAGGGGGCGATGGTCCTGGTGGTGGAGGTGCTTGATTTCGCGCCCTCGGCCTCCTGGCCGGGGGTTCGACCCTCAGAGGTCTGGTCGGGGGATCCCCTCTGGTTGGTCGTCGCTCCCGGACTTGTCTCGTCGGGGACCTAGTCCGCTCTCGCACTACTTCGGGTTAGGGCCTCTCCAACCGGGGTCGTCGACTCCTGGGACAGGGCGATGGACTCCTCGAATTCCCGTTCTGGTCTTCCCGCGGAGGGTACCTCGACGGGACTTCATGCTCTAGTGCACCAATTCGCGCGTTCTGTTGGAACAACAACTAATTTGTTTGGTTGATAGCCGCGAAGAGGGCGGCCACTGTCGGGTCCGCTCCGACGGGGATATGGATGGGTTGGAATGCTGCTGGGCTCCTTGGTCAGAGAACAGTCTGATGTGCAACTTTCACGGACGAAGGAGAGGCAGTCTGGCCGTCCCTCTCGTCGGTCTCCTGAGGTTGAGACGTCTCCGCTTGCTTGCCGCCGTTCGCAGCAGGAGCGAGGATGAGGTCATGAACAACATCGTCGTGGTGTGGGATAGCCATGATCGCGGAATGTTGGTGAAACTTTGGTTCTCTTCTCGGAGGAACCGGGAAGTTTTATGTTCTTACAGACGACGCCACTGATTTGACCTGATCAGAAGGGGATCGCTGGCTACCACGCGTCTTCGACTTACTGTCTGTTCACCGGTGTTGAGGAGGAGGAGGGGGTGTACCTGCAAGGCACTCCGATGCCAAAGTAAGTGTATGGGCAGAGTGGTCACAAGCACAGAAAGAGGGTAAGAATAGATTACCTGACCCTCTTGTGAAATAGGGTATTTATAGAGAGACCCCAGCGCAGGGCCAACGGTCATTTGAGTTGGGCTAGATGGCCAGACCCAACCCAAGTGATTGCTAGGGCTTACGTGGCGTAGTGAAGACCAGAACGTGGTTTTCGCCCTAGTTCAACTGTCCCATGATCTTCAAAAAGTGGGTTTGACCTGCTCTTTCGGAGGTGGGAAGTTGGTGGATGATGTGTCCCCACGGAGGGGAGCACGTGGAGAACGTGTGAAGGACACGTTGTCCTGCCCGACAAGGGAGCAGGTTCTACCTGCGGAGGGACATTACCTGTCCGTCGGGGACCCTGTGCTCGACGGCTGCGACCTAAGCTGAATTGGGCTTGGCAGAATATTATTGGGTTGGGCCTGCCCGGTCAAGCCGGGGCCCAGGCCAAAATATTTACTTTCTCTGTTAAACAGATTATAAGTACTTAAGAATAACAAATAACCCTCTCACCTTAATTAGGATTTTCCACACCACCACTTAAGATGAGAGACGAGTATGCTATTTATAATAAAACCTAATATACTAAACTAATGAGCTTTTTTAACAATTACCCATTACAAGCTAACTTAGGGCACAAACTAACTTAAACAGTTGGATCCTTAACACAAGGCTCAATTCGACAACTACATACTAAAACACATTTCGACTACAGCATGTAGGACTTTGACGACATGCTAAATTAGAGTTCGATCTAATATCTCACAAATCTCATATCAGTTTGGAGGTCATCCTATTTAAAATCCCGGTTCGGTTATGAGGATATCAAACATAAATCTTCATCTCTATTCAGAGGATAACCAACATAAAACTCTATCACAGTTCAAAGGATAACCAATGTAAATCTCTCTCTCTCTCTCTCTCTCTCTCTCTCTCTCTCTCTCTCTCTCTCTCTCTCTCTCTCTCTCTCTCTCTCTCTCTCTCTCTCTCTCTCTCTCTCTCTCTCTCTCTCTCTCTCTCTCTCTCATTTTCATTAGCTTTCCATCTATCACTTTATTCTGCTGCATATTTATTTGGTTTTACAAAATGTTTCATACTCAGACTTTCTAAATAAATTTGTTTTCGACTGACTTTTTCAAACTTCTACAATCTCAATCCCTCTTGTGTATGGAATCACATGTACAACAAAAAAGTAGTCAGTAGATGAGATTATAAAAAACAAGAATATACTAATGGAAAGGTTTAACATACACCAACTTCTTTATTAGGTTTATGTCAACGTGTTGAGAAAAATGACCATCATAAAATAAAAGAGTAAGAAAAAGAGCCTAAAAGAATTGACATTCATTTTTCTCAAACAGAAACGAGTTTAGTGAAGAATCAAACCAAGAAACAAACATAAACAATCCTTTTGTATAAGTGATTTTTAAAATAACAACGTAAAACATGTCAAAGGAGTTTCAATTACATAATACTCAATCAAAAGATAGTAAATTTATATAAAATTTATGTCCTTCGGATTGATCTTTTTTGAATTTTTTTCTTCTCTTTATTGAACCATGTCTAACTTTCATTTTTGTATTTTTTAAATTATAATATTTAGATTCAGGGATGACAGGATTTCAGAAAAATTATCTACAAGAAGTATGGTAAAGATTCGTAAAAATAGATATGTGTATGAGTTTGGATAATTATCTACAAAAATAAATAGATATGAATGCATGTATGAGCACCTTAGTATCCACTCTGACACAAATTCGTACAATATATATATATATATATATATATATATATATATATATATATATATATATATATATATATATATATATATATATATATATATATATATATATATATATATATATATATATATATATATATATATATATATATATATATATATATATATGTGTGTGTGTGTGTGTATGTGTGTGTATATGTATTTTAATTTATATTATTATATAAAAATATATGTTTATCGATTTTAAAAAGTTTATCGATCTTTAAAAAAATGTTAAATGTTCGTTTATTTTAACAATAAGTTTATTGAAAACTTTTTAATATTTTTAAAAAATTAAAATGATATGATATTTTATAATTGATTTGTTTATTTTTAATAGTAATGCGGGTAATAAGTACGGGTATGAATACCTATATATTCATAGAATATGGATAAGAGTGCTGATGTCCAAGCGGATATAAATTAGGATATATAAATTTTTTAAAATCGCAAATATAAGAATAAGAATAAATATTATAGTATCCTACCTAAATTCTACCCATTCTCATTTCTATATTAAATTCTTAAATAAATAAATATTTATAAAGACACGTATCTTTATCATTTTACTTAAATATAATGCATTAAAAAAATGTAGAAATATAATATACAAAAATGTTACAACGCAAATATTAGATTAGACCATAAAAATTAAAAAATACAAGTTCACCTAAAGAAAAACAGAGAAGGGTTTTCCATGCTTAAGGTTAGTAGAAACCCATACAACCTTTACCAAACATAACTTAATCAACTAAATATATTATAGTAAAGAACAAAACCATGTTCCTTAAAAAATTTATTCATTCTTAAACAACAACTTCAACATGCACAACCACTTCCCTGTTCTACTGCTTCTGAAGGAGCTTCAGAAATTCCTCGAAAATAACTGCTATGGAATAACAACATCTTTTGTATCATTAAAAATGTTTAAAATCATTCATAACTATTTAAAAAAAATCTTGTAAAAATTTTCAAGAAAAACAAAAGTTAAATTCTTACATATCTAGTTCATGTTCATTTTCTGATGCAACTTTAGCCACGCACAAAAATGCATCATCAACATTGTAACTCTCTTTCGCAGAGGTCTCAAAATATGGTATGTTACCTCTAGAAGCACACCAGTCCCTGGCTTTTTTCTCCGTAACCTTCAACAATTAACATGAAAAAGGTTCAATTATTAAAAAAAGTTGTTCTATTAATCATAAAATTTAATTTTCTACTTACTCTTCTACTGTGTCCACCATCTACGTCAATTTTGTTCCCAAGTAATACAAAGGGAAATGCATCAGGATTTTCTGTATCGGCCTGAAATCCATTTCAATTCATTTGTTTAACTTAAGTGAAAAATTAGCAACAATAATCACATGATTTTGATTAAAACACACACCTGCTTAAGAAAATCAGCATGCCAATTGCTTAATGTATCAAAAGTTTTGTGTATATTTACATCATATACCAAAACACAACAATCTGCACCTCTATAAAATGCAGCACCAAGACTATGGAACCTCTCTTGTCCTGCAGTATCCCAAATCTGCCACAACATTGTAATCATTTATACCGTTAAAATTTTACCAGTTAAGCCAACTCAGTTGATAACTGTTTAAGAGAAAAATTTGAATCACTCACCTGCAAGGTTACAAGTTTGTCATCAACTAGTAGCTCCTTTGTAACAAAATCAGCTCCAATTGTGGCTTTATACTGTTGGGTGAATTTTTTATAAACATATCTAAATTGAAAGTTAATGTTCCACAATCTGTTCAATAATTGAAAGCCATACTATAATTTTATGTCAAAATTTCATTGTACACGTCCCTTATTTTTTTCGATCCTATGAAATTCACCGATATCGCAGCAGGTTTAAACCTACGCCTCTGATATCTTTACATATATATACCATTTGAACTGGTTTAACCGGACTAGACATAGTTTATTTTAATGCATTGACATTAAAATTTAGATATTCATTATTTTTTGCCAGCTGGACTGAACTATGTTCCCCACAATCAAAGAATGCCAATTCATGCGTCAGTTTTGGTTGTTAAAGAAACAGAACAGAACAAACCGAAGTAGTGAAAACTAAAAAAAAATCAATGATTTGAAATTAATAATGCATCGACAACAAATCAATAACAACGTAAAAATAAGATGCTTTCACTTTTCTTTTTGTTTTATTGAAAATGACAAATGGATACTGGTTCATCAATGATGTCTTCCCAACTCTGAAAAAAATAAAAATAAATAAATAATCTCAGAAAATTTGAAAAAAAAAGAAGAAAATTTTATAAAATATCACGTACCCACTATCTCCAAGGACGATGACCTTAAGCAAAGTTCTCTTCCTGTGTGAAATGGAAGTATCCATGTTGAAGATTCAAAACTCAGAATCACTTATCAGAAGCACTTATCAGAAGGAGAAAGAGCAACTTATTTCAATTTCAATTTTCTTGCAATGAATAGTGAAGTAGTAAATGAAAAGAAGAAGGTAAAAAAAAAATGGTTGCAAAGAGAAAAGGGAAACCCGTGTGATTCTTCCTTTTCTGATTTTGAATGATGGTGGGGAGAATCATGTGAATTTTGACAACCAAAATCAAGTTCTAGTGACAGCAAAGCGTTATTATTTATAATGATTTTTTTGCTTACTTTAAAAGTTTAATATTAATGTTTCGAATAAATAAATTTGGATTACATTATAATTTATATACGTGCTTGCCTCTATTTGTTCGATCTAAATAAAAAAAGAAAAAAAGTTAGGTGTTTTATGTTTTTTGTGACAGTTGAGAAACGCTTTTCTGTTTAGTTGTGAAATGTGATGTTATTTATTTTGATATACTTTTGGAAGAAACTATGAAGTCTATGATGCTTTGATGCATGCCTACCACATGTGAAGTTATCTCTATTAAGAGAAAAATGAAAGAATATGATAATGCTACAAAGGAAATATATGTACAATGTTATAAGTATATATCCTTAAATAAAGATGGGACAGAATAAATAAATAAATAAATAAATAAAGATTAATATTTTATTTCCATCAATGAAAATTATAAAAATATATCTCGTTAAATCAGCTCAGTTGATAGCTGTGTAAGAACATTAAATGAAAGACGCGAATTTGAATCCGTAACATTTCATTTGTATGAACGAATATTCGAATCTGCGACACATCACTTATTTATCTTTAAATTGTGGTTTATAATCATTAAATTAATTGAAAAATGAAAATATAGATAGGAAATAAAATAAAATTATATTTTTGAAAATCAATACAATTTTATAAATAAATTATAATGTAATTTTCTTTAAAAAAGAAAGAAATAAAATATAGATTTTTTTAAAGAAAAATTTACATACTATGAATAAAAACTTAATGTATAAAAATAAGATGAAAATATACTAATTAAATATTATATGACTAATAATAATTATTAAATATAAGTTATTATTGTCCCTTTTATTATTTTTCATGTAGTTTTATGTTTTATTTCCAACTTAAGATGATTACTTTTTAGAATAAGTATTAATTTTAACCTTAAAAAAATGGTGAGATCCAATTTAGTTTAGAAAATTATAAAAATAAATAAAAAAACGAAACAACTTACTATCTATCTCAACGCCTTACTTTTCACCAATTTAATATTATGCTTGAAAACATTATTCTTAGAAAAAAAATAAAAAATAGTAGGGAAAATATGATTTTTTAAATGTTATTCTTCAGTTAAAAAACATTTTACTGTGAAAAATTGGAGTATTAATTATTTATTTAGAAAAATTGGAGTATTAATTATTTATTTAGAAAAATTGGAGTATTAATTATTTATTTAGAAAAATTACTTATTTATAAAATAATATTTTTAATTTATTAATTTAGTTATTTTTCTTGACTTTTGCATAAATTATCTTTAAAATTTAAAAGTAGTGCACTGTCATTGTAAAGAAATATTACACATACATTTAATTATATTATTTTAAAATAACAAATCATAACAATATTTTAAAAATAAAAGTGTGATGTGGCAGGATAGACCCTTTTTTTCTTATCTTTATACTCTATTTCTTTTATTTGATTATAACTTTAATCTATTCATTTTATCACATTCACATAATTAATCATCTATTTCAAATTCAAATTTGATTTTCTCTCATTTTTTATACTTGAATTTGACTGTGTGTCCTTTTAAAGTTACATATTATTTATGTAACAATACTAGTCGTCATATGAAAAATGTTTGCAGAACTTTAAATATATAAAACATAAGTTATATGTCATTAAAAAATAACAAGCCATCAAATTCTAGTTCAATAATGTAAGAATGATATTAAAACCATTTGAATTTAAAAAATGAGATTATTTATAAATCAACTAAAATATAAGAATTTGTTGAATGTAATTAAATAAACTTTTTCTTTATCATATCTAACTTTTATTTAAAAATGTTTAGATTATTTAATAAATACACATATTTATTTTATATTATTATTGTTTTTTTTCTCTCCAATAAAATTATCAAATAATCACTTTATTTTTTGTTTATTGTTCTGGGCGGGGCTTGGGGATGGCCCACCGTCGGGCGCAACCCAACCCCACGTCGGGGACGATCCAACACAAAGGTCCAAGTTCGCATACCCGTTGGATGTCACGCATGCCACACGCTCATCACACGTTATCCACGTGCTTCCCACGCGGGAACACGTCATCAACCAACTACCCACGTCCGAGAGAACAGGTCATCCTCTCCCTAGAGTTCGTGAGACAGTTGGTCCAGGACGAAGACCACGTACAGGTCTTCCCTACCTCCACATAGGATCTTGACAGTCATCTGTTGTGGGCCTTGCGATCCAGTCCCAAGTAGATGACCGTTGACCCAATGCTCAAGGCACATTATAAATACTCTCCTCTAGAGGAGGGTCAGGTATTATAAACTCACTCACTTTCTGTACTTGCTCACTCTCTCATCCACTTCCTTTTCTCACTTTGGCATCAAAGTGTCTTGCAGGTACACCCCCTCCTCTTCTCCACCACCAGCGAATTGGAACTCATGACGTGTTGCTGAATGCTGATCCTCTTTCTGATTCGGTAAGATCATTTACTTTCTCTTTTTTTTCCTTATCTTTCCTCCATCATTTAACAAAACAAAAAGAAGAATGTACTTGTTAAAAGTACAATACATGAGAATTCATAGTGATTAAGGATTGTCAAAGACTTTTAGGGTTTGTTGTAGCGTTTAGAGTTAGCCCACGTAAGGAGGTGAGAAACTATATGTATATAGTATTTGTGTAAATATGAGATTTTCCCTCTCAACTTTGGGTTGAGATATTTATAGGAGTTTTTGGGTATGGGTCGCAGACGCCTAAGAAGTAGCAACTACTTCTGAGTGAACACGAGAGTCGACAATTAATCCCCTATTATTTAGAAGAGCATGGTTAATTTTCCTCTGACATCTTCTGCACCGTTGTAGACTAGGGACATGTCACTTTCCACGTTTTCCCGCTTCGAAGAGTTATCCAAGAAGTGGGTGACATATTTGAGGATAAGGTATCACATATAGGAAAGTGGCGATCGATATAGGAAATAGGCGATCCAAAAGGTGTTGTGGGCTAGGTGTTACAACATTTTCCTCTGTTGTCTCCCTTATGGGCCCTTTACGAATAATCCAATACATAATCCCTCAAGCACGAGGGCTTGGAAAGAGCGAAGTAATTTAGTCCTACTTTTACTTTTCTTATTTGGATGAACCCCTATAACCTACATGGGGTGAGTCATTTCTATATGGGGTGAGTCCCTCTTGTAAGAGGTGAGTCTAGGATATCTTTAGATGTCAATGAGGTGAATTATACGTCAGTCAGTTGAAGAAAATAAAACATCAGTCAGTAAAAGGAAATTAAACGTCAGTTAACAGAGAGAAATAAAACATCAGTTGAGGAAAACGTGTGTTATATTGAATGTGATCGATGATGATTTTCCTCGGGAAGCCAAATTTGGCCTTACTCATTACGCATGTTTCTAACATGGGGAATCTTTCCCTTCTATTGTAATCATTGAGGTTCCTTGTGGGCGGTTGTAGGTTGCCCCTACGATTGGACTTCCCATCCTTATAAAAAGATTTTAGTTTCGTCATTTCGATATTCTCTCCTTCTAAACTTCCATCCCTTTAGCCAAGCGCTCTTATATGCGCAAAATGTATTTATATCACAAGCTTTTTGACTGTAATTGCATGTATGATTAAGTTCTTCATTTGCTCATTCTATTCTTAACAATAGTTATTGGGTTTTGGGACGTTTAAGGAGTGACTGCTTTCTTCTTAACGAAAAGCATTGCCAAAAACAAGTTAAATTTGATGAGAAGACCTAAGTTTGACAAACAAATCTAAGGCAAAATTGAAAGGGTCAAGAACAAGGCAAATTCGTTGGGCGAAGTTATATCCCATCCAAAAAATTTAAAGTAGACTTTATAACTTTGATGAACTAAACACAATAATAATTAGTTTTTCATTAACTTAAATGTTAATTTTAAGGATAAGACAATAAATCACAATGACGATGGCAAATCGATCAATTGCTTGGTTGGAAAAATATGATATATGAAGTATCTTCATATAATATAGTCCCCCATACAATATAAACTTGAGGTGGAGATTAGATTATAGGCCCGCTTGTTTTGGCTTTTTTTTTAAAAATAATTTTTATAATGTAACATATTTTAGTGTAACAAAATTTTATAAAGAAACTTTTTATAAAAATTTGATTTGAATAGTTTTTCTTAAAATGTTATTTTAGATATTTTATCGGAAAAAAATTTGAATATCAAAATTTAAAAAATCACTTAATTTTGAAGCTATTTTAATAGCTTTTCATAAAATTCATTTTTAAAATACAATTTTTTTAAAAAGACTGTGATTTTAAATATGTTTTGTTCTTCAATAATGCATGTTTATGTTATAGTAAGTCAAAATTAATATTTTAATTTATAAAAAGTAAATTTAAAAAAACTTATAATATTTTAAAAAAATATTTTGTAGAATTCATTTTTTAAAAGATAAAATAAACTGGCCCTATAGTGCATCATAATTCATAACCAGGTTGATTGTGTTAATGATGGTTTACTAACCTCAATTGATGATTGTGGTATTGAGCTAGACTCAGTTCATAAGTATAGTCTGAAACACATGTAATATGCAAAACTTAAGATTGTATTTTAAGAAATTTTAAATATTAGGCTACTCAATTACTTCAATTGAATTCCCTTCATTTATTAATTTCTCTTCAATTTTTAAATTGTTTTTGTTTTGATAGAGTAATAAATTTTCTATCCTTATATTTTAAGATTGAATATGTTTGTGTCCTCTCTAAATATATCGGTATTTGTCTTTGTTTCTTTAAAAATACTTTTTAAAAAAATAGTCTTAATAATATTTTTTATTCACACTTTTAGTTCTTCCTTTTAACGTTTATTAACAAAAGTTGACGTGATATGTCACATAAATTTTTTAGTGATTGGATAAAAATGTGACAACGACAACGTGACATACATGTCAACATCTTATGTCATATATACACTAGTCACAAAAAATTTACATGTGACATGCAACAATAGTTTTTATTAATAGAAGAGATAAAAATACCGATAAAAAATATTAAAATTATTTTTTGAAATTAAAACGGAATTTTAGATATTTAAAATGATGAAAACATATTTTATCCTAAATTTCATAAGCATTTTTTATAAATTGTAAAAGTTTTGGATCAAATTTTAAAATAGAGACCACTATGTGATTTAAAATGATAAATTATCATTTTTTTGAATTTTCTTTGAGAACAATATGTGATTTGAAAAAATTACAAAAATCTAAGGATGAACTTACAAAAATTAAGATATTAATAAGAACTAATTTAATAATGTCACTAAATAGAGTAAAGAAAAAAAATATAAATTTGTTGTTTTTAGAATGAAAGCCTCGTATATATTTAAAAAAAAAAGATTTTTTAATCCACCTCTTGATACTCTTAGGTCTTTAGTGAATTTCTTTTTATATCTCTTGTTTTCGGAGATATATATACATTCGGATATACTTTTTTTTGGTCAAAATTTATATGTTTCCGGAGTTACATTTACGAAATAATTTTCTACTGGTATACGCTTGAAAAAAAAAAACTTCAAAATAATTCAGTTCATGAAAACTTCCGTAGATGCACCTCCGGAACGTCTAAGCGCCAGAATGTTTCGTAGATACAGCTCCGGAAGTTTATGCTATATTTTAAACTTGCATGATCACTTCCCCATTGTTGTCTTTCCTTCTTCCACGCTCACATTTCACCAACCTAAAAACCCTACATTTTCAATATCATTTTCACTCCAAAACTCCAACTTTTTTGGGTAACAAATCAAAAGGGAGCAAGAAAAGATAGAGTTTCAAGTAAAGATTGCACTTTGTCCACTATATTGCTCACATTAATCATCTAAGTTTTGGAAAAAAAGATGATCTCGACGGCTGATTAGAACCTGAAGTGGACCAGAGACTTTGTCGGTGATGCTGAGTTGCAAGGATGAGAAGGATGGTGTACCTGCAAGACACTCCGATGCTAAAGTAAGAATCGGGCGAAGAGAAGGCAAGTACAAAAAGTGTATGTCTTAGGATGATGTGGAATGATTTAGAATACCTGACCCTCTCAAGTGAGAGAGTTTTTATAGTGCCCTCAGCGCTTGGCCATTGGTCCCTATTTTTGGAGCGAGATAACCGCTCCCCCAAGCATAGGTAACTACTAGAAACTATCCGTTGGGACGGGCAGAGGTGCTCGAAACTAGTCGTTGCCACGTGCAAGGGCGAGGTCGCGGGCACGGGCGTCGCGACTGTTTTTGGATGGTGAAACCGTGTGTGACGGACAAGAATGTGACGAGCGGCAGCTGATCCTGGGGGTCAGCTGGCCAGCTTTCCTCGGCATAGGGTAGAGGAGAGGAAACTTCACTTTGCCCTTAGCTAGCAGAGCTAAGGCTATTGGGCCGTTATAGGAGCAAAAATGGATTGGGTCATGCCTAGCCATTAGGCCGGTCCGAAACAAGAGCCCCCTAAGTCGTTGCTCCTGAGCATATGAGTGATGACTTAAGGGAAGCCAGCGGTCCGAGGAGGAGTGGGCGTGGTTGATGCCCGTTACTAAGATAAGATCGTTTCGTAGTGCTCGAAGGCGTCAGCGTCTGGGGAACTTGGAACGTTGTCCTGAGTGCTCGACGGACGGGGAGACCAACGATTGATGGGACTTGAATAGATGGAGTGCTACGTGTGCATCGAGTCACACACTGTATTTAATGCGTAATGATGGCTATACTAGGGTCATGATGATGCCTTACGCCGCGCGTGCTTGTGCACGTGTCACTCTTCTGAGTATAATAGGGGAAAGAAGTGTTTATTTTGGCTTTTCACTTCTCTTTCTTCTCTTGCTACCTGCTCTTGTCTCCACCGTTCACCGTCGTACCTCCGTCGCAAGCGTAATATCTAGGGCTTGTCGACCACCTATTTTTCTTCCTCAACCACGTTGTGGCTACGCGAAAAATGACACAGAGTCGCCACCAGATTTTATTTATCCCAAGGAGGGAAAGAGAAATAGCGATAAAACCTTTGGGAAAAGAGCATGGTCATCGCAACCAAGTCTTAGGGTTCGGGAGTCGGTTATGCGAGGAGAAGGTGTTAACACCCCCTCGCACCCATCGTACTCGATGGGAACCTTCTTAGTTTAGCGTGAATGGGTGTTTTTATTAAAAGTGTGCTTGCTTAAGGGAAAAGAGATGATTGGTTTTTATTTTAATGCTCGCCAAGGATTATGGCCCTTGTACCTACGTATCCTCACTTAAAAGAAGTAAAGAATCAGAGCTCCGTAGTTCGGAGGCTTGTGAAATGGCTATTTGTTGGTTGATTTTATACCTTGAAAAAGGGTTTTCGGATTGATGCCCTAAGGCGAAAATTAGTTTGATGAGTTGGTGTTGTTTTTAGGTTTTTGAAGAGAAATTATTTTTGACTAAGATTACACAAAAGACTTTGGATGGAGATGAATGTTTCGAATAACCAAGTCGAACGCCTTATATTCAAAACATTCGGAACGGGTGTAGGAGGGTTCCATTCTCATTCCTTCTCCACCACTTTAAAGTTTATGGTGTATAACCCCAATCGTATATTTATTGTGTTTTAGATTTTTTATGAGATAAATACCACTTGATGTTGGATCAAGGTTTATTTTTTTGTAAAAAATATTTGAAGCGATACGAACAAGGTCGATGGCGATGCACAAGGCAATCGACTTACAAGGTTGAAACTGGCTTGATAAAATCGAGAGTTTATTTTTGAAAATGGTTTTTGGCAACAAAGGTCATAAATGACCAACAATATCCACATACAAGTGGCTATACAATCACATAGGGTTAGACGTCTTGAACAAGGCAAAAACACAAAAAAAAAAACGGCATGAAAAAATATTTTTAAGGTAAAAATAGAACAAAAAAAAACTTGAAAACAGAGGGGCTGACACGGCTGGCCGTGTTGGATGACACGGCCTGTGTCAGAACACATGGGGGGCGCGCGCGAAGAAAAATCAAACAACGGGCTGACACGGCCGCCCGTGTCACACGACACGGCCCGTGTCAGAACACCTGGGGGGCGCGCGTGAAGAAGAATCAAACAGCGGGCTGACACGGCCCTAGGTGAAAAAAATGAACTTTTTTTCTTTGTTCTTTTTCGCTTTTATGGTTCTTATAGAGGTTCTCTGGTTCCTCTTAGGACCTTATACAATATACTCAGGACAACAACATTCAAAAGAAGAAAAGAAAAAACAAGTGCAAGATATAAAGAGGGCAAAGATTGAAGAAATGGATACCAAAGAGTTTGTTCTCCTTCTTGCAAGACCTCCACTGATTTTTGTTGGGTGTTTTCTTCACTATCCACTCTATGTCTTGGATGGTTCTGCTTTTCAATGGTCCTCTTGTGTTTCTATGTGACTCTCTTGATTTTTACTGGTTTTCTTGCTCTCTATTTTCTGTTTTTTCTTCCTCCCTATTTTCTGGTTGTTTAGGGTTTCTTCTTGCTCTCTATATCTTTTTCTCTCAATGTATAGTGAATGATGAATGTCTCTGTTTTACAGCCCCTCTCCCCTTCTTATCTCAGCACTCTAGGGTTTTTGCTTCTCTCAAGATATCAGATTTTTTCATGGAGAAATGTTTCTTGCCACCTTTTCTCATGTCACTCTCTTTCTTTCCATTTCCATGCAAGTTGCTATGCTGCATTTTTGCTGGACTACTTGCCTATGCTGTCACTTTTTCTGCTGCACTTTGTATCTTACACCCATTTTGTTGGCTTGTGTTTGGACAGCCCATTTTTGTCAATGCTAACCTTTGGACAGAATTTTGAAATTTTGATTTTTAGATGCATTATCATGTGCTATTCCCTTGGTCTTGTGACATGTATAGATTTTGGGACATGAGGTAATTTGTCACCTCTTGCATGGGACTGTTTTGGATCACATTCAAATTGCCCATGGTTAAATATGCATAGTCTTGATCTTGAAACATTCCAATATTGATTTAACTCTTAAGTATTTTTCCTTGGATGTTTGTAAACATAATGAGGAGCATGAAAACTTGATGAGGCATGAAGAGTACCATAGCATGGATTTGATTAGAGACTTGAATGAAGATTAAAAATAGATTAATTTCTAAACACTACTTAGAGTTGGAAATTTTTGTAACAAATGGCATTCTTGTAATGTCATGAAATTTCTCCTTGTAATATTCTTTCCTCTAATCTTGAATTCATGAATCTTAAATTTTGCATGATGGATTTCCCTTGTACCATTAAACTTGAAATGGGTGAAGTCTTGAATTATGAACTTGTGATCTTGACTCATGCTTTGCAAATTTGAACTCCACTTGATCAAGAATTTGAAACAAAGTTGGGAGAAGCAATCTTGAATTTAGGCCTTGCATTTCATGTCCATTAGGAATATTATTCTTGAATATCCTAATATTTTTCAAGTAACTTCTCCTTGAAGAAATCTACATGAGTAGACTTTCCAACTTGAACCAAACCTTAGATGATGAACCTTTATTCCATGTAGCCCATGATAAGCAATTTCTCTTATGTGAAATGGAAAACAATGAACCAACCCAATCCTTACCTTGCGAACCCACATGCTCGATATACAATAAAATGATGTATGATATGACGAACGTAGGGTATGAAAGGCTAAGGTGAAAATGAGGGTGTGGCACACATAAGTTTTCCTAACTCTTCTCTGTTTTAAGAGTTTAGCTTCTGTTTTGCTTAGTTTACATGCGGTTAGGAAGAAATTGGGAAGAGTAGGGGTGGTTTCCGGCGGCCGTTGGTGGCTGGTGGTGGTTAGGTTATTTTCTACCGTCGGCGCCGTTGTTAGAGCCTCAAGAACTTAGGATTTTAGTTAATTTTAGCACCGTTGCGATGGCTGGTGGATTTATCGCTGGTGGGGTTCGTGCATTTTCTGGTGTACTTATGAGTTTTCTAGTGGACCTTTATCGGAGTTCTGGGTAACTCCTCGGGAAGGACCTCCTCGCGTGGGTTTTGAAGGGTTGCCAAGGGTATTTCCTCGCGCCGTTGTTGCGCTATTTGAGTAAGGGTTAGGTCGGGGACATTGCCCCCGGGCCTACGCGTGCCCTTTCACTTGACTAGCGGTGGAAGGGTGGATTTGACTTTGTCATAGAATTCACTTGTGTCCCCTTCTTTTCAGGTAAAGGAGATGTCTCACGAAATTGAGGACGAAGTTATAAGGGACCTGTCCTAGGAGAGCTCCTCAGAAGACAACAGCACAGATGACACTCTCGCTCTACAAAATGATGGCGAGATCTCCACTCCCCGGAATGCTGGCGAAACTTCTGCCTCAAGTTGTACCACAGACGAGTGGGTTGTAGCTGAGCCTCGGGAGCATGCCTTCCTTTTTGCATCTTATACTCAAGATGCCTTCACGGCGGTGGGGGCTGAGGGAGATTGAAGGGTTCACTTTTCCCGGGAAGACGATTGAATCTGCTCGGCATACGGGGAGAGGTTCCCCATGTACGAGTATGCCTTCAAAGAGATAGGGCTGAGACGGCCTTTTACTGACTTTCAAGTCGCAGTATTTGCACACCTAGATTTGGCGCCCTTGCAACTACATCCAAAATCGGTTGCTTTCATACGGGCATTCGAGCTGACATGTGAATTTTTGAAGATAGGATCCATTCTTCCTCTTTTCTTCACCATTTTCCATCTTCAACGCCAGTTTACTGGCCGACAGTTTGGATGGGTCCCCCTGAAGCAGGGGAAGAAGTTATTCAAACCTTTCTCTAAGTTCGTCAGGACGTTCAAGGAGAGGTTCTACATCATTGAACCTGTGTCGAAGAGGGCCACAAACTCCTCGTTCGTCTGGGAGGTTTCAACAGACGAGAAGAAGGAAGCCCTTATCGACGAGGAGGGCAAGGTTCAGGGGCAGAGATTGTTGAAGTTCCCCTTCTGCTGGAGCGGGGACCACTTTACCCGGGGAACCGACGATTATCTCACCACTCCTCACATGTTGGGGGACGATGATCGGACCAGCTATGCCAAGCTTGTGGCCTTTGTGGAAGATTTTCTCCCTGCTCGGTGTGTGAACAGGGGCGGGAAGATTATTTATGAAAAAGATGGGGGGCCCAAGGTGGAAGCCCAATATATTAACATGAAGGAGCTCCTCGAGTGTAACACTCGTGAGGAGGCTTTAGAACTTCTAGGTATCTATTTATTTCTTCTTAGCTTGCTTGTATTGCTATTTTATTTATTTACTATCGCGTGCCCATTGTTTTGCAAGTAAGATGTCTTCGTCCCAGGAGCGCATGATGAAGAATGTCCAGGCAAAGATGAAAGCGGGCAAAAAGGTTGGAAAGAGTCGCCTGAGTGAGCAAGTGGTTCCACCCCTGACGGGGTCGGGGACTTCAACCTCCAGAGTCGTAGCTTCCTAGACTTCCTCGCTGCCGGTAACTTCTCGAGCTAAGCGCCCTCGGATGGGCGAGATCCTCAACCTGACTCATGAGGGGGAGAAGAGCAAGTTTGGCCTGCTTCCATGCTTTCTTAATCGGAGTTTCTTTGAAGGTTCCTCCGTCTAAGTTTTTCGGGTGGAGTCTTTGCACCTCTAGGAGCTGGACCGTCCGAGCAAGAGGACGGTGCTGGCCCAAGATGTCTCTGCCCTGGTGAGGGTCTTGGGAATGGCGGTGGTCTACACCGAGGAGAGGGCTCTCCAAGAAGCGGAGTTAAAAAAGTCCTAGGCCATGAACGCGGATTTGGAAGAAAAGCTGAAGGTCGCGGAGGAGGCGACGAAGAACTTCATCGAGGAGGCAGTAAAGAAACACAAGGATGAATTGGTCAAGGTTACCGGGGAGAAGGACACCGTGGCCGCGCAGAAGAAAGCTGCAAAGGAGATCATTGCATCGCTGAGGGTTGTCATCGCTCCTGCTGAGGATGAAAGCGATGAGGTGAAGAGTCTGAAGACTCGAGCCCAACTTGTTGCCCATATTAATCAGGCTTAGGAGGACTGTGTGGGGATCGCTGAGGAAGCTTTTAACAATGTCGTAGGGCAGCTAAAGATAGCGAACCCCGGGGTCAAGTTGTCTACCGAGGGGACCGAGTTTCTCTACAGCGTGGTGGATGGCCAGATCGTAATCTCATACTTCCTCAAATTTGACGAGGAGCAGGGGCAGCCTTCCCTTGACAAGCCTTAGCCCGCAGACGACAAGTCTCTTTTTCGTTGTATTTCCGGCATGCGTGTCGTAATCTTGTAATTTATCTTTTTGTATAGGGCGTGGTCCCCTTTTTATTGTAACAAGTGTTGCACCCCAAAATTTGACCAACAATTATTTACCCATCAAGTGTTTGAAAGTTGATACCTTCATCAGAAAGTTCAAAAGATCTTCAGAGGAATTGGTTGAAACCAGGGTTGTGTGCTTCATAACTTGAAAGTTGTGGGAACTCCTCAGATGATTCTGAGACTTTGAGAATGAACTTGATGTTTTGAGAAAGCCTATGAGATGTCTTTATAGCCATCATGAAGCCCAGAGAAGTCATTATGCAAGAGTTCAGAGGATTCAACCATGAATGGTAGAATTAGGGTTTTGACTGGGTCAGCCCTAGGATAACTGAAAATTTGGAGAAGGTTGAGACCTAATCCAAGGGCCATGAGATCATGGAATGATGCATAGAGATGTTGTAAAGGTGATTCCTAGACCAACTCATCATGATTGAGGAGTTTGAGAAGTTTTGAGTTAGGGTTTCTGAGGATTGTCAGTGGAAAAACCCTAATTTGATCCCTATCTTCCAGGCAGTTTTAGCTCTAGATGTGATTGATATCTCATCTTCCCCACAACATGAATGTTGTAGAGCTTGTTCTTAGCTTTAATTTGAGTGGTGGAAGTCCTTGATAGGAGTTGCAGAGCTCAAGTTATGGTTTTGACAAATTACAGGTCAGCTGAGGTGTGTGAATCTGGGTCCTTGAAGGTCACCCAACCTGCAGACAACTTTTGCCCTAGTAGGATGATTCCTATGATCTCTTGGTCAACATGAATGTTGGAGGGCATCTTCTTAGCTTTAATTTGAATGGTAGAAGTCCTTGATAGGACTTGTGGAACTCTAATTATGGCTTGTGCAAGACAGGGGTATTTTGGTAATTTGGAATTACAGGTCATTTTTAGCCAATGCCTAAAACTCCTACTTCCAAGCTTCAAATGGAAAAATGTCCAACATGAAAGCTGTTTAAAATGGCATTTTAAGGCTAGATAAGAGGTCTTGAGAGTTTGGAAATGCATGGAGCATGGATATTTTAAAATGGTCAAAATGAACTAAAAAGGGCTTATAAGTTAAATAAGTTGAAATTGGATTTTGGTTCGAGAGATCTACAAATCCAAAATGGGGCATATGATAGATGATTTTGATTGGAAACATCATTTTGAAAACAATGGTTCATCCACATTTTTGAGTTTAGGCTTAAAAATTGGACTTCCTTTGTAAATTTGATTCTTGCATTTTAAGGTATCAAAAGGAAATGTTTGCTAATGCCTTAAAATAGCTAGAAAAGCCTTGTTCTCTTATTACCATCTCATATAAGGATATTTTGCATGGTTTCTCATGAGATTTATGATATTTACTAAAAATAGAAAAAGTGAAATTCTCATTGCATGAGAAGTTCTAGAACTCTCTTGGAAGTTTCTCACACATTCTAGATCATTCCATTGTCATCTATATAAACCCTAAGGTGGGTTCATTCATTGGTTGGTGATTCATTACACATGCATGCTATACTTTGGTCCTTTCCTTCCTTTTTGCATTTTCATTCCAAATTATTCTAAACTCCATTAATAGTGAGAGTTATCATCACTATCATCATTCACCATCATTATAGAGTGGAATCCATGCAAAAAAACCAACAGAATTCGTGGCTGGTTTGTGCACTTCACATCATCACTCCCACTTGCATGAAGGTTTGAATAGCAAGTTTCACGAAGTTTGGGCAAGATTCCTTCCACCAGAATCATCATCATCCATCAAAGATTAGTTACAGCAAGTGGCAAGGGTTGGAAAGGAGTGCAACTATCATCACCATTTTCATTTGGTAGGTATGCGTTCTGATTAGAATCATCACATCTAGCCATGGTTAGGGTTAGTTCTTAAGTTATTTGTGATAGAGACAATCTAGGGATGCTTTATGGTGAGTTTAAGGTCCATCCATGGAGTTTCAAAATATGACATCAATTCTTGGTTGATCAAGAAAGCTTGAGATATGAGGTTTTAATACATGTATCATAGTTTAGTATACTCATGGAAGCAAGAGGAACACATTGGTATCTTTATTTTCAAGGTTGGTTAGAGTTGAAAAGTAAGGTTTCATGGTGGTACCCGTGCCTTGTTGTTGTCGGTTTGAAGGCTAGAGAGAGATTCAAGAGAAACTAAAACCATGGTTGTGTAGAGGGCGAGAAGAGGATCAGTTTTGTTTTTTATTTCATGTGATTTCATGGAGTAATGAATGAGATAGAGTCCATGGAAGTTGCATGCATGGAATAGAAAAATTCTGAATTTTAGGGTTTTGGTTGGAGAAGATGAACATGCACCATTGGATTGGAATGGAAACTTTGACTTGACTTTGATCTTGCGGCCTAGATTTTATTAAACTTCAAAAAATCATAACAAAATAAAAAATGCATATTTTTTAATGAGACTTTTTTTCCCATTTTTCATTTTCGGTCTAGAAAAATATAAAAATATAAAATAGCCATTTTATTTCAGTTTTATATTTTTTGTGCATTTTTACTTTTAATTGCTTTTTTTAAATTCCTTTAGTTGGTATGCTAACTTGTAGAATTTAATTAGGATAGTTCCCTTAGGCTTTTTGAGCCATTCTTTTTGGCATAGTTAGATGATGAATCATAGTATTCCCTGGATTTATTACTAGATTTTTAGATTAAGATTTGATTAGTTTAGTTGAATTGAACTTAGGATAGTCTAATTAGGGTTTTAGGTTGTATATATGAACTTAAACATTTTGTTTTGGGGTTTTTTAGTACAATTTAGAATATGGGGAATATATGGGACTTAAGGGTAGTTAAGTAGGATCCCCTAGAATTTATATTAGGAATTAATATAATAATACTATTTTTAGTTGATTTTTGAATTGAATGATTGTTGGTGTGGCCTTTAGGGCAGGTTTTGTTAGTTTGCTTTGCTTTGGGGTATTCCTTTGATTGGAGGAGCTTGGCATCTCATTGTGGGGCTTAGTGGAGCATACTAGAGGATTGGAGGAGGCATGGATTGAAGGCCTGGTTTAGGAGCTTGTTCCCTGTCTGTGAGGTTTGAGATCCTGAAGTTTGAAGGAAGTTCCTAGTACTTTCCTGAGGAAGGCACTATGACTGACTTTCATTCTTTCTTCTCACCTCTTTCTCAAGTATCCAATGATGTTAGAGCCAACTTGTGAGTTTAATTTCTCCTGAGGAGGAATATAAACTGATCACAGTTGTTGAGCCACAAGGGATACAACTCCTAAGTGGAAGCCTCCTAGTACTTTCCTGAGGAAGGTCCTATGGGTCTATTCACTTAGTTCCGTTAGTTTATCTAGGATTTCTTAAGTATCCAATGATGTTGGAGCCAACTTGTGAGTTTAGTTTCTCCTGAGGAGGAATGTAAACTGATCACAGTTGTTGAGCCACATATGATACAACTCCTAAGTGGAAGCCTCCTAGTACTTTCCTGAGGAAGGTCCTACGAGTCTATTCACTTAGTTCCACTAGTTCAGATAGGATTTCCTAAATATCCAGTGATGTTGGAGCCTGCTTGTGAGTTTAGTTTCTCCTGAGGAGGAATGTAAACTGATCACAGTGGTTGAGCCACATAGGATATGATTCCTGAGTATACACCTTCTAGTGCTTTCCTGAGGAAGACACTATGAGTCTGCTTACTTAGCTCCCTTTCTTTGGTAAGCTTGCTTTGAAGCTTGAAGACTGGGATTGATTTCTTTTGGTTAGGTTTTGCTTTAGGGCTTTGCTTAGATTTGATTCAGATTCTGTGTTAGGGTCAGGAGTAGAGAGTAGATTCTTTCTTTCTCTAGCTTGTGTTTTGTTTGCCTGAGGGCACTTCATTCCCTTTATCTGTATATTGCTTGATAGCATGTTGTTTATTTTCAGTATGATTACTGTTATTTCATGACTGGCTTGAGGACGAGACGAGCTTGTGGAGGCTGAAGCCCCACACACATTTCCTCCCTCACTTGCATTGCATGCATTTTACTGTTAAAGCTGATGCTTTCGTCTGTTTTGGTGTATCATTGACATGATCCCTTAGGACTCTCATTTCCTTTGATAAGGATTTGATGATAGACTTTTAGGTTGAAACCTATGCATGACAACATCTAGGAGTTCCCTGTTCAAACCTCGACCATAGGATGAATCCATGGCATGACAACAGTAGGACTTGATAGTCTCCCTCCTAGTTGGGCCTGCTCTCTTCTCATCTCAAAGCAGTTTAAAATACAGTAATCACGAATGATTTCTTTCGTATGTTACGAGCCTTAAGCTATCTGAGAAAGGACGTATTCCCTCTCAGGTCATAGTCTCTAGTGCGATTGAGATCGCAAGCACAATAAAAAACACTTCTTTCAGGAGATAACCCGTAGTTTCCCGAACTACGTTTGCTCTGATCTTCCATGCCGTGTGGAAGTACGTAGGCATAGGATGCGATATCCTAGCGAGCAACCTTCACTCACCTTCCCCGTAGTTAGCCGAACTACGTTGACTCTGATTTCTCGTTCCAGACGGGAATACGTAGGCATAAAGCGCGATGCTTTGCCGAGTCATTTTTCTTTTCTTTTTCAGCCAGCCTTGATAGGTAGATAGATTATAACCAACCCGTCCAAGTAAACAAACAAGCGAGGATCCCGTCGAGTACGACGGACGTGAGGGGTGCTAATACCTTCCCCTTGCGTAACCGACTCCCGAACCCAAACAATGGTTGCGACGACCTTGTCTTACCCTTTCTCCTCAGGTTTTTCCGATCGTTTCCTTTCCCGCTCTGAGGGATAAATAACGAAAGATGGCGACTCTTCTGTCATGCCGGCACCTTATTTTCGCGCAAGCAATAGCTGGCGACTCTGCTGGGGACCGAACCCAGAATCTCTGGTTCTCCGGTTCCCCATGAGAGTCAATCCTATCGTTTGTGTGTTTGCTTGTTGGGTTGTGTTTATTTATCGCATTTTTACTTCCCGCACTTTACTTCCCACATTTTATTTCCTGCATTTTATTTCCAGTTCGATATGATTATCTGTGCTGCTGTGGGAGAGGGATGTTACTATGAGTGAGAAGCCGGACCTGGGCTTGAGTACACACCTAAATATAGTTGCGGAGAAGTAGTAGACGAACCTGTCTGCTGAGCAGGCACAGTTCCCTACGAAAATTTGCGCTCAGACGAGATTCTTGCAGAGGTGCTCCTTTCCGGTCCTGAGGATCTGAGGGGAGTCCAGACGTGAGGATTGTCGACTCTGGGGACCGATCATTTGGAAGTCAGCTAAGTGAGGCCTCTTCATGACTTGATGATGCCACTCCTTCTGGGAATCGTATCGTCACTCATGAAAGTCTGTGACGCTGATGACCGTATAGGATGCCGTACCTTTGACCGTGGATTAGGTCCATACCTGTGAGTGGGATTGGGATATTGCAGGAAACTTATACCTTCAGACTACTTGGTTTTCTTGGCAGTGAATCAGTTATGTTGATATCAGGGTTCTCAGTTGCAGAGTTGACTGTTCTCGACAGAGCGAGTTTTTGATCAAAGGATTTTATCGTCGGGTGTATGTCTGTTCTTGATAGAGCAGGTTTCGATCAGAGTATTGTCATCAGAGGTTTGTTCTGGACGGAGCAGATTTTGAGTGGGGTCGGAAGATCTCATCGGCAGTTGTTATTTGTTCTTGATAGGGCAGATTTTGAGTGAGGTCTGAAGATCTCATCAACAGCTGTGCATTTGTTCTTGAGAGGGCAAATTTTTGATTTGGGGTCTGAAGACTTCATCAGCGGACGTTTCTGATCATACATCCCGGGTCCTTATTATCGGGCACTTACTCTTGACAGAGCAGAATTTTGATCTCGATCCTATCAGATGGTTATTCTCAGCAGATCAGATCAGTGGTTTTACACCGGGGTCTCCTTCTCATCAGTGACTGTTGATGCCGAATCTCCACAGCAGCCACCTGGATATACTGTTGCATGCCTGCATTTTGCATTAGCTCGCATATTCATGTTTGCATTCCATTAGCATGTGTCTGTGCTGCAGGTGCGTTTCGTACCCTGATCCTGGTGTCCCGAGCAATATGAGATATTTTCTTCCATGAATGGATCCAGTCTTATTACTGCATTGACACTATGTTGGCACGTTGACACCAGAATTAGGGGTGATCTCCTAAACGTACAGACACCCATGGCATTAACATAATTCATCTTGCATGACAGAAGCCGGGACTTGTCTTCTAACCCTTGTGTTTGAAGGTTTGACTCGGAATCGAGCAGCTCAAACTAATGGAGCAGGTACAAGCTGAGTTGGGGAAGATCCAAAGCCAGCTGGGGCAGGTCATGAATGACATACAGGCAGTTCGCTTGGATCAGCAAGTACTCAGAGAAGAGAATCAACAGCTGCAGAATCAGTTGAGCTTTCTCATGGGAGTGGTGAGGAGTATGCTAACAAAGGAGAGTGATCAAGCACCCAAGGTGGAGCCCAAAGTGCTTCCTCCGTTACCGGCAGTGCCACCTGTGCTGAAGCCAAATGGACCTCATAAATCCTCTACACAGCATGAAGCTCGAGGCCTGTCTCGTCAGCCGCCGCGCCAGGCATCTCAGAATAACCCTGAAGGTTATAATCAAAAGAAGAAGCTACTTGATAGAGTTGTGGACCCACTACCTATGAGTTATGCCCAGCTGTTGCCACTGTTGGTTCAGAACCGTATTCTCAAGCTTCGGACCTCGGATCCACCAGGTGACGGGTCACCAGACGTTGATCTCAACATACGTTGTGATTTCCACTCAGGAGCACCAGGGCACCATGTTGAAACATGTAAGGCTCTCAAGAATAAGATTCAAGACCTTATTGACTCGAGGACAATTAGGCTTGTGCCGGGCGGCATGAGAGCATCGGGAAAGTTCATCCCGTATCCTGCGGAAGAGGTAAATGATTCCATTCCCTTGCCTGAAGCTGAGAAAGATCTTGAATACATCCCTCAACCTTTGGTGACTGCATCGCCTCGCTCGCAGTTCCTACCTGGATCAAGTTCAAGGATGCAAGCGCCTAAACAAGGGACCGTTGCCATGCAGAAACGACGACCTCTTACTCCTTGGCGGAAAGAATACCAACACCAGGATCACAAGAGACCTCGCAACCACTTAGAACAAAGGAATGCTTCTTTCCATCCAGTGCCTGTGCCGTATAGCCAGATTCTTCCACTGTTGTTTCAGAATTCCTTGGTGGAACCGAAAACTCTCAAGCCCGCGCCAGAGCCTTACCCTCCAGGGTACGATCCTCATGCTCAGTGTGGCTACCATGGTGGATCTCCGGGGCATTCAACTGAAGATTGCAAGGCTTTCCAGGCGAAAGTGCAACAATTGATCGACCAAGGGTGTATTTCCTTTCCAGACGGAGTTTTGGTTGTACGTGACAACCTCTCAGCTGTTTGAGCTCGCAGATTCAGAGGGTTATTTCCAAAAGCCAGTGATCCAGAAAGGCATACGTCCTCAGCATTGGCAGTCCTCGGACTTTTTACCATTTTGCATTTGTAGTTTCTTTTCTGTTAGTTACTACTTGCTGTTAAACATTGTATGTTTCGAATGGTGATGTTAATAAAGTGACTATGCATTTTTTCTGAACTAATTATGTCGTTGTCACTCATTTACTGCATTACACTGATACTTGCATTTTATTTACTCCGATTTCTTACTATGATTAGCAATGAGCGGAGGGAGGATGATGAGACTGAATACTCATAACCAATGATCGTATTGCGCTCAGATAAAACTTTGCCGATGACGTATAAGGCATTGTTTCAAATCCCTAAACACCGGAGAGATAAGGAAGAGAATCCCTTGTTAACCACTTCGAGCCGAGAAGTAGGAGTTCCTTTCGGACTTTTAAACCCTCACATCTTAACCCGGGACAGGGTAGTTGTCAGTTAGCTTGATCGAGCGTTCAAGTCTTATAGAGGAGTGTTGTCCTTCGAGGACCAATCACATCATATTCCTCGCCAGAGGTCGTACCTCATCAACCACAATGGTTAAATCTCACCAATCAGGAGTGGGACGGTTACAAGCCTTTCGGAGTAATCAAGACAGCTAGTGTCGCACGACTCATTCCAAAAGAAAAAAGAAATAAGAAAGCCCGCTAAGTAAAAAAGAGAAGCTAGAAAGCAAATACTTAGGCAAAAATCAGGGCATCCCGCTGGACTTCAAAAGAAAAATCGAAAAGAACTCAAAAGGAGTCAGTCCAGGCAAAAATTAGGGAATAAAAAAAATGATGAACGAAAAAAGAAAGGATTATAAAAGAGAAAAATCCTCAAACAAGGACAAAGTCGTGTAGATACAGACACCGAAAACGAAAAAGGAGTAACTGTCACTCCGAAACACCTTGTGAATTCTTTAACCGGTTGTTCCCAATGTTCAACATACCTCTCGAAGAGGCGAGCTCTCGAGCTAAGTTAACTAGACTTTAGGATCGGAGGTCATCACGTAGAAGGGGTGGGTACAAATCATAATTTGAGCCAAATATCCTTTGTTTCACTAGCCGTGAACCCGACCGCGATACAACCCTTAAAAGACCTAATTGAGGCAGGGTTTATTCTGAAAGCGCATTATGATAAGGTTGAGTAACCTGACTCCTTCATGATTTGCTAATCATATCCTTATTGCATTTTTCACTGATCACATCAGCACTACGTTTGAACTCTTAAGTTCATTCGTCACTCACTAGCATGACACGTAAATGAGTGACAGTACAACATTTTTTCGAAATTTGCATGAACACTGCATTAAAATTACTATTCGGGAATAAACAATTTTAGTTGCAGGTTAGTAGCTGATACGAAGGAACTTCAGCAGGGAATAGTCAATCAGGACTGAATCGCCAGAGGTATGGATCAGAATGGTGTGCTTTGAAACCCTGTGAATCTGGGGCAATGACTTCCTGTGAGTTTGGAACCAGTTTGTCTGAGGACAAGTCCCGGAGCATCAGTTGATTATGGG
Organism: Lathyrus sativus; assembly: GCA_963859935.3. Lineage (NCBI taxonomy): Eukaryota > Viridiplantae > Streptophyta > Magnoliopsida > Fabales > Fabaceae > Lathyrus > Lathyrus sativus. Next base: position 660,159,676 of record OZ012741.1, on the reverse strand, counting down.
GCAGTTTATGCAAGAAGCGGTTGGTCGGAAGTGAATCTTCTCGAGACCCAATCAGGGGCAGTTATCCAGAATTCTTGATTTAAGGGCAGATCCCTCTAGTGTTCGATCAGAGCATGTGGAGTCGCTCATCGCTCGCTCAGGGGCAAATTACTTCAGAGGTATTGAAGCCGACCATGCTGAGAGGTGATTAGTTGAGGATGAATCCTCCCGTTGTGCAGATGTTGGGGCAAGCCCTCTGAAGATTGTCTTGTTGCCAGTTGTTTTCGGCTCAGAATGAATTATTCCCAAAGGTCGGATTGGGTCAAGTTGAATTGCGCTGGGGCAAGATGTTCAAATGAGTTTGTTCACCCTAGCAAGAATTGGGTATCGGGGAATCGTGTCATTACCCTGCCAAAACCTAAACCTTCTGAAGAAGCCTTGCGGTCATTGGATTGCTATCCTCCAGCCTAACCTGTTACTTGACTCCATGATTGGTAGCCTGTATTCCCTGTGTCGACGTTGTTGAATCAGGATTGTTTCTCAGCAGAGATGTACGGTTTGAGGTTGTTCCCCCTGTACAGTTTGAGATTGCAGCAGATTGAGATGGCGTTTATCCCTTATCAGATCAGGGTCAAGATTGCCCTCAGTAGACCAGGATTGATATCCCCGAAGCAGGGCGAGTCCTCCTTCTCCAGCAGTGTTCATTGGTCTCCTCCAATCTGAACGCAAGATAATGAGCATTGATATGTCTTCCCCAGATAGAGAAGATTCTCTTCCCCAAACAGACGCACCCTGAAGAAACGTCACCTCATCAGCTGAGCCAAGCACCGAAGAATGATGTCCTCCCCCAGCACCGGGTCACAAGTGCAGGTTCCGTAGGAAATTGTTCGTACACCGAAGTATGCAGTAACTGATGGTGCCAGACTGAAGTCTCCAGTGGAATTGAGATTCCCCACCAGAGTCACATTCTCTCCTGAAGTTGGATGATTCCCTCTTCCCCAGTAGAGTGCTGGAACAGCTGATGTTGTATTCCTCTGCAGAGTTGTACTCTCCCCCGAAGTCAGAAGATTCTTTCTTCCCTAGCGAAATTGAAATTCCGCACCAGAGTCGTACTCTCTAGTGAAGTAGAAGGATTTCTCTCCCCGGCCGAGTCCGCAGAAAGGCAGAATCCTTGGTAGCAGTTGGGACCATGAGTGGATTTTCCCTAGCAGATATTGAACAGCTGATGCTGTATTTCCCCGGGGTCGCACTCTCTCCAGCGAAGCAGAATGACTCCTCCTTCCTCAGCCGAGTTTGCAGATGTCCAAGAGAGCCGAGTCCTTGGAAGTTGATCAGATCATGATTGATTTTCCCCAGTGGAGTAGCTGAAGTTGTGTCCTCACAGAGCGGTTATCCCCAGAAGAGTAGCCAAGACGGTCGCGCAGTTCACTCCCGCGATTGACATCGTTTTCCTTTAGCAGGTTCGTGTTCTCGTAGAGCCTCGTCCCCTGCAGAAATCAGCTGAAGTTGTTTCCCCTGCAGCAGTCCGCAGAAGATCGATTCCCCAGGCAGAGTCTGGCTGATATTGGCGTGTCCACGCTCTCCTCAGCAGGATGATTCCTCTACTTGAGTAGCTCTTTTCTCCTTGACAGGAGAAACCCCCCCGGCATTTATTTTGCTGACGGGATTGCATAGCATTTGACACTGCATAGCATTTAACATTGCATAGCATTGTACAGGATTGCATAGCATTTGGCATAAACGCATAGCATTTCCACCGTGTGGGGCATAACGCAGAAGCATGTGCATCATAAGCATGATCTAGGTCATTATTATTCTTGCCTTACAGGTGTTCGGCCGAAGGATCGGTTGCTCAGGACGATTCCTGATGATCTCCCCAACGAGGTCGCTTTCTTAAGATGATTCTTAAGACCCCGGTGTAATCCCCACGGTCGCTCGCTCAAGATGATTTTTGAAATCCCCAGCGAAGTCTCCAGTTCGAGATGATTCTCGAATTCCTCAACAGAGCCGTATGCTTAAGATGATTCTTAAGACCTCCGCGCAGCTTCCCGAGTTGTTCGCCTAGTATGATGCTTGAGTTCCCCAGTAGCGTCCCCAGCAAGGGTTGCCCAGGAAGATTCCTGGAATACCCCGCAGAATAAAGTCTCCAGAATGGTTATCGGTTCAGGATGATCCTTGAAGGTGCCCGACGGAGCTGTTTGTTCAAAATGATTCTTGAAGTCCTTAGCAGCGTGATATGTCTGCTCCAACAGTGATGTCTAATCTGAAGATTGACTTCGAAAACGCCTGAGGGCGATATCAGAAGGTTCCTGTGAGCTCAGATGTCCTTGTTGATGAATCAACGTGCGACTGAAGACAAGGTTCCAAATTTTGTATTCAAGATGATCCGTGTTGGTCTGAAGACCAAGTCAGTTGTCCTGAGGAGATGATTGATTGCGATCAAGTGGATAGTTTTTCTTCTGACTGAAGTCGAAGATGTTTCTCCAGCTGAAGCGGAGTTTTGCCTGAAGGCAAAGTGTTTGAATCCCCGTAGAGTCATGAATGGCTCAGGATACCATTTCTCTGACTGAAGTCACAGATTTCCCAAGCTGAAGCGAAGGTGCCTAAGGGCAAGGTTATCCCCAAGGTCATGAATGACCTAGGATTCATTTTTCGGACTGAAGGCCGAAATATATCCCTGACTGAAGTCTCGGATGCTCTATAGCAGAGGCGGAGTTGCCTGAAGGCAGATCCATGTATCCTTGAAGGCCAAGGACCATTTCTTTAGACTGAAGTCGAAGATACCTCCTGCAGAGTTGCCGACGGGCAAAGTTTACATCCTTGAAGGCCAAGGATGTTGTTTCCAGCGGATCTAGAATAGCCGACGGGCAGGGTTTCATCTATCTTCAGAAATACTTGAAGATTCTCCAGCGGATCTGGAGTGGCCAGGGGCCAGGGTTTCATCTATCTTCAGAAATACTTGAAGATTCTCCAGCGGATCTGGAGTGGCCAGGGGCCAGGGTTTCATCTATCTTCAGAAATACTTGAAGATTCTCCAGCGGATCTGGAATAGTCGACGGGCAGGGTTTCATCTATCTTCAGAAATACTTGAAGATTCTCCAGCGGATCTGGAGTGGCCAGGGGCCAGGGTTTCATCTATCTTCAGAAATACTTGAAGATTCTCCAGCGGATCTGGAGTGGCCAGGGGCCAGGGTTTCATCTATCTTCAGAAATACTTGAAGATTCTCCAGCGGATCTGGAGTGGCCAGGGGCCAGGGTTTCATTCATCTTCAAAAGTACCTAAAGATTTTTTCTAGCTGAAGCTGGAAATGGCCAGGGGCCAGGGTTTCATATATCTTTAATGTTGAAGTTCTACGGCTCAGTATGCAGTAGTATTTGGATGTTCGTTATGGTTCTGAGGGTGAACCCCAGATCAGAGTATGCTTGGCTGAGTCTCTCATCCCCAGCAGAGTAGCTCCAAATACGCAAGTGTACCTTTTGTTCCAGTTACCAGGGGTGAACCCCAGGGCAGAGTTGTTCAGTGTTGTAGTTCTCCAGCGGCGATGCGGAGTATTTTGATTGTTCGACGGCGATATCAGGTTTAGTCTTCCAGCGGTGATGTTGAGTGTTATGGTTGTCTGAAGGCAATGTCAGAAGAAGTTAACGTGGATAACTGACGGCGATGTCAGATCGATATCTCTCCAGTTGTTGAGCAGCTAGTGTTGCAGTGTTCGAAGGTTTGTTCTCCGCAGAGTATCATGTGCTCGTGCAGTTGGCAAATTTTCGGGTTTACCGGTATTCAATCGTCTCGCACCTTGATCGGTTGAGAGCCGTTCGCTTCTCACCCAGTCAGGTTCAAGCCGTTTGAATAGGGGCAGCTGCTGCACCCCAAAATTTGACCAACAATTATTTACCCATCAAGTGTTTGAAAGTTGATACCTTCATCAGAAAGTTCAAAAGATCTTCAGAGGAATTGGTTGAAACCAGGGTTGTGTGCTTCATAACTTGAAAGTTGTGGGAACTCCTCAGATGATTCTGAGACTTTGAGAATTAACTTGATGTTTTGAGAAAGCCTATGAGATGTCTTGATAGCCATCATGAAGCCCAGAGAAGTCATTATGCAAGAGTTCAGAGGATTCAACCATGAATGGTAGAATTAGGGTTTTGACTGGGTCAGCCCTAGGATAACTGAAAATTTGGAGAAGGTTGAGACCTAATCCAAGGGCCATGAGATCATGGAATGATGCATAGAGATGTTGTAAAGGTGATTCCTAGACCAACTCATCATGATTGAGGAGTTTGAGAAGTTTTGAGTTAGGGTTTCTGAGGATTGTCAGTGGAAAAACCCTAATTTGATCCCTATCTTCCAGGCAGTTTTAGCTCTAGATGTGATTGCTATCTCATCTTCCCCACAACATGAATGTTGTAGAGATTGTTCTTAGCTTTAATTTGAGTGGTGGAAGTCCTTGATAGGAGTTGCAGAGCTCAAGTTATGGTTTTGACAAATTACAGGTCAGCTGAGGTGTGTGAATCTGGGTCCTTGAAGGTCACCCAACCTGCAGACAACTTTTTCCCTAGTAGGATGATTCCTATGATCTCTTGGTCAACATGAATGTTGGAGGGCATCTTCTTAGCTTTAATTTGAGTGGTATAAGTCCTTGATAGGACTTGTGGAACTCTACTTATGGCTTGTGCAAGACAGGGGTATTTTGGTAATTTGGAATTACAGGTCATTTTTAGCCAATGCCTAAAACTCCTACTTCCAAGCTTCAAATGGAAAAATGTCCAACATGAAAGTTGTTCAAAATGGCATTTTAAGGCTAGATAAAAGGTCTTTAGAGTTTGGAAATTCATGGAGCATGGATATTTTAAAATGGTCAAAATGAACTAAAAAGGGCTTATAAGTTAAATAAGTTGAAATTGGATTTTGGTTCGAGAGATCTACAAATCCAAAATGGGGCATATGATAGATGATTTTGATTGGAAACATCATTTTGAAAACAATGGTTCATCCACATTTTTGAGTTTAGGCTTAAAAATTGTACTTCCTTTGTAAATTTGATTCTTGCATTTTAAGGTATCAAAAGGAAATGTTTGCTAATGCCTTAAAATAGCTAGAAAAGCCTTGTTCTCTTATTACCATCTCATATAAGGATATTTTGCATGGTTTCTCATGAGATTTATGATATTTACTAAAAGTAGAAAAAGTGAAATTCTCATTGCATGAGAAGTTCTAGAACTCTCTTGGAAGTTTCTCACACATTCTAGATCATTCCATTGTCATCTATATAAACCCTAAGGTGGGTTCATTCATTGGTTGGTGATTCATTACACATGCATGCTATACTTTGGTCCTTTCCTTCCTTTTTGCATTTTCATTCCAAATCATTCTAAACTCCATTAATAGTGAGAGTTATCATCACTATCATCATTCACCATCATTATAGAGTGGAATCCATGCAAAAAAACCAACAGAATTCGTGGCTGGTTTGTGAACTTCACATCATCACTCCCACTTGCATGAAGGTTTGAATAGAAAGTTTCAAGAAGTTTGGGCAAGATTCCTTCCACCAGAATCATCATCATCCATCAAAGATTAGTTACAGCAAGTGGCAAGGGTTGGAAAGGAGTGCAACTATCATCACCATTTTCATTTGGTAGGTATGCGTTTTGATTCGAATCATCACATCTAGCCATGGTTAGGGTTAGTTATTAAGTTATTTGTGATAGAGACAATCTAGGGATGCTTTATGGTGAGTTTAAGGTCCATCCATGGAGTTTCAAAATATGACATCAATTCTTGGTTGATCAAGAAAGCTTGAGATATGAGGTTTTAATACATGTATCATAGTTTAGTATACTCATGGAAGCAAGAGGAACACATTGGTATCTTTATTTTCAAGGTTGGTTAAAGTTGAAAAGTAAGGTTTCATGGTGGTACCCGTGCCTTGTTGTTGTCGGTTTGAAGGCTAGAGAGAGATTCAAGAGAAACTAAAACCATGGTTGTGTAGAGGGCGAGAAGAGGATCAGTTTTGTTTTTTATTTCATGTGATTTCATGGAGTAATGAATGAGATAGAGTCCATGGAAGTTGCATGCATGGAATAGAAAAATTCTGAATTTTAGGGTTTTGGTTGGAGAAGATGAACATGCACCATTGGATTGGAATGGAAACTTTGACTTGACTTTGATCTTGCGGCCTAGATTTTATTAAACTTCAAAAAATCATAACAAAATAAAAAATGCATATTTTTTAATGAGACTTTTTTTCCCATTTTTCATTTTCGGTCTAGAAAAATATAAAAATATAAAATAGCCATTTTATTTCAGTTTTATATTTTTTGTGCATTTTTACTTTTAATTGCTTTTTTTAAATTCCTTTAGTTGGTATGCTAACTTGTAGAATTTAATTAGGATAGTTCCCTTAGGCTTTTTGAGCCATTCTTTTTGGCATAGTTAGATGATGAATCATAGTATTCCCTGGATTTATTACTAGATTTTTAGATTAAGATTTGATTAGTTTAGTTGAATTGAACTTAGGATAGTCTAATTAGGGTTTTAGGTTGTATATATGAACTTGAACATTTTGTTTTGGGGTTTTTTAGTACAATTTAGCATATGGGGAATATATGGGACTTAAGGGTAGTTAAGTAGGATCTCCTAGAATTTATATTAGGAATTAATATAATAATACTATTTTTAGTTGATTTTTGAATTGAATGATTGTTGGTGTGGCCTTTAGGGCAGGTTTTGTTAGTTTGCTTTGCTTTGGGGTATTCCTTTGATTGGAGGAGCTTGGCATCTCATTGTGGGGCTTAGTGGAGCATACTAGAGGATTGGAGGAGGCATGGATTGAAGGCCTGGTTTAGGAGCTTGTTCCCTGTCTGTGAGGTTTGAGATCCTGAAGTTTGAAGGAAGTTCCTAGTACTTTCCTGAGGAAGGCACTATGACTGACTTTCATTCTTTATTCTCACCTCTTTCTCAAGTATCCAATGATGTTGGAGCCAACTTGTGAGTTTAATTTCTCCTGAGGAGGAATGTAAATTGATCACAGTTGTTGAGCCACATGGGATACAACTCCTAAGTGGAAGCCTCCTAGTACTTTCCTGAGGAAGGTCCTATGGGTTTATTCACTTAGTTCTGTTAGTTTATCTAGGATTTCTTAAGTATCCAATGATGTTGGAGCCAACTTGTGAGTTTAGTTTCTCCTGAGGAGGAATGTAAACTGATCACAGTTGTTGAGCCACATAGGATACAACTCCTAAGTGGAAGCCTCCTAGTACTTTCCTGAGGAAGGTCCTACGAGTCTATTCACTTAGTTCCACTAGTTCAGATAGGATTTCCTAAATATCCAGTAATGTTGGAGCCTGCTTGTGAGTTTAGTTTCTCCTGAGGAGGAATGTAAACTGATCACAGTGGTTGAGCCACATAGGATATGATTCCTGAGTATACACCTCCTAGTGCTTTCCTGAAGAAGACACTATGAGTCTGCTTACTTAGCTCCCTTTCTTTGGTAAGCTTGCTTTGAAGCTTGAAGACTGGGATTGATTTCTTTTGGTTAGGTTTTGCTTTAGGGCTTTGCTTAGATTTGATTCAGATTCTGTGTTAGGGTCAGGAGTAGAGAGTAGATTCTTTCTTTCTCTAGCTTGTGTTTTGTTTGCCTGAGGGCACTTCATTCCCTTTATCTGTATATTGCTTGATAGCATGTTGTTTATTTTCAGTATGATTACTGTTATTTCATGACTGGCTTGAGGACGAGACGAGCTTGTGGAGGCTGAAGCCCCACACACATTTCCTCCCTCACTTGCATTGCATGCATTTTACTGTTAAAGCTGATGCTTTCGTCTGTTTTGGTGTATCATTGACATGATCCCTTAGGACTCTCATTTCCTTTGATAAGGATTTGATGATAGACTTTTAGGTTGAAACCTATGCATGACAACATCTAGGAGTTCCCTGTTCAAACCTCGACCATAGGATGAATCCATGGCATGACAACAGTAGGACTTGATAGTCTCCCTCCTAGTTGGGCCTGCTCTCTTCTCATCTCAAAGCAGTTTAAAATACAGTAATCACGAATGATTTCTTTCGTACGTTACGAGCCTTAAGCTATCTGAGAAAGGACGTATTCCCTCTCAGGTCATAGTCTCTAGTGCGATTGAGATCGCAAGCACAATAAAAAACACTTCTTTCAGGAGATAACCCGTAGTTTCCCGAACTACGTTTGCTCTGATCTTCCATGCCGTGTGGAAGTACGTAGGCATAGGATGCGATATCCTAGCGAGCAACCTTCACTCACCTTCCCCGTAGTTAGCCGAACTACGTTGACTCTGATTTCTCGTTTCAGACGGGAATACGTAGGCATAAAGCGTGATGCTTTGCCGAGTCATTTTTCTTTTCTTTTTCAGCCAGCCTTGATAGGTAGATAGATTATAACCAACCCGTCCAAGTAAACAAACAAGCGAGGATCCCGTCGAGTACGACGGACGTGAGGGGTGCTAATACCTTCCCCTTGCATAACCGACTCCCGAACCCAAACAATGGTTGCGACGACCTTGTCTTACCCTTTCTCGTCAGGTTTTTCCGATCGTTTCCTTTCCCGCTCTGAGGGATAAATAACGAAAGGTGGCGACTCTTCTGTCATGCCGGCACCTTATTTTCGCGCAAGCGACAACAAGTACAATTGCGGCTCTCGTGGCCGTCTTATGTTAATATTTATTTTTTGTTACATATGATTTGTTTTCGGTGCATGTTTTTACTTTACTTTAGATTTGCTAAGTGCCGCACGCTGCTCGTTACTTGTGCTCATTGTATGGGCCATTCAACTGAACAATTTTGTTAAGTCTTGGAGTTCGCTCAACAAAATGATGTTCAACAGTGGGGGAACCGGTCGAAAGGCCGAAATTGTTTCCGGGCATGAGAGCAAAGCTCAGATATCATTTATGGCCTGAGTTCATGGTGTGAACTTCCCATTACGAGTTGTGTGTTCTGCCTTTCATGGTACATTGGCGACGACGGGCTCAGTTGAGGGATCACTGTCGGGCAAGGGGTTTGTTCGTTCTATTGAAAAAGCTTTCCTTGAGTCATTTTTAGTATGTAATGCTTTTACCTGGGCGTACACTTCTGGTCGATACATTATGCTCGTCGTGTCGATGTAGCGCGCCGATGGTTATGGCCTTAGCTATAATATTGTTTTAGCTTTTCAACATTCCATGGTCGAGCGAGTTCATCCCCGTTAAGATGTTCTAGGTAGTAGGCCCTATTTTATGTTTTTGCTCAAACGTGATAGGGTCCTTCCCAATTTGCGGCGAGTTTGCCTTCACGAGAATCATTGTGATTTCTCCTTAGGATGAGACTGTCCACTTAGAAGTCTCGTCGTATGAATCTGGAGTTATACCTAATTACAATTTTTTGTTTTAGTGAGGCCTTGCGGATGGCAACTTCTGATCGGACCTCTTCAACGAGATCGAGCTCTTCCCTTAGTGCCTCGCTGTTGTTCTCCTCGTCCAGGGGGCTTCAGTCTGTCTGAAGGGTACATGTATTTCGATAAGGATTACCGCCTCAGTCTCGTATGCTAGACAGAAAGGGGTCTCCCCGGTTGAAGAGTGAGGCGTAGTCTGGTAGGCCCAGAGTACGTTGTGTAGCTCCTCGACCCATTGTTTCTTGGTCTCGTCTAGCCTCCGTTTGAGACCTCGTAGGACCACCCTGTTGGCTGCCTCGACTTTCCCGTTCATCTGCGGGTGCTCGACAGACGTGAAATGTTGTTTGGTGCCTAGATAGGCGACAAACTCTTGGAACTTTTTGTCCGTGAACTATGTCTCGTTGTCTTTGATGATTTCCTAGGGGACGCCAAAGCGAGAAAGGATGTTTCATTTGTAAAAGCAGAGTATATTGTGGGCCATTATTTTGGCCAGAGCCTCTGCTTCTATCCAGTTTATAAAGTAGTCTACGCTTACTATCAGATATTTGTTCTAATTTGACCCTACGATGAATGGTCCTAGGATGTCCAGGCCTCACCATACAAAGGGCCACAGGGAGGACATTGCTTTGAGCTCCTTGGGCGATGCTAAGTGCATGTCCTTGTGTTGTTGGAATTTGTCACATTTTTTACGTGCCCTTTTGCATCGTGTTGCATGGTCGGCCAATAATAACCTGCTCGTAGGGCCTTCCTTGCTAGGGATCTTCCTCTGAGGTGTTGGAAGTTGATACATTTGTGGATCTCGCGCAGGGCGTGGGCGACCATGTCTTCTTCAATGCACTTGAGGAGAGGAATGGAGAACCCTCGCATGTAGAGCTTATTTTCGACTAGGACATAGGAGCAGGCTCTACTTCTGACCATGTTGGCCTCCTTTGGGTCTGACGCTAGTAAACCTTTGGCGAGGTAGTTGTAAATTGATGTCATCCAGCAGTTGTTGTCGCCGACGACGTACACGTCGAGGATCGTGGGGGCTTTCTCGATGCTAGGCCGATGAAGTACTTCCTGGATGACGGATTTGCTTCCCCCCTTCTTCTTGATGCCCGCCAGCTTTGACATGACATCTTCCTAGACATTGTGTTCACGGGGAACATGTTTCACCTCCACCGATGCGAACTTTGTCATTTTTTCCTTGACCAAATTCAAGTACTCATATAGGTTGTTTTTCTTAGCTGATACTCACCTCATACCTGAAGGGCCACAAGTTGAGAATCTGTGCAGATTACAACTTCCTCGGCTCCTAAGTCTTCGGTGAGACGTAGACCTGCGAGGAAGGTATCGTACTCCACCTGATTGTTGAAGGTTGGGAAAGATAGGGTCAGTGAGACTTCAACAAGGATCCCTTCCTCATTTTAAAGGATGATGCCTGCTCCGCTCCCTGCTGAGTTGCACACTCCATCAATGAAGATTGTCCATCTATGAGCTCCGCAATCTGGGGAGTCGAGTAAGGTCATCTTTGCCACAAAGGCGGTCAGCGCCTGAGCTTTGAGGGTTTTCCTTCTTTTGTACTGGATGTCGAACTCGGACAACTCTAGTGACCATTTGAGCATTCTTCTGGTCATGTTTGGGCGGCCTAACAATTGCCTAATGGGTTGATCCGTGCGTACCATAATTGTGTGGGATAGAAAGTAGTCCCTTAGTCTTCTCGCAGTGTTGATGAGGGTCAGGGCTACTTTTTTCGATCTTCTGGTATCCAAGCTCTGGTCCTTATAGTGCCTTGCTTGTGAAGTAGATGGGCTTCTGCTCCTCGGGGGTTTCAGAAATAAGGGCGGTGCTGACGGCCTCGGTTGCGATGGGGAGATAGAGATGGAGGGTCTCCCCACTATCTGGCCGGGAGGGGACCGGTGGTTCCGATAGCGCTTGTTTTAGGTGGAGGAGGGCTTTGTCGCACTCCTCCATCCACTCAAAAGCTGCCTCTTTGCGGAGGAGTTTGAAAAATGGGAGAGCGTTGAGCAAACTTAACCATGAATCAAGACAGCGACATGAGCATCTCATTTAGTGATTGGATTAATTTCTTCGAATTTAACATGGGGAATTTGGAGAAGGCTCTGCATTTTTCAGGGTTGGCTTCGATTTCTCGTTTTGTCAGGTAGAAACCAAGGAACTTTCCTGCCCATACTCTGAACGTGCACTTTTCATGGTTGAAGTGCATCTTGTACTTCCTGGCCTGCTCGAAGACTTTCTTCAAATGGAGCGTGTGATTGGATTCCTCATGGGATTTCACGATCATGTCGTCCATATATACTTCGAGTATATCCCTGATTTTTCCCTGGAAAACTTTGTTCGTTATTCTTTGGTAAGTAGCGCCAACGTTTTTTAAGCCGAATGGCATTATGTTGTAGTAATAGTTGCCTGATTCGGTCATGAAAGTTGTGTACCTTTTATCGCTTTTGGCCATGGGTATTTAGTTGTAGCCTGAATAGGTGTCCATGAACGATAACAATTTAAAACCAACAGAATCATCTACTAATTTATCTATGTTGGGGAGGGGATATGTGTCTTTAGGGAAGACCCTATTAAGATCGATATAGTCCATGCACATTCACCATTTTCCATTAACTTTATTTACAAGTACAACATTGGACAACCAAGTAGTGTACTTGGCTTCAAGATAAATTTTGTCTCTATGAGGTCTTTTACAACTTGTTCGACAACCTCTTTTTTCTCCGGAGACTGATTTTGCCTATGATGAGTTACTACTCTAACGGCGAGGTCGATGGTCAGCCGGTGGCAGGCCACCTCAGGGTTTAGTCCGGGCATCTCTGAGGCAATCCATTCGAACATACATGCATTCTACTGGAGACAAGCTTTGAGATGCTTCCTCTCCAGGTCAGGGAGGCCGGTCCTAATCTTCACACCTCTCTGGGGGTCGTCACCGAGTAGGACCAATTCGAACTCGCCATCTGGGATTGTCCGCATCGAATGGGAGGCCTGGTCGCTACTAGATAAAGTGGAGGGGTCGCTCGAACATGGCTGGATCTTGTTCCTCTTTCACTTTTGGTCCTTCAAATCTTCCTCGGATAAATGGCTGTCGAGGTCGATAGAGTCGACGCTGGGCAACGGCTTTGCCTCATTAGAGTTGCAGGGCAGAATAGGCTTGCTCAGAGTCTTTGGTCGGACAACGATTGTGTTCATCCCTTTTGAGGCTTCCTCGAAACATATCTTTTTTTCTTTGATGTCTATGTGCAGGATGGCTACGAGACCCTTGGAAGTGTAGTACTTCATTTTTAGATGCACAGTTGATGGCACAACTAACAATTCGACCAGAGTTGGCCGTCTGAAGATGCATTAGTAGAAGGATGGGAAGTCAATGACCAGGAACTAGACTTTGATGGACCTGGCCATTTCTGCCACCTTGAAAGTGACGATTAGTTCCACGTACCCCAAGGCTTTGTGATTAATCCATTGAAGCCTTGTAGGTCGAAGCCTATGTAGGGCATCGGGTGTGTCTCATCCAGCTAAAGTGTGGAGAATAATTGGGAATACATGATGTCGACTGAACTGCCTTGATCGACCAGGATTCACCGAACATCGAAGTTGTCCATCTGGGCTCTCACGAGCAGAGGAATGCTAGAGCTGGGAGCCCCGCCGAGGAGTTCCTTGCAGTAGAAGGTGATGGGGATCGACTTTCCCTGGACCTTATCAAGTGTGGAACTCCGACTCGAGCTTGTCCTGAGGAGATGCTCGAACTTCCTCTTGAAGAATCCCACAGTCACCTTATTGAAACCCCTTCATGATATGATCATGATGGAGAAGAAGGTTTCCCACGGGCTGTGAGCAACAAAATAAGGGGGAACTCTGAGCTCCTCGGGGATGTAGAAGTCTTCGGGCCGCGAGATGTTCATGGCGACCTGAAGATTGGTTTCTTCCGAGGAATGTACCTCATCCTCGACTTTCTTTGACTCCTGGGCGTCCTGCCTTGGAGCGTCCTTCTTCTTGGTGAACTGTTTTAGGTGCCCGTCCCTAATTAAGATCTCGATTGCATACTTCAGATGGATGCAATCGTCGGTCATATGGTTGTGGCTCTTATGGAACCGATAATACTTTGACTTATCTGTATTTGGCTTGATCAGTATCTATTTAGAGAAGCAGACCCCTGCTTGTCGGAACTTCGAGTTGATGCACTCAGAGAGAGTCTTCTCTTGAGAGACGGTCAGTGGAGTATATTCGTGAAAACAAACAGAAGGACCTTTGTTGTCTCGGGACTCCCGTGGGTGGTCATCCCGTCTTCTCTCTCCCTAACAAGATATCGAGGGGTCGTCTTTCCTGGAGGACCTCGCACTCTCTTGGTGCCTCGAATTCCAGGCGGAGATCGCCGCTTCCTTCTCTTCGTACTGGATGTACACCTGTGTATTGAGGAGGAAGGCGTCTAGCGTCGCCGGAGTCTTAATTCCAACCGCCTTGGCAAATTCGGTGTGGGGATGAAGTTCTCGCTCGAGTAAGAACTTCTTCATATTATCAGTTGTGGAGACCTGGACGGCTTCTTTGTTGAACCTTTCGATATAAGCTTTAAAGGTTCTTCTTTCCCTTGAATGATGGCCTCAAGGGAGGCTTATGTCTTCAGGTGACGATGAGAGGTCGTGAAATGCCTAGAGAACATCCTCCTCAACTGCCTCCAAGATATGATGGATTCATATGGGAGCTTCTTGTACCAAGTCATTGCTCCCTTCCTCAGCGTGGTTGGGAACATTCTGATGGTGCCTCTGACGCTACGGTAATCGACCAAAGCATCGATATTTTTGATATGCTCGTTTGGATCTTTAGTGATATCCTACGTGCCCAAGGGTGAGGGTTTCTCCAGCCCTCTGGGTAGGCGCATGAACATAATTTCTTGGGACAACGGGCCGCAAGGCTTGTCGTCACTGCTGCTGCAAGACCTCAAACAGGAGCGGGTACTTCGTCCGAGGAGAGGACTGCAATCTCTGCGGGGAGATGGACTCCAGGCTTGGGCCTTGGATCTGGGTGGAGGCGAATGATGACGCTCTGTCCGGAGATCCCTTCTGGTTCTTTTAGCCCTTGGGGAGTGTTGGCTTCGGGGAGAGTCAAGGTCGCGTTTTCTTATTGCTAGAGAGTCTGGCTCTGCTGGTGCTCGACGATCTCTTCCTCGTCTGAGAGAAAGACTCTGAGATCTTCGGTGTTCTTTCCTCGGTGGAGGAGATCTTGGTCAGCGAGATTCTTCTAAGGCTCCAATTCTTGCATTCTGTTGGAGAATCAAGATATTTGTTTTGTTGAGGACTTCAAGTAGAGCCGTTATGGTCGGGTCGGTGTTGGGCGGAACCAGAATAGTCTGATGATCTTCGGAGGGATGGCCCCCGATGTTGTCAGTGTGATCGGGGGAAGGAGACACACTGGCTCCATCTCTCTATTGATGGACCTCGCTCCTAAGAAAGGGGGTTGCTCCATCAGCATCTGTCTTGCTAACGGGGAGGATGACATTGCGAACATCGCAGACTTTGTCATGTTGGCCATGATTGGAATCTTGAAAGAATTACTTTGGTCTTGAATTCATGGGAAAAGGAAGACGGGGAGAACAAATTTTCCCATAGACGGTGCCACTAATCTCGACGACTGATCAAAACTTGAAGTGACCTGCAAGGCACTCCGATGCTAAAGTAAGATTTAGGCAAAGAGAAGACAAATACAAAAAGTGTATGTCTTAGGGTGATATGAAATGATTTAGAATACCCGGCCCTCTCAAGTGAGAGAGTTTTTATAGTGCCCCCAGCGTTTGGCCATTGGTCCCTATTTCCGAAGCGAGAAAACCGCTCCCTAGAGAATAGGTAATTGCCAGAAACTAGTCGTTGGGATGGGTAGAGGTGCTTGAAACTAGCTGTTGCCACGGGAAAGGGCGCGGTTGCGAACACAGGCTTCGCGACTGTTTCTAGATGGTGAAACCGTGTATGACGGGTAGGAATGTGACGAAAGGCAGTTGATCCTGGGCGTCAGCTGACCAACTTTCCTCGGCAGAGAGGCAGAGGAGAGGAAGCTTCACTTTGCCCTTAGTTGACAAAGCTAAGACTATTGGGCCGTTCTAGGAGCAGAAGTGGATTAGGTCATGCTTAGCCAGTCTGTAACAAAAAGTAACGTTGCTTCGGGAGTTGTACCTCCGGAACATGTTAAAGATGAACACTTCCGGATTTACACCTTCGGAACGTGTCTGTTCTGTTTTTTTTACAGCAGATTTGTAATTTTGGTTTATTTTTCTCATTGTTTATAAATAGATACGGCGCACCCCGATAATATCTCCAAAGATTTAGTTTCCACAAATGATGTTTCTCCGAATGTTCAAAGAGTTGCCGTAAAGTTGGTAGATGTCAGTGTTGACTTTAATAACAAGCAAGAGTTTGATGATCGTGATAGCACGCTCACATGGATTCTTAGGACTGCAACTAGACTTGGTTTTGGTGTGGTTATAGGAAGATCAGATAATGGTTTGGAGAGAATAAACACTTTTGTAACTTTGTTGTGCGAAAGAAGCGGGAAATATCATACTCCTCTATGAAAGTTTAAAAGAGACGAAACCGGTAGTAGAAAATGTGAATGTCCTTTTAAGATTTGTGGTTACATGTTGAGTACCAAAAAATAGAAATTTAGTGTTATTTGTGGTTTGCATAACCATGAATTGTGCTTAAAGTTACAATGCCATCCTAGTGTATGTCGGCTCAAGCCAGAAGAGAAGACATGCATTAGTGACATGACCTTGAATCTTGTCCAACCGAAAAATATACTTGCCATATTGAAACGAAAGGAACCCGACAATATATAAAATATAAGGCAAGTGTATAACATTCGGTACCGCACCAACAAAGCAATTAGGGGAGATAGAAGTGAGATGCAACAACTGTTGAAATTGTTGGATGATAACAGTTACGTGTTCTGGTACAAAACTTATGAAATGGAGTTATGTTCCAAGATATTTTTTGGACTCATCCGGATTCGATAAAGTTGTTCAACACGTTCTCGAAAGTGCTCATTTTTTATTCTACCTACAAGACCAATAAGTATAGACTTCCTGTATTTGAGATGGTTGGCGTTACGTCTACTGAGAAGGCACATGATGTTGGTTTTTCTTTTCTAGAGTGTGAAAAAGAGGACAATTTTACATGGGTATTAGAGGTGTGTCAGTCACTTTTGAAGGACCAATTTAAGATGCCTAAAGCGGTTGTTACCAACTGCGATACTGCATCGATGAATATGGTTGCAAAGGTATTTCCTTCTGTTAATGCATTACTTTGTCGATATCACATAACAAAGAATGTGAAAAATCGGGTTAAACTCGCAGTGGGGGTAAAACAAGTAGAGTCCGAGGGTGGAAAATTGGTGAAGGCCGGTGTGATTGTTGAAAAAAATAATGGTTTCATGGAATCGTATACTAAATTCTTCCACAAAAGAATTATATGTCGATTCCTCCATTCAATTTCGGAAAGTGTGTGAAAAGTATCCTGCTTTATTGAAATACGTTAAAAGCACCATTCTTGATCAAGTGAAGGAGAAGATAGTATGTGCATGGACTGATAATATCCGACACCTTGGAAATACAACCACCAACAGAGTTGAGTCAGCCCGTGCTAGTTTGAAAAATTGGTTGGGTAATAGCAAGGGAAATTTGTGTCGAGATTGGGACACCGTAAATCTCATGATTAAAAACCAACATAATAAGATACAAACAATATTTGGTCGGAGTATAACGATATTGGAACATCAATTTAAAGACAACATTCTTTATTCTCAATTGATCGTCAATATGTCTCGGCCTAGGTTGAACTATATTTTTCACGAGGCAAAACAAGCTGAAACTGCAGGTTCCAATAGAGCAAAGTGTGGTTGCACTATTGTGAAAACCTATGGTCTTCCGCGTGCTTGTGTTATTGCTACAAAGTTGAAACTAGGTGAGCCAATAAGAATGGATGAAGTTTTCCCTCATTGGAAAAGACTTAGTTTTGATGATGATGGTTGCATGGAAGGAGGTAAGCCGAATATCTCTATTTTGACCAAATGGGAAGCGATACAAGAGAGATTCTCAAAGGCCGATGACAACATGAAAATCCATATCAAAGAATAATTGAGGAAGATTGCCTATCCCAAAACAACTGACATGAAACCGCCTTCTCAACTGGTAAAGACAAAAGGTGCTCCAAAGAAAATAAAGCCTACACCGAATAACAACTCGATTACATAGTCTCCTTATTATGAGCACGTTGACAAAATTTATCCCGACTCATTGAATTCTACATCTCAAAAAAGTGTCATGAAAGGAGCCCGCAAAAGTAATCCGCCTTCGACCCCAATTCCACCGAAAATTCCATTCATCGAAGAGATGCCGATTTTTAAGCACAAATACATCGACCGTATCATCAATTTTGAAGGGGATGGTAATTGCGGTTACTGAGCTGTTTCGGCTTTGCTTGATAAAGGAGAGGATAGTCATGCGCTTGTTTACCATCAATTAATCCAAGAGTTGAAGACGTATAAAGAATTGTACAAGTGGCTGTATGGAAAGAAAGAAAAATTTGATGCAATTTATGAATCTCTTGTTCCTTGCTTGAGTGGTCTGGCACCGATGTCGAAATGGATGACCTTCCCTGATATGGGTCATCTTATTTCATGTGCATATGATAGGGTGTGCATTGAATTGACGTGATACAGGTTTTTGGAAACCTTTTTTCCACTATGCACCGCACCACCTCAAAATCCAAATGATCGCATCATGTGTAGATGACTTGCAAAATCAAGAAATTTTGTACAAGTTTACTTGAAACAGAGATGCTTCATACCACCTACATTACCGAAATACACGACTCATTCAACTGCAAATGTCGAGACATTGACGAATCGTTTTGTTGAAAGGATGCACGAATTCAAAAGATTGAACAACATTGAAAAGGAATCGAATGCGGAAAAGTCCAAAGGGGTACCACCAATAGATATAGCCGACGACACTTGTTTTGATTCATTTTGAATTCTGGTATAATCAGACGACTAATTGTAAAAATTTTGAAGTGAAAAATAGTCATTTTTTATTCTTATGCCTTATTTATGAACTTATGCCTTATATTTGTCTATTATGATGTGCTTCTATATTGAGTTCTGGTTTTAAAATGTAGCAGGGAAATTTTCGGATATGCATTTATGGAAGGTTCTTAATTTTGTAGTTTCAGGGAATGTTTCGGAGATACACCTCCAGAAACAATAATTATGGTTTTGTTTCATGGATATAGCTCCAGAAAAAGATTGACAGGAAATGGTTGGTCCACATTCACCTAGGTTTTCTATAAATTTGGAGTTTCATTTGTTATCTTTCACACAAATACAAAAATGTTTCAATTGTTTGAAATCAAGCTCCATTGGTATGTCGCAAGTGTCTCATTTTCCGACGGCAAAACACCCGAGAGGATGTTCAAGCTCATGGATCTCACCCCTCTTACCTATATCATAGACGAGATCCAATATCGCATACCTTACAATGACAAACGAAAGGTTGTAAAGCTTGAGTATCGTTCACCTTCAATTGACAACGAAGGGAACATTGTTTACAACAAGTTTGAGCTCAAGAATAAAGACAATGTTAGGGCGATGTGGAAAACGTATTTCGGTTTCAAAGAGAAAATTCCGCCCGAGTTGGATGCAACGGTCCGAAGAACAGTCGATGACATCTTAGAGATGTGCAAGCGTCCACCGGGCTATTGAAATGTAGTATTTAAATTTCTGTCGAAATCATTAATGTAACGCTGGTTTTATTTTATAAATGTTGATTTTATCGTTGCAATGTTGATTTTCTGGTTTACTGATTTTGGATTTCTTCCGTATATAAGCATACAAAAATATCCCGTAGATGCATCTACGGAATTAATTAAAAAAAACTGAAAAAAGGTGCGTCCGAAGATACATCTTCGAAAGCAGGAGACATTTTTGTCAGTGCACATGGTGTCTAAGAAGACCAAGGGGTGCCATAAGAAGTTCTATAAAAAAATGCTTTACAGGGTGAAGGAAGTCCAAAAGTGGCCCATCAAAAGAAACAAAATCTTAAAAAAAATATTTCAAGCCTATTTTGTTCAAAGTCCTTCCTAATATCTCTTTCGAATGAAATAAAAAATATTTTTTTAATGCATCATATATGTTTCTTACGCACCACGCGAAATTTCAAAAATGTTTTTAGTTTTCGGAGATGCATCTTTGGGCGTACCTTAACACAGACTAAACAAAAGTCATTCTGAGTGACACCCTATTATTTGATTTATTTTATTTCGGAGATGTATCTCCTGAATGTTTTCGTAGTTACATTTTTGTAACACAAACAGATCAGTAACAAAACCAAAAACATGTAATTTTCTAAAATGAAATTAAGATTCATAGAATAAAAATAGGATTACATAGATCAATTAAACATAAAATACAACATTACTTCAATATCCAGGTAGATGCTTCAACATATTTGCAATATGTTTGACCGATCTTGAAATCGTCACTTTCAGCTCAAGCGAAACTTTTGTTTTGAAACAGAAATATATATTCCGCATAGCTCTTACATTGGCTTGCGTGTTGAGCTCAAATTTGCTAAGCTCAATCTTCCTTACGTGGTCAATCGGCGGTGAACGATATTCTAGGTTCACAATCCTTCGATTGTCTTTGTAAGGTAGAAAATGATGGATTTTGTCTTTGATATCTTCGAGGGAGGTGAAATCGGTGAGCTTACATGTTCGCCCGAGTGTAAAGCTGGAGAAGGAGACACTTGCGACATACCAATAAATGTTTACTTGTGACATTTGAGACATTTTCAGTTTGTGTGAAATATAAAATAAGAACACCTTAATTTATAGAAGACATAGATCAATATGGACCACTCAATAACTGGCATGCTGATTTTGGAGATATATCTCCGGTTCATCTCCCTATTATCTTGTTCCGATGATGGATCTCCGAAACTTCTCCTGAACCAGTTCCACAACAAAACCTTATTTATTTTTTTTACAAATTAACAAATGTTGTTATGGGGAAGATAAAAAATGCATTAAGACACAAGATGAACAAATGTTGAATATATTACACTACATTTATATTGAGACACAATTACATACACTTATTTCTCTAGATAAACAAGAAATAAAATGAATCCAAACATTTGTCACCGGCTAAATCTATCGGTGGTACCCCCTTAGACTTTTGTACATTTGATTCTTTTTCAATGTTGTTAAATTTCTCGAACTCTTACATCCTTTCCATAAAATGATTCGGCCAAGTCTCGACTTTTGAGGTTAAATGAGTCGTCAACTCTAGTGATATAAGTGGTATATGGCATCCCGATTTCAAGTAAACTTGAACAAAACGACTTGATTTTAAAAGCCATCTAATATACATGATATGGTCATTTAAATTTTTAGATGGGGAGGTGCGTAGTGGGAAAAAGGTTTCCAAAAAATCGTATCGTGTCAGATTAACACACACTCTATCATACACACATGTTATTAGGTGACCAATTTCAGGGAAGCACATCCATTTTGCCTCCGGTGCCAGACCACTATGGCAAGGAACAAGAGGCTCATAAACTTCAAAATCTTCTTTCTTTCCGTACAACCATGTGTATGATTCTTTATGCATCTTTAACTCTTGGATAAGTTCATGGTGAACAAGTATATGATTATCTTCTCCTTTATCGAATAAAGCCGAAACTACTCGATAACCGCAATTACCATCCTCTACAAGATTGACAATCCGCTCGATGTATTTGTGCATAAAAACTAACATCTTATCGATGAATGGAATCTTTGGTGGAGGTGGCGTAGGAGGTGGTTTTCTAATGTGAGCTCCTTTGACAACACTTTTTTTTAGATTTTGGAGTTGGTGAGTCGGGAAAAACTTTGTTAACATGTTTAAAATATGAAGAAGACCGCGTGGTCGAATTGTCATTTGGTGTAGGCTTCATTTTCTTTGGAGCACCTTTTGTTAATGTGAGCACCTTTTGTTTTTACTGGTTGAGAAGGCGGTTTCATGTCAGTGGTTTTCGGATAGGCAATCTTCCTCAATTGTTCTTTGATGTGGAGTTTCATGTTGTCATCAACTTTTAAAAATCTCTCTTGTATTGCTTCTCATTCGATCAAAATAGAGATATTCAATTTACCATCATCATCAAACCTAAGTCTCTTCCAATGAGTGCAAACCCCGTCCATTCTTATTGGGTCACCAAGTTTCACCTTTTTCGCAATAACACAAACACATAGGTGACCATATGTTTTCACAATTGTGCATCTACACTTTTCACTTTTCACTACCGGAGCCTACATTATCAGCTTATTTAGCCTCGTGAAAATATAATTCAAACTCACCCGAGAAATGTTACCGACCAACTAAGAATATAGAGTGTTGTCTTTAAATATGTGTTCCAAAACTGTGATGCTCCAACCAAATGATGTTTGTATCTTATTATGCTGGTTTTGAATCATGTAGTTTATGGAGTTCTAGTCTCTACACAAATCTTCCTTACTATTTCCCAACCAATATTTCAAAGTAGCATGGACAGACTCAACTCTGTTAGTTGTTGTATTTCCAAGGTGCCTAACATTTTCAATCCAAACACAGACAATTTTCTCCTTCACCTGGTCAAGAATTTGTGTTTTCAACATATTTCATCAAATCAGGATACTTTTCACACACTTTCGTGAAATGCATAAAGAAATCGACATATTTTTTTTTTGTGAAAGAATTTATTATGAGATTCCATGCATCCATTATTTTTTCCATAACCACACTCACTTTCACCATTTTCCATCTTCAAAATCTATTTCGTCCCTACTGCGGGTTTAACCCAACTTCTCACATTCTTTGATATATGATACCTATAAAGTAATGAATTAGAAGAATAAAATACTTTTGTAATCGAATTCATCAAGGAAGTATCACGGTCGGTAGCAATCACTTTAGGCATCTCACCTTAGTCCTTCAACAGTGTCCAACATACCTCTAAGGCCCAAGTAAAATTGTCATCTTTTTCACACTCAATAAATGCAAAACCAACAGAATATGTCTTCTCAGTTGAGGTAACACCAACCATCTCCAATAATAGAAGTATTTACTTGTTGGTCTTGTAGGTTAACTCAAGTATGAGCACCATAGGAAACATGTAGAACAACTTTATGGAATCAGGATGAGTCCAAAATATATCTCTAACAGTAACTCCATCCTCGCACATTCAGTACCTAGACACGTAACTCTTATCATCCAACAGCTTCAAGAGTTGTTGCATTTTAGTTATATCCCCCTATAAACGCCTTATTAGTAAGGTACCAAATACTATACACTTGCTTAATATTTGATATATTTTTGGGTCCTTTCCGTTTCAATGTTACGAGTATAATTTTTGGTTGAACCAGATTCAATGTCATATCAATAACACATTCCTTCTCTTCCATCATGAACCGACACACACTAGGATAACCAACTATTTTTTCACACAAATCATGGTTATGCAAATCACATTAAATTTCCAGTGTTTGTTATAACACCCCCTTATACACCCCCAAATAATCAAATAAATCATTTAAGCACATTTTAAAATTTCATCAGAGTAAAATTAAAACATGGTATAAAAGAGGCATGTCACATCATACACAAAATTGAAACATACAACACCCGCTCTATAAAAGACATGCAACAGTGGGGTAGCTTTCAACAGAGAAACTTAGTCCTTACACCCACATCTCAATATTTGGAATAAAAAACGGAAAATCTAAACATTGAATCATTTTAAACATGTAGTC
Organism: Lathyrus sativus; assembly: GCA_963859935.3. Lineage (NCBI taxonomy): Eukaryota > Viridiplantae > Streptophyta > Magnoliopsida > Fabales > Fabaceae > Lathyrus > Lathyrus sativus. Next base: position 660,136,494 of record OZ012741.1, on the reverse strand, counting down.
ATATAAATACATATCATCCAGTTTGATTCACCACATCATTCATGTTTACATAAACATTTGTCAGCAGATACATATACAAATGTATCACAAAAGAATGTTATACAATCCTAACTACCTGGTGCTACATATCAGAGCTAGCCGGCCAAAAGAATGAAGCTATACTTCACAAAAGACCTCCAGCAACCTAATCTGCAATGCCTCATAGAGCATTATAAAACAGCAGAAGGGTGAGAAATATTATCATAATAATCAATGCATATAATATATATATATATATATATATATATATATATATATATATATATATATATATATATATATATATATATATATATATATATATATATATATATATATATATATATATATATATATATATATATATATATATATATATACAAGCATAGAATACACATATTCCGCATTTCTCACCACAATTCATCATCATCATCATCATATATATCACAATATATGTTTAAGCAAATATGGATAATCACCCAACATGTTTCAGCATACAGACATCCACAATCCTCAATTCAACAATTCATACACAAGCATACTTTCATATAACAATGATCATTACAACAGAATTGACTTTTAGCAGCGCATACAAAGACATCGCTTTTTAAAAAAGCGCTGCTAAAGAGTCATTAAAAAAAAAGAAAAAAAAATGCCTACCAAAGACAACGCTTTTTAATAAGCGCTGCTACAGTGTAATAAAAAAAAAGAAAAAAAACAGCATACCTACGACAGCGCTTTTAGGAAAAGCGCTGCTAAAGGGTTGCTAAAGGCATGGGCTAAGACAACGCTTTTCTAAAGCGCTGCTGTAGGGTGTGCCAAAGAAAGCGCTTTTCTAAAGCGCTGCTGTAGGTGTGTGCCAAAGAAAGCACTTTTCATGTAAAGCGCTGCTATATCCATGGGCTAAGACAGCGCTTTTGAAGCGCTGTTGTATGTATTAAAAAGCGCTGCCATAGGTGTTATTATTATTAAAATAAAATATTACAGAATTTTAAAGAAAGCGCTTTCCTTATAAAGCGCTGCTAAATGGTATTGTAAAGAAAGCGCTTTGAGAAGCGCTGCTGTAGGTATTAAAAAGCGCTGCCATAGGTGTTATTATAATTAAATTAAAATATCACAGAATTTTTTAAAGAAACATAACACATTGCTAGCTCGCGCGTTCTTCATTGTTCTTTCTCTTCTCTGCGAACCAGAATCCTATTCACCACGACCAGTCGTCGCCCTCCTCCGTCCAACTGCCGTTCCTCCATCGCTCACCTCCGTTCAGCCTGTGTTGCATATCTCCTTCATTTGACCGTCCGTTTTCGACAGCCTCTGTAGCGCATTTCCGCCATTGTTACGGTATTTGAAGTTTTTCATTTTTCATTTTTCTAGATTATTGTCTTAATATTTCATTTTTCTGGATTATATGATGTTAGTGTTACTTCTTTTCTGAGTTATTGACTTGTTTTTGTTGATACCGTTGATCAGAACTACTCTTTTGATATTGGCTTGAGTTTTGTATACAAGGTGTTTGTTGAAATGCCACAATGAATTTACTTATGTTAACTTTCATTATATCTAGCCGTATACAAGGTGTTTGTTGAAATGCCACACCTTATATGAGTTCTTTTTATTGTTGCCTACAAATCTTATTTGAAATTGGCATTCTGATAAATTAGATATATGTATGTAAATCTTTCTGTGATGATGATGATGATGAAAAACAGCTAGGATTGTATTTATGATTATAAAGAATGTGTTTACAAATTACAACATTTTTTTTCTTCCAAAACATGAAGAAAATTGTGAAAGTAAATTACATATTAGTATTAAGAATTATTTATATCAATTTATTTGATCAATTGTGTCGAATTTTAGATTTATAATATGAATTATAAACATATAGCCTTATAAGTTGATATTGACTGATTGCGGTTGACTAACATTGTTAGTTTTTCTGCTTACATCAATTTTGTCTTACATTCAAGTATAAAATTCATATAGTATACATAAATTCTTAATATGATTAATGAGTGTGTCTCTTCTAATTTAAATTTGATGCTCATTTATTGAAGTGAAAATAATTACTTATTGACTCTTGTTCTTGTAGATCAAGATTCTGTTCGGCTTCTTGTTGTTGAGGGTTGTGCAGCTCTTGGAAAATTGTTGGAGCCTCAAGATTGTGTGGCACATATTCTTCCTGTTATAGTCAATTTTTCTCAGGTATATTGAGTATTAATAATATTATGTGGGAAGATTTGCATTTTGTACCGTCTTGCTAATTTAGTAACATTTAATTTACCAAAATAGTATAAATTAATATGTTAGTAAAAATTGTATAAAATTTTAGATAAATATAAACTCAAGTTATATAAAATTTTAGATATTTTTAGATAAATATAAAATTATATATTTAAATAACTAATATGTTAGTAAAAATTATAAAAATTGTATATGAGTTCATATTAATTGCGAATTAATTAATTTTATTGCAAGAATTATTTAATGTTGATGATGTTATTAATTTTGCCCGTTATAGGGGTTACCTGTGAAGAGTAAGGTTGTGATCGTTTTCAAGCATCCTACTGTGCAGCTTTCTTAGGAGTTATTGATTTCTTTACAGGTATTCTCTGTATATTTGTTTAACTTTCTTAGTTTAGTTTAGACTACTCAATGAGTATGGATAAAAAATGGATGTCTTCCAATCGATTGTCTAAAGAGTACGAGAGTGGGGTATCGAAATTCGTTAAGTTTGTTGTTGAACACGCCAAAGACCCCAGTAGGATCACATGTCCTTGCTTAGGTTGCTGTTATGGGCGTCGAATTGACGCGGTTCAATTGGAATCTCATTTAATGAGACATGGAATTGATTGAAGTTATACATGTTGGACATTAAATGGTGAGATAAGTAACGAGAATGTCGAACCCGGGGATAATACGACCTATGCTTCAAAGGACAATGGCAGAGATACATATGATTGTGATCGAGTCGAAGAGATTGCAGAAGCACTTGAAGAAGATCTTCAAGATTGTCCCAAGATATTGAGAGGTTGGTAAACGATGCAGAGAAACCGTTGTATAAAGGTTGCACTACTTTCACAAGATTGTCTGCCGTATTAAAATTGTACAACTTAAAGGCGGGTAATGGATGGTCGGATAAAAGTTTCACAGAGTTGTTAGCCCTACTTCAAGAGATGCTTCCAGAGGATAATGTTCTTCCCAATCGAACCTATGAAGCTAAAAAAATGTTATGCTCTATTGGCATGAGCTATGATAAGATACATGCTTGTCCAAATGATTGCATTTTGTTTCGAAATGAATATGCATCATTAAACGAGTGTCCTAAATGCGGTGTATCTCGGTATAAGAAAAAGTTGTCACCAGAAAAAGTTTTATGGTATTTTCCTATAATTCCGAGATATAGACGTATGTTTCGTAGTGAAACAGATGCAAAACACCTGACTTGGCATGCAGATGATAGAATTATAGATGGGAAGTATCGACATCCGGCAGATTCACCACAGTGGATGAAAATTGATAATGATTATCCTGAGTTTGGAGAAGAAGCTAGAAACCTTCGCTTGGCATTATCGACTGATGGAATGAATCCGCATGGTCTGCAGAGTATCTCACATTCCACCTGGCCTGTAATTATTATAATTTATAACCTACCTCCATGGCTATGTATGAAGCGTAAGTACATGATGTTATCTATGTTAATTTATGGCCCTAAACAACCAGGGAATGACATAGACGTATACCTGACACCTTTAATCGAAGACTTAAAGAGTTTGTGGGAGAACGGTGTTGAGGTTTATGATGGATATGGGAAAGAAAGTTTCAATTTGAGGGCGATGTTGTTTGGCACAATTAATGATTTTCCAGCATACGAAAATCTATCGGGGTATAGCATTAAAGGTCAATGTACGTGTCCTATCTGTGAAGAAAACACATATTGGACGCGGTTGGAATTTGGTCAGAAGAATGTCTTTCTCGGTCATCGTAGATTATTAAATTCTAGTCATCACTATCGTGGGTGGAGAAAAGCATTCAATGGAAATTCAGAATAACGTAGAGCTCTACCTACATTGACCGGCGAACAAATTTTTGAAAAGATGAAAGATGTGAGTACTCAGTTTGGTAAGCCTTTTGCACATAGTATTGTCACACGTGGGTGGAAGAAGAGATCAATCTTGTTTGAGTTGCCATATTGGAAGTCGTTGTATGTAAGACATTTTCTTGATGTTATGCATATTGAAAAAAATGTATTTGAAAGTGTTATTGGTACGTTACTCAATATACAAGGAAAGTCTAAGGATGGCATTAAAGCAAGAAAGGAATTGGTAGCAATGGGAATAAGAAATGAAATAGGACCCTTGAAGAAAGGAAATCGCACATATCTACCACCTGCTGCTTATACTTTATCTAGAAAGGAGAAAAAGATATTGTGTAAGTTTCTGAGTGAAGTTAAAGTTCCAGAAGGATACTCTTCAGATATTAGAAGACTTGTTTCTATGAAAGACCTCAAGTTAAAGATTTTAAAGACACATGATTGCCATGTTATAATGGAACGCTTTCTACCAATAAGTATACGTTCTATTTTGCCAAAGAAAGTGAGAGGCACAATAACTAAATTGTGTTTTTTCTTCAGGTCAATTTGTAGTAAGGTGATTGATCCTGCGATCTTACCATCATTGCAAAAAGAAATAGTTATCACTTTGTGTCAGCTTGAAATGTATTTTCCTCCATCATTTTTTGACATAATGGTACATCTAACTGTCCATCTTGTGAAAGAGACACAATTGTGTGGACCAGCTTATATGAGATGGATGTACCCTGTTGAACGTTATATGAAAATATTGAAAGGGTATGTGAAAAACCAAAGCCGACCAGAGGAATGTATTATTGAACGATACATTGTTGAAGAAGCTATTGAGTTTTGTACTGAATATTTGTCCAACGTTCAATCCATTGGCCTCCCAAAATCTAATGTTGTTGAAAAAATAGTAGGTAAACAGTTAATTGGAAATAAAGTTGTGACAGTTTCAAGGGATGAACGAGAGCAAGTGCATTTATATGTTCTGCACAATGACATTGAGGTTGAGCCATATGTTGAAATGCACAAGGACGTTCTTCGAGGTTTAAATCTGAATCGAAATGAAAATTGGATAGTACGTGAGCACAATTGAAGTTTTATAACATGGTTCAAGGATCATATTTTTTCAAAGTTTTATTCTGATCCCGCTTCAATAGCATATGGTCCAAGGTTGCATGTGTTTTCTTATAGCGCATACGCAATTAATGGATACACATTTTATACTAAAGAACGAGATGATAAGAGTACAATGCAAAATAGTGGTGTCACCGTGCTTGCCGAAGCAATGCACATTTCAAGTGTGAAGGACTTAAACCCCAAATATGCGAATCTGTCGTATTTTGGTGTTATCGAGCGCATTTGGGTGTTTGATTATGAAAAGTTTCAGATTCCTATCTTTGGATGCAAGTGGGTTGAAAATAATAGTGGCATACGAATGGATAATTCAGGATTTTTGCAGGTGGATCTTAATAAGGTGGGGTACAAAGATGAGCCTTTTATTCTAGCCACGCAAGCTAAACAAGTGTTCTATGTCACTGATCCGACAAGTACGAAATGGTCTATAGTTCTTTTTTCAAACAAAGTAATCGATGATAACATTGGAGACAAGGGGGATGTTGATGTTGAGAAGGAATCTTATATTATAGATGATCCAGATGAGAATATTAGAGCGGACAAATCATATATTAGAAATGATCATAACGAGGGAATTTGGATCAATCCATCTGTCCGTGTTGTTAAGAGACAAGTAAACCACGTTCCAACTTAGAAAAGAAAGAGATCTTAGTGACAAAGGTACTTGTTAAATTACATATTGTCTCATTGAATAAAATTACATATTTCTATCATGCAATACAATTACATATTATGTCATTCAATAAAATTATGTATGTGTTTCTCTTATTTATACTTTTCTTATGTATATATTTCTTATTTACATATTTGCATGTCATTCATTTGATACTTTGGTTTTTCTGAATTACAGGTATTATGGCCAACAATGAGGAAACACCACATGATGGAAATGAAACAACAAAAGACATTGAAGGCGATATCAAAAGAGGAATAACGATTATGAAAAAAATCATCCATACGAGAGATAAAGGTGTTAAGTATGATGTGCATTGGAATGAAAGAGATCAATTAGTTAAACCTAACGGTGCGATGCTGACAAGTTACATTGGAGCACTTGTACGTTCGCAAATTCCGATTACTTGCGATAATTGGAGAATTGAGTCTCTAAAACCGGCTAAAGACAAAATTTGGAGCGAGATACAGGTATGATACTTGATTATTTTTAATTATGTTGAAGGTTACATCTTTAAATTAATTATACTAACATGTTATATGTATGTGTATTTGTTTGCAACGATATTTTAATATTGATGATTGCAGAAGAAAATATTATCTTCAATTGGCCGGTAAACGACTGAGGGGATTCAGAGCATTTTTAAAGAACAAGTTTCTCAAAGATTCTGATGGAAACTTTGTTGACTCGGAGCGTCCAAAGAAGTATGCTGATCTGATTTCAGAAGAAGAATGGAAGACATTTGTTGCGAAGCGAAGAACCAAAGAATTTTTAGTAAGTACAACTTATCATGAATAATGTATAGTATATATACTTCTTCCACAAGAGTTCTGATATGACTTAAACTTGTTTTTTCAGGTTGTGAGTGGCGTTAATCGGCAACAGACATCAAAACCCACGTATCCATACAAAAAAGGGCGTTTGGGATATGCACGCTTAGAACAAAAAATAGTAAGTATATATAAATACTTTAATATGATATAGTTACCAAAATTAGTAAGTATATATAATAGCATATGAATGGTTTATTATTCGTCTTAATGCGCAGATAGAAGAGGAGAAAAGTGATGCGACATCTCTTTCGGACCATGTTGTGTGGAAGGCGGCCCGTGTGGGAAGAGATGGAGTCGTTCAAGAAGAAGTTCAACAAGTGTTTGAACGATGTGTGATCTGACCTGATCAGGAGGGATCACAGACTGGCCACACTCCGCGGGACGGTTATCTGTTCGCCGGGGAAAGAAAGAGGAGGGGGGTGTACCTGCAAAGCACTCCGACGCCCAAGTAAGAAGTTGGACAGAGAGAAAGCAATAGTACAGAAAAAGGGGCAAGAAGAGTTACCTGACCCTCTTGAAGAAGAGGGTATTTATAGGGAGACCCCAGCGCTGGGCCAACGGTCATTCGAGGTGGGCTGGACGACCAGGCCCAACCCTAATGACTGCTAGGGCTTACGTGGCGTAGTGAAGACCAGGACGTGGTCTTCGCCCTAGTTCAACCGCTCCTAGGTCTCCGGAAAGTGGGTTAGACCTGCTCTTTCGGAGGTGGGCGGTTGGCCGGTGACGTGTCCCCGCGGAGGGGAGCACGTGGAGAACGTGCGCCGAGCACGTTATTCTCCTCGCGGAGGGGAGCCCAGGTGGTCCTGCCCGCCCGGCGTGACGGACGACAATAAAGGACATGGAGAAGTAGCTTGTGCCCGGCGGTCAGCCCTGCCCGTTCGAAAGGGGCGCGTGCCCGGCGGGCCCAGTTCGCTTGTTGGGCCGCATGTGGTACTGGGCCTGCCGAGGTGAGGCCCATACCGGAACAATGTGTAAGTACAACATTAGTTTTGTTAGTAACTGGTCAAAAGTGTATAATATATTTATATATGCTTTTATCTATATTTCAGGAGACTCTATCCCAGAGTATAACTCCAACTGAGGACGAGGATTGCAGGAGCATACTGAGTCGGGTGTTAAATATCCCTGAGTATTCTGGGCGTGTGAGGGGTAAGGGATTTGGCGTCACTCCATCACAGATGTATAAGAAGCCAACGAAAAAAAATCCTACCAATAGAGAAGTGATGGATACGTTGGAGGAATTGAAAGCCCAGATTCGGGAATTACAGAAGGACAAAGAAAGATACATGGCGGAAAGGCGCGGTCCAGATGGTAAAGATGCTAGTGAAAAAGATAGTATCGGTTGTCCGCAGAAGCTTCCAGAGGTAATTGTATATATTATACTGAAATTAATTAATTTAGCACAATTTTCTTAATTGACACATTAATCGGCATCATTATTTGTTTAGGGCATTTCACCTTGTCGACTATATTTATCGTCACCGACTTATCGCTTGGTTGGCAAGGGAAAGGTGCATAACAATGTGGGAGAATTACTTCACCATAAACCACTCACTCCTGGATATTTAAAAGTATCAATTGATATTACATTAGAGGGGGTGTGTTGTTGCCTATACCAGATGAAGTTTCAGACGCAACAGTGGTGGGAGACGCAATAGGAGCGTATGTTGCATGGCCGACAAATCTCATTTACATAGATAATGAGGTATGTTGAACACCATTATGAACCTAGCTAATATCATATTCAAATGTACCTTGATTTTCTTATTTTCTTATTTACATTTACATTTTCTTATTTTCTTATTTACATGATGATCTTAGACTCCTACAAAAATCCAAATCAAAAGATGATAGAATTATTGTGCGGGATACTGATTCAGCTGCATGGTTATCTTATTATACATTAATTACTGAACTTATATATGACTTTTAGGTTCATGATCAGTAGTTGCAACAAGTCAGCAAGGGTAAAATGCCTGAAACTTCCAAGGTGCCCAACAAAAAAAAGACCGAGTCAAAAAAAGCACATGTTCCTCGATTTAGGATGTGTCTTGAAACATATATAGGAACAACAGATGTGGTTGATGGTGGCATCCGTCAAATACCTATGGAGGAAGGTATTTTCGGTTTTGAATATCCCGAAACACTTGCTAAGGAGGATTTTGACCAGGTTTTCCAACATTCTGAATTGGGCGTCGGTGTTATGCATTCCTACATTAGGTACTCCGATCCATTTTAATTAAATAATTGAACATTTTAAAATTTGCTCATTTAACTGAATATTCTAATGTTGATTATGTTTTTCTTTTAGGCTCCTGTATGACAAGTTGTTGGTCCCGCATGATTTGACTTCCATATTCACATTCTTATCTGCTAGTTGTATCAACGCACAGGCAATAGAGCACATACCAAATACTGTCAAAGATTACATGGTCCAAAGATTTATGGCCGCGACTACAGAGAAGTTGTTCTTGTTGCCATATAATACTGGCCATGGGTTAGATTTTATTCTAAATTCATTTATTACAATTATTCTATTTTTGCCATTAATCTATATAACATTTTTGTCTAAACTGTTGTCTTATTTTATAGTGGACACTGGTTGTTGCTCGCGGTTAATCCGATGAAAGAAATAGTGTATTATATAGATTCATTGGATGGCGATACACCAAAATATCCTGATCTAAAGAACATGGTTGATACGTAAGTGATGAGATATACTGTTCTGAATAGTTATATATCTTTATTTATTATGTGACATTGTTCTAAATATGCGTTTATATTATGTTAGAGTTATTCAAATATTCAGAGCACAAAGAGATGCAACAGTGCCAGAAAGGAAGGCTAACAACATCAGCTGGATCAGAGTGGAGGTATATTTTCCCATGTTTGACTGTTATAGTGGTTCTACTTGATAAAACTATTTAAACTATATATACTGATAAATGTTCGTTTGTTTTTTCCATTTACAGTGTCCTCGTCAGCGCAATGGGATTGACTGCGGATATTTTGTATTGCGCTTTATGAAGGAAATTATTCTTTCAGGTCAAATAGAGATTCCAATCCTGGTATGGATCAATTCATAAGTTATATGATTCATTTTGATAATTAACCGATATTTCATCTGAGTAATTAGTTTTAAAATTAAATCGTGCATGTTCTGTTATATTATGTAGTACTTTGATGAATACAAGTACAGTACTTACTCGAAAGCAAGATTGGAAGAAATTAAGGAGGACTGGTGTCAATTTATTCTTGAGTTGAGAATTGTATAACGTATCTATTTGTAAAGTTATCGAATTTGTAATTATATGTAAATTGAATGTATTTGTGATAATTGGAGGATTGAATGTATTTTGTGATGTTGTAATATATTTAAGCAGGTTTATGTGTATTAAAATGGGTATGGGCAAAGTGATGAATACACATAAATAAGACCAAAGTAATTGTTATATATAAGGCCAAACTGTTGAATTAAAGGCCTGAATTATAAGCAGGGAATGTAATTGTTATAAGCAGGTTTATCGAAAAATATATAAAAAATGTGATTATTTAAAAAAAAAATTTAAATCGTAAAGAATAGACAGCGCTTTTAAAAAAAGCGCTGCTAAAGGGTGCAAAGAGAGGCCAAAAAAGCGCTGCTATAGGTTGCAAAAGGGGGGGGTCTATGAAAGCGCTTTAAAAAGCGCTGCTAAAGGGGGTCTAAGACAACGCTTTTAAAAGCGCTGCTAAAGGGGGGGGGGAGGGAAAAGCGTTGCTATAGGGTTGAAAAAGCGATGCTAAAAGCGTTGCTGAAGGGAGGGGAAGAGGGAATAGGGGGGAGGGAAAAGCGCTGCTATAGGGTTGAAAAAGCACTGCTAAAAGCGTTGCTGAAGGGAGGGGAAAGGGGAATAGGCAGCGCTTTTAAAGCGCTGCTATAAGGTGAAAAAAGTGCTGCTATAAGGTGAAAAAAGTGCTGCTAAAAGCGTTTCTGAAGGGATCCTTTAGCAGCGCTTTTTCTTTAAAAAAGCGCTGCCTTTACCTTTAGCAGCGCCACTTTTGGCAGCGCTTTTAAGCGCTGCTAAAGGCCAAAAAAAACGTTGCTAAAGGTCTTTTTTGGCATAGTGTGTAACACCCCACTTCCCAAATTAAATAAAATATAAACATTATAAATAAACATCAGAGTTCTTCACCAAAATAGTGGGATATCACATCACCAAATTTTTATAAAAATACTTTATTCATCCTTTTCAAAAATATTACAGCGGAAAACATTATTCCAACATTCTCGGCCATCCGCCAGATTTCATAAAAATCTTTATTATTATAATTCACTAAAAATGTGATACGTCACAGGATTACAACAAATTTGACATAAAACAATTAAAGCACCCATATCCCGTGTTACATATCAGAGCATCCTAGACTCGACTGGCACACCACCATCCAAGCTATCTAAGTACCTGGATTATCTGTACTTCCGGAGAAGTACAGACACAACAACAACAAAGGGGTGAGAAATCATGATCAAAAATATAATGGTAATGTAGTACATGTAAATAAGGTAGTACAATACACCAACACCAATATTCACCCCAACAACGCCACACAACGAACCTACTGTTCAAATTACAATATAACATATTATAATGCAAAATGCAACTCAACACCATGCATGCGGTACCGACTCATTGGTTCATTCAATCGAACCTGGATAGATCACTTACGCTCCTCCTGAGACATGATCTATCCCCCACCATTCTCCACAAAGGAGTACGGATGAATCACTTACGCTCCTCCTGAGACATGATTCATCCCACCAAAACACCATGATATGCAAGACACCAATGCATAATTATTATATTCTGGCACGCTAAGTGCACACGATCCTCCTGATCATATCATCATACAACAATGCCTATGTATAGATATATTACACCAACACCATATAAATCAATCAGATAGTAAACGAATTCATACTATCACACCGGATATAACTACGTCCCCCCCCCCCCACTCGGGGATACACGATCCTACTGATCACTACACACATATACATTAACTAATTGCTCACCAACAATATTAAGGGAAACGCGTACTATCACCAAGTACACAAGTTATATCCCATACTCATCATTTTCACACTACAGCAAGGCTAGAAGGATCACACGAGACCAATTCAGACATCTCACCAAAAGTCTCTGAGGTTACTCAGAACCTCCCTAAACCAACACCTCAGCCTATACACCAAAATCAATAATTCATCAACATCAATCCACAATCACAAACATGCCAATAGATATTATACTTACCAATTATCCTATAATTTCTACTCTAGAACCGACATTACGGTACATTACCGACACTTCAGAGTCACTCTGAATCTCACCAAGGTCCTAACCATAGTCATTAACGACACTATAGGGAAACAACATATAACTTTCCCAAAGTTATAATCATGGTCATTGCCAATACTACGGTAACAACACATAATCTCATCAGCTTTATATTCCTAGTTACTATCAACACTACAGTAACATCAACAATCCAACAAAATGGATCAATACTACAATAACATCAACAATCCAACAAAATGGCTCAACATTACAGTTACTATCATCACCATATATATATATATACCCCAAAATGCATCATCAGCATTCATCAATCCCCCAACATCAACAATAATCATAGCATGCCAATATAAAACTTTATATAACGATAAATTCCTACGGGGTTAAGGAATCCCCTTTACCCTATACATGTATAAACCATTCCCAATCAAATTTCTCCCCCCTTACCTTGACAATTGGTCGATCGATAGAATTCCTCCTAGAATTGGTCTCTTGGCCTTCTCCTTCCTCTTCCGTTGTTCGTTCCCTTTTTCCTTCGTTCTTTTTCACTTTCCTCGTTCTTTCCTCTTCTCTCTTTCTATCGCTCTTTTTTCTCAATTTTCTAAAATGTATCGTAACTCTCCTAACCCCTCATATTCTATTTCCCTTTTAATTATTCTAATCCCAATAATAATAACTAATAAGATAATATAATATTAATAATCTTAATAATAATAATACTAATATAATCTTACTAATATTAATAATACCACATAATAATAATAATAATAATAATAATATTATCACACCAATAATAATAATAATATTAATAAAAATAATATAATAATAATAATGATAAATATAATAAATATAATAATAATAATAATACCCCCACCAATATTACTATTATTCATTATATTATCATATTCACACCAAAGCACCACCAATATTACCATTAGTTATTATATTATTATATCTACACCAATTCACCACCAATAATTCTCCCATATCAGGGACACCGACCAATAATAATATTCATACTAATAATAATAATCATAATAATAATAAGAATAATAATAATAATAATACCACCAATATTACTATTAATTATTATATTATTATCTCCACACCACCAATGATCCTTACATATCAAGGGTACTCACCAATCATATACCAACACACCCCACCTAAGGGCACACCAACATAAAATAATTAAATTAACACCAAAATGACTAAATAAATAAAATGGGTGTTACAACTCTCCCCCACTTTAATTATTTTCGTCCTCGAAAATTGCCTGATGGAACAATTCCGGATACGCTTCCCGCATCCTTCATCCCAATTCCCAGGTCGCACTGCCTTTGCAGCACTTCCCCAAACCATTTCCACCAAAGATGTCTCCTCCCCTCGGAGTTGACTTCCGTTCGTCAAAACGAACCAGCAATGCCTCAACACTCAAATTATTTTCCACTAGTACATCATCCACCTGATTCAATGTACTTTCTCAACAAGAAACACGAAACACGTCATGCCAATTCACGACGGCAACGGAAAAATAGTCTAACATGTTACTCCTCCCATGCCTCCGCTGCGCCACTCTGATACAAACTACAGAACACGGTGCGAACTTCTAAGACTTCGAAGTTCGACCAACATCAGTCACCGGCGTGACTCTCAAAACACATTTTTCCTTGGATCCTCTTGATCTTCTCAGCCATCTCCAACATAATTTTCAGGTCTGAGCACAACACTCTCACTCGACCCATTCCAACACAGTAGATTCCTATACCCCCTACCTCACCAAGTCACATATAGTGTCATTCCGACACTAGGATGGTAACCGTTATTATAGGTAATTCAATCAACGGTAGTTAATCATCCCACGATCCACCTTGATCCAACACCCACACTCTCACCAATTCTCTACAGACTCAATAATCCTCTATGACTTACCATCAGTTTGCGGATGGTAAGTCGAACTCAACTTCAACTTAGTACCCGAAGTTTCCTGTAAGCCCCTCCAAAATCTCAATATAAACCTCAATTCCCATCTGACATAATATTTGTCAGTATCTCATCTAACTTCACCACTTACTTAATATGCATCTCATATATCCTCAACACGGAATAGTTAATCCACTCGCAACAACCCAAATTAAAATTATATCTTCCCAATTATTTGGAAATCTCAACACCAACTCCGCAAAAATACTACCTGATTCCCACTCTAGAATATTCAAAGGCTGCATCAGACTCAATAGTCTCTGATGTTCACTCTTCGAATTTCGGTTATTCTAACCAGCATATTCAACCTCAACCGCTGCTCTCCTCATCTATGGTCACCAAAAAAAATCTACTCAAATTCGGTTACTTCTTCATAGCACCGGGATGGATACTCCATCTACCTCAATGTATTTCTTCACGATTACTCCTACTCCCTTCACCAACATCTGATATACATACTCTATCATAACACCTCGTGGTATTATTTCTACAAACCCGACAATCCACTCTTCGACTCTAATTTATCAAATTCAACTAATTCACCAACTCAAGCATACCACTCGTCAGGTCTAACAATAAATGCTTAACTCCATAAGAGGTCTATTCGCCCACCAAACTCATATTATAAAATTGCTCAGTCAGTTCTAACTCTTCTCACCGTCAACTTCGGTATACGCAGACATTTCCAACTCACCGCATCATCTACCACATGCACTTTACCCGAATGGTAATTCAACTCGAAGCCGTACTCCTTCCGAAGTCCCAATTATTTCCTATGCCTCACATTCGTCTTAATCAAATTAAACAAACACCTTAAACTCTTAAGATCACCAAACATCTCCGATCTCAGTCTGAACTTTCGAAGCCTCCGGTTCCGGTACAACCACAATAGTAACCAACTCTAAATCACTGGTCGGATGATTTCTCTTATATACTTCAAGTTTCCTTTTGCATAATTGAAACTCGCTGAAGTTGTCTTTAGTAAATCCCCTAATTATATCAACAAGCATCACAAACACCACAATTAGTTTTATCGGATTCGGCAGAACTTTCCTTACGGAAGTATATCACCGCTCTTTTTCCAACACTGATAACTCCAGTTCCTTATGCTCAACATAATCCTCTATACTCTTCGAATACCTTAAAATATCATTTATTAACACAACCATTGCCTTATATAAATAATTAAAGAAGATCCCATGCCAAATGGACAAACAAGTTGTGAGTTATGGCGGGAACACGTACCGTACCGCCCGTCCTTACCACAACATTCAAACACACTTCATCAATAAATAGCTTAAATCCATGTCAATACTTCACCATCTCATAGATAATTTCAATAGCTTTCCAACGCTTCGAATCGCGCGTCATTCCGAGTTACGGTTCTCCCGTTACGGCAAAAACACCAGAATAACATTTTCTGCCCAGGACCCCTTCGCCAGGCGAACACCGCAGCGAACGTTCGCCAGTATGCTCGCCAGGCGAACATGACAGTCCCAAAATCCTCTTTTCGACCGTTACCCGACTTCCGAGTGTCCGATTTCGATTCCGTAAAAAGCTGCGATCCCGGAATTCGACGTACAACAACAATTTTATACTTAGGAGGCCATCCAACACACTTTCAATCTTTTGAATATTTTAAAGCCCGATTACTTCTAATCTCAACAGTAGGTCTTGGGGCCTCCCGTTGTGATACAACCATCGATCTTTGATACCACAACCACAACAACTCTACTCAAGATCTCACGACTACGGAAATCACATCCTTCGATCATTTGCTCCATCAACTCATTAGTTCTTGGAAACGAACACCTATCCTTGATAGTCACCTTGTCCACTTATTTATAGTTCACCCAAGGCTTCACAAAACCCTCTGTCTGTTTAACCAACAAAATTGGCGCACCTTACGGTAATACACTCAAACGAAAGAACTTCTCTTCCGGCAGATCTTCAAGTTGACTCTTCAACTTCTCCAATCCCAACGAAAACACACCATATGGAGTCACTAATATCAGACTCGTTCCAACAACAAAGGCAACGTGTGAGCTTTACTTCACACTCTGATAGTAAATCACCTACCTCATCTGGAAACCTCCGGCAATCGCGAATAATTGACAAATCCCAATTTTTCTCACTTTCCTTCTCATTCGAAGTTTCAGTCAAAATAGACACTTCAACACCGTCTTACGCCAAATTCCTCAAAATAATCCCTTAAGCATTTAGCTTAACTCGAGACTATTCACTGTTTACGCTACCCAAGCTTGCAAGACGCGTCTATCCCATCCAACACAATCCTGTCCACTATTAACAAGAGATTAAGGGTGATCAGTTCCTCAATTTGTTAATAGACAGCCGAAATCATGATGGGGTACAAACCCTCTTTACCAAACTATGATAGCATTCCTCAACATACTAAGCCACCACACCGTAGCATTCCGGAGAAATACAAACTTCTCCCCCACTGGAATCATTCCTCTTCTGCCAACGAAGTTAGACAACAACATGTACCGATAGTGTTTTCACACACATGCCGCATACTAGGGATTTAAACCACAACACCAGGTTAAAAGATATTCAACTCCATCCTAAAGGACAGACTCAACTCGACTCAACAACACTGGCCAGACGGACCGACCTGCTCTGATACCAATTGTAACACCCCACTTCCCAAATTAAATAAAATATAAACATTATAAATAAACATCAGAGTTCTTCACCAAAATAGTGGGATATCACATCACCAAATTTTTATAAAAATACTTTATTCATCCTTTTCAAAAATATTACAGCGGAAAACATTATTCCAACATTCTCGGCCATCCGCCAGATTTCATAAAAATCTTTATTATTATAATTCACTAAAAATGTGATACGTCACAGGATTACAACAAATTTGACATAAAACAATTAAAGCACCCATATCCCGTGTTACATATCAGAGCATCCTAGACTCGACTGGCACACCACCATCCAAGCTATCTAAGTACCTGGATTATCTGTACTTCCGGAGAAGTACAGACACAACAACAACAAAGGGGTGAGAAATCATGATCAAAAATATAATGGTAATGTAGTACATGTAAATAAGGTAGTACAATACACCAACACCAATATTCACCCCAACAACGCCACACAACGAACCTACTGTTCAAATTACAATATAACATATTATAATGCAAAATGCAACTCAACACCATGCATGCGGTACCGACTCATTGGTTCATTCAATCGAACCTGGATAGATCACTTACGCTCCTCCTGAGACATGATCTATCCCCCACCATTCTCCACAAAGGAGTACGGATGAATCACTTACGCTCCTCCTGAGACATGATTCATCCCACCAAAACACCATGATATGCAAGACACCAATGCATAATTATTATATTCTGGCACGCTAAGTGCACACGATCCTCCTGATCATATCATCATACAACAATGCCTATGTATAGATATATTACACCAACACCATATAAATCAATCAGATAGTAAACGAATTCATACTATCACACCGGATATAACTACGTCCCCCCCCCCCCACTCGGGGATACACGATCCTACTGATCACTACACACATATACATTAACTAATTGCTCACCAACAATATTAAGGGAAACGCGTACTATCACCAAGTACACAAGTTATATCCCATACTCATCATTTTCACACTACAGCAAGGCTAGAAGGATCACACGAGACCAATTCAGACATCTCACCAAAAGTCTCTGAGGTTACTCAGAACCTCCCTAAACCAACACCTCAGCCTATACACCAAAATCAATAATTCATCAACATCAATCCACAATCACAAACATGCCAATAGATATTATACTTACCAATTATCCTATAATTTCTACTCTAGAACCGACATTACGGTACATTACCGACACTTCAGAGTCACTCTGAATCTCACCAAGGTCCTAACCATAGTCATTAACGACACTATAGGGAAACAACATATAACTTTCCCAAAGTTATAATCATGGTCATTGCCAATACTACGGTAACAACACATAATCTCATCAGCTTTATATTCCTAGTTACTATCAACACTACAGTAACATCAACAATCCAACAAAATGGATCAATACTACAATAACATCAACAATCCAACAAAATGGCTCAACATTACAGTTACTATCATCACCATATATATATATATATACCCCAAAATGCATCATCAGCATTCATCAATCCCCCAACATCAACAATAATCATAGCACGCCAATATAAAACTTTATATAACGATAAATTCCTACGGGGTTAAGGAATCCCCTCTACCCTATACATGTATAAACCATTCCCAATCAAATTTCTCCCCCCTTACCTTGACAATTGGTCGATCGATAGAATTCCTCCTAGAATTGGTCTCTTGGCCTTCTCCTTCCTCTTCCGTTGTTCGTTCCCTTTTTCCTTCGTTCTTTTTCACTTTCCTCGTTCTTTCCTCTTCTCTCTTTCTATCGCTCTTTTTTCTCAATTTTCTAAAATGTATCGTAACTCTCCTAACCCCTCATATTCTATTTCCCTTTTAATTATTCTAATCCCAATAATAATAACTAATAAGATAATATAATATTAATAATCTTAATAATAATAATACTAATATAATCTTACTAATATTAATAATACCACATAATAATAATAATAATAATAATAATAATAATAATAATAATAATAATAATAATAATAATAATAATAATATTATTATCTCACCAAAATAATAATAATAATATTAATAATTCTAATAATAATAATAATAATGATAATAATAATAATAATAATCTTAATAATAATAATACTATTAATAATAACAATAATAATAATATTATTATCTCTCCAATAATCATAATAATACTTTTAATAATAATAATAATAATAATAACACTAATAATAATAATAGTAATAATAATAATAATAATAATAATATTATTATTATTATTATCACACCAATATCCCACGCCTATGGTAATCCCTTTCCTCTCCATTCCAACTTTTCTAATATCTCCTTGCTACCCCTTCATATTTCCTTCCTCACGGTTCCTATCGTGACTTTTCATATTTTCATTCTAACTTCCCAATAACCCTTCCACCTCTTATTTTACTTATTCCAACCACTAATATTCCCAATAATAATTCTAATAATAATAATAATTATAATAATCATTATAATAATAATAATATAATATAATATAATACTATTATAATATTATAGTAATATTCAACATAATAATAATAATAATAGTGATACACCCAACAATGATTATAATTATAATAATAATAATATTATCACACCAATAATAATAATAATATTAATAAAAATAATATAATAA
This sequence comes from Lathyrus sativus, assembly GCA_963859935.3. NCBI lineage: Eukaryota > Viridiplantae > Streptophyta > Magnoliopsida > Fabales > Fabaceae > Lathyrus > Lathyrus sativus. The sequence goes on along the minus strand of OZ012741.1, from coordinate 660,117,112 downwards.
TAATAATGATAAATATAATAAATATAATAATAATAATAATACCCCCACCAATATTACTATTATTCATTATATTATCATATTCACACCAAAGCACCACCAATATTACCATTAGTTATTATATTATTATATCTACACCAATTCACCACCAATAATTCTCCCATATCAGGGACACCGACCAATAATAATATTCATACTAATAATAATAATCATAATAATAATAAGAATAATAATAATAATAATACCACCAATATTACTATTAATTATTATATTATTATCTCCACACCACCAATGATCCTTACATATCAAGGGTACTCACCAATCATATACCAACACACCCCACCTAAGGGCACACCAACATAAAATAATTAAATTAACACCAAAATGACTAAATAAATAAAATGGGTGTTACATAGTGGATATCTATGCCATGTGACTCGATGCAACTCATGCCATGTGGTACCAACACTTGTTATCATTTTTCGGTTTTTACATTTAAACCGGGTCCGTCCCCTAGACCGATAACAACAAAAACCCGTCCTCTAAGCTTTCAAACCCACCCTTCTAGGTTTGGGACAAGTCACTAGTCTCCACGAAACTAGCAAGCATTGCCTCTTGACTAAATGATGCGTATGCAATCAACAACCATATGCACTTAAGACTGTTCTCGCATCTTAATCCCATGCATAGTCAAATAATTCATCACACAAGAATTATAACATGATTGCACACTCACACATCATATCAAAGTATTCATACTTTTCACATCATCACATTTATCAAGCAATGCACACATATTCACAATATGTTCTCATGCATTATTCACAATATTGCATACAATCAATATACATTCACAATTCAATATCATTACCACATTTTTCAAGCAATGCACACATATTCACAATATGTTCTCATGCATTATTCACAATATTGCACAATCTAGGATTCACGCCATACGGCTACCCACAGCATAACATATCACAATAGTACACAAACTATTCATTTCTGATAAGGATTGAACACAATCGAACCAAACAATCAACATTGGATGGAAACACAAGGAAATGAAAATGCTGTCATACTCGCTAGCTTGCTCGCCTAGCGAGTTCCTAGCGAACAAGCTCGCGAAGGCAAACAGAAGCTATTGTAAGGCTTCACTACCTACTCGCTGGGGCTTCGCCTAGCGAACCCCTCGCTACCTTGCTTGCTACCAGCGAAGAGGGTCTTCTCCATTCTGCCCAGGTCTGGGACCATCCGCTACTAGCTCGCTACAGCGAACACTCGCGACTTGCTCGCCTAGCAAAGGTGCTAGCGAACGTCTGCGATGTTCAAAACCCCAACTGTCCAAAACTCTCCGAAACTCCCAAAATCACCCGATTCAATTCTAACGATTTCCAATAGTCTTAGTCTAATAATCCTCGACTAATCTACACCATTTATTCCAGATTTTAACCGTTAAAACATCGATTCTACCGATTAAACTCGTTTCTGCCCTAAAATGAAAAATGGAGAAAAACATCCAAACAATCCAAACAATCTATACATAATCATACACATTGACAAGATAATGATATTTCACGCCCTTATCTTGATTAAATCGAAGCTAGAAGTTGTTCTTGAGCTTTCCGAGTTTTTTTTCCCTTTTTCCTTCTCTTTTCTCCTCTTCCTCTTTCTTTCTCTTCTCTTATGTTTCTATTCTTCCCTTTTCTTTCCACCTTTCCTTATATGTCTTTCTATTCTATTTCCTTCCATTATATTTCTTCTCTCAAAATATCTACCAATAATTCCAATAATTAAAATCATCCAAATAAATCAATTAATTAATATGAATAATTAATTAATTAAAATTGGGTTGTTACATTTGTTTTCCAACATGTAACCACACACCTTCAATGGTCACTCACATTTTCTTGAACCAGTGCCGTCTCTTTTAAAATTCCTGAAAGAAGTTCCATATTTCCCGCTTCTTTCGCACGTCATTGTCACAAAAGCGCATATTTTATCTGAACCATTATTGGACCTTCCGGTAACCACACCAAATCTAAGTTTAGAGGCCTTCATACGAATCCATTGAAGCATTTGGTACGAGATTCAAACTCTTACTCGTTTTTAAATTAGTTTCCAACATCTACCGCCTTCACAACAACAACTTGGACATTTAGAGAAACAACTTGTTTTGAGAAAACATCGGGGTGCACCATATTTAATGAAAACAATTAAAACCATAACAATATATAAGCATCATTGATGAAAACAGACTTGGAAAATGAATACTGACTACTTTCGAAGATGCATCTCCAGACAAGTTCACACTCGTTCCGGAGATACATTTCTGCACACAACACTCTTTTTTTTCCCAGAAAAAGCTTGATTAATGTGAGCAATGCAGTGGAAATAAATTATCTTTACCTAAAATTCTATCTTATTTTGCTCTCCATGATGTGATGAATCAAAAGAATGGAGATTTAGAGTGAAAAAATGGATTGATAATGGAGGGTTTTTTGGTGAAGAGTTTGTGTTAAAAAAACAACAATGACAACAATGGTTGTGTGATCATGCAATTGTTTCTTTTATCAGATTACTTTGGATATGCATCTTCGGAAATATGTGACATGCAAAGGTGACAAGAAAATTCAAAATTCCGCCCAAAATTTTGAAGACGTGCCTCTGGAATTTCCACTAAACTGATCAGTAATTAACATATTTCTTGAAATGTTCCAGAGATGCATCTCCGAAATAAAATTAACCCAATTTATAGGACGCCACTCGGTCTGACTTGCATTGAGTGTGTAATAGATGTGTCTGGAGATGCATATCCGAAAACAGAGACATTTTTGAAATTTCGAGAAGCATATAGAATATATTAAGAAATCCTCAATAAAATGTAATGAATGAGTTACAAGTGAGATCCAAATTGACCGTGTGATCGACACAAGAGTTATTTCAATGATATAAAAACTAATTTTTTTCTTCAAAAAGCTATAATCCTCAAACTAATATTTCATTCGAACACACTTTTAAGGAATTAAATATTTATTGAAATATTCATACTATGTTTTATTTAAAAACTTAATAATTTTCTATTAATTTGTCTAGTTGGTTAATCCAACAATGCATAAAATTTTAAATATAAAGTAGTATTAGCTTGATATAAACAAAATTAAGAAATTAAAGTGGAAAAATAAATATATATGAATGATTTTATTAATTTTACTATTAACATGAAAAACTAAAATTAAATTTTTTTTGTAAAATTATATTCTCTATGTATTTATTAAAGAATTTAATTAAAATACAAAGTAAAAAAAATTTATACAATCAATTAATCATACATATTGAATGTTTGAAAAAACTTAACTTCTATTTTAATCACCAATAAAATAATACAAACGGATAATAATAATGAATTGACAGTAATTAACCTTTTCTTATTAAAATTTCAACGAATCTCACATTGTTTTTCGGTGATATTTCTTCCCACCAACACCACAAGAGAAAAACTGTACATTTCTCTTTACTTAAAAAATTTTCCTTCTCCAATTTTTAACCCAACCAACTAAATAAGGTAAAGATGAAATAATCTATAGTATAAATAATAATTTGTATGAATAACTTGAAAACTGCTAGAAGCACCAAAATTTTCTATGTCATCTTCCTCTTCAAGTTCATCATAAGGACCTATTACATATTCTATTTCTGCACCCTATTCAATTTGAAAAAGAAATAAATGAAGATCAAAATGTTACCAAGTTACTAAAACTTTTGACTTTTCTCAATTTCAATAATTTTACTGTACTTATCAAAAGGATAGTTTGATAATATCATTTGCTTGTAATGTCCTTATTTAAAAGCAACAATAAGGAAAGCAATGATAGTATTTAATTTAATGTACATGGGTAACATTAGGATTAACTATAACCTTTTCTAGCACAAATGTGTTTTTTTTTTTTTTTGCCTTCTTTTCTCTCCTAGCCAGTGTTTTAAAAATTGGATAGAAGATCAAACCAATAAAACTTACGATTTAAGGTTCAATTAGTTAAACTGATTAATTTTACGATCGAACATTTATTAAATAAACTAATAATATAAAACTAAATTTCATAGATATGTCACACATTATTATATGTTCTCAACTTAATGAAATAATATTTCAAAAAACCATTACAAATTTAATACAACAATATCAATAATACATAATATAACATAGTTTTACACTTCACTTCAACCATTATTTAAAAATATTTTGATCAAACTAAGGAATTACAATAAAATAAATAAAACTAATTCAGACCAAAATTAAAATAATAGAATATAATAACTAAAATGAAGTTCAAATAATTAAGACACTACTACGGAAACCCATTTAACAACGGTTGAGAAAGATATATAATCACGCGGACTCATGCATTGTTATGTAGAGTGTGGTTGTATATATGATACTTACGATCACAGTCCAGTACCCGTGGTAGAAAACTGGAAAGCCCGCTACCTATAATCACGGTTATTTTAAATATCCGTTGTTGTATGTCTTTTAATAAAATTAAAAAAAATGCAACATTAGAACTACCTATAATCACAGTTATTTTAAATACCCGTTGTTGTATGTCTTTTAATAAAATTTAAAAAAATTGCAGCATTAGAACAAGAACAACAACAACAACATCAAGAACAACAATAAAAATAAGAAGAACAACAATACGAACAACAACAAAAACAAGAACAACAACAACAACAACAATAAGAAGAAGAAGAAGAAGAAGAAGAAGAAGAAGAACAGAAACAACAACAAGAACAACAATAATAAAAAAAGAGCACCAACAACTAAAATTGCTAACTCGAATTGATATTTTTCTTGTCTCATTCAAGTTGTATTAGAAATAATGGAGTTCTGAAATTTGTTAATGAAAGAAATGATATTTTTGAGTTTTGTTTATGAAAGAAATGTTGTTTTCGAGTTTGCTTTAGTGGAGAAATAGAGTATCGTAAATGAAAGATGATGTTTGGAGGTAGAAGATGTAGTTCATCTAAGTTGAAAGTTCGTCTAAGTTTTAGGTTTCACACGGATCACTAATAGTAGTGTCTTGACTGTTGATAATCATTAAATGGACGACAAATATTTGTTTAAGGACAGTGAATAAACTCAATAAGCACGCCACATATAATGTTGGTGCTGGGACTTGAAAAAATAAGTTAAAAACAAAAAATGTTAGTGTTGGGACTTGAACCTATGACCAGACGCTATCTATAATCACGATTTTTTAAATACCCATGGTGAAAGGTCTGTCAGCATTTTGAAAAAATATGTAAAAAACACTATATGTAATCACGGTTTTTTAAATACCTGTGGGGAAATGTCTGTCAGCATTTTGAAAAAATAAGTAAAAAACCAAAAATGTTGGTGCTGGGAATTGAATCCATGACCATACGCTACCTATAATCATAGTTTTTTAAATAACCGTGGGGAAATGCCTCACTTTTCACCACGGTTAGAATTTTAACCGCGATTAAAAGTATTTTAATAAAATAAAAATGCACGCTCCTAAATATCACATATTGCTACGGTGAATAAGAAATCGTTGTTACTTTGGCGTTGTTGTTTACGCGTTTTGTAGCAGTGAGAATACCTAAATTAAATAAGATAGAATATTAAAATATAAATAATACAACATATTTCATTAAATAACAAAAAATCGAATTTGAGTTGAACTACGACAAACAAGTCTTAATTGACAATAATAAACAATATTGATTTGAATGACAATCAATAGAGTTGGACATCATGGCTGTGTTTGAAAGAGACGACATGATGATGGTGGAATGTGGTTGAGAGAAAAACTATAATAAAGTAACAAAACATAGAAGTTTGTATGGTTATAAAAAACACACATAATATTTTTTTTGTGATTGAGAAATGTATGTTAAGTTTTGATATTAACATATTAAAATAAAATAAAAATAAAAAATGCTCAGTTTGATGAATTTTTTTGAAACGAATGGTTTTATAAAACCGGATCTGGTTCTTTGGTTCGAATGGTTTTGGACAGTTTAATCTGGTTTAACTCCAGTTTTGACCCACTAGCAGTTTTGAAAGATTGACCTAACCGGATTCATCTCTGGCTCCCGGTCCAACCGGTTGAACCGGCCGGTTCGATTTGGTTTTTAAATATTGCTTCTAGCTTCTCTCTTTACCTCTTTCCTTGGTAGTGTTGTTATTTTCTCACTGTAAAACAACAACAACAACCAACATGATCAATCGAGCTACTTTTATGGCGAAAATTATATGAATTTTCTTTAAAGACTACAACCTAAAATATTGTAGATAAAGAAGACAAAGAATTGTGACATGAATGTAACTTAGTAATACTGATGTTAGTTTACATAATCTTGAGATTAATAATTCGGATAGAAATATGATTCTGGACAAAAGTTGATTCATTTAGAAGATTCTATTTAGTAGGATAGGGCTTGGTTGTGGTTGTTAGTTTAAAAAATAGATAATGCAAACAAAAATGTTGAATTTCAAAAATCACAAACAATACTACAGACATACACACATAGAAGTAGATACACAAATAGAAGCATATTACAATACATCAAATGTGAGATCATAACAAGACAATATGTCAAAAATCAAATAATATGCAATTTAGAGCATCTGTTTCACAAGCAGATTAAAGATTGGTAAGGCCCTACTTAACAAGACAAAATATGAAGCAAAAGAGAATTAAGTCACAAACCTTATTTCCAAAGCAAGTTTCATCATACGTATACATATCTGGGTCAATTTGGTCAAACATTGTATCTTATGTATAAGAATCTTGGGCCAATAAACGCTTGAATATAAATGACTTAAAGAAAAGATGCAAGTCCATACATCTTCTCACGAATCGTTTCTCTCTATAACTGGGATACTTTAGTTCTATAGAGAATAAGTGAAATTGTGATCTATGTTACATAAAATGAACTCAACTTATATACTATCTCAATGTTAACTTCCGATGATGGTAATCTCTGTAGGAATCGACATGTACCCCCTTACATGGGCTCCACTCTTCTAGTTGCTTCCACGTGTCTTTAACGTTTACACTGCTGCAAATCAATACTCACACTAATAATTTCCTTTGAATATCCTAATTGCCTCTATTGAGAATATCCAGAATGTTAAATTATTAAATGGGCGCGTCGAACTCGACACTTCTATACCATATTTCCATGTTGAAGTGTTGATTCATGCAAACCTTTTCGAAATTCTGGACATATGATCCTAATCTTGTGAATTTGTTCCTGAGATTCCTAAAAACCAAAACTAGAATAATCCAAGTCTTTACTGCACGTGGGAGGCGAGTCGACCTTACCACTTTGGTCGAAGTGATGAGTATGCACAAATTCTAACTTAGAAATCTTGTACTTAACATTTTTACTCTTTCCTAGTATTTTTCATGTAGATACTTGCAGTTAAAATTCTCAGGTTAACAGGTGCCCCCTAAAAATACCACTTTAGATCATATGTATGAGATGTAATAAATGTGACATTTTTAGTAACTTCTCGACACCGTTCAAAGTGGTATGCACACGTCATAGTCATCATAACCACTTTCATCAAACTATCACGTCAAGGATGTGCATGCAGATTGTCATTATTACTCTGATTTCCTAGGATAATAGTGGGCCACAATACTAACTCACATTAAAAGAAATTATTTAATTTAAACTTTTTCCCAAAAGTTAAACACCAACTGTTAAAATCGCAATGCCACTTATCCAACTTTTTAGAGGGAAACTGAAAAGTTTTTCTTTACACGACTATATATGTGCACCTTCCTCACTTTTTTTTCTCCTTTTTTGCTATTTCTCTTCCTCAAAACCCTAATATTTCCATTCCTCTCAATCTTCATCTTCAACTTCAAATTTCAACCTTTTTCAAGTTTCAAAATAATGGCTTGTGCTTCCACTTTAACAAAACAAGTTTTCATCCCACTTGCTGCTAATGTTATTGCACTTACAAACCCAAATAATCACACCTACGTCCCCGAAATACCATTTGAGAAGGAAAATAGATCTAATTCGGGTTTCCTAGGTATTAATCCCCTTCTTAATTTCAGGTAGAACTCATGCATTCTTGGTCCATTTCCCAGAGCTTTCAAAAAATATGTTAAGCTAAAGGAAATTTTCCCTTGTTATCACTGTTGTAAGCCTTGTATATTCATAGACAAACCTTATGAGTTATGCTTTATGAGTTCACCCAATGCATTTTTTGTTCTGCTCTCTCTACTAAAATGAGGCTTATATCTAATGGTTGGATAAAGTAGAGAAAAAGAAAGAGCAAGCTTGGAAAACCCAAGGTACATACGACCTAATTCAGTTGTCTATAACTGGCCCCATATACAATTTTAACATGCTTATTTCAGCTCTCTTTTCCCTATTCAAGCTATACTAACTACATCGAATACCACCAAGAAAGCCAAACAAATGAAGTCTTTGATTATGAGCACATTGCTTTCCCGACTCTCTATTATCCTGTTTTATTTTCTATTAGCTCTTTGTAGGTGGCTAAGAAGTTCATAGCCTTGGCAACCTAAATCCATGGGAGGTGGAACGTATATCTTATAAATCTAATTTTAGGTTCCCTCTATGAGTCTCTATGGCTTTCTGGTTCTAATCTAAAATCAAAACTGAGGAAGACTTCACCCTCTTAATATTCAATCCTAGGCGGCTTCTTCAACTTTGGCTTAATGCCACTTTCGAACCTTCCATGAAGGCCATTATCCCATCTGACTTAACTAAGCAGGTTGAAGACAGACGAGTCGAGGGAACTAGGTTCACTCTATTTACCCCAAAAGATGTTGGTCGTTCGAATAAGAAGCCTTCTAGAAATACTTATTTATGCATGCCAAACGTACTACCTTTCCCTTTTTCATGGCTCCATTCGTCAGTCAAAGTCATGGAACAGATTGGTTTAAGAGAGAATTTCCAGCCTTTTCTTCTGAATATTAATTTGAGTCTCTTGAGATTTGGAGTGCTTTCTTTATCTTACAATTTTTTCGACCAGGATTACGTTGGGAGGAGGTGACCTAAGACTTATTAACTATTAGACCAACTTGGTGGCTGAACAATTTGGATTTAGCTAGGTTTTACCAAAGTCCTTATTTAGCACTAATGGCAAAAAAAATTTGGCCACCACAAAACTAACTGAAGACAAATATTATGCATGTTTAGAATTTCATGAAAAAGAAGTCATCACTTTAACTCATTTTAAATTTGAAGCTTCTTATCTTTGCACTCGACAATTTGAAGTGTGTTGGACAACCTACCATCATGATGTTTCTGTAGAACATTCGATTCTCTGCAACGTCTAACAGACGCTTTTTCATATTTGTAGAATAAATTCAAGAAAAGTAGAGGTATGTAATGCCCCAACTTATTTTATTTATTTTTTCATAATTTAATTATGTGATGTTGTGAGTATATATATGTTTATTGGTATGTTGAGTACCCTGTGATAAATGGTAGTGACCTTAGAATTATAGACTTTAAGGTGTTAAGGGTGTGTGAGTAAAAGTGTAGAACTTAGTGGTGTGGTGAGTAAGACTAGCTAATTTATATTAGTTGCTATCTATTTAATTAAATAATAGGAGGTGAATATTATTTAAATAAATATTTTAGTGTTATTATTATTGTTATTATTTAATTTAGTGGGATTAATAATAATAATAATAATAATATAAGAAATAAGGGGAATTGGGGAGAAGTTGTCAGATATGTGAAAACAAGAGAAAAAGTTTGGAGAAGAGGCTAAGGCAAGGAAGATAGGAGATCACCATTATTGAGAAAGCTTTTTCAAGAAATCTAAGGTAAGGGTGAGATTCTTATTATCTAAGGCTTAACATGATGATGGTGGGTAGATTATTCCATGTAGGGTTTGTGTTTTTCTTCTCTTATTTCATAATTTTGATGAATTTGATAATTGTTGGATTCGATGAATTCTTGATGAATGTTGTGTGCGATATGTTGATGTTGTGACTGATGTTAGTATGATGATTCATTGTAATTGTTGTTGTTGTGGAAGTCGTATAATTGATAGTTGCATCTTGTTGATGTTGTTGTCGTGTGAGATCGCGAGTCAAAGTCGAAACTCAGGTTATGAATGTTTTTGGGGAGAATAATTGGGGTTTTGATGTTTATGAAAACTGAATTTTGAGTAAAATTATGTGTTGCACAAATTGTATGAAAAGTGGGATTTTCGGATGTGTCAAAAAGTGCTTTTTGTACTGATAAGCAGCAGAAAAGTGCTTCTGCTGCAGGTTTAATCAGTTTCTAGAAAAGGGGTTCTGCTACAGGTGTAACCGGTTACCCTGTTGAAAAATGGTATTTTTGGGCAAATATGTGAGGGTGTAATCAGTTACCATGGTTGTGGTAACCGGTTACACTGTGTGTATTTTGCATGGCAGTAGCTGGTTACAAGGGGTGTAGTCGGTTACCTCATTTTGAGTAACTGGTTACACTGAGACCAATTTTGAAAAATATTCAAAATTCATAACTTTTGTTCTAGAAGTCCGATTTGAGTGTCATTCGAAGCGTCAGGAAGATGATGTGACAAACTATAATCTAAAAATAGTTTTAGTAGCAGAAGTGGAATAACTTTGTTGTTTGTTGGTGTTAAACGCATTATTATTGTTATGTTGTGGTGTGACATGATTGTAAATGTCTTTGTAGTTGCTTACCATGATGTATGTCAATGTTGTTGGATAATAGGAAATGTTGTGTTGTGGCCTGTTGTGGCGTGATGCATTGGTTAAATGAAAATTGTCGTTGTTGCTGTTGTCATGCATTTCATGATTGCATGAGTTGTGAGATAAGTCGTGTGCCCATGTGAGGTGTCAATACCTTATCCGAATTCTAGTTATAGAGTCGTGTTGTTGTTGAGGTGATCGTGTGTCCATGTAGAGTATGAGCAATCATGAAAGGCGTGTGCCTGTGTGGGGTGTGGGCAACGTAATGGAAATTCCAACGGGAATTCTTATTCTTAAATAAGGACCGGGTTCTAAAATAAGAACTGAATGGTACCACATGAATTGAGTCAAGTTGTGAGTCTTAATGCATTGTATCTTGATTGTATTTGTTGTTGTGTTTGGATTTTGGTTGTGTTAGTTGTATGGATATATGTTATAGAATGAGTGATGTGCATGTAATAATCTAATGCTTGCTTATTATCATGTTTTCCTTTATCTAATTATGATATCTCACTTATTTTGTTTGAATGTTGCCTTTACATGGGCATCGTGCAAATACCTCGCGGTAAAGGAGTTGATGTGAGTGGAAGATAAAGTCTTCCAATTTATCTTTAGTGTTAACGTATGCTCTGATGTGTAACATCGGAGTTATGGAACGTTATGTCTTTGATGTTTTCGTAGAGATTTTTAGATATCTCTAGATTTATTGTTGTTCATGTTTATTTTGAAAACATAGTTATGTCATGAGTAATTACTTGATTTCGATGCTTCTATTGTTTCAATAAAGTTTGATGTTTTCAGACATGTTTGGTGGTTATAGTCGTTATAAATAATTTTAAAAGATTTTATGTGTTACATATCATTTTATAAGAGCAGCTGACTGTGGTTTTGTGTGACATCCAAAATATGATGCTTAAAACTTACTCTAATTTATATATAAATTCCACTAAGTATATTTGGGGTGTTGCGTTAGTGGTATCAGAGCCTGGTTGGTCTATCCGACCAAGTTGTTGAGTCATAGTGTTGTGACAGTAGAATACTGTCGATGTTGTCTTCTCACCATTATTGTTGTTTAAGGTGGAAAAACAAAAATGGCTGGAAGGAACGATGTTCCTATTGCTGCTGCTTTGCAGGTTGTTGCTCAGGCTATTCAGAATCAGCCTAATCCTGGTAGGAATGATGAGTTTCGTCACTTGGGGAAGTTCCAGAAGAAAAATCCGCCAATTTTCAAGGGTAGGTATGATCCGAATGGAGCGCAGGCGTGGCTCAAGGAGATCGAAAGGATCTTTCGAGTGATGGACTGTTCAGAAGAGGAAAAGATACAATTTGGTACTCATATGCTAGCTGAGGAGGCTGATGACTGTAGGATCAACACTCATCAGGTGTTGAGGACTTTAAGTGAAGTTGTTACCTGGGCTGTGTTTCGTAGGGATTTCCTAAGGAACTACTTTCCTAAGGATGTTAGGGAAAAAGAAGATTGAGTTTCTGGAGCTAAAGTAGGGTAATTTGACTGTTATTGAGTATGTTGTCAGATTTGTGAAACTTGTTAAGTTCTATCAGCATTATAATGAAGAGACTGACGAGTTCTCAAAGTGCATCAAATTTGAGAATGGTTTGCGTCCTGAGATCAAGCAGGAGATTGGATCCTGAAAGATCAAGAGGTTTCCAGAGTTGGTGAATAGATGTAGAATTTTTGGGGAGGATAGTAAAGTTCGGTCAGCTCATTATAAGAGTCTGAGTGAGAAGAGGGGAAAGTAGAATGTGAACCTTGAGAAGCCTTACAGTGCTCTAGCTAATAAGGTTAAATAGAGAGTGTTAGACTATGGCACGGATCTAGAAGGGGGGGTTGAATAGATCCCCAATTAAAATTTGAGTCGGCGCTACCAATTAAAAATTGGTTTTAAAAATGTTTTAAATGCGGAAGCGGCCGAGAAAAATATAGTCTAAAACAAACGGTTATTGGAAAACCGGATATGCGTAAGCCTTTGGATTAATGACAATCTGGAAAATAGAATCACACCACTAATCACACTTATCAATTATCTACTTCAGTTGTTAGGATTCCTAGTTCCAATGATCAAAGAGCAAACCAAAACTAGATACACAAGTAAGATAATTTTGGTTCAAGCAATTTGTCAAACACTTGGTGTGCAAAACACTCCAAGTGATATTTATGTTGAGTAAGTGATTCCAACTAGCCTAGTGCAATGTCTTATTGTACTTTGGAGTCAAAAACAGAGTTTTAATCTCTTACTTAATTGATATCACAATTTTGACAGATAGTGCTTATACAAAAATCACTTATTTTAAGCTATAACGTAAATGCTGAAAAATAGAGAAGACAAGTATTTGGTGAGGCAGTTCCCCCGTCGTCCTCGCTTTGGGGTACGTCTGCCCTCAATTCTAAAACTAGAATTGAGATAGATTTTATAGATATCACCTGTTGAATGTAACAGTTTATACAAGGATTGAGCAACAAATATACAACAGAAATCTCAATGTGTTGAAAGTTGCTTTCACTCCTTGCCCCTTGATTCAGGATGAATCAAGTCCTCCGATTTGTGTTGATGAACCTCCGATTCCAGCCTCCTTATTGAATAACACGTTGTTTTTCAAACCTTCGGCTCCGGCTGATCTCAACAGCAGCAAATCAAACCCGAGATCTTCCCTTCAATATCACTGACTCCGCTACTAGACTTGTGAAGAACACCTCTTCACAATCACCTTCGCTCAGTTGACCCTTGATGAAGAATCTCGTCCAAAAACCCCCAAAATTCAAACAAATCTTGGAGGGTAAAACCCCAACGGTTTTATTCAAGAAAGAACCTGTCTCAAGCTTCAACCCGAACTTGATTCTCCAATCTAAGCTTCGAACCTTATCACCTTGAATCTCTCACAAATGCATTTCAAAAATGATTGTGTGTAATTGAAATGTTGTGAGATGTTGAAGATGAAGATGATGAATCTTGGACACCTATTTCACTCTTTCTTGTTTTTGAACACATGAATCAAAAGATTATCAAATGTTAAAATGACACAAGTGGTTAAACAAGTATATATAGTGCCAACCCAATTTTAGACATAACAGTATTTCAAATATAAGAGGGAATCATTTAAAAACAGAATTTTCGCGCGAACGGTCGACCGCAGCAGGTCTGTGCGTCGACGCATGGCCTGTGTTGTTTGGAAATCTGGAAAATTCATCAGTATGCATCGACCATACAGTCGGTGTGCGCTGACCCGTTGAAAACTATTTCCCTTATGCGCCGACCCTATGGTCGACTTATGCCTTTACGCACTGACCCGTTGGAAAGTTTTCCCCTCATGCGCCGACCCTATGGTCGACTCATTGCCTTGTGCCTGACTAGTGGAGAATTGCTCTGATGCATGCGTCGACCCTATGGTCGACTCATACCCTGCAAACCTGCAAAAATTCATCAGTTTGTGGTCTTTCATGCCTCTGGTCATGATTGCATTTTATCTACACATAGTATATTTATTACAACAGTTTTAAGACAAGTATAAAAGGATATGGTAGGTGATATGTTGCATCTGTTTAGTAGATCTGGAGTTTATAATTTCCAATCTATCCAGGGAATTTGTCATCATCGAAACCTGCATTGACCAATGTCTTGCAGACTTGTGTGATGTGTGGCGATTTGCCTCCACAATCTCCCCCTTTTTTATGATGACAACCTGTATACAACTAACACACCAAATATGCAATGTATACACAAATGTATACACAAACTCCCCCTTTCTTTTGTAATATAAGGCTGTAGAACAAACAGCTATCAACTGTTGTTAATATCCTGACTTGGCTTTGGTGTTGGCTTGCTAGCTTGCTTCATGTTCTTCTCCCCCTTTGACACCATCAAAAAGAGAAGGAGAACACATCAATTAAAAAAAAAAGACAATAGGTGATAGTTAATTACCAAACTTCACACATAAGAATGATAATGAACAAAAGTACTTGAATTAATAGATAATTACGAGAACATGCAAAGTAGGTGAATATTCAGGCACACATAATACAGAAAAATGAAAAGTACATAGAAGAAACACATATGCAACTATGAAATATGCAACTATGAAACTAATATCCCCGACCACGACCTCGGCCCCTCCCCCGATATGCAGTATCGGGATTGCGGTAAGGATCCGAGAAGTCCAAAAAGGCTTCTACGGACATGTTGAGGTGATGAAGAGAGTCGGTGATTTCCAAGTCTTGCGTTTCATGTGATTCAACCAGAGCTTCAATACGGGCGTCCATCCGAGTTGAAGATGAAGACTATTCCCTTTAATAGAGAGAGGTTTTAGGGTTTTTGGGAAGAGGGAGGAGACAAGAGGACACAATAGATGCCTAGATGCAATTTATAAGACAAATGTCATATCAAATCATAACAAAAGTTGACTGCACATTAAATGGAGAAGAAGAGAAACTTGGAACGGTTTTCAAAAGAAAAACATTATGGGTTTTTGCACGAGCCGTCGACCATAGCCCCTGCATGCGTCGACGCATAATGTACATTTTTTTTGATAATTTTGAAAGTTTACAGCATGCGTCGACCGTTGTCCTATTTAGGTCGACTCATAACCTTCAAAAACCCAATTTTTCAGTTTCATATTATGCAGAATGCCACACTTGCCTATTTATCATGCCTATTCACCCTTTCACAATATGATTTGCATTCAACACACATAGTATTAGCAGCAAAACTCATATACATATATAAGTACCATGATTGTCAAACGATATAGTTAGTTTCAAGTCATGAATGTTTAGAGAGAGAGAGAGAGAGAGAGAGAGATATAAAGAGAGAGAAAGGAGCAATATCACCTCTATACCGACCACACTTGTTAACCACATATTTGTACTTGCAACAAACTCTAAACTTGTTAGTGGTACAAAAGCATAGTTGTAAATAGATTAATTATGAACGTAGTAATTGTTAAACCCGGTCAGAAATGTCGAGAATACCAAGTTCTCGACGGATATGAAATAAGGGCTCATTGGCTAGCGGCTTTGTGAAAATGTCCGCTAGTTGGTTTTTAGTATCAACGTGTTCAAAGACAACGTCACCCTTCTCTACATGGTCCCTCAGAAAATGGTGTCGAATTTCTATGTGTTTGGTACGCGAATGTAACACCGGATTTTTGGTAAGATTTATAGCACTGGTGTTGTCACAAAATATTGGAACACGTTCTAGCTTCAAATTGAAGTCCAATAGTTGTTGTTTAAGCCATAGGACTTGCGCACAACAACTACCGGCGACTAAGTATTCCGCTTCGGCGGTTGACAGAGCAACAGACACTTGTTTCTTGCTGTGCCAACTGACCAAGGAATTTGAAAATAAATGACACGTACCACTGGTGCTTTTCCTATCCGATTTGCAACCGGCAAAATCGGAATCGGAGAAGCCTACCAATGAACAATCATTACCTTTGGAATACCACAGTCCATATTTCGGAGTACCAGATAGGTATCGAAGTATGCGTTTGACAGATTTTAGGTGGGATTCCTTAGGACATGATTGGTATCTGGCGCACATACATACGCTAAACATAATGTCGGGACGCGAAGCAGTAAGATAGAGAAGCGAGCCAATCATACCTCTGTACCTTTTTACCTCAACATTTTTACCACTTTTATCTTTCTCATATTTGCACATGTTGGCATAAGGGTGTCTATGACCTTTGAATTTGCCATGTCAAATCTCTTGAGAAGATCCAAACAATATTTTGTTTGGCTCACGAATGTTCCTTCCTTCAGTTGGTTGATTTGCAGACCGAGAAAGTATGTGAGTTCACCCATCATACTCATCTCGAATTCACCCTGCATAAGCTCAGCAAACTCTCTTACGAGATTCATGTTAGTGGATCCAAATATGATATTGTCAACATAAATTTGTACAAGAATTAAGTGATTTCCTTGACGTTTAATGAAGAGAGTAGTATCAACCTTTCCTCTTGAGTAGCCTTGATCAAGTAAGAATTTGCTTAGTCTCTCATACCAAGCTCTAGGAGCTTGTTTGAGACCGTACAAAGCTCTTTTCAGTTTATAGACATGATCAGGATACTCATGAGACTCAAAACTAGGTGGTTGAGTAGCATAGACTTCTTCATTTATGAACCTGTTAAGGAACACACTTTTGACGTCCATTTGAAATAACTTAAAATCTTTCGCACAAGCGAAAGCAAGTAAAAGGCGTATAGCCTCGAGTCGGGCAACGGGCACATAAGTTTCCTCATAGTCGATGCCTTCCTCTTGGTTATACCCTTGCGCGACTAAACGCGCTTTGTTGCGAGTTATTACTCCGTTCTCGTCCAGTTTATTTCTAAACACCCATCGGGTGCCGATTACTCGATGACCTCGCGGAGGAGGGACAAGGTCCCAAACCTCATTTCTAGTGAACTGATTCAGTTCCTCCTACATTGACAAATACCAATGTTCATCGAGTAGGGCTTCCTTAGGGTTTTTAGGTTCCATCTGTGACACAAATGCGAAGTGATAACAGAAATTACTTAGCTTCGATCGAGTTGTTACACCCTTTGTGATGTCTCCAAGAATGTTTTCAATTGGATGGTCTTTATATGACTTCCAAGCTTGAGGGAGATCATCGTTTGAAGGCGGATGAACTTCCTCTGTTACATCATGGTGTACATCCATATCCTCCTCAATTTTGGATTTGTGAGGTTGATCAATCCCCGTCTCGCCACTTTTGAGTATGTCTTCAGTGGATGTACCTGCACCGTGAACTATCCTTTCCGACATTTCTCGGGTAGGACTCATCAAAAGTAACATGCACAGACTCTTCTACAGCAAGTAATCGTTTATTATATATTCTATATGCTTTACTCGATTGAGAGTATCCGAGAAAGATACCTTCATCGGCTTTGAATCAAATTTGCCCAAGTTTTCCTTTCCATTATTTAATACAAAACATTTGCATCCAAACACATGCAAGTGAGAAACATTTGACTTTCGCCCTTTTAAAAGTTCATACGGTGTTTTATTTAGAATGGGGCGAATAAGCACCCTATTCAAAACATAACACGCCGTATTAATGGCGTCGGCCCAAAAATATTTTGGTAAACCACTTTCGTTAATCATTGTTCTTCCCAATTCTTCTAAAATACGGTTTTTACGCTCCACAACCCCGTTTTGTTGAGGAGTGCGTGGAGCGGAGAAGTTATGATCTATACCATGGTTACCGCAATATTCTTCAAATAAGTGATTTTCAAACTCACCTCCATGGTCGCTTCTAATTGACACTATGTTTGTATTTAACTTATTTTGGGAAAGCTTAGCAAACTTTTCAAAAGCGGCAAATGTATCACTTTTACTTACTAAAAAGATGGTCCAACAAAACCTAGAAAAGTCGTCCACTATTACGAACCCGTAATAGTTTCCTCCTAGACTTTTGATTCTAGACGGCCCAAACAAGTCCATATGCAGAAGTTCAAAAGGTCTCGTTGTTGAAATTATCTTTTTGGATTTAAATGAGATCCTCGTTTGCTTCCCTTTTTGACAAGCATCACAAAGGTGATCCTTGGTGAACTTTATTTTGGGAAGTCCTAAGACTAGGTCTTTTGAGACTACCTTATTGAGTAAGTCAAAATTAACATGCGCTAAAATCCTATGCCATAGCCATGAGTCTTCACTCATAGTTATGAGGCATTTGTCGCTTGTTAATGATACTTCATTTAAGTCAAACATATATACATTGTTTACTCTAAAACCATTAAACATATTCTTCTTATCATTTTCATGCACAATTTTGCAACAATCTTTTGAAAAAGATACATTGTATCCTTTATCGCATAATTGGCTAATGCTAAGCAAATTATGTTTAAGGTTTTCGACAAGCAACACATCGGAAATCATAGTAGAGGCGAGATTACCTACACTACCTTTACCTAGTATTGCTCCACGGTTGTTATCACCATAAGTTACATACCCTTTCTTCTTAGCCACAAAGTTTATGAATAAGGATATGTCTCCAGACATGTGTCTTGAGCACCCACTATCGAGAACCCATCTTCTCTCGGTAGTCTCGACACATTTCACCTATCAAAACATAATTAGCACAAGGAAGTACCCAATGGCATATTGGGTCCTAATAGGTTAGCGACAAAATGGTTGCGTTTGGGCAACCATTGGTAGATGCCTTTAGGAACAAGAAATCTCCTAAACCGGCATTTACCAATGGAGTGGCCTTTCTTGCAACAATATAAGCATGCAAAATCGACTTTAGAATCACTTTTACTTGCTTGATCCCTAATTACATATGCATATTTTTGGTATGGGTTAATCATACTTTTTCTAAAATCCTTTTTATCAATAGCAAATGTAATTTTAGGCTCAAGTGCCTTGTTTAATTTGGCCTTGAGGTTTCTAACCTCACCTTGCCAAATATGACAAGTATCACACCCAAAGTTGAAAGGATTTCTATTGTCCTTACAATCCGATTCATTGCCTTTCACAATGGAAGCCTTAAGGTCCTCTAATTTCTTTTCGGACTCTTTAACTTTGTGCTCTAAATACGTAAAAATTCTCTTATTAGAGACAAGTTTCTTGAAGGCTTCAACTGCTTCATTGTGTAAGGCATTAAATGCGGTTTGTAATTCTGAATGCGACATATTTGAGGACTTATCATATTTAGAGTGACGTACCTGTTTTTTCTTATTTTTCTGATGAGCGGAGAGGCATAGATTCACAGACTCTTCTTCATCACTAGAGCTTTCATCAGAGGAGGAAGAGTCGTTGTCGCTTTCCCACGCTATGCACGCTCTCCTAGGCTTTGATGATTTCTTGTGTGACTTTGATGATTCCTTGTCCTTTCCCTTTTTGTTCATCGGACAGTCCGGTTTGTAGTGACCGGGCTTTCCACACTTGTAGCACGTCCCTCTAGTCTTTTTACTTTTTGAGTCATCATCCTTGGAGTACCTCGATTGTTTCTGGAAGTTTACCAAGTTCTTCTCGGAATGTTGGATGTCGTTCTTTCTCACGTAACGGTTATACCGTTTGACAAACAACCCCATATCTTCGCTCTTATCCTCTTCTTCTTCGTCGCTTGAGGAATAATCACTTTTCTCTTTTGCTTGAGACTTCGAGGAGGAAGTCTTGAGAGTTATTGATTTCTTTTCACTCACCTTCGTTTTGTCTTTCTTTTCCATCTTTTCGCGTTGGTCTAGGCTCAAGAGTACCTGTTCATGCTCTTGTAGTTTGCCAAACAATGTTGTCAAGTCTAATAAGGTAAGATCATGTGCTTCTTTGATGGCGGTCACTTTAGGCTGCCATTCCCTATTAAGACATCTTAAGATCTTATTAGTAGCAACATCATTGAAAACAGGCCTACCTAATGAATCTAAACGATTGATGAGATGAGTAAATCTCTTTTGCATGTCAGTAATGGTTTTCCCTTGCTCCATGAAAAAGAGATCAAACTCTTGTGTTAATGTGTTGATTCTAGCCAACTTAACATCGTTTGTCCCCTCATGGGCTATTTGTAGTGAATCCCACATGGCCTTAGCAGTAGGACAATGGGATATGTAACACCCCACTTCCCGTATTAAATAAAATATAAATATTATAATAATAATCAGAGTTTTCACCAAAAAGTGGGATATCACATCTCCAAATTTTATAAAAATACTTTATTCATTCTTTTCAAAATAATACAGCGGAATTTGTTTCATAAAGTAAAATACATCAAAACATGATACGTCACAGGATTACAATAAGTTTGACATGAAACAGTTAAGACACCCATATCCTGTGTTACGTATCAGAGCATCCTACGACTCGACGGTCACACCACTATCCAAGTTAGCTAAGCACCTGGATTATCTGTACTTCCGAAGAAGCACAGACCACAACAACAACAAAGGGGTGAGAAATAATGATCAGAATATAATGGTAATGTAATACATGTAAACAAGGTAGTAAAATACACCACCACGCCAATATTCACCCCAACAACTCCATATAACGAACCTACTGTTCAAATTACAATATAACATATTATAATGCAAATATGCAACTCAACACCATGCATGCGGTACCGACTCATTGGTTCATTCAATCGAACCCATCATTCTCCACAAAGGAGTACGGGTGAATCACTTACGCTCCATCCGAGACATGATTCAACCCCATCATTCTCCACAAAGGAGTACGGGTGAATCACTTATGCTCCATCCGAGACATGATTCAACCCCACCATTCTCCACAAAGGAGTACGGACAGATCACTTACGCTCCATCCGAGACATGATCCATCCCACCAAGACACCATGATATGCACACACCAATGCATAACTATTATGTTCAGGCACACTAAGTGCACACGATCCACCTGATCGTATCATTATACATCACATATATATACATAGATATAACATGCACCAACACCGTATAAATCAATCAGTCAGTAAACAAGTTCATATTCTGTCACCAAAATACAAACACATCCCACTACTCGGGGGTACGCGATCTTACTGATCACTACATACATATACATCAACTAATTGTCCACCAGTCATTATTACGGGAAACATGCACTATCACCAAGTACACAAGTTAGTTCCCACACTCATCATTCTTACAGTGCATCAAGGCCAAACTGTACCTATCATCTCAACTCGGATCCTCAGTCTATTCTAGTACCAATCTTGCACATTACCGTAACCAATAGGTTTCTAATTCCTATTCCCAAAATCATCACCTACACACTTTATCGGTACCTCAAAAGCCATACAGAATTTTCCCTAAAAACTGTAAAACACCCTATATGCCCTATATGCCAAATCATCCCAAAACACCAATTCATTAACGATTACTATATAATTAACAACAATCATCATCAATCATAACATAACAATATATATTATCATATATCGATCAATTTCCTACTCTAGAACCAACATTACGGTACATTACCGACACTTCAGAGTCACTCTGAATCTCACCAAGGTCCTAACCATAGTCACTAACAACATCACAGGGAACAACACATAATTTTCCCAAAGCTATAATCCTGGTCATTACCAACACTATAGTAACAACACCAAATCTCACCAAAACTCTATTTATATTTACTATCAACACTACAGTAACAACATAGAATCTCACCAAAACCCTATTTATATTTACTATCAACACTACAGTAACAACATAGAATCTCACCAAAACTCTATTTATATTTACTATCAACACTGCAGTAACAACATATAATCTCACTAACATCACCATAATATATATACACCAAATTCACCAATACCAATCAACAATTCATCAATGTCAAGCATCAATTTATCATTAGCAACAATAATAACAAACACGCCAATATAAAACTTCATAGATCGGAATTTTACTACGGGGTTAAGGAATCCCATCTACCCTGTACATGTATATACCATCCCAAGTCAAGTTTCTCCCCCCTTACCTTGTTAATCGGTTGATCGATGAAAGAATCCTCCAAGGTTTGGCCAATTCTGATTTCCCCCCGTATCCTTCGTTCTTCGCTCCCTTTTCCGTTCCCTTTTCTGTTCTCTCCTTTCTATCGTTCTTTTTCCACTTTCTCTAACTTCTCCCAATGTATCGTAAAACTACTAACCCCTCACATTCTCTATTTTAATTCTCTAATCTCAATAATAATAATAACTTAATAATAATAATAATAACTTAATAAAATAATAATAATAATAATAATAATAATAATAATAATAATAATATTATTATTATTATTATTATTATTATTATCTCACCAAAATGATAATAATATTAATAATGAATATAATAAATATAATAATAATAATAATACCCTCACCAATATTACTATTAGTTATTATATTATTATATCTACACCAATTCACCACCAATAATCCTCCCATATCAGGGACACCCACCAATAATAATATTCATACTGATGATAATAATCATAATAATAATAATAATAATAATAATAATAATACCACCAATATTACTATTAACTATTATATTATTATCTCCACACCACCAATGATCCTTATATATCAAGGATACTCACCAATCGCATGCCAACACACCCCTCCTAAGGGCACACCAACATAAAATAATTAAATTAACACCAAAATGACTAAATAAATAAAATGGGTGTTACAACTCTCCCCCACTTTAAGTATTTTCGTCCTCGAAAATTACCTGATGGAACACTTCCGGATACGCTTCCCGCATCCTTCATTCCAACTAACAGGTCACACTGCCTTCTGCAGCACCTCCCCAAGTTACTTTCACCAAAGATATCTCCTCCCTTCGGAGTTGTTTCTCACTCGTCCAAACGAAATAGCAATGCCTCAACAATCAAATTATTTTCACTTGTACATCATCCACCTGGTTCAATGTACTTTCTCAACTACGACACATGAAACACATCATGCCAATTCATAGCGACAGCGGGAAAAACGGTCTAACATGTTACTCCTCCCATACCTCTGCTGCGCCACTCTGATACAAACCACAGAACACGGTGCGAACTTCTGAGACTTCGAAGCTCGACCAACATCAGTCACCGGCGTGACTCTCCAAACACATCTTTCCTTGGATCCTCTTGATCTTTTCAGCCCTCTCAACATAATTTTCAGGTCTGAGCACAACACTCTCACTCGACCCATTCCAACACAGTAGAGTCCTACACTCCCTATTTCACCAAGCCACATATAGTGCCATTCCGACACTAGGATGGTAACCGTTATTATAGGTAACTCAATCAACGGTAATTAATCATCCCACAATCCACCTTGATCCAACACCCAAGCTCTCACCAATTCTCTACAGACTCAATAGTCCTCTCTGACTGACCATCAGTTTGCGGATGGTAAGTCGAACTCAACTTCAACTTAGTACCCGATGCTTCCTGTAAGCCCCTCCAAAATCTCAATGTAAACCTCAAATTCCCATCTGACACAATATTCGTCAGTATCTCATCTAACTTCGCCACTTATCCAATATGCATCTCATATATCCTCAACGTAGAATAGTTAATCCACTAACAATAATCCTAATTAAAATTATATCTTCCCAATTTTTTGGAAATCTCAACACCAACTCCACGAAAATACTACCCGATTCCCACTCTGGAATATTCACGGCTGCATCAGACTCAACAGTCTCTGATGTTCACTCTTCGAATTTCGGCAATTCTAACCAGCATATTCAACCTCAACCACTTCTCTCCTTATCTATGGTCATCAAAACAATCTACTCAAATTCAGTTACTTCTTCATAGCACTGGGATGGATACTCCATCTACCCCAATGTATTTCTTCACGAGTACTTCTACTCCCCTCAACAACATCTGGTACACATACCCTATCATAACACCTCGTGGTATTATTTCCACAAACCCGACAATCCACTCTTCGACTCTAATTTATCAATTTCAACTAATTCACTACTCAACCCAGATTTCTGACTTTCTCGATTCTTCTCAAGGATATCACTAGTCAGATCTTAATAATAAAAGCTTAACTCCGTAAGAAGTATCCTTACTCACAAAACGCATATTATGAAATTTCTCAATCAGTTCTACCTCTTTTCACCATCATCTTCGGTAAACACAAACATTTCTAACTCACTGCATCATCTACCACATCCACTTTACCCCAAAGGGTAATTCAACTCAAAGCCATAATTTTTCAGAAGTCCCAATTATTTCCTCTGCCTTGTATCCCACTCTTTCGAATGCAACAAATACTTTAAGCTCTCGAGAATAACAAATATCTCAAATCTCAACTAAACAATTGTAGCCTCCAAGCTCCGGCACAAACTCAACAACATTCGACTCTCCATCACTTGTCAGATAACTCCTCTTATGTACTTTAAGTTGCCTTAAAGCATAACTACAACTTTCCGATGTTGCACTCAACATACCTCCTAATCTTATCAATAAAGCATCACAAAATACAACAATAGTCCGGTCAGATTCGGCAAAAGTCCACACACGAGCTGTTGACAGCTCTCCCAAAACTCTCCGAAACTTTCTTCACAGTGGCATATATTGCTTCTTCTCCAATACTGATAAATCAAGTTCCTAATGCTCAACATGATCCCCTATACTAATCCAATATATCCAAACATCCTTGATTAACGCATCCATTGACTTACTCAAATAAGTATGGAACATCCCATGACAGACCGACACTCAATTCATGAGTTACGGCGGGAACACGAACCACACGCTCCGCGTCTACTACAAAGTCCAAATATAGTTCATCAAAAATTAACTTATCTCCATGCCATTACTGCACCATCACATAGAGCATTGCAATAGCTTTCCAACGCTTCGAACCGGGCGTCATTCGGAGTTACGGTTCTCCCGTTACGACAAAAATACCACAACAACATTTTTCTGCTCAGGGCACTTCGCCAGGCGAATCTCGGCGAACATGACAGTCCCGAAATTCTATTTTCGACCGTTACCTGACTTCCGAGTGTCCGATTTCGATTCCGTAAAAAGCTGCGATCTCGGGATTCAACGTATAACCACAATTTCATACCTAGGAGGCCGTCCAACACACTTTCAATCTTTAAATATTTTAAAACCCGATTACTTCCAATCTCAACAGCAGATCGTGGAGCCTCCTATTACGATACCACTTCGACCTTCGACACCACAACACAATAATTCTACTCGCGATCTCACGAACACGGAAACTCACGTCCTTCAATCAATTGATCCATCAAATCATTAACTCTTGGAAGCGAACACTTATCCTTGACAGTCACCTTGTTCACTTATCTATAGTTCACCCAAAGCTTCACAAAACCTTCTGTCTGTCTAACCAACAAAAATTGGTGCACCTTACGGTAACACACTCAAACAAAAGAACCTCTCCCCCAGCGGGTCTTCAAGTTGACTCTTCAACTTCTCCAATCCCAATGTAAACATACAATATGGAGTCATCAATATCAGACTCGTCCCAAAAACAAAATAAACATGTAAGCTTTACGTCACACTCCGATAGTAAATCGCTTCCTTCCTCAGGGAACCTCTGGCAATTTCAACTAATTGACAAATCCCAATTTTTTTTTCACTTTCCTTCTCATTCAAAGTTTCCGTCAAAATAAACGTCTCAACACCGTATTACGCCAACTCCTCAAAATAATCCCTTAAGCACTTAGCTTAACTCAGGAAAATTCATTGCTCACGCCACACAAGCTTGCAAGACACGTCTATCCCATCCAGCACAATCCCGTCTACTATTAACAAGAGATTAAGGGTGATCAGTTCCTCAATTTGTTAATAGACAACCGAAATCATAATGGGGTACAAACCATCTTTACCAAACTATGATAGCATTCCTCAACCCACTAAGCCACCACACTGTAGCATTCCGGAGAATTACACACTTCTCCCCCACTGGAATCATTCCTGCTTCTGCAGACAAGGTTAGGAAATAAACACGTACCGACAATGTTTTCACACACATGCCGTATACTAGGGATTTAAACCACAACACCAGGTTAAACAACACACAGTCTCCATCCCAAAGGACAGACTCAACTCAACTCAACAACACTGGCCGGACGGACCGACCTGCTCTGATACCAATTGTAACACCCCACTTCCCGTATTAAATAAAATATAAATATTATAATAATAATCAGAGTTTTCACCAAAAAGTGGGATATCACATCTCCAAATTTTATAAAAATACTTTATTCATTCTTTTCAAAATAATACAGCGGAATTTGTTTCATAAAGTAAAATACATCAAAACATGATACGTCACAGGATTACAATAAGTTTGACATGAAACAGTTAAGACACCCATATCCTGTGTTACGTATCAGAGCATCCTACGACTCGACGGTCACACCACTATCCAAGTTAGCTAAGCACCTGGATTATCTGTACTTCCGAAGAAGCACAGACCACAACAACAACAAAGGGGTGAGAAATAATGATCAGAATATAATGGTAATGTAATACATGTAAACAAGGTAGTAAAATACACCACCACGCCAATATTCACCCCAACAACTCCATATAACGAACCTACTGTTCAAATTACAATATAACATATTATAATGCAAATATGCAACTCAACACCATGCATGCGGTACCGACTCATTGGTTCATTCAATCGAACCCATCATTCTCCACAAAGGAGTACGGGTGAATCACTTACGCTCCATCCGAGACATGATTCAACCCCATCATTCTCCACAAAGGAGTACGGGTGAATCACTTATGCTCCATCCGAGACATGATTCAACCCCACCATTCTCCACAAAGGAGTACGGACAGATCACTTACGCTCCATCCGAGACATGATCCATCCCACCAAGACACCATGATATGCACACACCAATGCATAACTATTATGTTCAGGCACACTAAGTGCACACGATCCACCTGATCGTATCATTATACATCACATATATATACATAGATATAACATGCACCAACACCGTATAAATCAATCAGTCAGTAAACAAGTTCATATTCTGTCACCAAAATACAAACACATCCCACTACTCGGGGGTACGCGATCTTACTGATCACTACATACATATACATCAACTAATTGTCCACCAGTCATTATTACGGGAAACATGCACTATCACCAAGTACACAAGTTAGTTCCCACACTCATCATTCTTACAGTGCATCAAGGCCAAACTGTACCTATCATCTCAACTCGGATCCTCAGTCTATTCTAGTACCAATCTTGCACATTACCGTAACCAATAGGTTTCTAATTCCTATTCCCAAAATCATCACCTACACACTTTATCGGTACCTCAAAAGCCATACAGAATTTTCCCTAAAAACTGTAAAACACCCTATATGCCCTATATGCCAAATCATCCCAAAACACCAATTCATTAACGATTACTATATAATTAACAACAATCATCATCAATCATAACATAACAATATATATTATCATATATCGATCAATTTCCTACTCTAGAACCAACATTACGGTACATTACCGACACTTCAGAGTCACTCTGAATCTCACCAAGGTCCTAACCATAGTCACTAACAACATCACAGGGAACAACACATAATTTTCCCAAAGCTATAATCCTGGTCATTACCAACACTATAGTAACAACACCAAATCTCACCAAAACTCTATTTATATTTACTATCAACACTACAGTAACAACATAGAATCTCACCAAAACCCTATTTATATTTACTATCAACACTACAGTAACAACATAGAATCTCACCAAAACTCTATTTATATTTACTATCAACACTGCAGTAACAACATATAATCTCACTAACATCACCATAATATATATACACCAAATTCACCAATACCAATCAACAATTCATCAATGTCAAGCATCAATTTATCATTAGCAACAATAATAACAAGCACGCCAATATAAAACTTCATAGATCGGAATTTTACTACGGGGTTAAGGAATCCCATCTACCCTGTACATGTATATACCATCCCAAGTCAAGTTTCTCCCCCCTTACCTTGTTAATCGGTTGATCGATGAAAGAATCCTCCAAGGTTTGGCCAATTCTGATTTCCCCCCGTATCCTTCGTTCTTCGCTCCCTTTTCCGTTCCCTTTTCTGTTCTCTCCTTTCTATCGTTCTTTTTCCACTTTCTCTAACTTCTCCCAATGTATCGTAAAACTACTAACCCCTCACATTCTCTATTTTAATTCTCTAATCTCAATAATAATAATAACTTAATAATAATAATAATAATAACTTAATAAAATAATAATAATAATAATAATAATAATAATAATAATAATATTATTATTATTATTATTATTATCTCACCAAAATGATAATAATATTAATAATGAATATAATAAATATAATAATAATAATAATACCCTCACCAATATTACTATTAGTTATTATATTATTATATCTACACCAATTCACCACCAATAATCCTCCCATATCAGGGACACCCACCAATAATAATATTCATACTGATGATAATAATCATAATAATAATAATAATAATAATAATAATAATACCACCAATATTACTATTAACTATTATATTATTATCTCCACACCACCAATGATCCTTATATATCAAGGATACTCACCAATCGCATGCCAACACACCCCTCCTAAGGGCACACCAACATAAAATAATTAAATTAACACCAAAATGACTAAATAAATAAAATGGGTGTTACAGGATACACTATAGTATTCATCTACACCTAATGAGGAGATTAAGATATTTTTAGCTTTCCAATCATAATTGTATTTTTTCTCATCGTCATCGGTCCATTGTGCTTCGGGCTTTGGTACAACTACGTTATCCGCATTGGTCATAGTAATTTCTATTGGACCATTGAGGATAACGTTCCATATTTTTCTGTCTATGGAGTTTATATGCACCCGCATACAGTCTTTCCAATAACTATAATTTTCACCGTTGAAAACGGGAGCTCTATTGTACGCCCCTTTTGGTTCGTTAGCCATTTTCTATCTACGTTGTATTTGAAGCACTGAATAACCGGAGCTCTAGATACCACTTGTTAGACAATGGCACGGATCTAGAAGGGGGGTTGAATAGATCCCCAATTAAAATTTGAGTTGGCGCTACCAATTAAAAATTGGTTTTAAAAATGTTTTAAGTGCGGAAGCGGCCGAGGAAAATATAGTCTAAAACGAACGGTTATTGGAAAACCGGATATGCGTAAGCCTTTGGATTAATGACAATATGGAAAATAGAATCACACCACTAATCACACTTATCAATTATCTACTTCAGTTGTTAGGATTCCTAGTTCCAATGATCAAAGAGCAAACCAAAACTAGATACACAAGTAAGATAATTTTGGTTCAAGCAATTTGTCAAACACTCGGTGTGCAAAACACTCCAAGTGATATTTATGTTGAGTAAGTGATTCCAACTAGCCTAGTACAATGTCTTATTGTACTTTGGAGTCAAAAACAGAGTTTTAACCTCTTACTCAATTGATATCACAATTTTGACAGATAGTGCTTATACAAAAATCACTTATTTTGAGCTATAACGTAAATGCTGAAAAATAGAGAAGACAAGTATTTGGTGAGGCAGTTCCCCCGTCGTCCTCGCTTCGGGGTACGTCTGCCCTCAATTCTAAAACTAGAATTGAGATAGATTTTATAGATATCACCTGTTGAATGTAACAGTTTATACAAGGATTGAGCAGCAAATATACAACAGAAATCTCAATGTGTTGAAAGTTGCTTTCACTCCTTGCCCCTTGATTCAGGATGAATCAAGTCCTCCGATTTGTGTTGATGAACCTCCGATTCCAGCCTCCTTATTGAATAACACGTTGTTGTTCAAACCTTTGGCTCTGGCTGATCTCAACAACAGCAAATCGAATCCGAGATCTTCCCTTCAATATCAGTGAATCCGCTACTAGACTTGTGAAGAACACCTCTTCACAATCACCTTCGCTCAGTTGACCCTTGATGAAGAATCTCGTCCAAAAACCCCCAAAATTCAAACCAATCTTGGAGGGTAAAACCCCAACGGTTTTATTCAAGAAAGAACATGTCTCAAGCTTCAACCCGAACTTGATTCTCCAATCTAAGCTTCGAACCTTATCACCTTGAATCTCTCAAAAATGCATTTCAAAAATGATTGTGTGTAATTGAAATGTTGTGAGATGTTGAAGATGAAGATGATGAATCTTGGACACCTATTTCACTCTTTCTTGTTTTTGAACACATGAATCAAAAGATTATCAAATG
This sequence comes from Lathyrus sativus, assembly GCA_963859935.3. NCBI lineage: Eukaryota > Viridiplantae > Streptophyta > Magnoliopsida > Fabales > Fabaceae > Lathyrus > Lathyrus sativus. The sequence goes on along the minus strand of OZ012741.1, from coordinate 660,086,646 downwards.
TTAAAATGACATAAGTGGTTAAACAAGTATATATAGTGCCAACCCAATTTTAGACATAACAGTATTTCAAATATAAGAGGGAATCATTTAAAAACAGAATTTCCGCGTGAGCGGTCGACCGCAGCAGGTCTGTGCGTCGACGCATGGCCTGTGTTGTTTGGAAATCTGGAAAATTCATCAGTATGCGTCGACCATACAGTCGGTGTGCGCTGACCCGTTGAAAACTATTTCCCTTATGCACCGACCGTATGGTCGACTTATGCCTTTATGCGCTGACCCGTTGGAAAGTTTTTCCCTCATGCGCCGACCCTATGGTCGACTCATTGCCTTGTGTGCTGACTAGTGGAGAATTGCTCTGATGCATGCGTCGACCCTATGGTCGACTCATGCCCTGCAAACTTGCAAAAATTCATCAGTTTGTGGTCTTTCATGCCTCTGGTCATGATTGCATTTTATCTACACATAGTATATTTATTACAGCAGTTTTAAGACAAGTATAAAAGGATATGGTGGGTGATACATTGCATCTGTTTAGTAGATCTGGAGTTTATAATTTCCAATCTATCCAGGGAATTTGTCATCATCGAAACCTGCATTGACCAATGTCTTGCAGACTTGTGTGATGTGTGGCGATTTTCCTCCACAGAGAGTTGTTGATGGTAAGAGGCCAAGTAGGGGAGGTGCTTCTGCTCCTTTTAAGTGTTATAGATATGGTGAGTTGGGTCATCGTGTCAGTGAGTCCACGAGTGACGTGAATATGTGTTATAAGTGTGGGCAGTCCAGACATCTGATTGCTGACAGCAAGGTTAATATGGTGACTTTCTACAATTGTGGAGAGCCAGGACATGTCAGTACTCATTTCCAGAAGCCGAAGCAAGCTTCAATTGGAGGAAAGGTGTTTGCTCTATCAGAGACTCAGACTTCCAGTGATGATAGGTTGATTAGAGGTATAAGTTATATTAATACTATGCATTTTATTACTATTATTGATATTGATGTTACTCATTCTTTTATTGCTGCTGATTGTGTGAAAAGGCTAGGCCTTGTTGTTTCTTCTATGAAGGGAGAAATGGTTATCGAAACTACTGCTAAGGGATCTGTGACTACTTCTCTAGTTTGTTTGAATTTTCCTCTGTTAATCTTTGATAGAGATTTTGGTGTTGATCTTATTTGCTTGTTGTTAGGAAATCTTGATGTTATCCTGGGAATGAACTGGTTGGAGTTCAATCATATTCGTATCAATTGTTATAACAAGCCGATGCGGTTTCTGGCTCTTGTTGATGAGGAAGAAGTTGGTTTCTTGTCTGCTAGAGAGTTGGGAGAGCTTTTAGAAGAGTAAGCTCAGGTGCTTGTGTTGTTCGCGTCATTATCTGTGAAAAGTCAATCTGTGATTGATGAGTTGTAGGTAGTGCGTGATTGATGAGTTGTTCAGTGTTTCTAATGCATCTGGAGTATTTATGGAGTATATGAATTGAACTTTTCATATTTACTTGGATCAATTTGTAGTAGTTTTTATTAATGACATTTTGATTTATTCGAAATTAGAATATGAACATGTTGAGCATTTGAGAATTGTGTTGCAAGTGTTAAAGAGAATAAGCTTTTGTCGAAGTTTGAATTCTGGTTGCAAGAGGTAAGTTTCCTTGGTCATGTTATTTCAGGTGATGGTGTTGCAATGAATCCATCCAAAGTAGATGCAGTTCTACAATGGGAGGCTCTGAAGCCAGTTACAGAGATTAGAAGCTTTTTGGGCTTGACTGGTTATTATCGCAGGTTTATTGAAGGCTTTTCTAATTTAGCACTTCAGTTGACTCAGTTGACTTGCAAAGGTAGAGCTTTTGTGTGGGATATTCACTGCGAGAAGAGTTTCATTGAGCTGAAGAAGATATTGACTACGACTCCAATTTCAATTATACCTGAACTGGATGAACCGTTTGTGGTGTATCGTGATGCATCGTTGATGGTTTTAGGTGTCGTGTTGATGCAAGATGCCAAGGTTGTGGCTTATGCTTCGTGGCAACTGATGGTTGATGAGAGAAACTATCCTACTCATGATTTGGAGTTGGCTGCAATGGTTTTTGTGTTGAAGATTTAAAGACATTATCTTTATGGTTCCATATTTAAGGCGTATAGTAATCATAAGAGTTTGAAGTATCAGTTTGATCAGAAAGAATTGAATATGAGGCAGAGAAGATGGTTGGAATTCTTGAAGGATTATGACTTTGGCTTGAATTATCATCCTGATAAAGCTAATTTCATGGCTGATTCTATGAGTCGGAAGTCTTTGAGATTTATATCTGACACATTTTATTCTAATTAATATCAGTTTTTCTTTGCAGAAGTTGGCGTAGATTTATATCCGTGTGATTGTGAAGTTGCATGAATTTCTGTTGAGGATTGTGTCTGATAGAGATCCCTGGTTTACTTTCAGATTTTGGGGAAGTTTGTAGGAGGCTTTGGATTCAAAGGTGAGGTTGAGTTTAGCTTATCATCCACAGACAGATGGTCAGACAAAGAGGGTTATTCAGTCTTTGGAAGATTTATTGAGGGCTTGTGTTCTTGAGCAAGGAGGTGCTTGGGATAGTCATTTGTCGTTGATTGATTTTACTTATATTAACAGTTATCATTCTAGTATTGGAATGACGCCTTTTGAAGCTTTGTATGGTAGGAGTTGTAGGACACCTCTGTGTTGGCATGAATCTGGTTAGAGTGTGGTACTTGGACTTGAGATTGTTCAACAGACTACTGAGAAAGTGAACTTGATTTGGGAGAAGATAAAAGCTTCACAAAGCAGGAAGAAGAGTTACCGTGATAAGAGGAGGAAAGATCATGAGTTTCAAGAGGGAGACCATGTATTCTTGAGAGTCACTTCGGTGACCGGTGTTGGACGTACTTTGAACTCGAGGAAGCTTACTCCTTGAGTTATTGGTCCGTATCAGATATCAGCAAGAGTTGGAGTTGTTGCTTATAGAGTGGCATTGCGACAAAAATTTTAAAATTTGCATGATGTGTTCCATGTTTCACGTCTTTGGAAGTATGTTCCGAATCCGCCGCTTGTGATTCCGACGGATGATGTTCAGGTAAGGGATAAACTTACGGTCAAGGATTTTCCTGTACGGATTGAAGATCGTGAGATGAAGCAGTTGTGAGGCAAGAAGATTGCTCTCATGAAGGTAGTGTGGGGAGGTGCTGCAGGTGGAAATATGACTTAGGAGTTGGAGAGCATGATGCATGAGGTGTATCCTGAGTTTTTCGCATTAGGTAAGTTTTCGAGGACGGAAATATTTTAAGTGGGGGGAGGGAGAGTTGTAACGTCCTGACTTATTTTATTTATTTTTTTGTAATTTAACTATGTGATGTTGTGAGTATATATGTGTTTATCGGTATTTTTGGTGTGTTGGGGTACCCTGTGGTAAAGGATAGTGATCTTAGAATTATAGAGTTTAAGGTGTTAGTGGTGTGTGAGAAAAAGTGTAGAATTTGGTGGTGTGGTAAGTAAGACTAGCTAATTTATATTAGTTACTATCTATTTAATTAAATAATAGGAGGTGAATATTATTTAAATAAATATTTAGTGTTGTTATTATTGTTATTATTTAATTTAGTGGAATTAATAATAATTTTAATAATAATAATAATAATAATAATAATAATAACAATAATAATAATAAAAAGAAGAAGAAGAAATAAAGGGAATTGGGGAGAAGTTGTCAAATACGTGAAAATAAGAGAAATTTTTTTGAGAAGAGGCTAGGGTAAGAAAGAGAGGAGATCACCATTATTGAGAAAGCTTTTGCAAGAACTCTAAGGTAAGGGTGAGGTTCTAATTATTTAAGGGTTAACATGATGATGGTGGATAGATTATGCTATGTAGGATTTGTGTTTTTCTTCTCTTATTTCATAATTTTGATGAATTTGGTAATTGTTGGATTCGATGAATTCTTGATGAATATTGTGTTGTATGTTGATGTTGTAACTGATGTTAGTATGATGATTCGTTGTAATTGTTGTTGTTGTGGAAATCTTATAATTTATAGTTGCATGTTATTGATGTTGTTATCGTGTGCAATCGCGAGTCAGAGTCGAAACTCAGGTTATGGATTTTTTGGGGAGAACAATTGGGGTTTTGATGTTTATGAAAACTGATTTTTGAGTAAAACTATGTGTTACACGAATTATATGAAAAGTGAAAATTTGGGATATGTCAAAAAGTTCTTTTCGTACTGATAAACAACAGAAAAGTGCTTCTATTGCAGGTGTAATCGGTTACTAGAAAAGGGGTAATCGGTTACCCTGTTGAAAAATGGTGTTTTTGGGAAAATCTGTGAGGGTGTAATCGGTTACCCTGATTGTGGTAACCAATTACACTGTGTGTATTTTGCGTTGCAGTAGCTGGTTATGTCGCTACTCGAAAAATGCATCGCGCAACGACGGGGAGGCGAAAAGAAAGGACAGAAGAGTCGCCACCGAACTTTATTTATCCCATGAGGGGAAAGGAAAATATCGAGAAAACCTTAAGAAAGAAATGGATAAGATGGTCTCGCGACCAAGAACGGGTTCGGAAGCCGGTTATGCGAGGGGAAGGTATTAGCACCCCTCGCATCCATCGTACTCGATGGGAACCTTTTGTTTGTCGATGTGTGAATTTATTTGCTTAAATATTATGCTATAAGAAAAGTTCCACAGGTAAAAGAGAGGTTGGAAACAAGAAAGTTAGGAGGAAAGAGAGAACGGGGAAGAAAAGAGAAAGAACAGACTCGGTAGGACTTCGCAGTCCTATGCCTACGTATTCTCAATGGACGTGAGAAAGTCAGAGTCGACGTAGTTCGGGGGAACTACAGATATAGGGGGGAATGTGCTCGGCAAGGATTGTGGCCCTTGTGCCTACGTATCTTTACTTGAAGAAGTAAAGAATCAGAGCAGCCGTAGTTCGGCCTACGGTGGGGGTAACCGGTGTGTTTGGGGATGATGTTATCGTGCGCGTTCTAGCAGTTTAGGTGTTTTGCTGCTCGCATGTGAGGAGACTTATGCGTACCTGTTTGCGGTAGAACGGACGTAACATATCCTTTGGGAGACTGGTTTTCGCCATGCGAGGCAAGGTGTCATGTTTGATTGGTTGAGATTGTTTTTGGGGCGAGATAGGTCCTCGGATAGTAACCCCTACGGGTAGTATCCAATTCTTTATCTCAAAGTTTTTGTTGTTAAAAAATGTGTGGCGAACGTAGCGTCTTTGTATTGAAAGACGAGTATCAAGACCACACACACTACAGTGAGTATCCTGACACTCGGAAAGGAAGAAGTCTACACTCAATCCTTTCTCTTTAATTCAATGCAAAGAGAACTTCGTTCTCTTATTAATGATGTTTTTGGTTTTGAATGGTAAGTGCTTTGCGACAGAGAACCCTACGGTAAACGTCAGCACTCGGGATAGGAGAAGGCCTACGTCTAACCACTCCACGACCATTCAAGTTTTTGTTGTGAAAATAATTTGAAATGCACTCGGTGCGGGACCGAGGTTTTTAGGTGACAAGGGTTGCGGGATGAAGTTGTGAAAGTGAGATGGTGGATAAAGGCGCGTCTTCGTATTGAAAGACGAGTGTCTAAACCACCCACACTACAGTGAGCATCTCGACACTCGGAAAGGAAGAAGTCTACACTTAATCCTTTCTCTTTAGTCCAATACAAAGAGAAGTTAATTATTTATGAAAGGGATTTTGAAAATGCACTCGGCGCGGGGCCAAGGTTTTAAGAGAAAATGGTTTGAAAAGAGAAAAATGTCTTCGTATTGAAAGACGAGTGTCTAAACCACCCACACTACAGTGAGCATCTCGACACTCGGAGAGGAAGAGGTCTACACCCAATCCTCTTTTTTTAATTCAATACAAAGATAGTTGGATTTTGAAGATGGTTTGACAATGTTTTTGAATCGAGTCGGGACAAGTAATGAAGAGAGAAAAGAGGTGGTCTCAGATCCAACATTACCTATCAATAATTTGACTGGTAATGAATTACGGAGGTCTCGTCATCGACCAGAAAGAGAAATGGGACAAAATGCCCAATAACAAAAGAAGAATAAGATAACTCTAAAATAAAAAGTAATAAACTCTAATATAAATAAAATAGAAATCTAAAAGAAAATGAATATAAAATAGATCATAGAAAATAATATATACATATATAAACCAAAATATATTTACAAAATATGTTAACAAAACTTAATAGATAACAAAACTTTAAAAGAAAAATATATACATAATAATATTCAGTTCTAAAAAAGAATGCTATAAAAATATATTTACATTATAAAATAAATAAATAAATAAATAAGAAAGAAAAAAGTTCAATAAAAAAAAAGAGAAATTAAATTAACTCTACAATAGAATAAATCTCAATGCTAAATATAATATATTCTAAAAAAAAGGAAATAATATAATATATACAATCAAAATAAAATATATAATATAAACTCTAAAAATGATATATAATTTAAAATGTAAACTATAAACATGTTAGTAAAAGAAAAGCTAAAACAATAATATATATACATATACAATAAAGTGAAATTAATAAATAATAAATAAAAACTGTTTTATAATATATACAAAATAATAGTAATAATAATATATATACATACTAAAAAAAAAAAGTTAGTAAAATGATTTACAACAAAATAAGTAATTAAATTAAAAACAGAGGGGCTTGTGATAGAAACAGGGGGGTTAGTCCATGAAGGACTCGGTTGGGCTTAAAGGCTTTGTGACCCAAGTCAAACTCATAATCCCCAAATCAACAAAAGAAAGAAAAAAAAGAGTAAATCAACGAAGCACAACAGAACCACGATCGGTCATCCCCAACCTTCTCTCGTCTTGCCTTCGATCGCATCATTCCAGATCGAATTCAAGATTCATTTGGTTCTTGCATTTATGTTCGATTTTGTTTATGATTTGGTTTCCTAATCTCTCTTCATCTCTTTCTCCATTTCTCGATCACTGTTTCGTGTTGTGAGTCTGGATTTTCGGTGAAATGGGTTCCGAATTGGGTGATTGGTTATGGATCTGGGTTGGATTTGCTGTGTATTTTTTAGGTGGGTTTGCGTTTTGGTGAATGTTGCTGGGTTTTTGAGGTGATTTGAGAGGAAAGAAGATGAGGAATAAGAGGGGTTATGAAGGAGAAGAGGTTTCGAACGGGTTTGAAGTTTGGTGTTGTATGGTTGTCTGAAAATGGCGGATTGAGGTTAGAGCGGAGATTTGGAGGTGACAGTATGGATTCGTTTAATTTCTGGGTGCACAGATGAAGGAGATTAGCGGTAATGGTTGAAGTTAATGCGGGTTGGGAAGTTTGATGTTGGTTCTGGGTTGTTTCGTCGAGATTCTGGGTTTAGTGGTTTTTGTTGGGTTGTTCCACTGAGTTTGTTGGGTATTGTTGAAGTTCTGGGTTTGAAAGATGTTTGATGATGAGGGTTAAATGTCGTTCGCAGATGAAGACGGGTTTGGAGTTGTGAAGAGGAACAGTGGCGGCTGTTAGGGTTGAGAGTCTCTGGTTGGGAGACAGTGAATAGTGTCTGCCTTTATAGGCATTTGACACGTGGCAGGATTAAGGATTAATGACTAATTAAGGACCTCTGCTGATGATTAAAGCCATGCTGACTCAATGATTAGTGACAAACCATGTTGTTGTTGACTTAATGCAAACGATGATGTTAACTAAACTTACGACAAATAAATAAAATCTGTTTGATTAAGAACAAATTAATTCTAAGAAATAGAATAAATCCTAACTAATAACAATTCTAATATTAATTAACAAATTAATCTAACTAATAATTAAAACTAACAATAATTAACTCTAAATAAATAAAGTCCTAATTAAATAAAACCTATACTAAACTAAATAAAATATTAATCTGATAATAAATAAAACTATATAATTCTAAAAAAGAAACTATTAAATAAATAAAGGAAAATAAATCTAAAAATATAAAAAACTTAAAATAAGATCTATTTAAATTTAAAAACTATTTCTAATAACATTAAAAACAGTTAAAACTCTAGAATAAAAAAAATCAAAGTCTAAAAACTATTTAAATCCTAAAACATCTCTAACATTATTAACTTAATTCTAAAATCCTAAAATATCTCTAACATTACTAACTTAATTTTAAAATCCTAAAATATCTCTATAATTACTAACTTAAATCTAAAATCCTAAAATATCTCTATAATTACTAACTTAATTTTAAAATCCTAAAATATCTCTATAATTACTAACTTAAATCTAAAATCCTAAAATATCTCTATAAATCAAATCTGATTAATTTTAATATTAAAATAATTCTAAAAACAAATTAAATCTATGCTATAAAAATAATCTATTTCTATTCTAAATAAATAAAAAAACTATTTCTAATAAAAATAATATTAAAATCCTATTTAAAATAAAATCTAAATTCTAATCTATTAAAGACTATTTTCTAAAAATTATATTAAAATAAAAATAAAATCTAAAAAATATTAAATTAAATCTAAGCAAATTCTAATATTAAAATAATTCTAAAAACAAATTAAATCTATGCTATAAAAATAATCTATTTCTATTCTAAATAAATAAAAAACTATTTCTAATAAAAATAATAACTAAATTAAAATTCTATATAAAAACTATTAAAATAAAATCTATTCTAAAGAAAAAATAAATAAATAACTATTATAATTCTAAAAAAATGTAACAAAACAAACTATTTGAATTAAATAAATGATAAAATAAAAATATGAACACAAATTTAATATTTGAAAAGAAAAATGAGAAAATGAAAATAGAAACAAAAATTACCAAAATGCCCTTATGCCACGTGTCACGCTTCTACTGGACAAAAAATAGTCAAGATCTGAAAAACGCACAATCGGGGTGGACACGTGTCTAAACGGCGTGAAAAATGTGAAAAAAAAAATGCAAAAATATTTACAAAAGCTGGCGGGCAAATTTGGGGTATGACAGATGCCCCTATCTAATTGGCTTAGACCGAGTAAGATGAATTGCTGCAACGTTCATTTTTCAAGGTAGAAGTCAATTAGATACAAAGAATATCCTAAATTTGTCCGAAAAGGAAAACAAAAGTTTGAGAATTGAAATATAAACAAACCTGACACCCAAAAGGATGTAGGGGATAAGCTTCTCTGAAGAGATTGCCACTTATCGTCTGTTGGAGACAACTCACTGGGGAACGCCCATGGATTTACTGAAAACGCCCCTGTCTGGGCTGAATGTTGATTTGAAGATCTGATTAACCACGAGGTTGAAATATGTCATGCGATACACCCATGGTTTTGAAAATATGCCCCTGGCTGGGCTGAATTTTGCTTTGATATTCTGGAATCTTGTGGGAGTACCCACAGTCTTTGTAGATGATGCCCCTGACCGGGCTGGATGTTGCTTTGAAGCTCTTGAGTTTGCCCAACAAAAGTTGCACAACTTTATGGGGATTATCGACACTCTTGCGGAAGATGCCCCTGACTGGGCTGATTATGATCTTGAAAATCTTCGAAATTGATCCTGAATCTGATCTCGCATATGTGAATGCTTGATGATAATGATGTTCCGTAAATGGAAATGCAAATGCAAATGCTATAGTGGAGATGCAAGAGTTGGGGAGTATGATATGATTATAGGTATGCATATGATGCAAGATGCTTATGAAGTCGAATGTGATGCGTATGATGCATATGATAATGATGGATGCAGGCAGGTGACTGGGAATGCAGGTGATGACGTGGCAGACTTTTGGTGGTTGCCAATGTAGATTGGACTTTTGGTTGGAAGTACCAGGTGAGGGCTGGTATTCGGAGAGTAGACCGCCAGACAAGGACTGGTGGCGAAAGCTTATGCTGTCAAAGGAGGGCTAATTTTGTTGTTTGCCAGATGGGAGCTGGACTTGGAATGAGGTTTACCAGACGAGAACTGGTGAAATGGTAGGCTAAAAGGAAAGGTGACCAGATGAGAGCTGGTTTAAAAGCTGACATATACCAAGCGGGAATTGGTATTCAGCAAAGGGTTGACCAGATGGGACTGGTTTGAAAGCTGACATATACCGGACGGGAACTGGTATTCAGCGAAAGGTTGACCAGACGGGACTGGTTTGAAGGTTTAATGGTTTGACCAGATGGGACTGGTATTTAGGCTTGCCAGACAAGAACTGGACTTTGGAGGTTTCGGTATGTTTTGATAGGTGACAGGTTTAGGCTGTGGGATGAAGGATCCGATGACAACAAGGCCTTTTTGGAAGGTTATGGTTATTTGGGTGAGTTGGCGGTGTGATTCCCTGACACTTGTTTTGAACTCAATAGTTGCTGATGAAGATGAACTTGCTTGAGTAGCTTTCCATGAGATGACCTCAAGATGGCTTGCCCCAGAGTTTGTACCACGAAAAGATTCATCGTTGTTTAACCGACTCTTGTGGTTGTTGGCTTCAATGTACTCTTTAGAATAGCTTGCTCTTGAAAGAGCGTTGAAGCGACTTGACTTATCCTGATTAAACATTGGAGGGATCTATCCTCAGGTCAAAGAAACTCTGGGTGGCCTGCCCCTGATTGGTATAATTCACTTTTAATCAACCGCTTCTTGAATGATTTGCCCCATGATCGACCATTGCTTGGGGATTTGCCTCAGACTGATCCAGACTGCTGAATGATCCATTCCTTCTTGATTGCTTCGTGTTGGAATTTCCTTGATGCCAACTACTGACTTGCAATTGAAATTGTTTGTTCACAAATGGTAATCTTAATGCGAAGTTCATGCAAGTTTTTTTTTTGAAAGAATTGTCGTTTATTGAGTGTCGTGGTAGTGAGACGAATGGACCGTTAGTCCAAACGTTGTGCTAATTTGATTGGTGTAAAAATATAGCAAGGATATTGACACCAACGTTGATAATTAGCAAATAAGTGAGGAGTCAGGTTACGCAACCTTGCGATAGTATGCTTTCAGAATAAACCTCGACTCAATTAGGTCTTTCAAGGGTTGTAACGTGGTTTGGTTCACGGTTATGAAACAAAGGATATTAGGCTCAAAGTATGATTTGTACCCACCCCTTCTTCTTGATGATCTCCATACCTACGTTCAGTTAATTTTGAACCTATTTGTCTTGACGGTGTAATCTTAATGGATCAAGGTTTGCTCGAGATGGCAGTCATTTTATTTTGATTTTTGATGGATGTCAGGGACCCTTTTGATTTGGGTGGCCACTGAATCTTATTTTGTTTTTGTTGAGGGTTTGAGGACCTCTTTTGATTTTTTTTTTTGATCCCTAACTTTTGCATGGATTGACTTTGCTTGTCAGATCCATCAGGATTGCCTTGATTTTTGCCTAAGTCCCCTTTTAAGGTGCTTGACTTAGCAGGCTTTTGATATTTTTTTTTCTGATTTTGTTGGCGAATTGTGACTGCCATGTCGTGGGTCATTGATGAACAACCGTCTTCTGGATTTTGCTTTATGCATAGTGGACTAACTGAACAACTACCCTGCCCCAGGTTGAGTGTAAGGGTTTGAATATCCGAAGGAAACTCCTACTTCTAGGCTCGAAGTGGTTGACTAGGGATTAACTCCTTATATCTCCGGTGTTTATGGGAATTGAAACAATGCCTGTACATCATTGACGAGATTTTATCCGAAAGCATATAGTTTGCTATTATGGGTATTTCGTTTTCGTCATCCTCCCTTCAATCTTTGCTAAAACAACAGTGATAAAGTGGAGTGGATAAAAAATGGATGTGTATGTGATTGTGATAAATGGAAAAATGAGCGAATGCGACATAATTGATTCGGAAAATGCATAATCACTTCATTAATATTACCATTCAAAACAACAATGTTTAAACACAAGTAGCAATTAACAGGAAATAAACTACAAGATGCAAATGATAAAAGCGTTCGAGGACTGCCAATGTTGAGGACGTCTGCCTGTCTAGACCACTGGCTTCTGGAAATGACCCTTTGAAATCTTTGAGCTTAGACAGCTGAGAGGTTGACATGGACAACCAAACTTCCTTCTGGAAAAGAGATATACCCCTTGTCAATCAATTGTTGCACTTTGGCTTGGAAGGCTTTGCATTCTTCAGTCGAGTGCCCCATGGACCCTCCATGATATCCACACTGAACATTGGGATTATACCCGGGAGGGTAAGGTTCTGGCACAGGCTTAAGAGTCTTAGGCTCCACCAATGAATTTTGAATCAGATGTGGGAGTAGTTGACTGTGCGACATAGGGACTGAATGAAGAGGAGCATTCCTTCTTTCCAAATTATTGTTGAGCCTATGCTGATTTTGGCGCTGATTCGGACGACCTCGACTATGGGCTCGTTGATTTGCATGAGGAGCGACCCATGGCTTGTGGGATGAAGCTTTAGGCATGGCCGATTGTCCATGAGGATAACATGGCACTGGTAATGATGCCTGTTGAGCAGACGAGGGACCATAGAGTTTTGTTGGTACGTCGTGAGAATACTCAACATTCGCTATGAGTGCGTCGGTTTCATCCTTCTTTTCCTCATGGAAATCATCAGAAGATTCAATCTCACTGGCCTGACTGCTTGAGGCGTCTTGGATTTGTCCGCTTTTAAGGTAGCTTTCAATGCGCTCTCCTACAATCACAAGGTCAGAGAAGGTTGATGTCGTACAACCAGCCATTCTTTCAAGATAAGAACCATGCAAACTGTTGATGAACATGTCAATTAGCTCCCTTTCTGAGAGTGGTGGTTGCACTCTTGTTGCGAATTCTTTCCACCGCTGTGCATATCCCTTAAAGGATTCATTTTCATTCTGAGGTAAGCTTTGCAACTGCATGCGGGTGGGAATAGTGTCTAGGTTGAACTGGTAAAACTTTAGAAAAGCGCTGGCTAGGTCCCTCCACGATTGGATATGACTCCTTTCTAAATCTGTGTACCAACTTAATGATGCCCCACTCAGACTTTCTTGAAAACAGTGGATCATCAACTTATCATCGTGAGTGTAAGGGGTCATTTTTCGACAGTACATCACCAAATGACGCCTTGGGCAACTATAGCCTGTGTACTTCTCGAAGTTAGGCATCTTGAATCTCGGAGGGATCACCAAATCTAGCACTAGACACATATTAGCAGCATCGAGGTCAGGCATGTCAGACACTCTCGTAGCTTGAATTGCCTCCTCAAGGGTACGAAGCTTTTCTTCCATGGGATCAGTCGTTGGCATCCTCTGGGGTCGAGTAGGAACGTTTACTTGCGGAAGATCATACAGTGGATTATTCGTCACCGTAAATCCTTGTGGGGGATCAACATTCTGGCGGTCATTCTCTGACATAGCTATCGCAGCTTGCTTTGTTTTGACTTGGCTTCTCGAAGCTTCTACGTTCCTCTTTCTTCAAACTCTTTGTAGCTCTCACAAGTTTATCATGAGTATCGGGAAATCAACTGCAGGTTATGGATAGAGGACGGGTAAGCTCTTGGTATCTGGTTAGGGAAGAAAATGCAAAATGATGCAGATATGTTTATGCAAATGCAATGCGATGAGTGCACACGGGAACAGATCCATATCAAGGATTAAAGTCACAGATCCTGCAAGACAACAACAAGAGGTATCTCTCCCATCGGGTGGGCAATCTACCGGTTTATAAGAGGGTATTCCAAAGGCTTTTCAAACAAAGTCCCATGCACTAACCCTCAAAAGTTTCCCATCAGAACGACTACTCGTAAGACGGTAATTCTTTCAAAAGGATGAACACAAAGTTATGTTTTAGCAACCTTCGGAATAAAGTTCTACAAAAGGTCCTCAAAATCACAGACTCCCAAGCCGAAAATAAAAACGCCATTACGACTACACGTAAGACATAATTATTCCAACGGGGTCTCATCTGAGCGGTGGAATTCGCTCCAACTCAACGAGTCCTAAGTCTCGCAAATCAGAAAGAATCCACCTCTTAACTTAGTGTATACTCGAAAGCTCGGGTAGAAAGCTTTTATCCTCACAAACCAACCAATAAACCCAACAGGTTAGAGAACACAACATAAAAAAAACAGATAAAAGCAAACAAAATCACACACGCGACAAACAAATTAGGCTTGGCTCGCTAGGAGTCCCCAGCAGAGTCGCCAGCTGTCGCTACTCGAAAAATGCATCGCGCAACGACGGGGAGGCGAAAAGAAAGGACAGAAGAGTCGCCACCGAACTTTATTTATCCCATGAGGGGAAAGGAAAATATCGAGAAAACCTTAAGAAAGAAATGGATAAGATGGTCTCGCGACCAAGAACGGGTTCGGAAGCCGGTTATGCGAGGGGAAGGTATTAGCACCCCTCGCATCCATCGTACTCGATGGGAACCTTTTGTTTGTCGATGTGTGAATTTATTTGCTTAAATATTATGCTATAAGAAAAGTTCCACAGGTAAAAGAGAGGTTGGAAACAAGAAAGTTAGGAGGAAAGAGAGAACGGGGAAGAAAAGAGAAAGAACAGACTCGGTAGGACTTTGCAGTCCTATGCCTACGTATTCTCAATGGACGTGAGAAAGTCAGAGTCGACGTAGTTCGGGGGAACTACAGATATAGGGGGGAATGTGCTCGGCAAGGATTGTGGCCCTTGTGCCTACGTATCTTTACTTGAAGAAGTAAAGAATCAGAGCAGCCGTAGTTCGGCCTACGGTGGGGGTAACCGGTGTGTTTGGGGATGATGTTATCGTGCGCGTTCTAGCAGTTTAGGTGTTTTGCTGCTCGCATGTGAGGAGACTTATGCGTACCTGTTTGCGGTAGAACGGACGTAACATATCCTTTGGGAGACTGGTTTTCGCCATGCGAGGCAAGGTGTCATGTTTGATTGGTTGAGATTGTTTTTGGGGCGAGATAGGTCCTCGGATAGTAACCCCTACGGGTAGTATCCAATTCTTTATCTCAAAGTTTTTGTTGTTAAAAAATGTGTGGCGAACGTAGCGTCTTTGTATTGAAAGACGAGTATCAAGACCACACACACTACAGTGAGTATCCTGACACTCGGAAAGGAAGAAGTCTACACTCAATCCTTTCTCTTTAATTCAATGCAAAGAGAACTTCGTTCTCTTATTAATGATGTTTTTGGTTTTGAATGGTAAGTGCTTTGCGACAGAGAACCCTACGGTAAACGTCAGCACTCGGGATAGGAGAAGGCCTACGTCTAACCACTCCACGACCATTCAAGTTTTTGTTGTGAAAATAATTTGAAATGCACTCGGTGCGGGACCGAGGTTTTTAGGTGACAAGGGTTGCGGGATGAAGTTGTGAAAGTGAGATGGTGGATAAAGGCGCGTCTTCGTATTGAAAGACGAGTGTCTAAACCACCCACACTACAGTGAGCATCTCGACACTCGGAAAGGAAGAAGTCTACACTTAATCCTTTCTCTTTAGTCCAATACAAAGAGAAGTTAATTATTTATGAAAGGGATTTTGAAAATGCACTCGGCGCGGGGCCAAGGTTTTAAGAGAAAATGGTTTGAAAAGAGAAAAATGTCTTCGTATTGAAAGACGAGTGTCTAAACCACCCACACTACAGTGAGCATCTCGACACTCGGAGAGGAAGAGGTCTACACCCAATCCTCTTTTTTTAATTCAATACAAAGATAGTTGGATTTTGAAGATGGTTTGACAATGTTTTTGAATCGAGTCGGGACAAGTAATGAAGAGAGAAAAGAGGTGGTCTCAGATCCAACATTACCTATCAATAATTTGACTGGTAATGAATTACGGAGGTCTCGTCATCGACCAGAAAGAGAAATGGGACAAAATGCCCAATAACAAAAGAAGAATAAGATAACTCTAAAATAAAAAGTAATAAACTCTAATATAAATAAAATAGAAATCTAAAAGAAAATGAATATAAAATAGATCATAGAAAATAATATATACATATATAAACCAAAATATATTTACAAAATATGTTAACAAAACTTAATAGATAACAAAACTTTAAAAGAAAAATATATACATAATAATATTCAGTTCTAAAAAAGAATGCTATAAAAATATATTTACATTATAAAATAAATAAATAAATAAATAAGAAAGAAAAAAGTTCAATAAAAAAAAAGAGAAATTAAATTAACTCTACAATAGAATAAATCTCAATGCTAAATATAATATATTCTAAAAAAAAGGAAATAATATAATATATACAATCAAAATAAAATATATAATATAAACTCTAAAAATGATATATAATTTAAAATGTAAACTATAAACATGTTAGTAAAAGAAAAGCTAAAACAATAATATATATACATATACAATAAAGTGAAATTAATAAATAATAAATAAAAACTGTTTTATAATATATACAAAATAATAGTAATAATAATATATATACATACTAAAAAAAAAAAGTTAGTAAAATGATTTACAACAAAATAAGTAATTAAATTAAAAACAGAGGGGCTTGTGATAGAAACAGGGGGGTTAGTCCATGAAGGACTCGGTTGGGCTTAAAGGCTTTGTGACCCAAGTCAAACTCATAATCCCCAAATCAACAAAAGAAAGAAAAAAAAGAGTAAATCAACGAAGCACAACAGAACCACGATCGGTCATCCCCAACCTTCTCTCGTCTTGCCTTCGATCGCATCATTCCAGATCGAATTCAAGATTCATTTGGTTCTTGCATTTATGTTCGATTTTGTTTATGATTTGGTTTCCTAATCTCTCTTCATCTCTTTCTCCATTTCTCGATCACTGTTTCGTGTTGTGAGTCTGGATTTTCGGTGAAATGGGTTCCGAATTGGGTGATTGGTTATGGATCTGGGTTGGATTTGCTGTGTATTTTTTAGGTGGGTTTGCGTTTTGGTGAATGTTGCTGGGTTTTTGAGGTGATTTGAGAGGAAAGAAGATGAGGAATAAGAGGGGTTATGAAGGAGAAGAGGTTTCGAACGGGTTTGAAGTTTGGTGTTGTATGGTTGTCTGAAAATGGCGGATTGAGGTTAGAGCGGAGATTTGGAGGTGACAGTATGGATTCGTTTAATTTCTGGGTGCACAGATGAAGGAGATTAGCGGTAATGGTTGAAGTTAATGCGGGTTGGGAAGTTTGATGTTGGTTCTGGGTTGTTTCGTCGAGATTCTGGGTTTAGTGGTTTTTGTTGGGTTGTTCCACTGAGTTTGTTGGGTATTGTTGAAGTTCTGGGTTTGAAAGATGTTTGATGATGAGGGTTAAATGTCGTTCGCAGATGAAGACGGGTTTGGAGTTGTGAAGAGGAACAGTGGCGGCTGTTAGGGTTGAGAGTCTCTGGTTGGGAGACAGTGAATAGTGTCTGCCTTTATAGGCATTTGACACGTGGCAGGATTAAGGATTAATGACTAATTAAGGACCTCTGCTGATGATTAAAGCCATGCTGACTCAATGATTAGTGACAAACCATGTTGTTGTTGACTTAATGCAAACGATGATGTTAACTAAACTTACGACAAATAAATAAAATCTGTTTGATTAAGAACAAATTAATTCTAAGAAATAG
The DNA here is from genome assembly GCA_963859935.3 of Lathyrus sativus. NCBI lineage: Eukaryota > Viridiplantae > Streptophyta > Magnoliopsida > Fabales > Fabaceae > Lathyrus > Lathyrus sativus. The sequence continues at coordinate 660,069,161 of OZ012741.1, read as the reverse complement.
AATAAATCCTAACTAATAACAATTCTAATATTAATTAACAAATTAATCTAACTAATAATTAAAACTAACAATAATTAACTCTAAATAAATAAAGTCCTAATTAAATAAAACCTATACTAAACTAAATAAAATATTAATCTGATAATAAATAAAACTATATAATTCTAAAAAAAAAACTATTAAATAAATAAAGGAAAATAAATCTAAAAATATAAAAAACTTAAAATAAGATCTATTTAAATTTAAAAACTATTTCTAATAACATTAAAAACAGTTAAAACTCTAGAATAAAAAAAATCAAAGTCTAAAAACTATTTAAATCCTAAAACATCTCTAACATTATTAACTTAATTCTAAAATCCTAAAATATCTCTAACATTACTCACTTAATTTTAAAATCCTAAAATATCTCTATAATTACTAACTTAAATCTAAAATCCTAAAATATCTCTATAATTACTAACTTAATTTTAAAATCCTAAAATATCTCTATAATTACTAACTTAAATCTAAAATCCTAAAATATCTCTATAAATCAAATCTGATTAATTTTAATATTAAAATAATTCTAAAAACAAATTAAATCTATGCTATAAAAATAATCTATTTCTATTCTAAATAAATAAAAAAACTATTTCTAATAAAAATAATATTAAAATCCTATTTAAAATAAAATCTAAATTCTAATCTATTAAAGACTATTTTCTAAAAATTATATTAAAATAAAAATAAAATCTAAAAAATATTAAATTAAATCTAAGCAAATTCTAATATTAAAATAATTCTAAAAACAAATTAAATCTATGCTATAAAAATAATCTATTTCTATTCTAAATAAATAAAAAACTATTTCTAATAAAAATAATAACTAAATTAAAATTCTATATAAAAACTATTAAAATAAAATCTATTCTAAAGAAAAAATAAATAAATAACTATTCTAATTCTAAAAAAATGTAACAAAACAAACTATTTGAATTAAATAAATGATAAAATAAAAATATGAACACAAATTTAATATTTGAAAAGAAAAATGAGAAAATGAAAATAGAAACAAAAATTACCAAAATGCCCTTATGCCACGTGTCACGCTTCTACTGGACAAAAAATAGTCAAGATCTGAAAAACGCACAATCGGGGTGGACACGTGTCTAAACGGCGTGAAAAATGTGAAAAAAAAAATGCAAAAATATTTACAAAAGCTGGCGGGCAAATTTGGGGTATGACAGGTTACAAGGGGTGAGGTTACCTCATTTTGAGTATCTGGTTACACTGAGACTAATTTTTAAAAATATTTAAAAATTCATCTTTTGTTTTGGGAGTCCGATTCGAGTGTCGTTCGAAGCGCCTGAAAGCTGACATGACGAACTATAATCTAAAAATAGTATTAGTTGCATAAGTGGAATAATTTTTCTATTTATTGGTGTTAAACACATTATTATCATTATGTTATGGTGTGACATGATTGTAAATATCTTTGTAGTTGCTAGTCTTGGTGTATGTCAATGTTACTGGATTGTATGGCATGTTGTGTTGTGGCATTTAGTGGCGTGATGCATTGGTTAGATGAAAATTGTCGTTTTTGTTGTTGTTGTTGTTGTTGTTGTTAAGCATTTCATTATTGAATGAGTTTTGAGATAAGTCGTGTGCCCATGTAGGGTGTGAGCACCTTATCTGAATTCTAGTTATAGAGTCGTGTTGTTGTTGTTTGAGCTTTCTCATAAAGCCTTATAAGCTTCATATTGAAGCTCCATTGTTTGAGATTTAACCTGCCTGCATCACACCAGAAGAGGGAATAAGATTCACAGAAGAGGGAAGCAGAAGAAAATAAGGAGAATAAGTGAGTGGATTGCACGTACCTAAGGTGACCTTTTTTGACTCGCTGGAATGCTCGCTAGAAGTATGGAAAGTCCATATTTCGGTGAGGTGGTTATTTCACTTCCTTTTATTTTTCCCACTAATTTATGTTGTTTGTTTCATTTTTTCTACTTTTCTGCTTTCATTGATGCAATCTTGCTTGTAATTGTTTAAATATAATGGAAAAAGGGGTTAGGGTTCCGATTAGAGATATGTTAGATTCATACGATTTTAGAACTATTTTACTTGTTTGGATGTTAAATTTATGTTGAGTGAAGGAAAAGTGTAAGGGTATGTGTTATGAGTTTCAAGTTTTTACTGAGCTTTGGAAGAAACTTAGAATAAGGATGAACGCGTCCTTCATTTTCATCCTTTGTTCATCTATATTTCCTTCGATTGGTCCAAATTTTGTTTAAAAAAAAGAGGTGAATCTTATTTGTGGCTCAATAGAGAGAGTGTGTATATGTGTGTATGTGTGTGCGTGTGTGCGCATGGTCTGATGAGAGAGAAATGGACGAGTATAATAAAGCTCATGCATGAGTTTCTTTCCTTTTTGTTTGATTTCTCATCCTTGCCATTGGTCCCACATGACAATATCCCTAACCCTTAGATTAACATACTAAGTGCCTTGACCAGAGGCCCTTATATAGGGACCCCCACCGTTATCTCGTGCACCCTCACCCTCATCTCTTGGATCATGTTCAACCCCCTTGTATTCCAATCAGATGTGCAAGATATAGTCAACAACTTTGACACTATTGGACCCCTCTTGTAATAGGGCAGCGCCCTCTTGGGCCCTGGGCTTGCTAAACGCACCCCTAACCCTTTTATTTTTACCAAGTCTTTTTCTTGTTTTATTGTGTTTTTTTATTCTAGCCCATCCTTTTTACTCATTACTCCAAGTTGCTTCTCACACCATTCCCATCATATTTTATTTCTTTTTTAGTATTATTAATTATTTTAATTAATTAATCTTTTAATAATAAAAATCAAATATTAACTAAAAAACTATTGATTAAATCAAGATTTTCCAAATCAAATTCTAATCTTCTTCCATATCAAAATCAAATCATTTTTTAACACGAGTCAAAACACTTGATCTTATAAAGTTCTTTTCAAATTCCATCATTTCAAAACTTTTTTCATAATTAACAATCGGTTAAAAAAGAATTGGTTGGACGTAACTATCCTACCTAGTCTCCGAGTATTTGGATGATGGTCATACTTAGCCTACCGTTTGAGTACTCATTTCCCATTCAAAAACATATTAAATAACATAATCTAGTTCATTCTTTCATGGGTGAAAAATATTAGTTGGAGGTATTTGTCCTCCCTAGCCCCGAGTATTTGTGTGTTGGCCGTACTTAGCCACCTATACGAATACTCGTCCTCTGTTAAAGAAACGTGACTTAATTCGCCTCACAGATTTTATAAATAACTTAGACGAAAAGGATTAGTTGGATGTACTTTTCCTTCCTAGTCCTCGAGTATTTGGGTGATGCTTGTACTTAGCATCCCCTTCGAGTATTCATCATCCAACTAAAATAAACTCAACCCAGAAAAATGGGTTTTTAAAGCTATATCGAGAATTGGCCATAACAGCAGGAATGCATGGCCTAGAATGCAGGGACACAACTCCTATGACTCTAATATTGGTTAAAATCACTCGAGAGTCTCCAGCAACGACGCCAATTTGATTCGCTGTCAGATACGGGTTAAAACCAAGTTACTAAAACTAGTATACAAAAGCGACATTGGAGTTGTATCCCAAGGACTCTCAATTTTTTTAAGCAATCAACTGAAACAATGGGGGGTTGAGTTTATAGAAACATGAACCGCAAGTAAATAACTTGAATATAAATATGATGAACAAGTTAATCTATTGTTTCAATTTCTGACCTATCACTAATTTCTACCTTACCAATTCCTTAAGTAGATTCAATCCCTATTTGATTATAATATCGATCGAACAAGCTCAATTAATATTATATGGTTTACGCTCCTATTTTCTGAATTAAGCAAACTGCTAAAGATTACACAAATTAACGAAAAAACTACGTTGAGCGCGATTAAGGTTAAGGAATATGAATCAATCGAGTTTAATCAAAACTACTCTATGACATGTCGAGTTAGGAATTTGAAATTCACAAAACATAATCGAAAAGGAAAAGAAATTGAATTGATAAAAGTAAAAACCTCAAAGTCTTGATGGAAATATGATTCAGTAGATCAACTATAGGGTTTATTTCTCCATGGAATTCCTATCGGCTGTATATTCTAATTTTGCGACAAAACTGAATACCTGGAATTAGCATTGCGTTTTAACTTAAATAGTACAAGAAATTGGACTCTAAGAAAACCCAAGTGAGAGTAGTCCAGTCCCCTTGCAACACAAGATATTTTCACAATAACCAAATCCATTACAACTGCTTATACCCTCAAGTATAAGACTTTCTCCTGCTCAAACCTACATCCTAAGTCTTCCTTGATCAATCAGCACCTGATCAAGACTTCCTGCTTAGATCCTCCGATCCTAAGATTTTCCTTGCTCAAACTCCTCAGATTAAGACTTCCTTGCGTATACCCTAAAGTACAAGACTTCCTTGCTTAGACCTATAGTCTAAGACTTCCTTGATTAAATGCTATGGATTCAAGACTTCCTTGCTCAGATTCCTCGAATCTAAGACTTCAATACTCAAGCACATAGCAAGAGACTTTATCTATATTGATGTTTAGAGAAGGAATAACTTACAACAACACTTGATTAACAATCAGAGATGTTTAAATATAATACAACACACTTTAACACAAAAGATTCTTAAGCTATACAAAAATAATAATTCTTAAAGGATTAGCTTCTCTTGAGCTGATACAAATGGTGTGAAGTATGTGTATATTTCAGTTATAGTTGCAGTATTATTCTCTTGGTTGATCTTCAATTTTTTTGCTCCTTTTATATCTGAAAAATAGAGTCGTTGAAGCAAACTAACGACTATATTCAAATAAAATATTTTTGCACATCTTCTTTTTCTATAAAGCATGTGTTAGAACTCGTAGCCAAGGAATTACCAATGAATAATACCTTTTTCCAAAGAATTCTTCTATGAAACAAGTACAACATAATCTTTTGAAGATAATGTCAACTACTCTTGAGTCCCATGATTTCTGAGCTTGAGTTGACATCCATCAGTTTCAGAGGCAAGGTTAGCATGCTTTTGATTATGGAATATGCAAAAGATATATTTATGGTCAGACTCTCTCACAAGAACCTGATCAGATCTGAACTATAGCTTCTTTTGTGTCAGAACTTGTTTCATCAAGTAAATTGAATTTTGTACACATGAACCAGCTAGTTAGAAATCCTAATTGTTCTTCAAATACTTTGTTATCATCAAAACCTTAGAGGATACATGGTATGAACCAATTTTGTTTTAACACTTACAACCCCAAAAACCAAAGAAAAAGAATGCAATTTATTTATTTATTTTATAAAAAAAACAAGTAAGTAACAAATAAGAAATCACACAAGTAAATGACTCCCTCCACTATACTTAAGACAGACACTACTTTCAATGAAAGAAAAAGCATAAAATAAGAGAGGTGGGTCCTATCTGTGAAGTATAAGAGCTGAGGTTTGTAAGCTTCCCCTATATAGAATAATTATATCCAATCCAAGATTAATCTTGTAGAATACTTAATCCATTTCTCTCCCTTTGTCATCAACAAAAAGATAACAATACAAAAAGATAGACAAGTAGACCCTAGTGATTAATAATGGTTTCTAAGCAATCATTTCTGAACACCACCCAAGAACAAGTTTGTTTATTAACCCAGCTTGTTCACATGAGAAACAACACCTTGTTGAATAAGAATCATATAAAGGATCCTACCAAAAGGAATGAGAAAAGATGATTCCTCACGGGATTCTAAGATCTTTTCTTTCATATATTTGAACATGGTTTGAGGTAACCATCCTAATTCCTTTTCTCCAGGCCTTAGATTGGTCCCCTTAATTTGGTACCATACTTTTTCCATAGGAGTAAGAGTAGAAGGACTTGCAGCAAGACTAACACTGTCATATATGTTGTTAATGAGATTCAAAAACCCATTATCATGTCTGTATTCTTCAATAGTAACTCCATCCTCTTCATAATTTATTGCTTGAGAAATAAGTTTAGAGTTGATCACAATAGGAAAACTATAGACAAAAGATAGAATCTGACAAACATCTAACTCACTCTGATGAACATGAATATCCATCACAATATCTGGATAGATTGGTCTATTAAGCATTGTAAAATATCAACCCCATATCTGAAAATGAATATTTGAGACTATCCGAGAAAGGTTAACAATCGTCAATTCATTAAGGTCAATAATATATTCCTTTAGAATATCTAGATCATAGATTTCTCCTTTGATGGTTTTTGAAGACATATTGAAAAAGAAGTAAATTCAAGTAGAAAATAATATTTTATAATAGTATCTTATATAGAAGATAATACACAAAAATCGGGTAAATCTTAGATACAATCACATAACACATGGAATGCTAGTTTATGATAAATGAACAAGAATGCATTAAATGTTTGGATTATAATGAGTCTGATTAAAAACGAATCAGAATCTTTGTCAGTACACTCCTGTTAAGAACCAAATTTCAAGATTTTTTGAAAATATGCAAGAGTGATAAAAATGTCCATTCAATCTCGAGAACAACTATTTTTTTTAGAAAAAACAACAACCAAGACTAATTATTTAAAGGTACTTTTGCAAGTTCATCATACTTTCAAATGAATTCTGAGTTTGCCTTGTTGAATGTATTTGACAATTTCACTAGAAAAATGAGTTTCTGAGACTACTTTCCACCATCAAGTCAATATTTTACAAAACTTGTTATTTAACAACTCAATTTTCAGAGAATATATAAGACAAAAATTCTTATTTTATTAGAACTCAAAATTAATCCAATTATTAATCCAAAGCACAAAGCATAGAATTAAACACTTACTGTCTGCTTAAATAATAAAGCAACAAGAATGAAAAAGATTCAGCAAACTCTACAATCAAAGCTTATAGACCACACTTAGAATTTTTTTTAGACTTAATGGTATACTTTATTCCAACTGAGTGCTATCAGAATCCAAGTTTTCTTTAGAGTTAAAAAAAATGATGTTCCTTACAACCTGTCTATCATTAGAATATGGGTTGTCAAATTCTAATTCAAACTACTTTTGATTACCAACAGGTTTTGATACTCCATTCAGTTTTTAAGCATTATTCATAAACAAAGACCATGTTCAGATTTTTCCTTATGAAATCAAATCTTGCAACAGCAAAGGGTTTTATAAATATATCAGCCCACTAATGATTAGTGTCAATAAACAGAATATCTATTATTCCCTTTTTAACATAGTCCCTAATAAAATGGTGTTTGATTTCAATATGCTTAGTTCTAGAATGTTGAATCAGATTCTTTGTTAAATAAATAGCAGCAATGTTATCACAATAGATAGGAATACTGTTTCCAAAAATTTGATAATCTTTTAGCTGATACTTCATCCATAGTAGTTAAGTGCAATACTTAGCAACATAGATGTATTTTGTGTCGGTTGTAGACAAAGCAATAATTGTTTGTCTTTTTCTAGTCTAAGATATAAGGTTTTCACCTAAGAACTGACCATTTCCACTTGTGGATTTCCTCTCAATTCTATCGCCTGCATAGTCAGCATTAAAAAATCCAACTAGCTTATAATTTGAAGATTTCTTATAAATAAGTCCAAGATTAGTCGTTCCTTTCAAATATCTAAAGATCCTCTTAACAACTGTTAAATTAGTTTCTCTAGGATCTGATTGGAATCTTGCACGCAAACATACACTGAATAAAATATGTGGTCTGGAAGCAGCGAGGTAGAGTAAGGAACCTATCATGCCTCGATATTTAGTCGGGTTCACTTTGACACTACATTCTTCACTATTTAGGTTGCATGTAGGATGAATAGGAGTTGTCATAACTTTGCAATCATCAAGATTGAACTTGTTCAAAAGTTATCTTGTGTACTTTGACTGATGAATGTATATACCTCATTTTCTTATATTGATTTGAATTCTAAGAAAGTATTTTAATTCACCCATCATACACATCTCAAATTCAACCTACACAGTCTTAGAAAATTCTTGGCAAAGAGATGCATTAGTGGAACCAAAAATTATGTCATCAACATAAATTTGAATAATCAAAATTTCTTTCTTTAGAGTTTTCCTGAATAGTGTAGTGTCAACTTTACCTTTATAAAAACCATTCTCAAGCAGAAAATTACACAATCTCTAATACCAAGATCTTGGAGCTTGTTTGAGTTTATAGAGATATTTCTTAAGCTTGTAGACAAAGTATGTATAGTTTGGATCTTCAAATCCAGTAGGCTATTTAACATACATTTCTTCAGTAATAACTCCATTCAGAAAAGCACTTTTGATGTCCATATGATAAAGCACAATGTTGTGATTGATAGCATGAGAGAAAAGAAGTCTTATTGCTTCTAACTTTGCCACAAGAGCAAATATTTCAAAGAAAACAATTCTTTCTTGCTGATTGTAGCCCTGAGCTACAAGTCCAGCTTTGTTCCTCACAACTTCTCCTTGTTTGTTTTGCTTGTTACGAAAAACCCACTTAGTACCAATGATGTTAAACTGTGGTCTTGGAATAAGATCCTACACATCATTTCTTTGAAATTGATTCAATTCTTCTTGTATAGCCATGATCCATCCATTTTCTGATAAGGCATAATCAATAGAGGTATGCTCTGTCAATGAGATAAGTCTAAGCATTGATTGACCATTTCTAAAAATTGATATGGTTCTCAACGGTTCATCTTTATTCCCAATGATTTGCCCTTATGGATAAGGTGCTTTATATTTAAATGATCTCTTAGGTGTAACACCGGATTTATAACTATTTTGAATAATTATTGAATCTGTAGCAGTATGATTATTTGGAGTTACTTCAGTTTCTATAACTTTTGGTGTTCCCTCCGTTATAGTATTAGACTTTGATAGATCATCATCTAAACTCTTTCTTTTGGAATACACACCATAAGTTGTTCTTCAGAATTTTGAATTCCTGCAAGATTATCGTCCGGATTCATAGACTCTGACTTTTTCATAATTAGGAAATTTGTCATCAAATTTAATGTGCATAGACTCTTCAACCATTATGGTTTCTGAGTTTTACACTCTGTATGCTTTTGAGTGTTCAGAGTATCCCAAAAACATACCCTTTTGAGTTTTAGCATCAAATTTCTTTAGGTAGACTTTATTATTCAAAATATAAAAAGTACATCCAAATTGATGAGAATAATAGATGTTTGGTCTCCTACCTTTAAACAATTTATAGAATGTTATTTTCAGAATTGGTCTAATATAGATTATGTTCTGAATGTAACAAGACGTATTAACAGTTTTTGCCCACAAGTACTTTGGAAGTTTGTTTTCATGTATCATGGTTCTTTCCATTTCTTGTAAAGGTATGTTCTTTCTTTCTAAAACCCCAATTTGTTGTGGAGTTCTAGGAGAAGAGAACTCATGGATAATTCCACATTTTTCACAAAAATATTCAAATGGCTCATTTTCAAACTCTCCACCATGATCACTTCTAACTTTTAATATATTTACTTCCATTTTAGATTGTACTTGAATGAAAAACGTGCTAAATACTTCATATGTTTCATCTTTAAATCGGAGGAATTTTACCTAAGTCCATCTGCTAAAATCATCAACAATGACCAAACCATATTTCTTCCCACTAATCGAAGCAGACCCAATAGGACCAAACAGATCAATGTGAAGTAATTCTAAGGGTCTATAGGTAGAGACAACATTTTTAATTTTAAAATAGATTTTTACAATCTTTCCAACTTGACATGCTCCACAGGGAGCATCTAAGTGATAATCAAGATCTGGTAGCCCTTTAACAAGTTTTTGCTTGTTAAGTTTGGAGATTAATCTCCAGTTAGTGTGACCTAACCTTTTGTGTCAAATTCATTTCGCATCACTCATTGTCATTAGAAAAACGACCTTCTGATCAACCAACTCTGAAAGATTGATTTCATAAACATTTCCCTTCCTTTTCCATTTGAACACAATGGTTTTTTCAGCATTAATAACTTAACATACATTCTTATTAAATATCACTTCACAATGGTATTGAACATAATGTTTTAGTAGATTATGCTTTAAGCCATCTACCAGCCAAACTTTATTGATAAGGGTTAGAGAATTAACAATGGTACCTATACCAATAATCTTTGCTTTCTGGCCTCCTCCAAAACCCACATTTCCTTCCTCTTTCAGATTTAGAGTTTAGAATATATGCCTTTCTCCCGTCATATGACGTGAGCAGCCACTGTTCAGATACCACAATTAGTTTCCTATCTTTTCCTTTAGGCATATCTGCATCAAAGATAATTTGAGATTTAGGTACCTATACACATATGGGTCCTTTCATGTTAGTCTCGAAAGGTTCTTTCCTATCATGCGCCTTTTCCATGTAAAAAGGTTTAGCTTCACTTCGTGTTTTTTGTTTCCAAAAAATTTGACTGGGGTGATTTTCAACCTTAGTTTCTGAATCCTTTTTAACCTGTGATTCAAATGTTTTGGATACTAATGTAATCACAACTTTTGGACTATCAGGTTCTGATATTACAATACCTTTCAAATTATGATAAATAGGTTTTGTTAGATTCATAACTTTTACATTATCAGCAGCCTGGGGAAAATAGTTGCTTAACACCGTCTGAGCAATGCTAGAGGAAGAAGAATTTGAGGACACTCTACACAAGGACATATCAGAACTTGAACAGTTCTCATTGTACCCCAAACATTCTCTGTTGCTTTTGCAAATTCCATAAACCATAGATGTAAGTTTAGTTCTATCAATGCCATATGTGATGAAATTATGAAATGCCTTATCATGCTTACCTAAAGTAGAACATTCATTTTGAGATATGTTGATCTCTTTTAATTCTTCTTTCAAAATAAAGTTATTTCTTTTTAAAATTTTGATGTGACTGGCTTGATCTTTGAAATGATTCATGAGATCATGCATGCACAAAATAAAGTCAGAATAAGAGAATACCTCATCTTCGTCTTCAGACTCTGTTTTAGATAAAAGTTCTTCTTCAGATGTGTGAGCCATTAATGCCAATTTGGCTGCATCTTATTTTTCTGAATCTTCTTCGTCTAACTCTTCCCATGATGCCATAATAGCCAGCAACAACAGGTTTCTAAAAATGTTACTTCATGACAAGATGGTGTTGGCATTTCTCTTCAAATTCCTTACACAATTAAAAGAAACCAATGAAAATGCAGTTTCTGGAGCATCAGAGGATGTGGTAGCCTTACCCTTACCCTTGGAGTCACCCTTGGATTTTGCAAGCTTAGGTGCCATTGAGAATTGTTCAAACAAAGTTTACACACCAAGTGTTCAATAGAATGTATTAACGAGAAGCGAAGATGTTTGAGGGGTATATAATTACCCACAAGCCCAAAACAAAGATAAAGATTCTAAGACACACAAAAATGACAATGAGTACTAATAACATATGCAAATATGGAGTTTTGGAGACTTGGATGTGATTTTAAATATGAAGATAATGAGGGTTTTATAGAAGAGGAAAAATGATGATTGAATGATGAGACTTAATGAGATTTTGGAAAATGTAGAGTTGAATGAGTTATGTTGGATAAATCTAAGAGGAATGATGAAGGAGTTAATGGAACTTTGAAGAGTTACAAGACTCAACATGAAATGAAGAGGTATGAAGACAAATGCATGTATGAGAAATGAATGAAAAATGAAGTGAATGGACACATAAACACGTTATGATCCGACCTGTTAGAAGTATAGGTCGACATGTAAAGGTCATGAGCCGACACATTCAACACATGTGTCAACATATACTAAACCAATTTTCAAAAATTCTGAAAAATGTTTTTATGCTCCGACCTATATGAAACATGAGTCAACACACGAGGTCCAAAAATTGAAATTTTGATACGTACAATTTTGGTTTGACTATGTATCCTACCTTAATTTTTATCCCTAAGATCGTGTCTCTTTTTGCATCATCTGCATAACCTATCATGCATTTCATCTAGCATAACACCCAATTTATCACCCAGAATAAACTTGTCAGATTTACAGCCGAATTAGTCAAACTAAAAGTCAATTGTGCATAAAATCAATGGACGGAAAATTTCAAAATCGAGCTTGCAAACGCCAGTTATATTAATCTACGTTCCATATAGTTTAACATAGCGAGCTAGTTTTAATTTTTCGACTACTTTTCAGTCGCATTTTGATCAATCTGAGTCTTTTAACCGGGAAAAATTTATTTTAAAATTTGACTAAACACTGTATTTTTTCGAGTTGTTTATTTTGTACCGATCATTTTGGTGTATTTATTTTATTATTTTGAACACTTCGATACCCGACAATTTATTCGTTTTTTTGTCATTTTATTCTCATTATCATTATCATTTAATTTAGATTTGATTTATTTTAATTAATTAGTATTAGTTTAATTTATATTTATTTTTTTATAATATTTAAATTTTTTTTATTATTTCTTTTTTGGCAACTCTTGCTCGTTAAGTTTCAAAAAGTATACTATTTTTGCTACAACTAAAAACCTATTAGTTGTACACTTTGCATTGTATAGACTCAGATAACACATAGCTTGTTACATCGAACACTTTAACATACTCTCTCTCTCTCTCTCTCAATACCCGATTGACAAAAGAGAAAAATAATAAATAATACAGGATCTCACCTTTGTTTTTTTATAATATCATGTTACATCCATGCGCACATCCCAACCTCACTATCCTCAGTCCGACTCACTTTTCTCCATGGGGAACCCAACCATTTGAAACCCCTGCGCACCTCATACACACGACAGGCACCTTGGCTTTTTATTTTCATCTATCACACAAGTGAACAGACAAAAAAACAAGATACAATACTCACCCTTCAGTTTGGACTCACACACCTGCTACATACCCAAAAGCCTCCTGCTAGTTTGAAGACAAAAAAAAATCTTTGAAAACAAAAGATAACACCATCGTCAATTCACTTTTTTTATCACGCGCAGTAACAATATCACATTTCCATCTTTTCTTCTTCTTTGCCACCTTACTGTTCATCACACAAGACAGCTCCTCATCACCTCTTCATGTGATTACTTCACTAACATCACCCTTCATACAAAAAATCATGCGCTGCACATAAAAAAAGGGTTTCACTTTCTCTTCAAAAAAACCTCATCACAGTACATACACTTGCACACAACATGTAAGTCCATGTTCATCGTATAAAAACACACTTCATCACCTTCAAAAAACATCATCACCATGCCATAAACTCATGTGAAAAAACACTCCTTTCGCATAACACTTTTCACTATTCATCTTCCATAAAATACCTGCACTTGATATACAAAAACACTCCTCACCATCATGACAATATAACTTGTTTTTACTCTCATAATACATCACTACAACACTTTCGCATATCCAATACAACTATCTCACAAAACCGACGCACGAACCGCAACAACAACTTTCTACAACACAAACATACTCCCTCCTAAAAAATGCACACAAACCACATTTCGACCCATCCGTTTCTCGTATATCCAGCAGCAATAGCAAACTCAAGAAGCATCAACACAAGCTTCACTGCATATAGGTGAGACACGCGAACAAGAGAGCGACCGAGTGAGAGAGCTGTGAGAAAGAGATTCAAAAGGAGAGATTGACGAGATCGGAGAAGAGAAAGAAGCTGAGAGAAATAGATTGAGAGAGTGTGTGGAGACGTCTAAGAAGGAGTTTCAGGTTTTACAGATTTTCTTTTTTTATTTACTATACTTTTGTTATTCATTTTATTTTGTATATATTATTGTTGTTAATATGTTTTCTTGAATGTGGGCTTTGGACTTTTAGTCCTAATCCATTTTGCTAACTTACACCCCACAATTTTTTTTCTACATGGCTCATTCAATTTATTTTTATTTCGATTTAATTTTCTTGTATTTTCTTTTTCTATAATTTATTAAAAAATCAACAAAAAAAGTGTTTATGTTTATTAATTACTTTAAATAATTTTATTTAATATTGATTAATTAATTTTTTGATTAGTCTTATTAAATATTTGTATTTAACCTATTTAATCTTGTTTTGATGCTTTTCCATGATGACTCTGGTTTTACACGATACTTTGCCGCGAATGTTGTTGATTTCGTCTGTGGATTTTACGTGATGATTTGTCGTGAATGTGGTTGATTTTACTTGTTGATAAACAATTCTTGGCTGTGAATGTTGTTGATTTTGTCTGTGAATTTTACACGATGATTTATCATGAATGTGGTTGATTTGCTTTTTGATACACGATACTTTTCTGTGAATGTTGTCGATTTCATCTATTTTACATGATGTTTTACCGAATGTTTGTGGATTTTACATGACGTTTTACCATGTGTTTGTGGATCCTCTTTACTATATATTTTGTTGATACCATGATGATTTTCCATGTATCTGCTACTGATTTACACGATGCTTTGCGTGAATGTTGTACTTTGTCTTTGCGGATTTTACATGATGCTTTTCTATGTACCTTTATCGCTTTACCATGATGCTTTGCCATGTACCTCACGTATCTTTGTTGTTTTATATTTGTGATACTTTGCCACGTACCTTTGTCGTTTTTCTACATTGCCAAGTACTGTTGTTGATTTTATCTTTTGATTACCATGATGTTTTACCATGGGCATGAGGATTGTATATGTTAATTCACATGATGATTTGTCATGTGTATGTTGTTGATTTTATCTATTCTTGATCATACATGTCATTTTAGCATGTATTATGTGTATCTTTGTTGCTTCTACATGATGATTTTCCATTTATCTGTAATATGTATACCTTTGTTAATACCTTGATGCTTTACCATGAGTACCTTTGTTGATTATTGTTGTTTTATTCACATGGTGCTTTGCCATGTGTATTTTATCGACTATTTTTATTTTATCATTCTGTGATGCTTTGCCATGTACCTTTATTGATTTTGTGTCTATTTTCTACATGATGTTTTACCATGTGTACTTAGTTGATTTTCTTCGTTGATCATACATGATGTTCTTTCTGTGTACTGTGTATCTGTTACTTTCATACATGATAATTTTCCATGTATCTTTTGCTTTCCTTTGATGCTTGTGACCCAATCCAAGGGAAGGGAGTGTATGTTGACTTATTGTCATTATGCATGTTCATTGTATGTTTGTTGCTTTGCCTTGCCTGTCTTTGTCTTTCTTTGCCCATCTTTCCCCTTTAGCAAACAATTTTATCCAAAATACAAATTTTTCAACAGGTTTCTATAGAGTACTACAAATGATTAGGGTGTTAGTACCTTCCCTTTTCATAACCAACCCCTGTACCTTTGATCTCTCTTTTCTTAGCTTCAGGCCTTGCTTTTTTGCTTTGCATTTCATTTGGATTTGTGTTTGATATTTTCTCCCTTCCCTTAGAAAAACAAAAGTTCGATGGTGATATCTTATTTTTGCGAGTCAAGCTAATCCGATAGCTTTGACCTCTGATTCTCACTGCAACAGAAAATAGTGACTTCACTGGGGAACATTGTTCAGAGGGTTAAGCCTAACTTGTTCTATTTGTGTTGCTATTATTGTTTGTTGTTTTGCTTGGGTTCTTCTATTTTTCTAGTTGATCTTTGTATGGTGAGATAAGTCCTATACTCGAACTTGAGAGCTCTTATGATTAGGAGGGTGGTATAGTCAAGTTGGCTTGGTTGGAGTAATCTCGAACAAGCTGACTTGAGAATTCAACCCATCATTCAATGGAGACCCCTTTGAGGGTATTATTTGTTGAACGAGTAATCGTGAAAACATTATTATTTTCGACCTGGGAGCCCGAGAAGTTGAGGACCTTAGTACCCCATTTACCCCCACTTGGCATTTTAGGATGTAGTGCAGTGGCTATGAAGGTGTAAACCTAAATTAGTCGATATGCAATAATACACTCAGACGAGGTTCTCTTGAGAATATTATTGATTCTCGAGTAATCGGAGTGCTAGTAATATTCGAAAGAGGATTGTAGACTTTGGGAACCTTGTTAAGACCCGTTGTGCAAGTGTTTTACCCCTAGTACACACCCTGTGGTTAACTTTTCCCCTAGGCTCCATGCTTGTGATCCTGAAACTTTAATCCTGTTACCTGTGATCTGCATCTTGTGTTGTATGACATTACATATCATTGCATCCTTTGCATGATTCATTGCATATATCTAGTTTGTACAGCAACTCATTCCAGCTGTCTCTATCTTTCAGTGTCATCTGTCAGTCGTCAAGCTAATTCCTCGTCACTGATACAAGACGAGAGCTAATATTAGACACATAATGTCAGAGCAATAACAACATAATGCAGAGATCAGAATGGAGATTCATGATTTGAAGTCAGACATGACTAATCTTACTGAGATGTTCTAAGTCCTAATTATCAAAAGAGAACAACCTCAAAGAACTGTCATCCAGGAGGTTTCAGGTGTTGTTCCTGATCCTTAACCTGTTCAGATGCCACCTTCTACTTGGCCAGAGTTTGGTTGACCCCATAACTACTCTCCACCTATTGCTACTACTGTTATTATTGGTTAAACTGCCAGACCAGTGTTTCAAGCTCCAGTTTTCTCTGATCTTAGACCTGTGGTTCATACTATTGCCCAGACTGCCTGAGTTCCCTTTGAGAATCCTCTATTTGATTAAAATGCTGCTAGTGCCCAAGGTGAATATCGTGAGGATTTTTTTGAATCTGAAGAGGTCCGTGAATAGTTTCAGACTATAGACAAGAGACTTAGATTCATGGAGGGTAATGATTTCTTCAGTGTCGATGCAAACAACATGTGCCTTATTTCTGACCTTGTCATGCCTGCCAAATTTAAGCCTCTCGAGTTTGTGAAATACAAAGGTCATTCTTGTTAAAGAGCTCATCTAATTATGTACTTCAGAAATATGGCTGCTTATACCAACAACCAGAAGTTGCTCACCCATTGCTTTCAAGACAGTCTAAGTGAAGCTTCACTCAAATGGTACATGAATCTTGAAAAGAACGGTATTCAGTTCTTTCAGGATCTTGCTAATTCTTTCATGAAGCAATACAACTGCAATCTTGACATGGCTCCTGACCGTCGTCAACTTCAAAACATGTCTCAGAATGAGAGAGAATATTTCAAGGAGTATGCTCAACACTGAAGAGAATTAGCTTCCCATGTTGAACCCGCTCTAGCAAAGAAAGAACTAATAGGAATTTTCATGGACACATTGTTTCCCTTCTATTAGGATAAGATGATTGGTAGTGTTTCCTCCAACTTCACAGATTTGGTGACTATTGGCCAAAGACTCGAAGAAGGTTTCAAGAATGGTAAAATGTCTAAAGTCGCTGAATCTTTTAATGGTTTGAAGAAATCCTATGGGAACTTCTAAAAGAAGAGAGAAGACCAAACCAATGTTGTCATAACTGAGGAGAAAAGACCTCGTTACAGACCTCAATATGTTAATCACTATGTCATTGCTGTTGTTATTCATGTGGTTACTGCTCAACCAGTTCGAACTCCTCAACATTCGGTTGTTGGACAAAACTTGAACCGCAATAGGACTCATTTTGATCGTATTCTCATGACATACACCAAACTGTACCCTGCTATGTTTCAGAAAGGCTGAATTACCACTAGGACTCCACGTCCTCCTCCAAATCCTCTTCCAGCTGGTTTTAGGTCTGACCTCCATTGTGCATTCCACCAAGGTGCCACAGGACATGATTTAGAAAATTGTTGTGCATTAAAGGCTAAAGTGCGTGATTTGATCAAAGACAGGATCCTCATTTTGTAATCAGAGCCACCAACCTCTCCTTTGTTTAAAGTCCTCCTCTTCTTTAGTCTTTCAGACATTTTCCTATAGTTAGGTGGTTGCAAATCAAGATACTTTGTTCTAACCCACATATTTGATCCATTTACAAGTTAAATCACATGTTTGTAGATCGCATTGTTCTTGATTTCCTATAATACTTAGGGATATAGTCACCAACCTTATAGTTTATACTCTTCATAGTTGAAAGTGCATGAACATAAGGAAGGTCGTTGAGTTCCCATCTTCTGCAGGAACATAGATGTTCCTTTAAATTGACTGCAAACTTATCTTTTGGATTTTCAAGGTGCCTCACTCCAAAGATGTGCTCAGCTAACATCCTACAATAGGAAATTTTAGGTCAACACATGATACTCACATAAAACTTGTATGACAGGCACATTTATTTCATGTATAGTTACCTGAAAATCCATAAGTTTGCATATGTGCTTGTTTTTTCAATTTTCCTTCTAATATTGGGTAACAGACCAGCATCTACCATGTTTTGAAACCACATCCTATTGGTTGCCCATCTTTCCATCATGTAGGTCCTGATTTCTTCCATCATGGGTATCAATGGCTTGACCCTTGACTCAGGAATGACACTATTAAAAGCTTCAGACGTGTTATTGAGAACAACATCACACTTGTTATGTGTCTTAAAGTATGATCTACTCCAAAATCTTGGTGGGACGCTCAACATGTGTTTGAAGGCATCTTCATTGACAACTCTAATTTCTTTTAACCTCTACTTTCAAATCAGAAACTTCTCCTCCTTCATACACACTAAATTCCTCATCAATGAATTCACCACTATGATGGATTTTTAGACGCAAGTATTCGTCCATTTCAAACTATACCCTAAAAACAAAATTGCAGAAATAGATAGATTTCAGAAAGATTGCAAAAACCATAAACACTTAAACCTAAACCCCTAAAACTACAACATTCTAGAATTGCAGAAAGATTTCGTTAAACAAACTTGTAATCAATAGTGGCTAGAAGCTTTCAATTTCACATACTTTCCTCCTTTTCCAAATCGCAACAGATTCCTCTTTCGTCAATTGTATTGGAAAAAACTCAAGTCCCACATTGGTTAAAAATATAATCTACAAAAGGTTTATATAGAGTGACACCCATCACCTTACCAACCGATTTTGTAGGGTTGAGTTAGATCAAACTCTAATTCTATCAATTACTTTACTAGAGTTCATACGTCTTACATGTGTTTTATGAACTAAACCCTTCGATTTCTTTTTAAGGTAGTCTGTCATCCACCTCAATGACACATATGCGCCACATGCACTCTAAAATTGACCTTGACTAACAGATCAAACAAAAAGAACTAACATGTCGCTATTTGAATAATTAAAAAATCAACTTAATCTCTTTTAAAATTGAGAGAGCAAAATAAATGCCGAAATAAAGTTAAAGGGTTAAAAATAACATTTTGCCCACAATATATTTTGATGGTGTCAAAAAAATTTTAGTGGAATCAAAAGAGAAAACATATTACACTCTTTATTAATTTATCTATATAATTTTAAATTTAAGATTAAATAGTTAAGTTATTTACTTAATCATATTTAATATTTTTAACTATGATATGTCATTCAAGAAGTTATTTAAAACATCTGAGGTGAACTTTAAAAAAAAAAATAGGACTAGAAAACTTAAAGTAATTAACGTTTTAATTTTTTTTAAGAAACTAACGACTTTGTCAACTAGGCAATAATTGGTTAAAATTGACGTGATAATAATTAAAACGTAAATATAAATTAATTATAATAAACTCATTATTAATAGATCTAATGAGGAAATAAAATACAATAATATTGGTTATTGAAAGTAACCTTAGTTGCTTCAATTAAAATAACGTCATCATAATGACATCACCTTAATATAAGTCCAAGATAGTGGGCACGTGGTTTATAGAGGAGCCTTCATGGAATCCATCTAGGAAGGTGATTGGAACTATCATTCATAGAAAAGCATAATACAGAAACCATTATTTTTATCCTTCTTTAGACACTAACATTATTTATAATACTATATTTTATATATAGTGAAAAATCAATGGCCTATAGTCATACTCTAATGGATTTTTATTTTGTAAACCCTCATCCAAATCCCAATTTCGGTTACTCTACTCGTATGAACCAGGTTCCTTCTTCCTCTTCTTATGAGTTTATAGTATCTGATTATCTCATGCTTGATGATATTTGTATTGATCAAACACAACATGATCAAGAATCTAGGTCACAAAGTATTGAATCATTAGAGAAAGTAACGTTCAATGATTCCAATCATGAACTTGAACTCAATAATGCAACCTCTAACAACAATAACATGTATTTTTCTACTCCTCTAATTTGTTTTCTTCTCTTTATTATTATTTTTTGTTTTTTTGTTTTTTTTCTAATAGTGTAAATCTATTTTGGATTTATGATGTTTTGCAGAAAGTACAAAAATGGGATTATTAAAGGAAAAAAGGAAGAAGTGGGGCCAAAGATAGCATTTAGAACAAGATCAGAGATTGAGATTATGGATGATGGATACAAATGGAGGAAGTATGGAAAGAAGTCCGTAAAGAATAATCACAATTTAAGGTAAAAAGCAGGGTGGTCTTAAGGACGGTTAAAGCGACCTATATAATACAGTCTGACATTTTTTTAATGATTAAATTATGAAAAAATGGCTTTTACATAAATATTTCATGGTTAATTTATAATTAAATAGGGCCTGTTAAATTTTTTTTACAATTTAATTGAAATTAATTTCAGTTTCTTACATAAGACCTCTGAAAAGATTGAAACGATTCTGGTAAAAAGAAAATGTTTTATAAAATTAATTAGAATAACGTTAATATGCAAAGATGAGTTTAAATCCAATTTAAATAATGTTGTGGCGGCTTATGATAGTGTAGATTAATGACCTGAGATAGAGACCTCTCTCTATTCTCAGTTTCACATACATGTCTGTCGTTTATATGGTTGATAAATATTCAGTATTGACATTTGTATTCACATGCCTTAATAGCTTATTTTTCACATGTCTTTTCATAAAGTTGATGATGCTATTTCATTTGGCATCATATAAGGATTAACATCGTTGAGATTACATTATAACTAATAATAAATGAATACATGTTTTTAAGCTATTAATTATGATGATACAGGAACTACTACAAGTGTTCAAGTGTTGGATGCAATGTGAAGAAAAGAGTGGAAAGGGATAGAGATGACTCAAGCTATGTGATAACAACTTATGAAGGTGTTCACAACCATGACATTCCATTTACCTCCTACTGCGGCCAAATCTCCTTTCAACATTTTGATGCATAATTATAGTTAGACACTTTAGTGCGAACTCACATCTTATTTTGAATTTTGATTAATTACTACTAGTGTAAGTCCATATATAAATGAGAAATAATAATTATATCACTTTGTTATGATTTTATGCACATTCTCTACTTAATCATGTCATATCTTTTACTTGAGATCGTGTCTTCTACTTGGGCTCTCCACTACCGTTCTGATTGATTTGTGGATGAGATTTTCAAAAAGGTTAGTTATGTCTCCTTACCTCTTTTTAGAAAGATTTTGAGATTGGTTCTATACCCCCTAAGAACCTCTTTCTCAGGATGTTTCAGATATTTCTTTTGAAAGATGGTAAAGTGGAGGAGATGGGTTTTGAGCCTAATGACAGTCTGATTTTGAATTTTAGATGGAGGAGAGGTTTCTTTATATGGGAGAAGTTGTTGTTCGTGGAGTTTTTACAGATTCTCAAGGGAAATTCCATATATCTAGAGAGCGATCTTTGATGGTGGACTCATAGTGAAGATGTTACTTATTATTTAACTCTGACATATTCTCTCGTGCTTTTTATCAATTTGCCTCCTGGCTTTTCTATTTCGTCTCCCAATCATTCCTTTCATCTTATCTTGGAGAGCCTCGTTTTGTTTAAAGTGGTGGTCTTCTCCTACAATTGTTACAGAATAAGATCCCAACAAGGGCGATCTTATTCAGGCGATGGATGATTCTATACCCAACTAGTTGCTCTTGTATCTTATGTTTGGTGGTGGAGGAGTTATTTTCTCATCTTTTTTGTGACTTGTGATGTGGCGAAATGTCTGTGGTATAAGATTTTATGTGGTTTGCATTCTCCTTAGTGTTACTTACATCGGTGTCTACGATTTTAAGGAGGCTTGGTGTTCGACGTAGGTGCATACTTAGTTTGGTATTGATTTGGCATGAGGTGATATGGTCTTTATGAAAATCCCATAATAATGTTCTTTTTTCTAGGAAAGTGGTAATCGTGGAAGTGGTATATTTACATGTCTTCTAAGCGCTCCTACTTTGAATGATAAAATATCTCATCTTGTGCTTGAATCATTAGTAGCCTGAAGTATGTGCTTTGTCCGTCGAGTGGTGTTGTGTTAATGATGTCTGGTTGATCTTAGTCCTTAGTGTCTGTTCTTGGGAGGCTTCAAGGCTTCTTCTTTTCTGTTTCTGTTATGGTATTACTCTTAGTGTTTTGAGCTCTTTGCATTGTTTGAATACACTTATTTTGATTTTTGTCTATTTGGCTTTGCATTTATTTTGATTTGCAGCTTCATTCTTTCTGCACAAAATAAAAAAACATATGAAGCCCAAGATAGTGTTTTCGACATTCCGACATTGCTGAAATTAGAGAACATTAAAACCACATTCGAACTCCGGTATTCAAATAAGTAAAGCGAATGAATACATGTGGACTAAGCATAAGAATTATCAATATTATTTACTATCGTGGGTAACATCATTCGACTGAGAAGAGGATGTAAGTTTTGATTACCTGGTGAGAGGAGCATCAAGAACTTCACGGACGTTGGTTCTGTTAAGATTCCCAAAGCTCATCCGGTCGCGGCAACATGCGTAATCTGCAAGAGAAAGTAGAGAATCAACCTTTTAAATTGTTACACAAGAGCTAAATTGGAGTTAAAGTGAAAAAACAGAACCCAACTGTCCACATTCTTCCCATCCAGAGTTAGCAAAATTCAGGATACTTTTACTAAGCACTCTTTTGTTAAAGCAGAACCAAGACATGAGTGTTCACGAGCCTTCCAACCTGAAAATTAAATCCACTAAGTCAAGGAACCATAAACATTGATTCTTCCCAAGACAATTAAACCACCAAACCTGCAACACATCGACTCGCCAAAATTTGGAGAAGAAGCAGATACTTTAGTAGCTAGCAACGGACCCTCATCTGCGCTAAGCTCTTGGACTACATCAACCCTGATTATGGTAAGAAAAAAGGGAATATATGAGAGCAAGAACAATGGACTCCGATAGAGTGTTTGAACAATAAACTTTGGGGCTTTGTACCTCTTTGGTTATCTGCAGTTTTCACCACATTCACGACTTGTTAGACTTTGATATTTACAAGAGGTTTTGACGATGATTGAAGTTGGAAATCCTCTGCTGACGGTGTTTGATACGATTGTTTTCTCTTCACAATGAAAGATTGTACGCTCCCACATCCATAATGCGTCATTAATGGCCTGCAAACCAAACCACATTTGATCAATCATTTGACGAATTGGAAAGGAAAGTTCATAAACGCAATTTCATAGGGGTTTAATTTCTTTCCCAAACAAATCTCATACAGGATATCCCAAATCAGAAATATTTCCAAAGTCTTAAATAGGGTGTCCCCTTTCAAGCGATCTAAGGGACTACGAGAATAGCCTATAAAAGGATTCGAAATCGAGCTGAAAAAGGGGACGCAGCAACTTAAACCTCCAAATTCCACGATTCCAAATCAAAACCCCAAATTGGTAAAGAAAAGAATTTATCTTTTGGTTCCTCTACCAACCGCAAATTCACAAAGAAACCCAAAATCTCCAAATCAAACCCTAACTTCGAAAACCGTGGAATTGAGAGACTCACCTTTTTCTTCGAAGTTCCATTGCAACTCGTCCGACGGCCACCCTCAAACCCACGAGCTCACCTACAAAAACAAACCGTGAAGCCACCCGCCGCGAACCACTGACGCATCTTTGCTCTTGGGTAAACATTCTCAATCCATCGGCTGTTTGATCTGATTAATTGCTCTTTTGTTGTTTTGTTTGTTCACAGATTCAAGTACCATCGAAGAAGATGACGAAAAGGGAGGAAGTGGCAGAAGGCAAGAAAGGGCGAGAGGCAAAGAATAACGGAGGGAAATCGAGAGTGAAAAAGAGAGAAGCCGAGACGAAATCGGAGAGGGAGAGACAACGAGGCAACGACGAAGAGGGGGAAATCAGTTTGGGAATTAGGGTTTCTATGTTTCTTTTTTTAATTTTTGTTGTAATTCGTAATCACATGTACACACACTCACCATTCACTCACGTACACCCAACTAATCCAATCCTTAATCATTCTCTAATTAACCATTAAACCACCACTAATCTTAATTAACCTTTTTAAAAACCCGATTTATGTTAATCAGCCTTTTTAAAGACAACATATTTTTTTATCTTTTAATTTAAAACTATTTTATTTAATAACTATTAACCCTTTAATCATCAACTTTAATCTTTTTATTAAATATAGACTAATAGCTAATAATTGAATCTTTTTTAAATCCACCATTTATTAATTAAATAACTTTTTTTTATTTTGTAAACTTTAGCCTTTTAATAATTATTTCTTTTATTTTTACTAACTAATTAACCTAATAATTTTAATAAGACTCTTTTAAATAATAAAATTGATAACCCTTTTATAATTAATTAATACTTAAAATCAACATTTTTATTAATTCCTTAAATAGTATAATAATTATCATAAGTTCATTTTTCCTAAATAATTTACAACTAAACATTATTGCAATAATAAAATTTTTTATCTAATAAGTACAACTTTTTTAAAAACCTATTTCATAATAATTCAATTAATTTTTTATTTTATCTATTGACCAACTTTTCTATTCAAATAGAAAACTCCTTATTAATCAAACTTAATCAATCCACATCCAAAACCTTTTTGCTAATAAAATTAAATTAACATTTTCCCAAAAATCGACTTCGTCAATAAATCTAATCTTTTAAAACTAATAAATTAAATCGAATTTACTTATAATTTGTAATCTAAATATTATTTTTCTTATAAATCAATTTAACTAAAATCGATCAACATCGAAAATACAATCAATCGTGCACACTCACATTTACGACACACTCACTCTCATATACTTCAGCGCTTTCATGCGTGTGTATGGTTTATTTTCCGCGATTTATTTTTGCAATTTACATTATCGTATTTATATTTCCGCCTTGCATTTCGTCCAAAGGAAAAACCTACACATTATTCAACAATTGTGTGTAGTGCATCTCATTCGCATCATTCCCCGTGATCCTTGATCCCATTCAAGTTGATCTCTAGGATAGATCCTACCCCATAGGAAGGACCTTTTCTCTTACAACATAGAAATAAACACAAAAACAAATAAAACAATTCAATACAATTATTCAAACACATTAGAGAAAGATGTTAATCATCTTAAGTGAGATAGAATCTCCACCCCACATCAATATAGTCAATGTCGTAGGAACTTTGCCTTAAGAGAGATAGAGGCGTACCTCGTCGATCCCTATCCGAGTACTTGAGCCTTTCTCTTAGGACGATGCAAAGACTACATTCCTATAATTTGTGGCGGTTAAATCTCTCTTAAAATGATAACACATCTCTTCTCCTAAAATCAATCAATCAACTACCCTAAACCCGTAGGAACTTTGACCACAGTCAAAGAACTCCTCAAACCCTTTAGGGGAACTACAAAATACTCTGATTCCACTCCCGTAAGGATATGTAGGCATAAGATGCGACATCTTATCGAGTATACTTAGATATAAACCCCTAGGTCTTTCAACCCTTAAGCAGATAAAACACATAGCAATAAACAAACATGAAACAAGAGGTTCCTGTAGAGTACTACAGAAACTTAGGATGCTAGTACCTTCCCTAAGTTTAACCAACCCCCGAACCTAAAACTCTCTAGCTTGCATTTGCATTGTATTGCGGGTATTTCGATCTTTATCCCTTCCTTTGGACAAATCAAAGTTCGGTTGCAAAATGAATTAAAGATTCAAACTAATCAATAGTTTGGTATCCGATTTTCACCGCGACACACCCATGTAGTCTTTTTCATCTAATTTATTGCAAAAAAGAGGACACATTTGAATTGTTAGAGGAAAATGAGTATTTATGACTTGCAAGCTCATCTAAGTATTTATGACTGAACCTTACACCCATGTAGTTTTTTTCTCCCATTATTATTGAAAATTTGGTCAAAGTTGTTTCAGTTAGTCATTTTGATTTATTTGAGAAAATGACTTGATGTTGGGTCAAACGTTTGATTTAGGTTGCGAATATGAAATGAAAAAGGCTTGATGGTTTAGAAATGATTGGAAATTGTTTGAATTGATTTTGAAATGAATGAAATGTTAGTGAAATTAAATTTATGCAAAATGTTAGTATGATTATTTACACGTGTGAGGATATAGACATGGATTACCTAATTAATCGACCAAGCACATTGAAATTGACTAAACAAATAGTCAAACTTAACAATTAAAAAACAAGTAACTAATTATACTCTAATAAACTAATCAAATAAAAATTTAATCAAGCAATTAACTAATATTTTAAATAATTAACTTGATCACAAGAAATGTAATAAAATAAAATAATTAATAAAATAAAAATAACCAAAAATATAATATAAGAGGGGTGTAAACATGGATATGGAGAGGGGTTCAAGAATCAACATGTCAAACATGGGCCCAAAGCCCAAATAAATAATAATAATAATAATACAAAATAAATATAATAATACAAAATAAAAAGTAAAGTAAAGGTGAAGTATCAGCGTCTACTTTGGGACAAAAAGAGAACAATTTTTTAAAATTCAAAAGCCACTAGTCACGTCCTGACAAATGGCATGGCATAAAAAAATTTGGAAAGAAAATAAAAAATAAAATGCAGGACATGTCTTATTTCTCTCTTCAAAAACATATTTCCTACTTCCCTAAAAAAATGCAAGTGAGGTTGCAAAATAAAGGGGACGCCCGACCGACTACCCTAGCAGCGGTAGTGCCCCCACCTCTAAATTCCTCTTCTCCTCTCGTTTCTCATTCTCTCTTAGAAATAACAAACAAACTCTTCCTCTTGTCATGTAAACCACAAAACACTTTTCTCATTCTCTTACAAAATTCTATAACAACATTAATATCTCTCATTTTAACCATAAACAATGCTTACAAAAGAAACTAAACAAGCGAAGTAAATTATGGATAATTTTTTTTAAAGAATAAATAGTGATAAAGGAAGAAAGTAAACCATGGTGATTCCGTGTTCATGGGAGGTCGGCGATGGGGTGTGGTCTGGCGGCGACGACGAACTTGCATCATTTTATTCTTCTTCTTTTACTCTTTCCTTACCCTTATTCCATTTCCCTGTTTCGGTTCTATTTCTTTTGGCGATTGAGAGTGAATTGTTGTTATGCAAAATGAAAGTTAAGAGGGAGAGGATTGAAGTTTGTGGCTTTTATGTGAACATAAAACATGAAGACAGGTTATGTTAATACGTTGCATATTTTTTGTTGAAGTTTTGCTTTAGCTTTTTTTGTTTGTTTGAGTTGGGAGAGGTTAAAGTGAGTGGTTAATGTTGCAAGGAGAGGAAATAGTATTGTTATATGATTGAGAGTTAGAAGGAAATGTGAAAAGTGTATGGTTTAGTTTTAAAGGTGATGAATAGTGTATTTTGGTGAGGTTAATGTGAGAAGGTTTGTTGAGTTTGACGGATTTGCATGGTGTGGTTTTAAGGTAGGGATGACAAATGGGCAGGGTTTGTGCAAGGTACTATAATACTCATGCCCATATCCGATATTTGAAATAATTCCTGTACCCGAGCTCATACCCGCTTGGGCACCAAAGTTAGCACTTGTACCCGTGCCCTAGCTATGAGTATGTAAGTACACATACCCGCATTCTTATTAAAAACAAATATATCAATCATAAAATATCATATAATTTTAAAATTTTAAAAACATTAAAAAGTTTTCAAACAACTTATTGTTGAATAAACAAACACTTATATTAAATACGTAATGATTTTATATTGATATACTTTTTATAATTGATAGACATATATTTTTATATAATAATATAAATTAAAATATATAAATATAAATGAAAATACATAAATATATATTGTGCGGGTATGGGGCGGGGTGGGAACAAAGGTGTCCATAACCGCACCCATACCCGCTTATTTTATGAGTAATTACCTGAGCCTATGCTCGTATCCATTTTTGCGGATTTTTACCATACCCGTCGTGGGTAATTTTTCAGGTGTTCATTAGGGGTGGATCAAATTTTCATCCCTATTTTAATGTGAGGGAGTTGTTTGCTTGAGATGGAGACGTTCTTTATGAAAAATTAAGAACAACGAATATATGAAAGAGGAAAGAAAATGGGATTTTCATATTAGGTATTGGAAGAAGATGGAGTGTGTATAAGAGAAGGCGTGTGGTGTATAAGGTGAAATGCATAGTGCTGAAACATAGAGCTAGTTTAATAACCCGTATAATATATATATCTAGAATTATATCGTACAAGTGTTATTATTTGGTACTGACACAATCATAAATGCATATTGGCATCATTTACATACTTATCTAATTATACAAAAAAATACAACATATGGTACAAGATATGGAAAGTGCCAAAAAAATAAAAAATCTAAGATCTAAGTACAATATCCGTCATTGTACAAGATACATAGCGGAAGATCATAATAAACTGCATCCCTTGAAACATAAATGCACAACTCCTTTTGTATACTAAACCTGCAAATAATACCTGAAAAACAACAACAATATTGGGGTGAGATAATAATCTTAGTGAGTTCCCCTATCCTAAGGGTTCACTTGACTTTACAAGGTTCTAATCAAATCCTAACTCAAGTTCAAAGGGAGAAAACTTGAGTTCACAAAACTTGCAATGTATAGAAACATACCTCTTGAGTCCATTAACTCAAACAATCATTAATCGAAAACCATACCAATGTATCTTTTCCCGATCAACCCTACATCTAGGATTATCGACACAGGTCATGGATCCTTGTATCATACTTCGACTTTCTTGAGCACTTCGAATTCTTCTATGGGACTCTAACCCATTTGGTTGTACATATGTGACTCTAACCCATTTGGTTGAACATATGAAACTCTAACCCATTTGGTTGAACATATGAGACTCTAACCTATTTGGTTGAACATATGAGTCTCTAACCCATTTGGTTGATGCGAAGTATCAGAGCATCTATCCCAATCTTACTTAATATAAATATCATGACTTGGGACGACACAATCAAGGGTTGTTTTCGACTATGTAATTAGATATAACACAACATGATTATTTTCTACAATCACAAGGCAATCATATTCACCTCCATCACATAATAGCAACACATGTTCCATACAAATAATCTCACTCTTAACCATGGCTATCATCCATCCATGATACTCACCTATGTATCATATCGAATAAATGTCACTGTCTGATATTATCTAAGTTATGTTCATAACCTAAGTTATCTTTCTAGTCTACTTACATAGTTATATCATAGGTTTCCTCACTCATCTTCATAAGGTTTTAATCATGTTTTTTCACAATCAAAACATCCCATCAATTTATAGCATACACATTAGCATATCACAATATCATACATTAAGCACCCATAATAGCATAACATGTCACAAAATTCCTAGGTTTATCCAACTCACAACACATTCATAATTATCTTAGGTTATTCAAGTTGTTACGCACAAACAAGTCAAACATAATCAAACATTAGTAGTTCACTTAAGGCATGCAATCACCATTATCTTCTATCAGACATTCTTGGTTAGGTCATAGTCTTTCATCACCATGCAATAACTGATTGGATTAACCTTCAAATGTCTCTAGTCTCGTATCCATCGAATTCTCTATTCATGAATTATGGTGGAAACAGGAATCATAGTATTCAAATTCACATCAATTACATCACTATCCTATCCATTAATGGCATATATCTATGTTTCTACTTCACTATCAAATATATCATTGAAATAGATTTCCAACAGATCCCACCGCGCGTCAGACAGAGTTACAGTTCTCGAGTTATGGTGAAAACAATAACCAAATATTTTTCTCAATGCGGTCATGCTTGCCTGACGAGCTATTGGGCGAGACAAGTCAGTGGCAGCACGCCATGTGCTAGCCTGACGAAGACCCAGCGAGACCAACTCGCATGGGATTCGCCTAGCGAAGTTGACAGAACCAGAAAGTGCAGAAACGTGATTGGAAGGTGAAAATGGACATACACCTCAACCCATATAATCATATTGCATCCAATAACCCAAATTAACATGGTTTAACATGGATAGGTATACAAAACAATAAGAAGATCATATATCAACATCCAAATCAAACTTAAACATGTTATCATACAAAAACCCAATTCCCAAATCATGCATTTTGCTAACCAATGTTAAAACTACATAGGAGTTCACCTCTTGAGATGAAGATGATGAAGTTTGGTGAAGAAAATGGTGAATGATGATGAAGATGAGATGATTGTGGTGATGAAGATAATGAATTTATGAGCTTTTCCCTTCTTCTTCCTTCCTTCCTCTTCTTCTTTTCTTTCCCCTTTCTCTTTCTCTTTCTTTTCTCTTCTCCATATATTTCCTTCTTCTTGTTCTTATGCTCACATATTCTTTCTCTCGTATCAACCATATAATATAACATATATACATAATATTTAATATAGTATTAAGTAGCAATACAAAATGTCTCAATTGATATTTTATCTTCTAATTCCAATTGACCAATTATTGATGTTACCAAAATTTCTCATCTTGTACTTATTTAATAATGGTCCTTCTCTTCTAATAAAGATTGATCTCTTTAGAGTCCGCTGATTACTCTATTGGTCCCAACTGATAATATTTAGAGCATATAGAAACTCAGTTGATCTCAACCGACAACCAGTTGAACATTTAAAGGTATATGGAATACTACTGTCGCTACTCGAAAAATGCATCGCGAAACGACGGGGAGGCGAAAAAGAAGGGACAGAAGAGTCGCCACCGAACTTTATTTATCCCATGAGGGGAAAGGAAAATATCGAGAAAACCTTAAGAAAGAAATGGATAAGATGGTCTCGCGACCAAGAACGGGTTCGGAAGCCGGTTATGCAAGGGGAAGGTATTAGCACCCCTCGCATCCATCGTACTCGATGGGAACCTTTTGTTTGTCGACGTGTGATTATATTTGCTAAAATATTATGCTATAAAAGTGTGTTTCAAAAGAGTTAAGGGAAAGGTTTAGAAACGGGAAACAAGGGGTGACGAGGGAAAGAAAGGACTCGATAGGACTTCGCGGTCCTAGGCCTACGTATTCTCAACAGATATGAGAAAGTCAGAGTCGACGTAGTTCGGGAAACTACGGGTGATAGGGGGGATTGTGCTCGCCAAGACATCGCCGTCTTGTGCCTACGTATTCTCATCTGGCATGAGAAATCAGAGCAGCCGTAGTTCGGCCTACGGTATGCGGGAAAATCTTGGTAGACGCTGCTATCGTGCGCATTCTAGCAGTTAGGTGTATTGCTGCTCGCTCGTTGGAGACTTAGGCGTTACCTGTTTGCGGTAGAACGGACGTAGCATGCCTTTCTGGGAAAGGGTGAAAAAGAAAAAGGGTGCTCGCTAGGATTGTAATCCTATGCCTACGTATTCTCAACATGCAAGAGAAATCAGAGCAACGTAGTTCGTGCCTACGGTGCGGATAACCGGTGTGTTTGGGGATGATGTTATCGTGCGCATTCTAGCAGTTTAGGTGTTTTGCTGCTCGCATGTGAGGAGACTTATGCGTACCTGTTTGCGGTAGAACGGACGTAACATATCCTTTGGGAGACTGGTTTTCGCCATGCGAGGCAAGGTATCATGTTTGATTGATTGGATTGTTTTTTTTTTAGGGGCGAGGTATGTCCTCAGATAGTAACCCCTACGGGTAGTACCCAATTCTTTATCTCAAAGTTTTTGTTGTAAAAATGTGTGGCGAACATAGAGTCTTCGTATTGAAAGACGAGTATCAAGACCACACACACTACAGTGAGTATCCTGACACTCGGAGAGGAAGAAGACTACACTCAATCCTCTCTCTTTAGTTCAACACAAAGAGAACTTCGTTCTCTTATTAATGATGTTTTTGGTTTTGAATGGTAAGTGCTTTGCGACAGAGAACCCTACGGTAAACGTCAGCACTCGGGATAGGAGAAGGCCTACGCCTAACCACTCCACGACCATTCAAGTTTTTGTTGGGAAAAAGAGTTTGAAAATGCACTCGGTGCGGGACCGAGGTTTTAGGTGTGAAAATTGTGGAAGGAAGTTGTGAAAGGAAATGGTGGATAAAGTCGTGTCTTCGTATCGAAAGACGAGTGTCGAGACCACCCTCACTACAGCGGGCATCCCATCACTCGGAGAAGAAGAGGTCTACACCCAATCTTCTCTCTTTAATTCGATACAAAGAGAAATCAATTTATTATGAAAGTAAACCCAGTATGAGGCCGAGGTTTTATGAGGAAACGTTGGAAGCGTCTTTGTATTGGCAGACGAGCATTGAGACCACCCTCACTACAGTGGGCATCCCTATGCTCGAAGAAGAAGGGGTCTACACCCAACCCTCTCGTTTAATTCAATACAAAGAACTGATTTTTTGAGAAACGTTACAAGATACAACGCGAGCAAACCCTAATAGAGGGTCAACTTTCAAGTAAGTCCAAGCTCTTGAAAATCATCAATGATTTGAAATGTTGTTTTATTAAATGAAAATAATTAAAATTATAGTTAATTTGCAAAAAAAGAATGGATCAAAACTAAATAAGTATTCAAAAAAAATATTGGTTTTGGAAATTATATAGTTACAACAAATAAATAAATTAAATGAGATTAGGAAAAAAAAAAGCAAGAGGTGGGAATTGAACCCACCTCTCTTTGGTTCAAAGTTAGCAAACCCAACCACTAAGGCACCAGGCGCGCATGCTGACAGGGTATGGAAGAAAAAGGAAAAAAACAAGAAATGAAGAAATAAAATAAAAAAACAAAGCGAAAAAAGGCCCCAGCTGGGCTCGAACTCAGGTCACTAGGGCGAGGCAGGATACTTAAAGGCCTGTGCTTAACCACTGGGGTGGCGATACATCCGTGTATTTATGCCACCCCATCAAATTAAGTACCAAAGCGAGGCAGTTTTCTGGGCAAAACCAAGAACAAAACCAACCGCCCCCAATACGTTTCGCAACGTAACTCAACCGTGCCTCAACCAAACCACGCAAACCTCATGTCAAAACTGACCAGAAAAATTAAAGGAAGAAAATGGTCCTATTAGATTTTCCAAATATTGATCACATAAAGAAAAATGAAGCCCTACGCAATGAGGCGTCTTGGGATACACCGTGAAACTCACGAATCCAAATTAAATATAAGCAGAGGTAGAAAACGCTTTGAGCAAGCTCCAAATACGCAAAGGAACGAACTTCCATAAGTGATTCGATCAAAGGACAATAAAACAAGAACGTGATGCGCGAGTTGCAAGTGGATGAACCTTAGAAAGAAGGATACCATTCCACCACATAGAAACTCAACTCCTAGACTAAGTTAAAAAAAGGAAAGAAAAGGAAAACTTTAAGGCCTAAAGGGACTTGATTAACACAAATAAAACTTAATTCAAATAATCATATGAAACTGATTTTAAGTACAGGGTTCCAAACGAAAGTAGCAGCAGGTCTGCTCAAAAAGTTAAACCAAATCGAATAATCTTAGGCAAACACCAACATCAGTTACTCTACAACAGATTACATGTTTCAAACCACAAAGTATAACAACCAAACTCACCAAAACAAAATTAACAGCCCCTAAACATAGACCCTTTCATCAACAGCAGATTAGCCAAGCATAACAGACTGCTATGAACTAAAATCCTCCAAATGCCCTCTTTTAGAGTCCAGACAAACCATCAATTTAAACTGCCCCGCCCCAGCTGTCGCATGAGGCTCGTTCAGTACTTTAATCAAACACCTTCAGTGCAATATCCACTTTAACAGAATACAAGCCAAGACAAGTCCTTGGTATCTTACTCAACAAGGCCAATGCCTGACAGTTATTCATAAATGTCCTCTATTGGCGTAACACACGAAAACAAAACTAAATGGTTAGACACCAGGCTAGATTAAAGGTTGAAGGTTTCGCGCGGAAACCCTGTTAATTCAGTCAATAGCATCAACAGAATCTTGATACAATCACCAGTCAATCCAAAAGTATGCTCCCAATGAAAGGGTACTCTAATGAAAGAGTACTCTAAAGAAGAAAGCAGCACAACAGTCAAGATTTTTCACGATGTTGTTGGAGCAACAAATTGTCATGGCATTCTGTCGCTTGCGCGAAAATAAGGTGCCGGCATGACAGAAGAGTCGCCACCTTTCGTTATTTATCCCTCAGAGCGGAAAAGGAAACGATCGGAAAAAACCTGACGAATAAGGGTAAGACAAGGTCATCGCAACCATTGTCTGGGTTCGGGAGTCGGTTACGCAAGGGGAAGGTATTAGCACCCCTCACGTCCGTCGTACTCGACGGGATCCTCGCTTGTTTGTTTACTTGGACGGGTTGGTTATAATCTATCTACCTATCAAGGTTGGCTGAAAAAGAAAAGAAAAATGACTCGGCAAAGCGTCGCACTTTATGCCTACGTATTCCCGTCTGGAACGAGAAATCAGAGTCAACGTAGTTCGGCTAACTACGGGTTATGGGGGAAGGTTGCTCGCTAGGATGTCGCATCCTATGCCTACGTACTTTCATCTAGTATGAAAGATCAGAGCAAACGTAGTTCGGGAAACTACGAGAAAAAAAAGCTCAACTAGGAGGGAGACTATCGAGTCCTATTGTTATCATGTCATGGATTCATCCTATGGTTGAGGTTTGAACAGGGAACTCCTAGATGTTGTCATACATAGGTTTCAACCTAAAAGTCTATCATCAAATCCTCATCAGAAGAAATGAGAGTCCTAAGGGATCATGTCAATGATACACCAAAACAGACAAAAGCATCAGCTTTAACAGTAGAATGCATGCAATGCAAGTGAGGGAGGAAATGTGTGTGGGGTTTCAGCCTCCACAAGCTCATCTCGACCTCAAGCCAGTCATGAAATAACAGTAATCATACTGAAAATAAACAACATGCTACCAAGCAATGAACCAGATAAAAGAAGGGAAGTACCATCAGGTAAACAAAACACATGCTTGAGAAAGAATCATCTATTCTCTAATCCTAACCCTAATCACAGAATCTGAATCAAATCTAAGCAAAGCCCTCAAGCAAAACCCTAAACAAGAGAAATCAATCCCAGTCTTCAAGCTTCAGAACAAGCTTACCAAAGAAAGGGAGCTAAGTAGGCAGACTCATAGTGTCTTCCTCAGGAAAGCACTAGGAGGTGTATACTCAGGAGTCATACCCTATGTGGCTCAACCACTGTGATCAGTTTACATTCCTCCTCAGGAGAAATTAAACTCACAAGCAGGCTCCAACATCACTGGATATTTAGGAAATCCTATCTGAACTAGTGGAACTAAGTGAATAGACTCATAGGACCTTCCTCAGGAAAGTACTAGGAGGCTTCCACTTAGGAGTTGTATCCTATGTGGCTCAACAACTGTGATCAGTTTACATTCCTCCTCAGGAGAAATTAAACTCACAAGTTGGCTCCAACATCATTGGATACTTGAGAAATCCTAGACAAACTAATGGAACAAAGTGAATAGACCCATAGGACCTTCCTCAGGAAAGTACTAGGAGGCTTCCACTTAGGAATTGTACCCCATGTGGCTCAACAACATGTGATCAGTTTACATTCCTCCTCAGGAGAAATTAAACTCACAAGTTGGCTCCAACATCATTGGATACTTAAGAAAGAGGTGAGAAGAAAGAATGAAAGTCATTCATAGTGCCTTCCTCAGGAAAGTACCATGAACTTCCCTCAAACTTCAGGATCTCAAACCTCACAGACAGGGAACAAGCCAAGCTCTGGGTCTCTGAGTCTTGATCTACAATCTTCTCTTCATCATGCTCTCCATCAAGGTCTTCAAGGCAACACAAGC
The DNA here is from genome assembly GCA_963859935.3 of Lathyrus sativus. Classification (NCBI taxonomy): domain Eukaryota; kingdom Viridiplantae; phylum Streptophyta; class Magnoliopsida; order Fabales; family Fabaceae; genus Lathyrus; species Lathyrus sativus. The sequence continues at coordinate 660,033,118 of OZ012741.1, read as the reverse complement.
CCCTCAACAAATTCCCCACAATGAACCCCAAAAATGAACAGATAACCACAGGGGAGACAAAATCAATAGGCAACTTCAGAAAATACCTAAAAATACTAAACTAATGGGGAAAAATCTAACAATTATTCACAAGGATCCTCAACACCTACTCATAACATCTACATAGGCCTCTACCTAAAAATCAAGGCAAATCTTATTCAAAGAAAGGGAATTCTTCACCTAAACACAACCTAAACCCTAATTAGGATACCCTAGATCTACCCTAATTAAACTAATCAAAATTTAATTCTAAAATTCTAGAAAAAATCCTATGGGGAACTATGATTCATCATCTAATTGCACAAAATAGAATGGATAAAAAAACCTAAAGGAAGGTCCTAAAACAATTCCTACAAAATCATGATATAAAACTAAACAATATAAAAGCTACTTTAAAAGAAAAATCTATTAAAATACTAAACTTAAAAATAAAATCCCACTTTTATTTTTATAATTTTCTACACAAAATGATCTAATCATAGAAAAAAGAAGCATTAAAAAAGAGTTATTTTTCAATTTTTAATGAATTAATCAAAACAGAAAAAATAAAAGAAGAAAATAAAAGAATTTAAATCAATTAAAGGGAGGGGGGGTTGGAATAGCAATACACGCTAGTTGGATTCAGAATGGGCCAGGCAAAAGGGGGGTGGGGATAGCGAATAAGCCCAGAACGCTGACTTAAATGAAACGCTGCGTTTCATTCTTTTAAACTTTCCCTCCATCTCTCAGATTAAACCGTGGCCGTGAGATCTGATTACATTGTCAAACCTAGAGACTGATCCAACGGACCTCCTTCATCGTCCCAAACCAAACTAGGGTTTTCAGAACCCTCTCCTCCATGCCCTAATCTTCCTCCCCCTCGTTCTCTCTGCTCAGGCCATGGTTTAACACGATTTCAAAACGAAAAATGCTCTACTACTCAAGAGCAACACGACCATACGCGCACTTTCCCCTAACTCGCCCTAGATAGTTCTAACAGAAGACATCAAGATCATGGTTCCACCATGATCACCTGAGATCAACCATGGTGAAGCTTCAACCTAAGGATCTAACCCTGCTCTACATGCTACCCTAGTCAATCTGACCTAACTCATGCTAACTAAAACTCCCTAAACAACTAGTTCTTGAAGATTAAAGAATCACTTACCTGCCATGAAACCTCACGCAGAGCTCTCAAACTCTCAGAAATTGATCTTCTATCCTAGCATATTAATTCTACACCTAAAGAATGAACTAAAACTAAATAAATTAAGAGGATTAAGGAGGAGAAAGAACCTGTCAAGTAATGATGGAGAAGGCTCGTGGGGATGCTTGCAGGCCTTGGAATTGGTTCAAGATGCTCCTTGGATGATCCACAACCTTCTGTTTGCAAGAGTTGTTGATGGAAGATGCTTGTGATGGAAGAAAACTCAAGTTGCTTGATTGTGAAGGTAGCTCTTTAATGGCAATGTATCTCTCTCTTTCTCCTCTGACTTGACTCTCTATCACCAACCTTGAACTCTCTTCATGGCCTTCTTTATATATTGATCCTTAGATGCTTCTAGATTCATCTAGAATGTGGTGGAAGTTTCTTGAAATTCTCATGTGGGGACAAGTTGAATTTCTCATATTCCATGCTTCATGCCTTACCATTTGGTCTTAAAATGTCTTTACATGAGATATTGAGAAGGGATGAGTGAAAAACAAGTTCATCTTTGGCTTGTGTAAGGTTTTTCAACATTGCCTTCTTTTTCAAGTAACAACTTTTCAAAGCATCACCCATTTTAAAGCTTCAAATCAAAATTCTAGCTAAACCAATGTTCTCAAAATGGTCTTTCCAATCAAAATGATATATTGGATGACCTATTTTGGATTTGTGGATCTTCCAAATCACTTTTCAATTTCAACTTTTCAAACTTATATGCCATTTTTAGTTCATTTTGGACCAATCATGTAATCTCATGCCATGAGCTTTTCCAACAATTTGTGACCTTCTTTCTAGACTTAAAATCACATTTTGAGCAACTTTCATGTTTTGAGTTTTTCCATTTGAGGCTTGGAAATAGGAGTTTTAGGCATTGGCTAAAATGACCTATAACTGACAAATGACCAAAATACCCCTGTCTTGTTCAAACCATAAGTTGAGTTCCACAAATCCAATCAAGGACTTCTACCACTCAAATTAAAGCTAAGAAGATGCTCTTCAACATTCATGTTGACCAAGAAGTCATAGGAATCACCCTACTAGGGCAAAAGTTGTCTGCAAGTTGGGTGACTTTCAAGGACCCAGATTCACACACCTCTGCTGACCTGTAATTTGTCAAAACCATAACTTGAGCTCTGTAACTCCTATCAAGGACTTCCACCACTAAAATTAAAGCTTAGAAGATGCTCTACAACATTCATGTTATGGGGAAAGTGAGATATCAATCACATCTTGAGCTAAAACTGCCTGGAAAATAGGGATCAAATTAGGGTTTTTCCACTGACAATCCTCAGAAACCCTAACTCAAAACTTCTCAAACTCCTTAATCATGAGGAGTTGGTCTAGGAATAACCTTTACAACATCTCTATGCATCATTCCATGATCTCATGGCCCTTGGATTAAGTCTCAACCTTCTCCAAATCTTCAGCTGATCTAGGGTTGACCCAGTCAAAACCTTAATTCTACCATTCATAGTTGAATCCTCTGAACTCTTGCATAATGACTTCTCTGGGATTCATGAAGGCTATCAAGACATCTCATAGGCTTTCTCAAAACATCAAGTTTCTTCTCAAAGTCTCAGAATCATCTGAGGGGCACCCATAACTCTCAAGCTATGAAGCACACAACCCTGGTTTCAATCCACTTCTTCTGAGGATCTCTTGAACTTTCTGATGAAGGTATCAACTTTCAAACACTCAATGAATAAATAATTGTTGGTCAAATTTTGGGGTGCAACAGCTGCCCCTATTCAAACGGCTTGAACCTGACTGGGTGAGAAGTGAACGGCTCTCAACCAATCAAGGTACGAGACGGTTGAATATCGGTAAACCCGAAAATTTGCCAACTGCACGAGCACACGGTACTCTGCGGGGAACAAATCTTTGAATACTGCAACACTAGCTGCTCAACAACTAGCTGGAGAAATATCGACCTGACATCACCGTCAGACAATCAAAATACCCAACATCACCGCTGGAGAACTAAATCTGACATCACCGTCGGACAATCGAAATATCCTGCATCACCGCTGGAGAACTATCTTCGACTTCAGTCAGAAGACATATCCTTCATTTGATCGCAATCAATCATCACCTCAGGATAACTGACTTGGTCTTCAGACTCACACGAATCACTCTGTTGTATCTACAACCCTGGAACCTTGTCTTCAGCCACCCGTTGATTCATCAACACGGAAATCTGAACTCATAGGAACCTTCTGATATCGCCTTCGGGCGCTTACGAAATCCATCTTCAGATTAGACATCATTGTTGAAGCAGACATATCATGCTGCTGAGGACTTCAAGAATCATCTTGACCAAACGGATCCGTCGGGCGTCTTCAAGAATCGTCTTGATCTGATAACCTTTCCGGAGCAAACATTCTGGTTGGGTATTCCAGGAATCTTCCTGGGCAACTCCTGCTGGAGACGCTATTGGGGAGCTCGAGAATCGTACTAGGCGAACAACCCGGGAAGCTGTACTGAGGTCTTAAGAATCGTCTTAAGCAAATGGCCCTGCTGAGGGATTTGAGAATCATCTCGAACCGAAGACTTTGCTGGGGATCTCAAAAATCATCTTGAGCGAGCGACTGCGGGGATCACACCGGGGTCTTTAAGAATCATCTCAAAAGCGACCTTGCTGGGGAGAACATCAAGAATCGTCCTGAGCAACTGGTCTTTTGGTCGCACACCTGGAAGACAAGAATGATAATGACCTAGATCATGCTTATGATGCGTATGCTTCGGCACCATGCCCCACACGGCGGGAATGATATGCGTTTATGCTAAATGTTGTGCAATCATGCACAATGCTATGCAGCGCTAGATGCTATGTAGTGTTAGATGTTATGCAGTCATGCATAATGATGCGATCCCGTCCGCAAAATAAATGCCGAGGGGAAATTCTCCTGTCAAGGAGAAAGAACCATTCAGATAGAGGAATCGTCCTGCTGAGGAGAATGTGAACACGCCAATATCAATTAGGCTCTATCTGGGGAATTGATCTTCCGCGAACTGCTGCAGGGGAACAACTTCAGCTGACTGCTGCAGGGGATGAAGCTCTACGAGAACTTGGATCTGCTGATATCAATCGCGAGAATGAACTACGCGGCCGTCTCGGCTACTCTTCTGGGGATGACCACTCTGTGGGGAACCAACTTCAGCTGCTCCACACTCCACTGGGGAAAAACCAATCATGATCTGATCAACTTCCAAGGATTCGGATCTCTTGGACCTCTGCAGACTTGGCTGAGGAAGGAGAAATCATTCTGCTTTGATGGAGAGAGTGCGATTCTGGGGAAACACAGCACTAGCTGCCCCACGCTCTGCTGGGGAACATCGATCATGATCTGACCGACTTCCAAGGATTCTGCTTTTCTGCGGACTCAGCCAGGGAGGGAAATCATTCTACTTCATTGGAGAGTGCGACTCTGATGGGGAATTCGATTCCACTGGGGAAGAAAGGATCATCTGCCTTCGGGGGAGAGTACATCTCTGCAGGGGAATACAACATCAGCTGTTCCAACACTCTACTGGGGAAGAAGGAATCATCGAACTTCAGGAGAGAGCCTGACTCTGGTGAGGAATCTCAATTCCGCTGGAGACTTCAGTCTGGCATCATCAGTTACTGCGTCCTTCGGCTAACGAACAGCCTTTTGCGAAACCTGCACTTGTGACCCGGTGCGGGGGGAAGACGACATCATTCTTCGGTGCTTGACTCAGCCAAATGAGGTGACATTCCTTCAGGATGTGTCTGCTTGGGGAAGAGAAACACCTCTACCCGGGGAAGACATATCAATGCTTGCCATCTTGCGTTCAGATTCTGCGGAGGAGAGACTACTGAACTCTGCTGGGGAAGGAGGACTCATCCTGCTTCGGGGATACGCACGACACATCTTCTTGTGAGGGCTATACCTGCAACAACACAAACAAACAGACAAGATACCCTCCTCACAGGGGCCTATCCAGGTTATTATCTCGTGACAATGTTCAGTTAATTAGTTGTTTCAACAATCAATGGGCCTAGGCCCGCAAGTTTATGTATGCGCCTTTTATCAAAAACACATCGGCGTTATCATTCGCAAACAAAACAGATAAATGCTAAACAGACAAGTAGAATTGCTGAATAATGTGCATTTTATTGATGATGAGCCCCTGAACGGGCAAAAATGTTTTACAACAGAGGCAAGCTCCTGGAATGAGGAAGCCGCGCAAAAAGAAAACATAAATATACATCAGTATATACAAATGTCGGCAATCGAGGCGTAGACGAACACCATGAGTTGATCCCTCTAAGACCCACTCGACTTCGATACTTCTCCGATGCTTCAGCTTTGGAAGATATTGATTCAGATAGACGGCCCTCAGGTCTTCCGAACCACTAAACAATGAAAGTCCATACGCGGAACGCAGTCATTTGCTTATTCAAATCCCTAACTTTTGCGTGAACCGCCCTTTACGGGTTTTCAGTTCACCGGGATACCCTTTTTTGCCGAAGCCGCCCAGTGTAGGTTTTCGACTTCGCGGGTGTACATTTTTCAATATATCCCTAATTTTTGCCCGAACCTTTTATTCTGTTTTTGGTTCGCCGGGATGCCCCTTTTTTGCCTGGACTCTTTCTTTTTTGTCCAGCGGGTCGCTTTCAAGCAAAGTATTTTTTAACTGCGTCCGCGTTCACCGGGGATGCAAAATCTTCACCATCCATCGTGGATAACAACAAAGCTCCTCCCGAGAAGACCTTGCTGACGACATACGGCCCTTGGTAATTCGGAGTCCACTTGCCCCGGTGATCGGAGTGTGGCGGAAGAATCTTCTTCAGGACGAGATCACCCGTCTGAAAGCTTCGAGGACGCACCTTCTTATCATAAGCTTTCTTCATTCGGCTTTGGTACAGGCGACCAAATGCAATCGATGCTAACCTCTTCTCGTCCATCAGGCTGAGCTGGTTCAGGCGATTCGTAATCCATTCTGCCTCATCAAGCTTCACATCAACCAAAACTCGTAAAGAGGGAATCTCCACTTCTAGCGGTAGGACAGCTTCCATACCATACACCAAGGAGAAAGAAGTTGCCCCGGTCGACGTACGCACCGTCGTACGATAACCGTGCAAGGCAAACGACAGCATCTCGTGCCAATCTCTATACGTCACAACCATCTTCTGAACAATCTTCTTGATGTTCTTGTTGGCCGCTTCAACAGCGCCATTCATCTTCGGCCGGTAGGGAGATGAGTTGTGGTGTTCAATCTTGAAGCTCTGGCACAGCTCCTTCATCATCTTATTATTCAAATTCGAACCATTATCAGTAATGATCCGCTCGGGAATTCCATAGCGACAGATGATGTCCCTCTTTATGAATTTAGCTACCACCTGCTTGGTCACATTAGCGTACGAGGTTGCCTCCACCCACTTGGTGAAGTAGTCGATAGCTACCAGAATGAAACGATGACCATTGGATGCGGTGGGCTCGATCTTGCCTATCATGTCGATGCCCCACATGGAGAACGGCCAAGGGGAGGACATGACATTCAATGGGCACGGCGGCACATGAACTTTATCGGCATAAATCTGGCATTTGTGACATTTCTTCGCGAATCTGAAGCAATCCGACTCCATAGTCAGCCAGTAATACCCTGCTCTCAGGATCTTTCTCGTCATGGCATGCCCGCCGGCGTGCGTACCAAATGTGCCCTCATGGACTTCTTCCATGAGCATACTTGCTTCCTTCTCATCCACACATCTGAGTAGCACGAGATCGTGGTTTCTCTTATACAGCACTCCATCAGGATTGAGATAAAAGTTTCCAGATAACCTCCTCAGAGTCTTCTTATCCTGGTTTGACGCACCCGCAGGATACTCCTTAGTCATAAGGAAGGTCTGGATGTCGTGGAACCATGGCTTGCCGTCAGTGGCATCCTCGATTGCGAACACATATGCTGGTCTGTCAAGACGCGAAAGAACAATGCTTGGAGCTTCATTCCAAAGATTGACCTTATACATTGAAGCCAACGTGGCTAAAGCATCAGCCATTTGATTTTCAGCCCGGGGTACATGATGAAGTTCTACTCGGTCAAAGAACGGAAGCAGCCTCCTGGCATAATTCATGTACGGCACTAGATTCGCCTGACGAGTTTCCCACTCCCCTTTGATCTGATTGATTACAAGCGCTGAGTCACCATATATGTCTAGATTCTTGATTCTCAAATCAATTGCCTCTTCTAGACCCATAATACATGCTTCATACTCGGCTTCGTTGTTGGTGACCGGAAACGTCAGTCTCGCAGTGAACGGGATGTGGGATCCGTGAGGAGTCGTGATGATAGCCCCGATACCACTTCCATAGGAATTAACCGCTCCGTCGAATATCAACTTCCACTGAGACTTCCTATCTGGCCCCTCATCGGGCAATGGCTCATCGCAATCCTTTGCTTTGAGAAACATAATATCCTCGTCAGGGAATTCGAACTTCATCGGCTGGTAGTCTTCGATCGGCTGTTCGGCAAGGTAATCAGACAATACGCTTCCCTTGATGGCTTTCTGAGAGACGTACTGAATATCATATTCTGTTAACACCATCTGCCATCTGGCAATCCTGCCCGAAAGAGCCTGCTTCTCGAAGACATACTTGATCGGATCCATCTTCGAAATCAGCATAGTGGTGTGATTGAGCATATACTGTCGTAGACGTTTGGCGGCCCAAGCTAATGCACAACACGTCTTCTCCAGCATCGAGTATCGAGATTCACACTCAGTGAACTTTTTACTCAAATAATAAATGGCATGCTCCTTTCTGCCCGTCTCGTCGTGCTGACCGAGAACACACCCCATACTATTCTCCAGAACTGTCAAGTACATGATTAATGGCCGTCCAGCCACTGGGGGTATCAAGATTGGAGGTTCTTGAAGATACTGCTTTATCTTATCGAATGCCTTCTGGAAATCCTCATTCCAAGTAATCGCCTGATTTTTCTTTAACAACTTGAACATCGGTTCACAAGTGGCTGTGAGCTGAGAGATAAACCTTGCAATGTAGTTTATTCGGCCCAAGAAACCACGAACTTCTTTTTCTGTCTTCGGCGCTGGCATTTCTTGGATAGCTTTTATCTTCGCAGGATCAACTTCAATACCTCGTTCACTAACGATAAACCCCAATAACTTTCCGGACCGCACTCCGAAAGTGCACTTGTTAGGATTCAGCCTCAGCTTGAACTTCCTAAGCCTTTCAAACAGCTTCAGCAAATTGACCAGATGCTCTTCCTCCGTTTGGGATTTTGCAATCATGTCATCAACATAGACCTCGATCTCATGGTGAATCATATCATGAAACAAAGTTACCATTGCTCGCTGGTAAGTGGCCCCTGCGTTCTTCAGACCGAAAGGCATTACCTTGTAGCAAAACGTGCCCCAGGGGGTAATAAACGTCGTTTTCTCCATGTCCTCCGGCGCCATCTTAATCTGATTGTAACCGGAGAAGCCATCCATGAACGAAAACACGGAAAACTGGGCTGTATTGTCGACCAACACATCGATATGAGGCAACGGGAAATCATCCTTAGGGCTCGCCCTATTCAAATCCCGATAATCGACGCACATGCGTACCTTACCGTCCTTCTTTGGTACAGGCACTATGTTGGTGACCCACGGAGGGTAAGTGGTAACGGCTAGAAATCCTGCGTCCAACTGCTTCTGGACTTCCTCTTTGATTTTTACAGCCATGTCTGGTCTCGTCCTCCTGAGCTTCTGCTTGACTGGAGGGCAATCCTCTCGTAACGGCAAGCGATGAACCACGATATCTGTGTCAAGTCCGGGCATATCCTCATACGACCAAGCAAAGACATCACTATACTCTCGAAGCATCTCGACCAGTCTATGCTTGACATCATTCTGCAGCGCAGCCCCGACTCTGACATTCCTGATAAGCTCCTCAGAACCCAGATTTATGATCTCAATATCCTCCTCGTGAGGCAGAATAACCTTCTCTTCTTGTCTCAACAAGCGGGCCAACTCTTCCGGAAGGTCTTCGTCTTCATCAATCTCATCCTCGGCTTGATAGATCGGGCAATCAAAGTCGTAGTGAGCCGTAGAGGGTCCAGAGTCGATGTCATCTGTTACGTGGATCCTGCAATAACAAGGGTTAAGTTTAAAGCAAGAATATGCAGGTTAGCACGAACCTCGTTGCCATTTTGCTGTTTTTCGAAACAAACATAAAGCATGAATAACAGAGAACACAATATTTGATTACGAAGAAAACGCCTTTTATTTATTAACAAAATGCATACACATAATCCAACAAGGCCCTGACAGTAAAACCACTAGGCCCCGGGCAGGACATAGGGTTGTACAAAGATTGTAAAAAGCAAATCATTACTCTTCACTTGTCAGCTTGATAATCTCCTTGATGGTCCAATTGTGGAGGCACTCGCCTGGCTTGCTCGGTTGAATCCAGGCATCAAGATCACAATCACTGTCCCCGCTGTCCTCCGACGTAGCGTTGATACTCTCGAAGATTACTCCCCCCTTGGTGAATAAGATCGGCCCCTTCCCATGAGACGAGCTACCAGAAGAGGATGAAGCTTCAGCTCCAGGAGAATACCCTAATCCAAACTTATCCTGTTTGATCGGTATATCCAAAACATGCCCCCAGCCTGGGGTGGAACCAGCTTCTACAACAGCCCGAGCTTCCTTAAACGAGGAGAGGTTCAACTCTTGCTTCTCTGCAACAACGGGAGCTACCTCCTTCACCCTGACGGTTTCAAACGCTTGGCAAAGAGTCTCATGGATCTCACCATCCATTTCGACATATTTAAAGGACGACAGGTGGCTTACCATGATGTCCTCCTCTCCACATACTGTCACTATGCTGCCCCCAACAGCATATTTAAGCTTCTGATGCAGCGTGGACGTCACGACACCAGCAGAGTGGATCCACGGCCGACCTAAGAGGCAACTATAGGCGGGCATGATATCCATGATATAGAACACCGCATTGAACGTCTCTGGACCAACTTGAATTGGCAGGGTCAATTCTCCGAAGACGTGGCGCTTGGTTCCGTCAAAGGCCTTCACGACCAGATCACTGGGCGTGCACAGCAGTCCACGGGTATCCAACTTCATCAGTGCCTTCTTCGGAAGCACGTTAAGCGAGGAACCCGTATCTACTAGGACATGTGACATAATCGTGCCTCTGCACTCTATTGAGACGTGCAGGGCGCTGTTGTGATCTCTTCCCTTGGTAGTCAGCTCCAGATCCGTAAATCCCAGCCCATTACCAGCATTGACATGGGCTACTACTTCCTCGAGTTGATTAACTGATATCTCCTGCGGCACGTATGCAGCATTCAATACTTTCAGCAACGCGTTGCGGTGCGCCTCAGAGCACAGCAACAGATTAAGAATCGAGATCTTTGACGGAGTCTGGTGAAGATGATCTACAATCTTGTAGTCACTTTTCCTGATCAGTCGCATGAACTCCTCAGCATCTTTAACCAACAAGTCTTTCTCTGCCCCTGCAGGAACCTCTTCAACAGCTTTACCCTTACCTTTATCCATAGCGTCAGCTCGGACCACTTTCTCTGCTGCAACCTCCGCCGGTGCGAATACTCTTCCGCTCCTAGTGATACCACTGACCTCAGCAAGATTCTGCGCAGTCGATCTGGACGGCTCAAGCTCTATCTTCTGACCGTTACAATACACTTCGGCACCGTAATGCCATGGGACGGCATTAGTGCTCTCGAATGGGATTGGTCCGGCCCTGGTGATGGTGATAGTAGGTGGTCGGGGCGCAGAAATAGTGATAGGGTGGCGAGGAATGGTAATGGTAGCAACTTCATCTGCCTGCTTCAGCACGACTTCCCCTGACGCATTCTCAATGCTCCGACTGAATTGCAAAATACCCTCGGTCATCAGACTTTGGATACCTTCGATCAACTGCTCACACCCATCAGGAAGTGTAGCACAAGCCATGCAAAACTCTCCACATCCGGGAAAGAAGCCCTTCTTCAGCAACTTGGCCTTAACAAAACTCAACGGCGTCTTCAGATCTTTGACATCAGTCAGCAAGTCTGACTTCTCTTCAGTGATAACAGCATTCACTCCGCCCCCCCTATGATGAGGCATGGGATTCTTGGTGACGTTGGGCACGCTGTCAGAAAAGTTGATAACCTTGGCGTCGACCAAGTCCTGGACTTTGTGCTTAAAAGCTTTACAATTCTCAACTGTATGGCCAGGTGCCCCCGAATGAAATTCACAAGTAGCATTAGCATCATACCCCGGTGGTGGTGCCCCTGTCAAGGGAGCCATTGTCCTCTTTTGGACTAATTGGAGCTGGAGCAACGTCTGCAGAAGCTGTGCATACGGCATAGGAGGAGTTTCAAACTGACGATTTGCCAGGGGACCCCGATTCTGATATCTCTTATATCCCGGATTATTCTGTTGCTGAGGCTGCTGCTGCGGCTGCGGGGGAGCAGCTGGGATGTTTATGCTAGCAATCTGAGACTGAGGGCCCTTGCCCTTTCTCCTAGCATTAGTGACAGCACTGGCATCTCCCTCTCGACGCTTGCCAGTATAGGGTTTCTTGCCAGCTCCTCCAGCTGAGGATGATTCGCCCTGAATCTTTCCGATCTTTATACCGTTTTCGACATGCTCGCCCAAAGTGATAAGAGCCGAGAAAGTTCCAGACATGCCACTGATCAGCTTCTCATAATAGACTCCAGGAAGGGTAGCCACGAACATTTATACCAACTCACGCTCGACCATCGGTGGTTGAACCCGAGCAGCCAATTCACGCCACCGCTGGGCGTACTCCTTGAAGCTTTCATTGCTCCGCTGCGAGAGATTCTGAAGCTGAACTCGGTTGGGAGCCAAGTCGCTATTATATTGATAGTGGAGGACAAACGCTTCAGCGAGATCCTTCCACGTGCGCACAGCAGCGGGCTCCAAACCCATATACCATTCGAGCGATGGGCCAGAAAGACTATCCTGAAAGAAGTGCATCAGCAACTTCTCATCATCAGAATAAGCGGACATCTTTCTGTAATAAGATCGGAGGTGAACACGGGGACAAGTAGTGCCCCTATACTTCTCAAAGATAGGCACCTTGAACTTGTGAGGTACTTTAAAGTCAGGAATCAGCCCGAGCTTGGACATGTCAACGCCCAATGTGTTCTGATTTTCTATATCTCTCATCTTATCTTCCAGCGCCTTGAACCTGAGTCGAGCCTCAGCAGTCAACTCAGCCTCTACACCTCTCTGAGAGAAAATGTCATCCTGATGGTCCTCCAGCCACGGTTGAGGCACCACCATATTTCCTGTACCAACATTGCCGTTGACCGGCCCCATGTTAACATTGGCTCCCAAACCACCATTGACGGCGCCCGCCGCGTTAAGTCCGAGATTAGTCATAAGATTGCCGTTAGCACTACCGTTGCCCCCGGCAGCAGGAATAACGTTCTGTGGAGTATCCCCTTGAGGAGGAGTGGGCACGGCCCCGCCGTGAAGTATTCCATTACTGTCAACCCTGGAGATGAGTGGTTGAACCAAAGTACGAAGCTGGTCTTGCCCATTCGCAACTACTTGCATCAGCTCCATAAAACGATCCATCCGTTCACGAAGCTCTTGAACATCTGACTGTACCTGGTCCATGATTCTCGTTTGATTGGCGCGAGTTGAGTAGCGGTGGATGAATCTTTGATCAATCCTGGAGATCGAAAGCAGCTCGGAACCTGAGTACCTGAAAAACCTGATAACATCAAGGGTTAGGAAAAGGTAACAGAATGTATGTCATGCAAAAATGCTTTATGCAGATGCATGCGTGTGTCTGCGTGCTTGAGAGATTTTCCCCCGATCCTGGCACCTGCTGACAATAATAAGGAGAGGAATCCGGGCCCAATCATGGAAACAGTAACCTCACATAGCAATAGTCAGATTCGACACATCAAGGACCGAGAACTCATACGTAACAGTCTTCCTGAGAGAGGCTGCAGTAACACAATAAAAGGCGAGAGATCCTGGATCGGGGAAACGGTACCTGTCACAGACACACGCTAATGGAATGATTATGCAAGCTAATGCAAAATGCAGGTATGCAACAATATATCCGGGTGGCTGCTGCGGAGATTCGATGTCAACAGTCGCTGATGAGAAGGAAACCCTGGTGTAAAACCACTGATCTGATCTGTTGTGAATAACCATCTGATAGGATCAAGATCAAAATTCTGCTCTGACAAGAACGAAGGCCTGATAATAAAGACCCCGGATGCAAGATCAAGGAATATCTGTTGATGAAGTCTTCGGACCCCAAATCACAAATCTGCCCTCTCAAGAACAAATACACAGCTGCTGATGAGATCTTCAAACCCCACTCAAAATCTGCCCTATCAAGAACAAAATAACAACCGCTGACGAGATCCTCAGACCCCACTCAAAAATCTGCTCCATCCAGAACAAACCTCTGATAACAATACTCTGATCGGGACCTGCTCTATCGAGAACAGATAAACACCCGATGATAAGATCCTCTGATCAAAACCTGCTCTATCAAGAACACGCATACTGCAACTGAGAACCCTGGTACCAACATAACTGATCCACTGTCAAGAAAACCAGGTGGTCTGGAGGTCAAAGTTTCCTGCAATATCCCAACCCCACTCACAGGTATGATGGACCTAATCCACGGACAAAGGTACGGCATCCTATGCGGTTGTCAGCGTCACAGACTTTCATGAGTGACAATACGATTCCCAGAAGGAGTGGCATCGTCAAGTCATGAAGAGGCCTCTCTTAGCTGACTTCCAAATGATCGGTCCCCAGAGTCGACAATCCTCACGTCTGGACTCCCCTCAGATCCTCAGGACCGGAAAGGAGCACCTCTGCAAGAATCTCGTCTGAGCGCAGATTTTCGTAGGGAACTGTGCCTGCTCAGCAGACAGGTTCGTCTACTACTTCTCCGCAACTATATCTAGGTGTGTACTCAAGCCCAGGTCCGGCTTCTCGCTCACAGTAACATCCCTCTCCCACAGCAGCACGGATAATCATATCAAACTGGAAATAAAATGCGGGAAATAAAGTGCGGGAAGTAAAAATGCGATAAATAAATGCAACCCAACAAGCAAACACACAAACGATAGGATTGACTCGCGTAGGGGATGGGAAACGATCCCAGCATAAGGGATGGGAAAAGTCCCTAGATGCTATACGTCCCCAGCAGAGTCGCCAGCTGTCGCTTGCGCGAAAATAAGGTGTCGGCATGACAGAAGAGTCGCCACCTTTCGTTATTTATCCCTCAGAGCGGAAAAGGAAACGATCGGAAAAAACCTGACGAATAAGGGTAAGACAAGGTCATCGCAACCATTGTCTGGGTTCGGGAGTCGGTTACGCAAGGGGAAGGTATTAGCACCCCTCACGTCCGTCGTACTCGACGGGATCCTCGCTTGTTTGTTTACTTGGACGGGTTGGTTATAATCTATCTACCTATCAAGGTTGGCTGAAAAAGAAAAGAAAAATGACTCGGCAAAGCGTCGCACTTTATGCCTACGTATTCCCGTCTGGAACGAGAAATCAGAGTCAACGTAGTTCGGCTAACTACGGGTTATGGGGGAAGGTTGCTCGCTAGGATGTCGCATCCTATGCCTACGTACTTTCATCTAGTATGAAAGATCAGAGCAAACGTAGTTCGGGAAACTACGAGAAAAAAAAGCTCAACTAGGAGGGAGACTATCGAGTCCTATTGTTATCATGCCATGGATTCATCCTATGGTTGAGGTTTGAACAGGGAACTCCTAGATGTTGTCATACATAGGTTTCAACCTAAAAGTCTATCATCAAATCCTCATCAGAAGAAATGAGAGTCCTAAGGGATCATGTCAATGATACACCAAAACAGACAAAAGCATCAGCTTTAACAGTAGAATGCATGCAATGCAAGTGAGGGAGGAAATGTGTGTGGGGTTTCAGCCTCCACAAGCTCATCTCGACCTCAAGCCAGTCATGAAATAACAGTAATCATACTGAAAATAAACAACATGCTACCAAGCAATGAACCAGATAAAAGAAGGGAAGTACCATCAGGTAAACAAAACACATGCTTGAGAAAGAATCATCTATTCTCTAATCCTAACCCTAATCACAGAATCTGAATCAAATCTAAGCAAAGCCCTCAAGCAAAACCCTAAACAAGAGAAATCAATCCCAGTCTTCAAGCTTCAGAACAAGCTTACCAAAGAAAGGGAGCTAAGTAGGCAGACTCATAGTGTCTTCCTCAGGAAAGCACTAGGAGGTGTATACTCAGGAGTCATACCCTATGTGGCTCAACCACTGTGATCAGTTTACATTCCTCATCAGGAGAAATTAAACTCACAAGCAGGCTCCAACATCACTGGATATTTAGGAAATCCTATCTGAACTAGTGGAACTAAGTGAATAGACTCATAGGACCTTCCTCAGGAAAGTACTAGGAGGCTTCCACTTAGGAGTTGTATCCTATGTGGCTCAACAACTGTGATCAGTTTACATTCCTCCTCAGGAGAAATTAAACTCACAAGTTGGCTCCAACATCATTGGATACTTGAGAAATCCTAGACAAACTAATGGAACAAAGTGAATAGACCCATAGGACCTTCCTCAGGAAAGTACTAGGAGGCTTCCACTTAGGAATTGTACCCCATGTGGCTCAACAACATGTGATCAGTTTACATTCCTCCTCAGGAGAAATTAAACTCACAAGTTGGCTCCAACATCATTGGATACTTAAGAAAGAGGTGAGAAGAAAGAATGAAAGTCATTCATAGTGCCTTCCTCAGGAAAGTACCATGAACTTCCCTCAAACTTCAGGATCTCAAACCTCACAGACAGGGAACAAGCCAAGCTCTGGGTCTCTGAGTCTTGATCTACAATCTTCTCTTCATCATGCTCTCCATCAAGGTCTTCAAGGCAACACAAGCCCCTCAACAAATTCCCCCACAATGAACCCCAAAAATGAACAGATAACCACAGGGGAGACAAAATCAATAGGCAACTTCAGAAAATACCTAAAAATACTAAACTAATGGGGAAAAATCTAACAATTATTCACAAGGATCCTCAACACCTACTCATAACATCTACATAGGCCTCTACCTAAAAATCAAGGCAAATCTTATTCAAAGAAAGGGAATTCTTCACCTAAACACAACCTAAACCCTAATTAGGATACCCTAGATCTACCCTAATTAAACTAATCAAAATTTAATTCTAAAATTCTAGAAAAAATCCTATGGGGAACTATGATTCATCATCTAATTGCACAAAAAAGAATGGATAAAAAAACCTAAAGGAAGGTCCTAAAACAATTCCTACAAAATCATGATATAAAACTAAACAATATAAAAGCTACTTTAAAAGAAAAATATATTAAAATACTAAACTTAAAAATAAAATCCCACTTTTATTTTTATAATTTTCTACACAAAATGATCTAATCATAGAAAAAAGAAGCATTAAAAAAGAGTTATTTTTCAATTTTTAATGAATTAATCAAAACAGAAAAAATAAAAGAAGAAAATAAAAGAATTTAAATCAATTAAAGGGAGGGGGGTTGGAATAGCAATACACGCTAGTTGGATTCAGAATGGGCCAGGCAAAAGGGGGGTGGGGATAGCGAATAAGCCCAGAACGCTGACTTAAATGAAACGCTGCGTTTCATTCTTTTAAACTTTCCCTCCATCTCTCAGATTAAACCGTGGCCGTGAGATCTGATTACATTGTCAAACCTAGAGACTGATCCAACGGACCTCCTTCATCGTCCCAAACCAAACTAGGGTTTTCAGAACCCTCTCCTCCATGCCCTAATCTTCCTCCCCCTCGTTCTCTCTGCTCAGGCCATGGTTTAACACGATTTCAAAACGAAAAATGCTCTACTACTCAAGAGCAACACGACCATACGCGCACTTTCCCCTAACTCGCCCTAGATAGTTCTAACAGAAGACATCAAGATCATGGTTCCACCATGATCACCTGAGATCAACCATGGTGAAGCTTCAACCTAAGGATCTAACCCTACTCTACATGCTACCCTAGTCAATCTGACCTAACTCATGCTAACTAAAACGCCCTAAACAACTAGTTCTTGAAGATTAAAGAATCACTTACCTGCCATGAAACCTCACGCAGAGCTCTCAAACTCTCAGAAATTGATCTTCTATCCTAGCATATTAATTCTACACCTAAAGAATGAACTAAAACTAAATAAATTAAGAGGATTAAGGAGGAGAAAGAACCTGTCAAGTAATGATGGAGAAGGCTCGTGGGGATGCTTGCAGGCCTTGGAATTGGTTCAAGATGCTCCTTGGATGATCCACAACCTTCTGTTTGCAAGAGTTGTTGATGGAAGATGCTTGTGATGGAAGAAAACTCAAGTTGCTTGATTGTGAAGGTAGCTCTTTAATGGCAATGTATCTCTCTCTTTCTCCTCTGACTTGACTCTCTATCACCAACCTTGAACTCTCTTCATGGCCTTCTTTATATATTGATCCTTAGATGCTTCTAGATTCATCTAGAATGTGGTGGAAGTTTCTTGAAATTCTCATGTGGGGACAAGTTGAATTTCTCATATTCCATGCTTCATGCCTTACCATTTGGTCTTAAAATGTCTTTACATGAGATATTGAGAAGGGATGAGTGAAAAACAAGTTCATCTTTGGCTTGTGTAAGGTTTTTCAACATTGCCTTCTTTTTCAAGTAACAACTTTTCAAAGCATCACCCATTTTAAAGCTTCAAATCAAAATTCTAGCTAAACCAATGTTCTCAAAATGGTCTTTCCAATCAAAATGATATATTGGATGACCTATTTTGGATTTGTGGATCTTCCAAATCACTTTTCAATTTCAACTTTTCAAACTTATATGCCATTTTTAGTTCATTTTGGACCAATCATGTAATCTCATGCCATGAGCTTTTCCAACAATTTGTGACCTTCTTTCTAGACTTAAAATCACATTTTGAGCAACTTTCATGTTTTGAGTTTTTCCATTTGAGGCTTGGAAATAGGAGTTTTAGGCATTGGCTAAAATGACCTATAACTGACAAATGACCAAAATACCCCTGTCTTGTTCAAACCATAAGTTGAGTTCCACAAATCCAATCAAGGACTTCTACCACTCAAATTAAAGCTAAGAAGATGCTCTTCAACATTCATGTTGACCAAGAAGTCATAGGAATCACCCTACTAGGGCAAAAGTTGTCTGCAAGTTGGGTGACTTTCAAGGACCCAGATTCACACACCTCTGCTGACCTGTAATTTGTCAAAACCATAACTTGAGCTCTGTAACTCCTATCAAGGACTTCCACCACTCAAATTAAAGCTTAGAAGATTCTCTACAACATTCATGTTATGGGGAAAGTGAGATATCAATCACATCTTGAGCTAAAACTGCCTGGAAAATAGGGATCAAATTAGGGTTTTTCCACTGACAATCCTCAGAAACCCTAACTCAAAACTTCTCAAACTCCTTAATCATGAGGAGTTGGTCTAGGAATCACCTTTACAACATCTCTATGCATCATTCCATGATCTCATGGCCCTTGGATTAAGTCTCAACCTTCTCCAAATCTTCAGCTGATCTAGGGTTGACCCAGTCAAAACCTTAATTCTACCATTCATGGTTGAATCCTCTGAACTCTTGCATAATGACTTCTCTGGGATTCATGAAGGCTATCAAGACATCTCATAGGCTTTCTCAAAACATCAAGTTTCTTCTCAAAGTCTCAGAATCATCTGAGGGGCACCCATAACTCTCAAGCTATGAAGCACACAACCCTGGTTTCAATCCACTTCTTCTGAGGATCTCTTGAACTTTCTGATGAAGGTATCAACTTTCAAACACTCAATGAATAAATAATTGTTGGTCAAATTTTGGGGTGCAACACATTCTCAAATTAGAGCATCAGTTAACTGGCAGAGAATCCAGTGGCACTTAGGCTGACCAAAACTCCCTATGGATCTGGATGCCGAATCAATCCACCAGCGTATTAATTTTGGCAACAACCCTATGTCCTATTAAGAAATTGCAACAGACTCAAAACCTCAGCCTATAACAAACACTCTATGACCTCTCACAAAACTAGACAGCAGGCTTGGTGTTATAGCAGTACCATACCAGTAAGGAAAAAAACAAGGATCTCCAACTATCATTGGGTTCAGCACAAGCCCATGAAAAAGACTTCCTCATTCAAACATCACTTTAACCACAACAAAAACTAAAGCCTAACGACAGTCCCACCTACTAATGGACAAGCTGCAACAGGGTCCTATAGAGACCACACTTAAAGAAAACTCCCTTAATATACCCACCAAGCTGATTGCCTCCCAAAAACTTAAATGTGTTGATAAAGATCAACAACAAAACAGACTTATCAAAATGCGAAAACAACCATCGCTTGGAATTCCAAAATTGTGGCACATGGTTTATGTCACGACCAAACTTGAACACCAACCTCAAACCATTGCCAACCTATAAACAAGGCTCAGACCAAATATGGTTGATCCTCAAATGCCTAAATAGGTCTAAATGCAACAGCTTAACAGAACAGCCAGCCCCAAACATATACCTCCACCAAAGTTCTGGGTAAAACTGAGATACACAACCAAAGTTAAGTCTTGCCCTAAAGACTGCCAACTCAAAAACCTAAACAAGAGAAAAACTCTTTTTCCTCTCAGAGACAGATATCAGAGGAAAAGGAAATGAAAACCTCATCTCACAACAACTTAACAACAAGCCTAACAGTCCACTGATGACCTATCCATCATGAACTCAAGCACCAACACCAACTCCTAACTCAGGTCAGACAGCCAAAACCCACAACAATGTCATTCAAAAACCCAACCAGCATAGATCCAGGCTGACCTCAAACAGGATTTAAGGCAACAGAGGCAAACATAACAAACATTAACCAAAACCTAACTGACCTGAACAACCTGAACACAAACCTTCATTAGAAAACAACAACTCCCTATCTTGTCGTAACAATAACATTACCACACACATGTACATATTTTCATACCAAACATAAAACAAACAACCAGAATCAGACCTTCGTAATTAAGTCAAACAACTTCAAGCAAAGAAAGAAAACATGATTCACACAGTAACCAACATGGCATAATCTCACTCAAAAGTTAATGAACTTCAGGATAAGAACATACTCAATGTCTACAACCAATGATACGAATGAAACCAAGAAATTCATGATACTCACCTCTTGCAGCACTTTCAATAAGAACAAAAACAGCTTGCAACCTCAAAAAACAAAGTAAACCTTCTTTTGAGCAGAACACGACTCTTTTCCCTTCTTGAGGCAGCCCACAAAGTCTTTTAGAGAGAATAAGGTCCCAGAGAAAACTCAAGACTCTTTCTGCTCATTCTCCTCCGAAAACAAACCCTCTGGTGGCTAGGGTTTCCTACTCCCTTTAACCTTTTATATCGCAGCTCCTAGTTCAAAAATCTTTGTTGAGTTTTGTCTTGTTGCTTTTTGTTGGAGTGGAGAGGTAGGGACAAACTAGGGCTGCAGCAGGCCAGTGTAGAGGCTGCTTGCCCTTTCCCGGATTGGCAATGAATTCAAAAGCGCCCAGAGCAAGTACCCTCTGGTGCTGGTCTTGAAACAGCAATGTTCTGTACCATTTTCTTCATGAAAAGAACAAATACCCCACATTGCAATTTGGCTTGTAACTTGGAATCCTTACTTCAATCATGAAAATTACCTACACCAAAATACTCCTCGTGAAAAAAAAAAAATGGAGTAAAACTTTGACTCGTCCAGAATGGTCGTGTCTTGCCCTCTCCTCCCTTCTTCACGCACGGCCAAAATGCTTCAAACTTGCCCAGCCATATGGAGTAAAGTAAGATACTTAACAAAACTGGGGTGGGATAATCACTGGATGTATCGCCACCCCAGTGGTTAAGTCATGCGCCTATTTACCATACAGTCACGAGTTCGAATCTTGGTGTGAGCAAAATCCACCACCTTTTTATTCATGCGCCTTTATTTTCAATACTTTAAAATATATAGTTTTCCTTTTCATTGTTGTTCACAAATGTGCGCCTGGCTGAGTGGTAAAGGTGAGGGGTGTGGAACAAGAGGTGGTAGGTTCAAACCCCACCTTGTGCACTTGTCTCAATTATATATTTTTTACTTAGGAAAATGACCTCCCTATTCTCCATATATTTTGAATACACATCTCTTTTTCTTCTTCTCCTTTTTTATATCCTTGTAAAAGTGCAAATTAAAATATGCTATGTAATGTTTTTATGCCTTATGTTGATGCAGATGAAATAAAACATATGCCAGAGTGGTTGGCCAAATTTGGGGTATAACAGCTGCCCCTATTCAAACGGCTTGGGCCTGAAGGGATGAATGCGAACGGCTTTCGAACATTTAGGGTAAAAACGGTTTGAATACCAAAGAACCAGAAATTTGCCAACCGTAGGAGAAAGAGGAAATGCGAGCAAAGGTCCGAAGATAACATGCACTGATCGCAACGGCTGATTTGTTGGGGAAAGCTTAACCAGATAACTCTGTGGGGAACGAGCACCCATCAAAGGATAACATTCAAAACATCGACCAAAAATCGGAATAACAAGCTACTAACCAAGAGTTAGGATCGCTTAGAAAGATCATCGACCAAAAGTCGGGAAAAGCTACTAACCAAAAGTTAGAATCGCTGAGAATGAAATCATCGACCAAAAGTCGGGAAAACAAGCTACTAACCAAGAGTTAGGATCGCTGAGAAAGAAATCATCGACCAAAAGTCGGGAAACAAGCTACTAACCAAGAGTTAGGATCGCTGAGAAAGAAATCATCGACCAAAAGTCGGGAAACAAGCTACTAACCAAGAGTTAGAATCGCTTAGAAAGAACAACATCGACCAAAAGTCGGGAAAAACAAGCTACTAACCAAGAGTTAGGATCGCTGAGAAAGAAATCATCGACCAAAAGTCGGGAAACAAGCTACTAACCAAGAGTTAGAATCGCTTAGAAAGAACAACATCGACCAAAAGTCGGGAAAAACAAGCTACTAACCAAGAGTTAGGATCGCTGAGAAAGAAATCATCGACCAAAAGTTGGGAAACAAGCTACTAACCAAGAGTTAGGATCGCTGAGAAAGAAATCATCGACCAAAAGTCGGGAAACAAGCTACTAACCAAGAGTTAGGATCGCTGAGAAAGATTAACGTCGACCAAAAGTCGGGAAACACTAAACTCTGTTAGGGAGAGTGATAAGATGAACACGACTGCCAATGATCTTTGCTGGAGATCTGTATTCCAAACAGGCTTGATAAATATACTGATAACTGCCGGAGATGCGCTTGGGAAAAAAGGATAACAGCCTGGCATATGCTTCACATGCGTATGTTTGAATATGGCGAAATGCTCCATACGAAATGGAAATGCTTCGCATTTGGGTAGATGTTATGCATGAATGTAGACGCCAATGGACCTCTTTAGCAAAATGAATGTTAAAGACAAAGGGCCAACTCCGTTGGGGCAATGTCTGATACGCCTAGCGCGAGTAAACTCATGCTGGGAAAACAAGCTCTGGATAGCCTCCGAGGAACAATTGGGTAAAACTACTCTGATAAGCACATAGTCCACCCTGCTGGGGAAATCAAATGTGAATGATTAAACAAAATAGCTCTACTGGGGAAACAACAGCTGAGCGCTGTGAATTACTCTCTTCTGCTGGAGATTGAATCCATTATCTGCTAGGGATTTTGAACAAGATTTACTGGGAGGCTATCCCACACTCTCTCTGCTGGGGGGAATGGAGATTAACGATCTCTGCTCGGGGACAACAATAAATAGACAAAAGTGTTGTACAGTCAACGTCAAATTATCAACTGTGACCTTAGTTAAAAAACAAATGTCTTGATTAACAATTAGAAAAGTCCACACGCTTTATGTATGCAATTTCTTTTCTCATCAAAATGTTAGACGTCTTTCGTAATCAAAATGGTAAAAAGTAAAAACGGAACAGAAAGCTTTTTCTGAATAGTATGTTTTATTGATGGAAGGCCTAAAAATAGGCAAATTTACATCGGATGCAACTCCTGAAAAGAGAAAGCTGCGCAAAAAGCTCATTTGCAGGAAAAGAAATACAAAATGTCGGCAATATGGTACAGACAAACACCACGTAACGACTCATCCATGACTGGCGTGACTTCGACGCTCTTCGATACTTTAACCTCCGAAGAGATTGATTTGAATGGTCGATCTTCGAGTTCTCCCTAGAATCCGCCATGCTTGTGGTAATCAATGCGCAGGCCGCAGTCGTTTGCTTTAAAATCCCTAATTTTTGCCTGAATCGCCCTTGCGGGTTTTCGATTCACCAGGATACCCATTTTTGCCAAAGTTGCCCTTTCAGGTTTTCAACTTTGCGGGCTCACATTTTTCTTATATCCCTAATTTTTGCCCGAACCTATCTTTTTATAGTTCGCCGGGATGCCTCATTCTTGCCTGGACACTCTTTTCTTTCCAGCTGCTTTCTTAAGCAAAATATTTTTTGACTGCGTCTGCGTTTACCGGGGATGTAAAATCTTCACCATCCATAGTTGAAAGCAGCAAGGCTCCTCCTGAGAAAACCTTTCTTACAACATAAGGACCCTCGTAGTTGGGAGTCCATTTGCCTCTGTGATCGTTCTACGGTGGGAGAATTCGCTTCAACACCAAGTCGCCTGCCTGAAAGTTCCGAGGACGTATCTTTTTATCATAGGCGCTCTTCATCCTCTTCTGATACAAACGACCGTACGCGAGAGACACCAATCTTTTCTCATCCATTAAACTGAGTTGATTCAACCTGTTCTTTACCCATTCTGCTTCATCTAGTTTGACATCTGCCAGTATTCTCAGAGAAGGGATCTCAACCTCTAATGGCAGAACAACTTCCATGCCATACACTAACGAAAAAGGAGTTGCCCCAGTTGAAGTACGTACCGAAGTACGATATCCATGTAAAGCGAAGGGCAACTTCTCGTGCCAATCTTTATAAGTCACCACCATCTTTTGTACTATCTTTTTAATGTTTTTGTTAGCCGCTTCTACTGCGCCATTCATCTTTGGGCGATAGGGGGAAGAATTGTGATGCTCAATTTTGAAATTCTGGCACAGTTCCTCCATCATCTTGTTATTCAAATTAGAACCATTGTCAGTGATGATCCTTTCGGGTATCCCATATCGACAGATGATATCTCTTTTGATGAATCGGGCCACTACCTGCTTTGTGACATTGGCATAAGAGGCCGCTTCGACCCATTTGGTGAAATAATCAATAGCCACTAAGATAAAACGGTGTCCATTGGACGCGGTCGGCTCGATTTTTCCAATCATATCAATGCCCCACATGGAAAAAGGCCACGGCGATGACATGACATTCAAAGGACACGGCGGTACATGAATCTTGTCGGCATAGATTTGACATTTGTGGCATTTCTTGGCGTACTTGAAGCAATCTGACTCCATAGTTAACCAATAATATCCTGCCCTCAACAATTTCCGAGACATGGTATGCCCACCTGCATGTGTTCCGAAAGCACCTTCGTGGACCTCTTCCATAAGCAAATTTGCCTCTTTTTCGTCCACGCATCTTAGTAGCACTAAGTCATGGTTTCTCCGATAGAGCGCGCCGTCTGGATTCAGATAGAAATTGCCGGACAATCTCCTCAAAGTCTTCTTATCTTGGGTAGATGCCCCAGGCGGATACTCTGGGTTCTTAAGAAAGTTTCGGATGTCATAAAACCATGGTTTACCATCAGGAGCTTCATCTATTGCGAACACAAATGTTGGTCTATCGAGCCGTGAAATGACAATTATTGGAGCATCGTTCCAGAAGTTAACTTTGTACATCGAGGATAGAGTAGCCAAAGCATCGGCCATCTGATTCTCTGCTCTTGGCACATGGTGAAGCTCTACTCGATCGAAAAAAGGTAGCAACCTCCTTGCGTAGTTCATGTATGGGATCAGATTTGTCTGGCGCGTTTCCCACTCCCCCTTGATCTGGTTGACCACTAAGGCTGAATCTCCATAGATATCAAGGTTCTTGATTCTTAAGTCGATTGCTTCTTCAATACCCATGATACACGCTTCGTACTCGGCCTCGTTATTGGTGCATGGGAACGTTAACCTTGCGGTGAATGGTATATGGGACCCGTGGGGAGTTGTAATGATTGCCCCAATCCCACTACCGTATGAGTTAACAGCGCCGTCAAAGATTAATTTCCACTGGGAACCCAATTCCGGTCCCTCGCCCGGCAACGGCTCGTCGCAATCTTTCATTTTCAAGTACATAATGTCTTCATCAGGAAAATCAAACCTCATTGGCCGATAATCATCGACCGGCTGCTCTGCAAGGTATTCTGACAGAACACTACCTTTAATAGCTTTTTGGGATACATATTGAATATCATATTCCGTCAGAATCATCTGCCACCTAGCGATCCTTCCTGATAGCGCCTGCTTTTCGAACACGTACTTAATTGGGTCCATCTTTGAAATCAACATGGTTGTGTGGTTTAGCATATACTGTCTTAGGCGCTTGGCGGCCCAAGCAAGTGCGCAACAAGTCTTTTCTAACATTGAATATCTGGATTCACAGTCCGTGAACTTTTTACTCAAGTAGTAAATTGCGTGCTCCTTTCTTCCAGTCTCGTCGTGCTGACCGAGAACACAACCCATAGAATTTTCAAGAACTGTTAAGTACATTATCAACGGTCTCCCAGCCACCGGGGGCATCAGTATTGGAGGTTCTTGTAGGTACTCTTTTATTTTATCAAACGCTTTCTGGCAATTCTCATTCCAAACGACAGCCTGATCTTTTCTCAAAAGTTTAAACAACGGCTCGCAAGTGGCGGTGAGGTGAGATATGAACCTTGCAATATAGTTTAATCTACCTAAGAAACCCCGAACCTGTTTCTCAGTCTTTGGTGCCGGCATTTCTTGAATTGCCCTGATCTTCGCGGGATCAACCTCAATACCTTTTTCACTAACAATGAAACCCAAAAGCTTTCCTGACCGCACGCCGAAGGTGCATTTACTCGGATTCAGCCTCAATTTGAACTTCCTCAACCTCTCAAACAGCTTTAGAAGGTTCACCAAGTGCCCCTCTTCCGTTTGAGACTTCGCAATCATATCGTCGACATAAACTTCGATCTCGTGATGCATCATGTCGTGAAAAAGCGTGACCATTGCTCTTTGATAAGTTGCCCCTGCGTTTTTCAACCCGAAAGGCATCACCTTATAGCAAAAGGTCCCCCAAGGTGTAATGAAAGTTGTTTTCTCCATATCCTCGGGCGCCATCTTAATTTGATTATATCCGGAGAAGCCATCCATGAAAGAAAACACTGAGTATTGCGCGGTATTATCGACAAGCACGTCAATATGGGGAAGCGGGAAATCATCCTTTGGGCTTGCTCTATTTAAGTCTCTATAGTCAACACACATCCTAACTTTACCGTCCTTTTTAGGCACGGGCACGATGTTAGCGACCCAAGGAGGGTAGTTGGCTACGGCAAGAAATCCAGCATCTAACTGTTTTTGAACTTCTTCCTTGATCTTTACTGCCATGTCTGGCCTCGTTCTTCTCAATTTCTGTTTGACAGGAGGACATTCTTCACGAAGAGGCAGACGATGAACCACGATATCTGTGTCAAGTCCGGGCATATCCTCATACGACCAGGCAAACACATCTTTGTACTCCTGGAGTAACTCAATCAACCGTTGCTTGACCTCTTCTTGCAATGTGGCCCCTATTCTGACCTCTTTCTTATCTTCTTTGGTTCCCAAGTTAATAACTTCAACTTCCTCCTGATGAGAAGATGACCTTCTCCTCTTGTCTGAGTAATCTGGCAAGCTCCTCCGGCAGGTTTTCATCCTCCTCGATCTCTTCTTCAGCTTGAAAGATCGGATTGTCAAAGTCATACCGAGTCATAGACGAGTCTGAGTCGGTGGCATCTGAAATATATAACCTGCGATGATGATGATTTTATGCTTTTAAATGATATGCAAACAAAACGAACACAAACCACATTGCCATTTTATTGTTAAAAATGAAAACAAGAAAACAAGGATCACAAAATTTTGAATGAAAAAGACGACTTTCAATTGATAATAAAAGATTGTTCACATGCATAAAAGATAGGGCCCTACAAATAAAGTCCATTATGCCTTGGGCAGAGCATATGGAAATACATTAATCAAAACAAAACAATTACTCTTCATAGGTCACTGTGACAACTTTCTCCATGCTCCAATTCTTCAATCCTTGGCCGGGGACGCATGGCTGGATCCATGTATCCATATCACAGTCACTATCTCCTTCCCCATCTGATATGGCGTTGATACGATCAAAGATGACCCCACTGCTAGTAAACTGAACAGGACCTTTGTAGCGAGGAGCGCTCTGTGAAGATGAAGCATACGGGCTGTACCCTAGTCCAAACTTATCCTGCTTGTTTGGGACGTTTACCACCTGCCCCCATCCTGGTGCTGATCCAGACTTCACTATGGCTTGAGCATCCCTGTAAGACGTCATAGAAACTTCTGGCGCCTTTTCTTCCACAGGTGCCTTCTCATTGATTTGAATTGTTTCGAAAGCTTGGCACAAGGTTTCGTGAATTTCACCATCAACCTCCACATATTTGAATGAAGATAGATGACTTACCATGATATCCTCCTCACCGCAGACAGTCACGATGCTACCGTCCACCATGTACTTCAATTTCTGGTGCAAGGTTGATGTCACAGCTCCTGCTGAGTGTATCCATGGTCGCCCCAAAAGACAACTATAAGCCGGGCTGATATCCATTACATAAAACACTGCATCAAAAACCTCCGGACCAACTTGAATTGGCAGAGTCAGTTCCCCAAGTACTGACCTCCTTGTCCCATCAAAGGCTCTAACCACTAAGCTGCTTGGGGTGCACACTACTCCTTGAATGTCCAGTTTCATGAGGGCTTTCTTGGGTAACACATTTAATGATGACCCAGTGTCTACCAATACATGAGACAAAACAACTCCTTTACATTCGACGGAAATGTGCAGTGCCGAATTGTGATTCCTCCCCTTTGGTGTTAAATCAAAATCCGTAAATCCCAACCCATTTCCTGCATTAACATGGGCCATCACTCCCTCCAACTGGTTCACAGATATTTCTTGTGGTACATAAGCGTTATCAAGAACCTTGAGTAAAGCACTTCTGTGAGCCTCAGAACATAACAGCAACGATAAGATGGAAATCTTTGAAGGTGTCTGTTGGAGATGATCCACAATCTTATAGTCACTCTTCCTTATCATGCGCATGAACTCCTCGGTGTCTTTCAGCGCAGCCTCCTTTTCTCTAGCCTGATAGCTTTCTTCTACTACAAATTTCCTTTTACCTCTATCAGCCCTTTCTGCGTTTACTTCGGGAGGCGCAAATATTCTCCCACTCCGAGTCATTCCTCCAGCCCCTACCAAATTGTCGACCGAGTCAACAGGCGAATTCTCCAACTCCTGTTTCTGTCCGTTGTAATAGCATTCTGCTCCATAGTTCCAAGGAATGGCTCTGGAGTTCTCATAAGGCACAGGACCCGCCTTGGTGAATATAATGGTAGGTCGCACCGGAGGCGCAGAAATAGTAATTGACTCGAAAGGGATAGAGATGGTGGCCACCTCATCCTCTTCTTCGTCGTTTAATTTTTCATCCTTCTCACAGATCTTATCAAATTGTAGAACACCTTCATTCATCATGCGTTGTATGTAATTCTTCAAATTCTCACACCCTTCAGGATGGGAAGCACATTCTTCACAGTCCTTTTCACATCCAGGAAACACCCCACTTCCTAACAGCTTGCTTTTCACAAAACTCAAAGGAGTCTTTAGCTCTTCGACATCATATACCAAGTTTAAATTTTCTCCTTCAACCACAGCATTCACTCCACCTGCCCCATGTTTTGGCATAGGATTTTGAACAATGTTGGGCGCATCGTGGTTAAAGTTGATAATCTTGTTGTCAACGAGGTCTTGCACCTTGTGCTTAAAAGCTTTACAATTGTCAATATGGTGACCAGGAGCGCCATAGTGGAAGTCGCACCTAGCGTTGGCGTCATATCCGGGAGGGGGCTGGCCAATCAGAGGTGCCAACGTCCTTTTCTGGACCAACTCTAATTGCAGTAGGTGTTGTAGTAACTGAGAGTATGGCATTGTTGGGGTGTCAAAGTGCCTATCCACCACCCTTCTTCGGTCTGGGTATTGTCTTGGAGCAAAATTTCGCTGTTGAGGTTGCTGCTGTTGCTGCTGCAAGCGTGGCGGTTGCTGCTGAGGTAATTGTTGCTGAAGTGGTTGTTGTTGTGGTGGTAATGTTGTCGGGATGGCAATACTAGCTATCTGTGATGGTTGATGATAGTAAGGTTGTTGCTGATATTGATTCTGATTCCGATTCCAATTCCGATTCTTGAAACTCGATACTGCGTTTGCCTCACTTTCTCTTTTCTTAGCTCCAAAGTTCTTTCTTCCACCTCCCAAAGAAGTTCCTTCTCCTGCTTGAATTTTCCCCAACTTTATGCCGTTCTCGACTCTTTCACCGGTGATGATCAAATCTGAGAAGCTTCCCGACATGTTACTCACCAACTTCTCGTAGTAGATTCCAGGCAATGTTCCCACGAATAGATCAATTAGTTCTCTTTCCACCATGGGAGGTTGAACCCTAGCGGCAAGCTCCCGCCACCTTTGAGCATATTCTTTAAAACACTCATTACTCCTTTGGGATAAATTCTGCAGCTGCACTCGATTAGGTGCCAAGTCACTGTTGTATTGATAGTGTTGGACAAAAGCCTCTGCCAAATTTTTCCAGCTTCGGATGTTGACAGGTTCCAAACCCATGTACCATTCCAAGGAAGGCCCGGACAGACTGTCTTGGAAAAAGTGCATAAGCAATTTTTCATCATCAGAGTATGCCGACATTCTTCGAAAATAGGAGCGGATATGCACCTTTGGACATGTTGTTCCTTTGTACTTATCGAAGTCCGGTACTTTGAACTTTGGAGGAATCTTAAGTCCCGGAATCAATCCCAGATTGGACATGTCAAGCCCCATAGTATTTTGATTCTCCAGAATGCTTTTCATCTTTTCTTCTATTTCATCAAACCTTCTATTGGTGTCGGATCGTAGCCCTCCCCCAAGGTCCCTCATGGAGAAGATATCATCCTGTTCATCTTGGTCCCATTGAGGATTCACGCTAGTAGGTATGGCGCCTGCCACAACTGGGATGGGGATTCCAGCTTGTTCTCTTCCGCCCGGAAGGTTGACTATAGTTGGGCCACCGTTGACTTGCGAGGTTCCACCATTACCAGGAGGGGGAACAGCAGCAGCCCCACCGTGTAAAACGCCACTTCCATCCACTTGAGCTATTAAAGGTTGAACCAATGTCCTTAACTGGTCTTGTCCATTGGCCACCCCCTGCATCATCTCCATGAATTGCGCCATCTTCTCACGAAACTCCGTAAGCTCAGCCTGAACCTGTTCCATAATCCTCTGTTGATTTCTTCGCGTGTTGTAAGAGTGTCGAGAAGTCAGCTTGCTCTTCCTCTTTATCTCTTTCTGAAATGGCAAGCGGTGTGAGGTCGAGTTTCAGGGGATGCAGAATGACGCACAAGTCTATGCAAATGTTCAAGAGACTTTCAAAACTTATGATTATAACCGGTATTATAGAATTGCGAATGAGCAAATAATAAAGAAAACACAATTAAACCAAAAGCAAATTCTCATTAATTCGGGGAGATTCAATACAAACACTTGCTGACTGTGCCGAATAACAATTCTCATTACAAGGAAAACACTAAATGACTAAAAATCAAAAGTACTAAAAACTAGAATTTCTCCTTTTGGAGACGCTCTTCAAGCTTCTTCGTCTCAAACATGAACCTCCTAACCATTTGGTCGCAGAGCTGGATAAAGTGGTGAACAGAAGGGGGAATGTCATTTCCTTCCAAATCTTGAATGGCGCTCTCTAACCTCCATGGGATATCACGGATCATAAGGTTGCAATGCTCCACCAAATTGTTGTACCTAGCACGGCACGTATCCAGAGTCGACTGGTAATAACAAATAGAATCCACATGGGTGTCCAGCAACTCATTGAGCTGAGCCTCTTTCTCGAGCCACTGCGCACCATCTCTTTGCAAAGCCTCAAAACGATTCTTCCACAGAAGGGCTGTCTCTTGGGCGGTCTCCAATTCTTGACACTTGTTATTCCACATGTCAGATGTGACATATGAACCCCTCAAGGCCTCCTCTTTGAGTCTTCGTTCACTTTCCGCTAGGGTCAAGGCACTTCTTAGTTGTTCCTCAAGATTCCCAATATCAGCTTCAAGATTCTCTCGTACTTCCTTTTTCTCGGCAGAGGCGATCTCGAAGAAGTGCCATGCCCTATCACAAGAAGCTTTGGTGTCCTTTAGGCGCTGCCGGAGAGTTGTTAATGATGCATCAGCCCCTTCGTAACCCTGTTGGTACCTGACTCTCAAATCTGTTTCTAGTTTTAGCTTCTTGCTACTCTCAGCCGCTTGATCTTGTTCAAACTCCACCTTTCTTTTGTACTGACCGTTCTCCACATTTGCTTGGTGGACTTCATTCTGAAGGTCCTGATTCTCCTTAGTCAATCTCTCCACTATTAGCTTCAATTTTTCATATTCTTCTATGGGTACATGAGTGGGAGCAGGAGGTGCTTCTCGCATAGAGGGCTCTAAGGGAAATGGCAACAACCTTTCAGCTACCCTGGCTAGTAACCACCGGTTGTAGGGCTCCTTTGCCACACAATTCTTCGCTTTTAACTCCTTCCTTCCCTTTGTATGAATCTTGCCCCAAGCCTTAGCAATCTTCCTGACAAACGCAGGGTCCTCTGATGTGGCTAGCAAAAAGAAACTCTGAACCTTCTCTGCTTCGGGCTCGCTCTCCATGGCATAGCCCAACTGACGTAGTGCCATGACTGGGTTATAGTTAATACAACCGGCCCTACCAATCAAGGGTACATTACTGAATTCTCCACAACTGAAGATGATTTCCACATCATAGTACTCATGGGAGTACCAAGCAATATCACTAGCTTCCAGAGACATGATGCGCTGAGACCATTTCAATTCCTTCTTGTTTTCCACGAACGGTCCTTTCTTGGGCAAATGAGAAGCATACCATTTGTATAGTAGGTGAGAGCAGCATTGGATCGTTCCTGCTTTCTTTTCACTCCTCCAATGAATAGAGTGATAAACATCGGCGAGGAGTGTAGGGATGGGATTCTTCTGCATAAAGAGAACAATGGCAGTGATGTCTATGAAATTGTCCACATTTGGAAAGAGGACAATCCCATAGATCATCAGAGCAACACTTATACCGAACTTTTCCCAATCTTCATCAACCTTGTATTGAGCGGCCTTTTCTAGCAAAAACTTCAATGGAAAACCCTGAACACCCCCTTTACTGGTTAGACCCTTCTTGACTTCTTCTTTGGTCATATGAAGAGCAAGAGCAATGACAGCAGGTTTTGGTTCTTCTTCCAAACCAGTATAGACAGGTTGATCCTTAATTTTAATATTCAAAATGTGAGAATATTCTTCCAAGGTGGGAGCCAACTGGTAGTCTTGAAAAGTGAAGCACCGGAGAGGCGCATCATAAAATTGAGCCATAGCATACAGGGCCCAGGTATCAACTCTGGAGTGGAGAAGATCAAGCAATTTCCCATATTCCCCTTGAAAGTTGATCTTGATAACTTTCGGCACGTCAATCAGAAGGTCTTGAATTGATTCCAATTTTGGTTCCCTAAACTTTATGGAATTTGTGCTTCTCTTTCTTATATCAGCCATTGAGTTCACCAATACCTGAGATAATCATAGCCTCTTAAGTCTCTTGATATGCAAAATGATATGTAATGCAATGTTTTATGAATGCATATGACAATGGAACAGCAACAAGATTAACGTCACAAATCCTGCAAGACAAGAACACAAGGTATCTTTCCATCGGGTGAGCAATCTACTGGTTCGAGAGGGCGTTCCAAAGGCTTTTAAACAAAGTCCCATGCACTATCCCTCGAAAGTTTTCCATCATAACGACTACTCGTAAGACGGTAATCCCTTCAAAAGATGAACACAGAGTCATGTCTCAGCAACCTTTGGAATAAGGTTCTACAAAGGTCCTCAGAGTCGCGGACTCCCACGTCGGAAATAAAGACGTCATTACGACTACACGTAAGACATAACCATTCCAACGGGGTCTCATCTGAGCGGTGGAATTCGATCCAACTCAACGAGTCATAAGTCTCGCAAATCAGAAAGAACCCACCTCCTATCTTAGTGTGTACTTGAAAGCTCGGGTAGAAAGCTTTATCCTCACAACCCGAACCAAATGAACCCAGCAAGTTTAGAAAGAAACAAAAACATAAAATAAATAGCAAAACAAATAAAGCACAAATGCGACAAACAAAATAGGCGTGGCTTGCTTGACATCCCCAGCAGAGTCGCCAGCTATCGCTACTCGAAAAATGCATCGCGAAACGACGGGGAGGCGAAAAAGAAGGGACAGAAGAGTCGCCACCGAACTTTATTTATCCCATGAGGGGAAAGGAAAATATCGAGAAAACCTTAAGAAAGAAATGGATAAGATGGTCTCGCGACCAAGAACGGGTTCGGAAGCCGGTTATGCAAGGGGAAGGTATTAGCACCCCTCGCATCCATCGTACTCGATGGGAACCTTTTGTTTGTCGACGTGTGATTATATTTGCTAAAATATTATGCTATAAAAGTGTGTTTCAAAAGAGTTAAGGGAAAGGTTTAGAAACGGGAAACAAGGGGTGACGAGGGAAAGAAAGGACTCGATAGGACTTCGCGGTCCTAGGCCTACGTATTCTCAACAGATATGAGAAAGTCAGAGTCGACGTAGTTCGGGAAACTACGGGTGATAGGGGGGATTGTGCTCGCCAAGACATCGCCGTCTTGTGCCTACGTATTCTCATCTGGCATGAGAAATCAGAGCAGCCGTAGTTCGGCCTACGGTATGCGGGAAAATCTTGGTAGACGCTGCTATCGTGCGCATTCTAGCAGTTAGGTGTATTGCTGCTCGCTCGTTGGAGACTTAGGCGTTACCTGTTTGCGGTAGAACGGACGTAGCATGCCTTTCTGGGAAAGGGTGAAAAAGAAAAAGGGTGCTTGCTAGGATTGTAATCCTATGCCTACGTATTCTCAACATGCAAGAGAAATCAGAGCAACGTAGTTCGTGCCTACGGTGCGGATAACCGGTGTGTTTGGGGATGATGTTATCGTGCGCATTCTAGCAGTTTAGGTGTTTTGCTGCTCGCATGTGAGGAGACTTATGCGTACCTGTTTGCGGTAGAACGGACGTAACATATCCTTTGGGAGACTGGTTTTCGCCATGCGAGGCAAGGTATCATGTTTGATTGATTGGATTGTTTTTTTTTTTAGGGGCGAGGTATGTCCTCAGATAGTAACCCCTACGGGTAGTACCCAATTCTTTATCTCAAAGTTTTTGTTGTAAAAATGTGTGGCGAACATAGAGTCTTCGTATTGAAAGACGAGTATCAAGACCACACACACTACAGTGAGTATCCTGACACTCGGAGAGGAAGAAGACTACACTCAATCCTCTCTCTTTAGTTCAACACAAAGAGAACTTCGTTCTCTTATTAATGATGTTTTTGGTTTTGAATGGTAAGTGCTTTGCGACAGAGAACCCTACGGTAAACGTCAGCACTCGGGATAGGAGAAGGCCTACGCCTAACCACTCCACGACCATTCAAGTTTTTGTTGGGAAAAAGAGTTTGAAAATGCACTCGGTGCGGGACCGAGGTTTTAGGTGTGAAAATTGTGGAAGGAAGTTGTGAAAGGAAATGGTGGATAAAGTCGTGTCTTCGTATCGAAAGACGAGTGTCGAGACCACCCTCACTACAGCGGGCATCCCATCACTCGGAGAAGAAGAGGTCTACACCCAATCTTCTCTCTTTAATTCGATACAAAGAGAAATCAATTTATTATGAAAGTAAACCCAGTATGAGGCCGAGGTTTTATGAGGAAACGTTGGAAGCGTCTTTGTATTGGCAGACGAGCATTGAGACCACCCTCACTACAGTGGGCATCCCTATGCTCGAAGAAGAAGGGGTCTACACCCAACCCTCTCGTTTAATTCAATACAAAGAACTGATTTTTTGAGAAACGTTACAAGATACAACGCGAGCAAACCCTAATAGAGGGTCAACTTTCAAGTAAGTCCAAGCTCTTGAAAATCATCAATGATTTGAAATGTTGTTTTATTAAATGAAAATAATTAAAATTATAGTTAATTTGCAAAAAAAGAATGGATCAAAACTAAATAAGTATTCAAAAAAAATATTGGTTTTGGAAATTATATAGTTACAACAAATAAATAAATTAAATGAGATTAGGAAAAAAAAAGCAAGAGGTGGGAATTGAACCCACCTCCCTTTGGTTCAAAGTTAGCAAACCCAACCACTAAGGCACCAGGCGCGCATGCTGACAGGGTATGGAAGAAAAAGGAAAAAAACAAGAAATAAAGAAATAAAATAAAAAAACAAAGCGAAAAAAGGCCCCAGCTGGGCTCGAACTCAGGTCACTGGGGCGAGGCAGGATACTTAAAGGCCTGTGCTTAACCACTAGGGTGGCGATACATCCGTGTATTTATGCCACCCCATCAAATTAAGTACCAAAGCGAGGCAGTTTTCTGGGCAAAACCAAGAACAAAACCAACCGCCCCCAATACGTTTCGCAACGTAACTCAACCGTGCCTCAACCAAACCACGCAAACCTCATGTCAAAACTGACCAGAAAAATTAAAGGAAGAAAATGGTCCTATTAGATTTTCCAAATATTGATCACATAAAGAAAAATGAAGCCCTACGCAATGAGGCGTCTTGGGATACACCGTGAAACTCACGAATCCAAATTAAATATAAGCAGAGGTAGAAAACGCTTTGAGCAAGCTCCAAATACGCAAAGGAACGAACTTCCATAAGTGATTCGATCAAAGGACAATAAAACAAGAACGTGATGCGCGAGTTGCAAGTGGATGAACCTTAGAAAGAAGGATACCATTCCACCACATAGAAACTCAACTCCTAGACTAAGTTAAAAAAAGGAAAGAAAAGGAAAACTTTAAGGCCTAAAGGGACTTGATTAACACAAATAAAACTTAATTCAAATAATCATATGAAACTGATTTTAAGTACAGGGTTCCAAACGAAAGTAGCAGCAGGTCTGCTCAAAAAGTTAAACCAAATCGAATAATCTTAGGCAAACACCAACATCAGTTACTCTACAACAGATTACATGTTTCAAACCACAAAGTATAACAACCAAACTCACCAAAACAAAATTAACAGCCCCTAAACATAGACCCTTTCATCAACAGCAGATTAGCCAAGCATAACAGACTGCTACGAACTAAAATCCTCCAAATGCCCTCTTTTAGAGTCCAGACAAACCATCAATTTAAACTGCCCCGCCCCAGCTGTCGCATGAGGCTCGTTCAGTACTTTAATCAAACACCTTCAGTGCAATATCCACTTTAACAGAATACAAGCCAAGACAAGTCCTTGGTATCTTACTCAACAAGGCCAATGCCTGACAGTTATTCATAAATGTCCTCTATTGGCGTAACTCACGAAAACAAAACTAAATGGTTAGACACCAGGCTAGATTAAAGGTTGAAGGTTTCGCGCGGAAACCCTGTTAATTCAGTCAATAGCATCAACAGAATCTTGATACAATCACCAGTCAATCCAAAAGTATGCTCCCAATGAAAGGGTACTCTAATGAAAGAGTACTCTAAAGAAGAAAGCAGCACAACAGTCAAGATTTTTCACGATGTTGTTGGAGCAACAAATTGTCATGGCATTCTCAAATTAGAGCATCAGTTAACTGGCAGAGAATCCAGTGGCACTTAGGATGACCAAAACTCCCTATGGATCTGGATGCCGAATCAATCCACCAGCGTATTAATTTTGGCAACAACCCTCTGTCCTATTAAGAAATTGCAACAGACTCAAAACCTCAGCCTATAACAAACACTCTATGACCTCTCACAAAACTAGACAGCAGGCTTGGTGTTATAGCAGTACCATACCAGTAAGGAAAAAAACAAGGATCTCCAACTATCATTGGGTTCAACACAAGCCCATGAAAAAGACTTCCTCATTCAAACATCACTTTAACCACAACAAAAACTAAAGCCTAACGACAGTCCCACCTACTAATGGACAAGCTGCAACAGGGTCCTATAGAGACCACACTTAAAGAAAACTCCCTTAATCTACCCACCAAGTTGATTGCCTCCCAAAAACTTAAATGTGTTGATAAAGATCAACAACAAAACAGACTTATCAAAATGCGAAAACAACCATCGCTTGGAATTCCAAAATTGTGGCACATGGTTTATGTCACGACCAAACTTGAACACCAACCTCAAACCATTGCCAACCTATAAACAAGGCTCAGACCAAATATGGTTGATCCTCAAATGCCTAAATAGGTCTAAATGCAACAGCTTAACAGAACAGCCAGCCCCAAACATATACCTCCACCAAAGTTCTGGGTAAAACTGAGATACACAACCAAAGTTAAGTCTTGCCCTAAAGACTGCCAACTCAAAAACCTAAACAAGAGAAAAACTCTTTTTCCTCTCAGAGACAGATATCAGAGGAAAAGGAAATGAAAACCTCATCTCACAACAACTTAACAACAAGCCTAACAGTCCACTGATGACCTATCCATCATGAACTCAAGCACCAACACCAACTCCTAACTCAGGTCAGACAGCCAAAACCCACAACAATGTCATTCAAAAACCCAACCAGCATAGATCCAGGCTGACCTCAAACAGGATTTAAGGCAACAGAGGCAAACATAACAAACATTAACCAAAACCTAACTGACCTGAACAACCTGAACACAAACCTTCATTAGAAAACAACAGCTCCCTATCTTGTCGTAACAATAACATTACCACACACATGTACATATTTTCATACCAAACATAAAACAAACAACCAGAATCAGACCTTCGTAATTAAGTCAAACAACTTCAAGCAAAGAAAGAAAACATGATTCACACAGTAACCAACATGGCATAATCTCACTCAAAAGTTAATGAACTTCAGGATAAGAACATACTCAATGTCTACAACCAATGATACGAATGAAACCAAGAAATTCATGATACTCACCTCTTGCAGCACTTTCAATAAGAACAAAAACAGCTTGCAACCTCAAAAAACAAAGTAAACCTTCTTTTGAGCAGAACACGACTCTTTTCCCTTCTTGAGGCAGCCCACAAAGTCTTTTAGAGAGAATAAGGTCCCAGAGAAAACTCAAGACTCTTTCTGCTCATTCTCCTCCGAAAACAAACCCTCTGGTGGCTAGGGTTTCCTACTCCCTTTAACCTTTTATATCGCAGCTCCTAGTTCAAAAATCTTTGTTGAGTTTTGTCTTGTTGCTTTTTGTTGGAGTGGAGAGGTAGGGACAAACTAGGGCTGCAGCAGGCCAGTGTAGAGGCTGCTTGCCCTTTCCCGGATTGGCAATGAATTCAAAAGCGCCCAGAGCAAGTACCCTCTGGTGCTGGTCTTGAAACAGCAATGTTCTGTACCATTTTCTTCATGAAAAGAACAAATACCCCACATTGCAATTTGGCTTGTAACTTGGAATCCTTACTTCAATCATGAAAATTACCTACACCAAAATACTCCTCGTGAAAAAAAAAATGGAGTAAAACTTTGACTCGTCCAGAATGGTCGTGTCTTGCCCTCTCCTCCCTTCTTCACGCACGGCCAAAATGCTTCAAACTTGCCCAGCCATATGGAGTAAAGTAAGATACTTAACAAAACTGGGGTGGGATAATCACTGGATGTATCGCCACCCCAGTGGTTAAGTCATGCGCCTATTTACCATACAGTCACGAGTTCGAATCTTGGTGTGAGCAAAATCCACCACCTTTTTATTCATGCGCCTTTATTTTCAATACTTTAAAATATATAGTTTTCCTTTTCATTGTTGTTCACAAATGTGCGCCTGGCTGAGTGGTAAAGGTGAGGGGTGTGGAACAAGAGGTGGTAGGTTCAAACCCCACCTTGTGCACTTGTCTCAATTATATATTTTTTACTTAGGAAAATGACCTCCCTATTCTCCATATATTTTGAATACACATCTCTTTTTCTTCTTCTCCTTTTTTATATCCTTGTAAAAGTGCAAATTAAAATATGCTATGTAATGTTTTTATGCCTTATGTTGATGCAGATGAAATAAAACATATGCCAGAGTGGTTGGCCAAATTTGGGGTATAACAACTACATCTAGCTTATTCCATTTATTTATTTTTTGTGTTTTTTCTTAATTTACTAATGAAAGAGAAAGGTCATCTGTTTGGATTAGTGCAAATATGAAGGAGATATGGTTTGTTGAATCAAAACATGAAAAAGCTCAAGTCTTTTTTTATATTTTTATTTTCTTCACTTTAACATGGAATATATATATATATATATATATATATATATAGAGAGAGAGAGAGAGAGAGAGAGAAAGAGAGCGCGCGCAATAAGGGTGGCTAATTATTATATAATGGTTAGTTTTATTCACAAGCCATGTGTATGAATATATCGTATAACCTAGGTTTTATTTATTTATTACACTTCTTAATACACCCCTAGATATTTATTTTATATATTGATCTTGACAACTGATCAGAACCTGAAGTGGGGCAGAGACAATCGTCTGTGATGTTGAGTGTGAGAGAGGAGGAGGGGGTGTACCTGCAAGGCACTCCGATGCTAAAGTAAGAATTGAGAGAAAGAAGGCAAGTACAAAATATGTGTGCATCAGAGTGAATATTGAATACCCGACCCTCTCAAATAAGAGGGTTTTTATAGTGCTCTCAGCTCTTGGCCATTGGTCCCTATTTTCGGGGCGAGATAATTGTTTTCCGAAGAATAGGTAACTGCCAGAAACTAGCCGTTGGAACAGGAAGAGGTGCCCATAACTAGTCGTTGCTACGGGCAAAGGCGCAGTTACGAGCACAAGCGTCTTGGCTATTTCTGGATGGTGGAACCGTGCATGACAGGTAAGGACTGGCGAGGAGATATGCTGGTCCAGGGGTAAACCGGTCAACCTCCCCTATTG
Organism: Lathyrus sativus; assembly: GCA_963859935.3. Classification (NCBI taxonomy): domain Eukaryota; kingdom Viridiplantae; phylum Streptophyta; class Magnoliopsida; order Fabales; family Fabaceae; genus Lathyrus; species Lathyrus sativus. The sequence continues at coordinate 659,992,716 of OZ012741.1, read as the reverse complement.
GAGGGGCAAAAAGGTAAATTCTCCCCAAATTGGTTGGACTTAGGCAAGTGGACCGTTCTGGGAGCAGAAGTAGATTGGGTCATGCCTAGCCATTGGGCCAGTTCAAAATAGCAGTCCCTCAAGTCATTGCTTCCGAGCATGGGGGAGATGACTTAAGGATAGTTTGCACTCCAGGCAAGGTCGTATTTTGTCGCAGAGATGAGGCTGTTACCTTGTGCTCAAGGGAATCTATGACCGGGAACCTATTACGCTGCTTCTCGGGGATCTCGAGGTACAGGGAGACCAATAATTGATAGGATCTGAAGAGGTAAAGTGCCACACGTGCCTCGAGTCGTGTGCCACATTTAATGCGTAATGATGGCTAGGCTAGGGTCATGATGATGCCCCTAGCTGCACATGCTCGTGCACATGCCAGGAATTGCCTATAAATACAGTGAGAAGCTGCTCATTTGCACTTTTCGCTTCACTCTCTGACTTAGCATTCTGCCGTCTGCCGCCATCTAGTTCTGATTGACCGTCGTACCTTCACCGACCAAAACCATTCGACCCTAAAATCACGTCCTCGACCGCATAAGCACACAATTTTCTTCCTTGTTGTTTGGCTTATTGATTTCTACTTCTTAGAATACATGTGGTTAGGGTCGTAACAGAGTAGTTTAGGGCTATTTTCCGGTGGAGATTCTGGGTTTGGTAACAGGGGAGCTTTTCCCCGAATGTTTTAGGGAGATTTATCGGGTGTACCCTCGTTGTTGACTGTGCCATTTGAGTAGGGCTTAGGTCGGGGACGTTGTCCTCAGGCCTTCGCGCACCCTTTCACTTGACTAGTGGTGAAAAGATGGATTTGATTTTGTCATCGAATTCACTTTTATCCTTTGCTTTTAAAGTAAAGGAGATGTCGCATGAAGCCGAAGAATAGACCTTGAGAGATTTGTCTGAGGATAACTCTTCGGAAAACACTGAGACCAACGACACTTCCACGCCTCCTGATGTTGGGGAAGTGCCCGTTTCTGGACCACTGCTGAGGAATGGTCTGTGGCCGAGCCAGGGGAACACACCTCTCTTTTTGCTTCGTATATTGGGGATGTCTTCATGACGGTGGAGGCAGAAGGAGATTGGAACGTCCACTTCCCAAGAGAAGACGACTGTGTTTACTCGCCGTACGGGGATATGTTCCCCATGTACAAATACGTTTTAAAGGAGATAGGGCTAAGGCTTCCCTTTTCAGACTTCCAGAGGGCAGTCTTCGTGTATTTGGACCTGGTGCCCTCGCAGCTGCACCCGAACTCGATTGCCTTTATACAGGAATTCGAGCTAGTATGCGAGTAATTGAAGATTGGAGCTACTCTCCCCCTCTTCTTCACTGTCTTCCACCTCCAGCGACAGGTGTCGAGGAGGAAATTTGGCTGAGTCTCCCTGAAGTAGGGGAGAAAGTAGTTTAAACCTTTTTCTGAGTCCACCAGGACTCTCAAAGAAAGGTTTTATGTTATTAAGCCTGTGCCAGAGACGGCCTCCGACTCAATCTTCGTCTGAGAGGTCTCGACGGATGAACACGGGGAAGACTTGGTAGACGAGCACGACAAGGTGGTGGCCCAAAAGCTGTACAAGTTTCCTTTTTGCTGGAGTGGGACCCATTTTACCTGCTCAACCGACGAATACATCGCCACTCCTCATCAGCTGGGGGATGATGATCGTGCCAGCTATGCCAAGCTGGTGGCTTTTATGGACGACTTCTTACCTGCCCAGTATGTGACCCGTGCTGGGAAAATTACTTACGAGGAAGACGGGGAACCTCAGGTGGAGGCCCGATACTTTAACACAAAAGAGCTACTCGAGTGTAGCACTCGTGCGGGGGCTTTAGAACTTTTAGGTAGTCTTTTATTTCCTCTTAGTTTATCTGAGTTATTGCTTCCTTCGTGTACTAACGTGTCTGTTATTTTGCAGGTAATATATCTTCTGCTAATGAGCGAATGGTGAAGAACACTCAGGGGAAGATGAAGGGAGACGTGACGATAAGCAAAAGTCATCCCAGCCAGCGAGCGCCTCCTTCTCATACTGGGTCGGGGACTTCCTCGTCCACCCTACCGACCACCCAGCCGTCGCCCCTGCATGTGAGCCTGAAACTTAAATGTCCATGCATAAATGAGTTTGTGGACCTCAACAAGGAGAGAGAAAATAACAAGTTCGAGTTGCCCCTGTGCCTGCATAACAAGAGGTTCTTTGAGGGGTCTTCTTTGGCAATTCCTTGGGTGGAGTCTCTAAAGCTCGAGGAGATGGATCGTCCGAGCAAAGGACCATGCTCGCTCAGGACGCTTCCGTTTTGATGAGGATTTTGGAGATGGCGGTGGTCTACACCTAGGATGGTTCCCACCACGAATCTGAGTTGAAGAAAGCTCTGGCTGTGGTGGCAGACCTGGAAGAGAAGGCTAAAAAGTCCCAGGATGAGCGGGCAAGGGCCATCGAGGAGGATGTGAAGAAGTTTCAGGAAGAGATGTCTGCAAAGAAGGATGTCTTTGCCGCCCAAAAGAAAACTGCCTAAGATCTGGTCGAGCAGCTGAAAGTCGTTGCTTCCCCTGCCGAGTATGAAAACGAGGATGTGAAGAAGCTGACTACCCAGGCGGAGCTAGTCCCATGCATTAACCAGGCCGAGGACAGTTGCCTAGCCATTGGTGAGGAAGCCTTTCAAAACGCTATGGAATAGTTGAAGATTGTGAATCTCGATGTTGAGTTGTCCACTAAGGGCACCGGGTTTCTCTACAATTTTGTAGGCGGTAGGATAGTCATCCCCGAGTTCCTTCATATTGGCGGGGAGCATGGGCATGCATCCCAGGAGGATCCTCAGCAGGCGGAGCAGTGACCTTTCTTTTGTTTGTACCTTTGGCCTGCATGCCGTGTTTATTTGTAGCTTATTTTGTCCAGGGACTGGCCCTTTTTTAATGTAATACACACAATTGAGGTCCTTGTGGCCGTTTTATGTTAATATTTATGTTCGTGCATGTTTATACTTTGCTTACTTTTCCTAAGTGTCATACGCTGCCCAACGCTCGTCGTATGAGATACCTTAGCGATTGATTGTTATATTTCAGGGTATGCTCGACAAATGATGTTTGGCAGTGAGCGGAACTAGTCAAAAGGTCTGAGTAGCTTCCAGGAAAGGGAGCGGAGCTCAGATCGCGTTTGTGGCCTGGGTTCGCGGCGTGAATTTCCCATTGTGAGTTGAGCATTTTGCCTTGCATGGTACTTCGACGACAGAGGGCTTGGTCGAGGGACCACCGTTGGGCATGGATTTTACTCTTTCTTGAATAAAACTATGCTTAGATTTACATTGGTAATGCAACACTTGTACCTGGGTGCACACCTATGGTCGGTACGTTGCGTTCGTCGCGTGGGCGAAGCATGCCGACAATAAAGGCCTTAGTTGTAATATTGTTTTAGTTTTTTGGTGTTTCATGATCGAACGAGTTCTTCCCTATTAAGGTGTTCTAGGTAGTAGGCCCCATTCTCTGTTTTTCCTCTAACATGGTAGGGTCCTTCCCAGTTCGCAGCGAGTTTGCCTTCACGAGAATCTTTATGGTTCCTTTTTCGGACGAGACTGCCTACTCAGAATTCTCGTCGTATAACTTTAGCATTGTGTCTGATTGCGATTTTTTGTTTCAGCGAGACCTCGCGGAGGGCTGCTTTTGACCATACCTCTTCGAAGAGATCGAGCTCCTCTCTTAGTGCCTCTTTGTTCGCTTCCTCGTCCAAGGGCGTTTCAGTCCACCTGGAGGGTACACGAGTCTCGATGGGGATTACCGCCTCTGTCCTGTATGCTAGGTGAAAAGGGGTTTCCCCAATTGAAGAATGGGGCGTCATATGGTAGACCCAGAGTATGCTGTACAGTTTATCGATCCACTGCTTCTTCGTTTCGTCTAGTCTTCGCTTGAGGCTCCATAGGATTACCCTATTTGCTGCCTCAGCTTGCCCTTTAGTTTGGGGATACTCGACGGACGCAAAGTGTTGTTTAGTGCCCAGTTGGGCGATGAACTCCTGAAACTTTTTGTCTGTCAACTGTGTCCCGTTATCGGTGACGATCGCTTGGGGAATGCCGAAGCGGGCAAGGATGTTTTGCTTGTAGAAACGAAGTATATTGTGAGTCGTTATTTTGGCTAGAGCCTCTGCTTCTATCCACTTGGTGAAGTAGTCTATGCCTACTATCAGATACTTGTTCTGATTCAACCCTATGACAAAAGGTCCTAGGATGTCCATGCCCGACCAGGCGAAGGGCCATGGGAAGGACATTGCTTTAAGTTCATTGGGCGGTGTCAAGTTCATGTCCTCGTGTCGTTGGCACTTATCGCATTTCTTCACATGTTCCTTTGCGTCATGCTGCATGGTTGGCTAGTAATATCCTGTACGCAGGGCCTTCTTGGCGAGGGATCCCCCCCTCCCCCCCCGAGGTTCTGGGTGTTGATTCCCTTGTGAATCTCGCACAGGACATGGGCGACCATCTCTTCCTCGACACATTTAAGGAGATGGATGGAAAACCCTCGCCTGTAAAGCTTGCTTTTGACCAGGATGTATGAGCAGGCTCTGCGCCTCACTATGCTGACTTCCTTGGGGTCGGAAGGTAGTTCTTCCTTGGCGAGGTAATTGTATACTGGGGTCATCCAGCAATGGTTGTCGCCAACGGTGTGCACGTCGAGGGTAGCAAAAGCTTTCTCAATGCTAGGTCGTGAAAGTACTTCCTGGATGATAGATTTGTTCCCCCCTTTCTTTTTCATGCTTGCTAGTTTTGACAAGATGTCCGCCTGAATGTTGTGTTCGCGGGGAACATGTTTCACTTCTATGAAGGTAAACTTTGTCAACTTTTCTTTGACTAGGGTCAAGTATTCATACAGGTTGTCATTTTTGACCTGGTATTCTCCCCGGACTTGGAGGGCCCCGAGCTGAGAATTGGTGCAGATGACGACATTTTCCTCCCCTAGGTCCTCGGCGAGGCGTAGACTTGTGAGGAAGGATTCGTACTCGGCTTGGTTGTTAGAAGTAAGGAAGGAAAATATGAGCGAGACTTCTATGAGGATTCCTTCCTTGTTTTCCAAGATAACACCTGCCTAGCTTCCTGCCGGGCTAGATGCTCCATCGACAAAGATAATCCATTTACTGGCACCACAAGTAAGGGAGTTGGGCAAGGTCATTTCTACGACAAATTCGACCAACACTTGGGCCTTGAAGGCCTTTCTGATCTCATACTAGATATCGAACTCGGATAGCTCCAGCAACCATTTGATCATCCCACCAGCCATATCTGGACGACCCAACGATTGCTTTACGGGCTAGTCCGTGCGCACTACGATTGTGTGGGCTAGAAAGTAGTGTCTCAGTCTTCTTGCAGCGTTGATAAGGGCTAGGGCCACCTTCTCTATCTGCTGGTACCTCAAATCTGGCCCTTGCAGTGCCTTGCTCGTGAAGTAGATGAGCTTCTTCCTATCAGGTGTTTCACGAATGAGGGCGTTGCTGATAGCCTCAGTTGCGACAATGAGGTATAAATAAAGGATTTCCCTGTTATCTGGCCGAGAGAGGACTGGTGGCTCCGACAAAGCTTGTTTCAGGTGGAGGAGGGCTTTGTCGCATTCCTCAGTCCATTCGAAAGTTGCCTTCTTGTAGAGGAGTTTGAAAAAAGGGAGGGCGTGTTGGGCAGACTTGGCCACGAAGCGGGACAACGATGCGAGCATCCCGTTTAGGGACTGAATGAACTTCTTTGAGTTTGGCGTGGGAAACTTGGAGAAGGCTCTGCACTTGTCGGGGTTAGCCTTAATTCCTCGTTCGGTTAGATAGACTTTGTTCATTATTCGTTGGTAGGTAGCGTCAACATTTTTCAAGCTGAAGGGCATTACATTGTAGTATTAGTTGCCCGATTCGGTCATGAAAGTTGTGTACCTCTTCTCGCTTTTTGCCATGGGTATTTGGCTATAACCCGAATACGCGTCCATTAAAGATAAAAATTTAAAGACAACACAATTATCAACTAATTTATCTATGTTAGGGAGGGGATATGCGTCTTTAGGGAAGGCCCTATTAAGATCCGTATAGTCAATGCACATTCTCCATTTTCCATTATTTTTATTCACAGGTGCAACATTGGACAACTAAGTGGTGTACTTGGCTTCTGAGATAAAGTTTTCCTCTAGGAGGTCTTTTACAGCATATTCGGAAACCTCCGTTTTCTCTAGAGATTGTCGTCGTATACGTTGAGCTACAACTCTAACAGCAGGATCCATAGTGAGGTGGTGACAGGCCAGATCATGGTCTAGCCCGGACATCTATGCGGCGCTCCACGCAAACAGATTTGCATTCTCCCGAAGGCAGGCTCTTAGTTGTTTTCTCACAAGTTCGGGGAGTCCGGTCCCAATCTTCGCTCCCCCTAGGGGTCGTCGCCGAGCAAGACAAGTTCGAACTCTCCATCCGAAATTGGGCGCATCAGATGGAAAGCTCTACTGCTACTGGTAGATGTAGAAGGGCTGCTCGAAGATGACTGGATCTCTTTCCCTTTCGCCTTCTAAATCCTCTGGCCGTCTTTGGAGAAACGGCTGTCAATGTCGATGGAGTCGACGTGGGGCAACGACTTTGCCTCTTCGGCACTGTTGGGCAGAGAAAACTTGTTGGGAGTCTTTGGTCTGGCGGAGATGGTGTTCAACCCCTTGGAGGTTTCCTCGAAATATCTCCTCGCGGCTTCAATGTCTCCGTGCAAAGTCGCCACGAGACCCTTTGAAGTATAATATTTCATCTTCAGGTGTACTGTTGAATGCACGACTACCAATTCGGCCAGAGTTGGCCGCCCGAAGATGCACTGGTATAGCGACGGGAAATTGATGACCAGGAATTGGACCTTGATAGACCTGGTTGTTTCAGCGGACCCGAAAGTCACGATTAGCTCTACATAACCCCAGAGCTTTGTCACCGACCCATTGAAACCCTATAGATCGGAGCCCACGTAGGGCGTCAGATGTGATTCGTCCAACTGGAAAATGGAGAACATCTAGGAATACATGATATCAATTGAGCTGCCTTGGTCGACGAGGATTCGTCAGACGTCAAAATTGGACATCTGGGCTCTCACGAGCAGAAGGATGCTGGAATTAGGGGCTCCACCGAGGAGTTCCTCGCGGTAGAAGAAGATAGGAACATATTCTCCCCAGACCCTGTCGAGGGTAGAGTTTTTGTTCAAGCTGTTGCTGATAAGGTGCTCAAATTTTCTTTTGACGGTCCCTACCGTAACCTTGTTGAAGCCTCCCCCGGAGATGATCATGGCGGAGGGGAAGGTCTCCCACGGGTTGTGCGCAGCGAAATATGGAGGGGCACTGAGTCCCTCGGGGATGTAGAAGTCTTCAGGCCACGAGATGCTCATAGTGACCTGGAGGCTGGTTTCTTTAGAGGAAGGCACCTCTTCCTCGATCTTCTTGGACTTCTGGGCGTCTTGGCGAGGAGCACCCTTCCTTTTGGTGAACTGCTTTAAACTTCCTTCCCTGACGAGTATCTCTATGGTATCCTTCAAGTGGATGCAGTCGTCGGTCATATGGCTGTGGCTTTTATGAAACCGACAATGTTTCGACTTGTTAGTGTTTGGCTTGGATGGTATTTGTTTAGGGAACCAGACTCCCGCTTTCCAGAATTCTGAGTTGGCATATTCAGAGAGGATCTTTTCTCGGGAGACTGTTAGGGGAGTATACTCGTGGAACCGACCGAAAGGCCCTTTGTTGTCCTAGGGCTTCTAGGGACGGTCTTCGCATCTTCTATCTCCTCGACGGGATGTCGAGGGCTCGTCGAGCTTGGATGACCAGGCACTCTCCCGATGCCTCGAATCTCAGGAAGAACTGATGGCCTCTTTCTCTTCGTACTGGATGTATGCTTGTGCTTTGAGGAGGAAGGCGTTCAGCGTTGTTAGGAGCTGGATGCCCACAACTTTGGCAAATTCAGTGCGAGGATGGAGCCTGCGCTTGAGCAGAAATTTCTTCATGTCATCGGTCGTGGAAACCTGGGTAGCTTCCTTGTTGAACCTTTCGATGTAAGCTCATAGAGGTTCATCATTCTCTTGAATGATAGCCTCAAGGGAAGCTTCAGTCTTCGGGAGCCGACGAGAGGCCGTGAAGTGTTTGGAGAATATTCTCCCCAATTGCCTCCATGATGTGATGGAATCGTCAGGGAGTCTTTTGCACCAGGTCATCGCTCCCTTCCTGAGCGTGGTCTGAAACAACCTATATTTGATGGCTCCCCGGATGCCACGATAATCGAGTTGTGCATCACTATTTTCGATGTGCTTTTCGGGGTCCGTAGTACCGTCGTATGTGTCAGAGAGGGGGTCGCGAGGCTCGTCGTCACTGCTGCTGCTGGACCATGACGGGGAGCGGGTGCCTTGTCTATGGGTAGGATGGCGATCTCGACAGGGAGATGGGGTTTGTGCTCGGCCCTTGAATCTGGGCAGAGGCGAACACTGGGACTCTGCTTGGTGATCTCTTCTAGTCCTCTTGGGTCACAGGGAATGCTGGTTCCAAGGAGAGACGTGGTCGCACTTTCTGACGGTCTGGGTCTCCGGAGGTGTCTGACGGTTTCTTTCACGTCGGGGAGGAGGACTTCGTGTTCTCTCACGCTCTTTCCTCGGTGGAAGGGATCTTGGACGACTTGACTCTTCTAGGGCTCCAATCCTCGCGTTCTGATTGAGGATTATGAGGTTGGTCTTGTTGAGAACCTCGAGAAGGGCAGCCATGGCCGGGTTGGCGCTGGGCGGAGCTAAGACTGACAGGTGCTCCTGGACGAGCGGGACCTCGTTGTGATCTGCGCGAACGGGGGAAGGAGAAGCGGTGGCTCCGTCCCTTTGTTGGGGGACGTCGCCCCCAAGAGAGGTGGTTGCTCCGTCAGTATCAGTCTTGCTAATAAGGAGGAAAGCAAAGTTGTGAGAATCATGAGCGTTGTCACGGATGGCCATGATCGGATTTGGAAGAACTATTTTGGTCTCGAATCTACGATGGAAGAAAAGACGAGGATGACAGGTTCCCATAGACGACGCCGCCGATCTTGACGGCTGATCAGAGCCTAAAGTAGGCCAGAGACAATCGTCTATGATGCTGGGTGTGAGAGAGGAGGAAAGGGTGTACCAGCAAGACACTCTGATTCTAAAGTAAGAATCGGGAGAAAGAAGGCAAATACAAAATATGTGTGTATCAGGGTGAATATTTAATACTTGACCCTCTCAAATGAGAGGGTTCTTATCGTGCCCACAACGCTTGACCATTGGTCCCTATTTTCGGGCAGAGGAGCCCATAACTAGTCGTTGTTACGGAAAGAGACGTAGTTACGGGCACAAGTTTCTTGGCTCTTTCTGGATGGTGGAACCGTGCGTGACGGGCAAGGACTGGTGAGGAGAAGTGCTGATTCAGGGGTAAACCGGTCAACCTCCCCTGTTGGAGAGGCAGAAAGGTAAATGTTCCCCCAAATTGGTTGGACTTAGACAATTTGGTCGTTCTGGGAGCAGAAGTGGATTGGGTCATGCCTAGCCATTGGAGCAGTCCAAAACAGATATTTTGTGAAAATGAAGATAAAATCAAAGAATAAAAATCAAACTTTTTTTTCAATAAATGCAAATAAAATCAAATTGATTAATGATTTGCATATATTAATTTTTTCTCAACATTTTTACAAAATAACAAAAATAAATGAAATTAAAATAAATAAAATTCGAGTGCAAAAATGCGCGAAAAAAATAAACTGAACGCTTTAAAATGATCTATGCAAAATAAAGTTCTATAAAACAAACATATAAAGATCAAATTTTGCAATAAAAAATGACTGGTTGAAAAGACCCAAGCTGATCAAAATGCAAATGCAAACGGGATCAAAAAAATTAAACGAGCACGCCGGGTTAAACTACGCGAATCGTAGATCAATTAAACTGACACCTACAAGCCCGATCTTGAAATTTTTCGCCTGCTAATTTTATGCGCATTTGAAAACTGATTCGACTAGTTTGTCTGTAAAATCGAAACTTTATTCTGGTAGACTTTTTAAGCATTATTCTGAAAGAAATACATGTCATGATATGTAGATGATGCAGATGTCTTGTGAACGCATTTATTTATTGATTTATGGGCAAAATTGGGGTATGACATTACCCTGCACCACCAATGATTGATATCTTTTAAAAAATGGCTCAAAAGCACTCAAGTACTATAAGATGGAGAAACATAATTGCTAGCTAGCGAACAAAGGCATGTCAGTCGTTTCCAACGTTACATTACGACTTCCAAGAAATGCATTTAATGCGTATATTCTTGGGAAATGATAACATCCCATTTAGGACTTCCACATCCATGGATTCCATAATTGAGTAGCAATGCGTGTCACAAACCCTCAACATACAATTGTTTCCTGTCGTTCGTAAGGCCCAGAAGACAGTTACGAAGAAGTAGGTTACTAAACTTGAGACAAGTAGATCATTTGTCCTGTGTGTCGTAAAATATATCTCATGATAATGCTATGCTAACCACCCAGATCAATTCAACGGTTGATCTCATCCAACACTGTTCCACACACATGCAATTATCAACTATTCCCCCTATTTAAAGAGAAAAATGCGTCACTCCACTAGTATTGAAATACTTTTCATTTAAACTTCAATTTTTATTTTCTTACTAACTTGAACGTTAAAATGCTAATCTTACCGCATATAAATCATATCGGAAGCCTCAATCTACCACAACAGTAAATAAATCCACTCTTTTCGATCTAACTCTAATTCCATTATACAACAATATAATTAATAAAAATTTGTCTTAAAAATATAAACTAAATTATTCTTAAAGTAATAACTAAATCATTTTTCTATAAAAAAAGTTAAATATGCTTAGAGCAAAAATTGTTTTATAATAAAATTACATAACTTTATAAGGAAAACTTACTTTTCTAATTTTCCTTCTTAAACAATATCAAGATTAATTGTTAGTAGCATTTTCTTGATAGTAATTGATAGTATTAGATCACTTGCTCTCCAATCGCGTGTTTTACACGAATGAGTATCGAGATCGCATCAGCAGCATCATCATCATCATTCCTTCAAGGGTTCCTCCACCTTGATCCGAACCAAACAATTTCTGCAAACTCTTCAACTCTTTCTTCTACTCATCCATAGACACTCCATACATCCAAATCAATCTTCACCACTTCTCAACTATTAAGATCCGTTGTTGAAGTGGTTGATTTCATTTTCTCTCTTTTTATGATTTTTCCTTTCTATCTTCAGAGATGCGTAACTATGGGGTTTTAATCTCTTTTCCCGATCTCGGCGTGACTCGCATGTGACATGGATTTCGGAACGAAATTCGATACAGCCATTTTGAAAAATCGGTGGTTGAATCTATTTGACGGAACTTGATTACTGTATATTTAGTGAGAAGAAAACGTTTTTCTGTTTGAATTTGTAGTTGTTGTTTTTTGTTAAGAAGGCCTGGAGGGTTTGGAAATCATGTTCTGGAGGGAACGTGAGAGGGAGACTAAGGAACACAATGGTGGGGTGCTTTGTGGACAAGTCAGAGTGCTCGTTGTTGGTGACTCAGGTTCATCATTCTTACTTACACTACACCCTTTTCTTCTCTTGCTTTTGTTAATCTTTCCCAATTTTATGTGTTTTCATTTTGAAAGTGAAACTGAATGATTTTGTTGTGTTCAAGTAATGCTATATTCACAATAAGTTTGTGTATGCGTCTAAAAGTAGGTGTTACATATGGTGTGTTATGTACTTAGATTGATAAAGGATCTACGATTCTATATCTTATAATGTAAGAAAGCAAGTAGAAAGATGGTTGAAATTTCTGAGAAACCTTCTGTGGTTTGACAAAATGTCAACTTCTTTGGACATACTTTCCAGACCTATCCTCTCAGCATTCACCAAGTATTACAAGACAGTAGGATAACTTTGTATATGGGTGTTTGACTCCACCAAGTTTGGATTTCTTGAGATTGTAACATTCTACTATGGATTGTGTGAGAATAATTGGACTAGATCTTAAGGAGATTCTCTGTAGCTGATTCTAGAGATTGAGTGAAGCAAATGACTTTGGTTTTATGTGAACATCAAATCCTGTGATGAAATTATTATTATTTGATTGAAGCAGTTAATGTTCAGTAGCTGAGCAGAGTTGGCGTGGTGTGAGAATAACAACATTTGACACAAATGATGACATTAGATACCATTGTTACATTACAGTAGGCTTAAGTTGCCACAGGTTTATCTTGGAGGAATATGCACTAGACAATATTCTCACATATGGCGTTTCTCTGAAGCTTTTAATATAAATTTGCTTTGTATTTATTGGTATTATTGCGTCAAGTACATTAAATTAGCTCGTTAGTGCCTGTTTGATTTGAGGAAATACCTTCTGTCTTACTGTTTTTATTTCTTAATCTGCGAATAATCACAAAAATGTATTATTTTTTTACTTTTTTTTTCTTTTCGGATTTCACCTCATACAAAAAAATGACGATTTTACCATTTATTGTTTAAAAAATATCAGAAGACGGGAAATCAGATGGAAATAAGGTGGCACCTTGTAATTTTTTAGAACAGAAAATATAAATAGGAAACATTCTCTTACACCAAACTGTCCTTAAGTTGTATATTCTTTGGCATAATTGGTGGTACTTCCCAAGTCCAAACTTATGTCCTTTGATGCGCCTACTGCCTTAGTCAATTGTAGGTAAATAATGAAGAAAATACTGATTTTCTGAACGTGATTACAACCCTTCCCCCTACTTTATGACTCGCTCTTAAGCATTTTTTAGAGATATATCAATTGCAGATATATGACACTTTCTCATTCTTGCAGGTGTTGGGAAGTCTTCTTTAGTTCACCTTATTGTTAAAGGTTCTCCCGTTGCTCGTCCTTCTCAGACAATTGGTTGTACAGTAGATGTGAAGGTAAGTATATTAACATGTTAAAAGGTTATACAAGAGCATATACACAGTTTATGCTGTTCAATGTCTTCACCGAAGTTTCTCTGTTTCATTTCCAGCATACCACTTATGGAAATTCTGGCAGCTCTTCAAGTAGCCTCAAAGGTGATACTGAAAGAGATTTCTTTGTTGAACTGTGGGATGTCTCAGGACATGACCGTTACAAAGATTGCCGATCTCTGTTTTATTCACAGATTAATGGTGAGTAACAAAATTCATATTGTTTCAGTTTGCTAAGCTGTATAACTGTTTACATTTGAAAGTAGTTGTGTATATTAAATCCAATAAGAGGATGTGTAAAAGAAGGACAAGATTTATTTATTTATATCCCTCGTTTCTCTTTTTCAACCACTGCGTACTAAAATGAATTGCATGTTTTAATATTTTTATTTGCAAAATGCTTTGTTACCACTATCTTGGATAATTGTTTTGATATCTTAATAGCATTTGGGTATTCTAGCACTTTTGACAATCAAAATTTGGCCTTCTAGATAATGAGACCTCAACAGTAGGCACATCCATATTAGATAGTTATTTGTCTGATTGCAAACTAAATTATAGTTTGAACTTCATTTGCAGGTGTAATTTTTGTTCATGATCTTTCACAGAGAAGAACAAAGACTAGCTTGCAGAAGTGGGCAGCTGAGATTGCTGCAACTGGGACATTTTCAGCTCCTTTGGGATCTGGTGGCCCTGGTGGTCTTCCTGTTCCGTTTATTGTTATTGGTAACAAAGCTGATATTGTTGCAAAAGAGGGTACAAGAGGAAGCAGTGGGAATCTTGTTGATGTTGCACGCCAGTGGGTCGAGAAGCAGGGTTTGCTTCCATCCAGTGAGGAGCTTCCATTGACAGAGAGTTTTCCAAGTGGCGGAGGTCTTATTGCAGTAAGCATCTCAACTACTTTTTCCTCGTCAGTTTTACAAGTTTGGTCTGCTACTTTCTATGCATTAGATGGAATGCTGGTAACATGAATAAATCTGATGTTAATGCTAACCGAACTTTTAGGTGTGTTTGTTTTGTGCTTTAAAGTCTACTATTGTTTTACAATTGCATGTTAAACATGTTTTACATAAATAATTTTGATTATATTTTTTTTATGATCATATCACTGTATATGAAATGGTACTTTAGCCTTTAGGGGATGGATGAATGGATTTTATAAGAATCCTATTGAAAAAAGCTTCTCCATGCTGCCCTCTGTTTTGAATATTCTTAAATTATTTCAATTCACGTGAGCAGTTATTCGCATTATTAGGGAAACACAAATGCTTTTCTACCTAGTGTTTGAAGGTCTCTTTTATTTCATTAGTTTGAATAGCAGGGGAAAAATATTTTCTATTCTCTACTATATCCACTTGTCGTTTATCTCTACAAAATACCAGATGAAATGGAACTATTTTAGAAGGGATACAATGAAATCATTGATCAGTTATTGAAATGATCTGCTTTATTTGACCGATGGAAGCAAAGACGATAAACAATAAACTCTAACTAATTCAATATTTATATAGATTCTCTATCTATATTCTATATTTTATAGAGATAGAATTCTATGGAGAATGTGGAATATATTATATAGAATACTTTAAGATATTATAATAGAAAAATGAAAATAATAGTTTTCTTATTCAAAATGCCATGTGATAAAAAGAAACTAAGTGTTCTTATTTAAAATGACCTATGGTACTCAACCATTTCTGTGTTTTTTCAAGGTTCGAATATGATGAATGACTTGCAGTGAAACTTCATGCTTCACTTTGTTCCAATCTATCTGGATCAGAAGTAGATTTTTTTTGCTGCAGTTTGTTGTCAAAATCAAGAGGCTAATGGTTAAAAATTAAAATCATATTTCTAACATCAGTTTACTGAAGCATGTCAAATCATATTTTCTTTATAGTCACTCATTATGAATAATGAATTTAGCACAATCATTGTGGCATTACCCCCTGTGCTGTTCTTTAGAAAATTTTGAACCGGAGATGCTTTATGTTGAATATTAGCACAAAATCAAAACAGATTCTGTCATACAGCTCATTATGGCTGGATTCAAATTGTGATTAAATAGAAATTAATTGTATTATTATATTCTTACCTTATTTAGGATTAGCATTTATAGGGAGAATAATTACCCCTATTTCTTAGTGTAATTTATATTCTATAAATACTCATGTACTATGTTACAGAATAACGAATATAGAAAAAGCATATTTCTATATGGTATCAGAGCAACAAGAATCCTTTAGGTTTTTTTTTGTTTTTGCTTCCGCTCTGTTTATCTTTTTTACATCCCACAATGTCTGATACCGAGTCCTCACTTTCACCCAAACATTCCTCACCCGAACCTAAATTAGTCCGAACGTACCATGAAAACCACCCTGTTCAGATCACAACAATTCGGCTGAACGGTGCTAATTATCTTCGATGGTCGCAATCCGTTCGTATGTATCTCAGGGGGAGAGGAAAGATTGACTACATTACTGGCGACAAAAAACAACCAGACAAGGCAGGTGCAGATTATGATACATGGGATGCTGAAAACTCCATGGTCATGACATGGTTAGTCAACTCCATGGATGAAGAGATAGGTGCAAATTATCTCTGTTATGATACTGCAAAAGAACTTTGGGAAGGTGTCTCCCAAATGTACTCTGATTTGGAAAATCAATCCCAAATCTACGAATTAACTCTCAAATTGGGAGAAATTCGGCAAGGTGAAGATTCAGTCACCAAATACTTCAATTGTCTCAAACGTATTTGGCAAGATTTGGACCTTTTCAATGAGTATGAGTGGAAATCACCTGCCGATAGCAAACATTACAAGAAGATGGTGGATGTTAGTCGTGTTTTCAAGTTCCTTGCGGGTCTAAATGTTGATTTTGATGAGGTTCGTGGCCGAATTCTAGGCAGAAATCCTATCCCTCCAATTGGTGAAGTCTTTTCAGAAGTACGTCGCGAAGAGAGTCGTCGGCAAGTGATGCTTGGAAAAAATACAGCAGCTGTCCCTCCACCAGTTGAAGGATCTGCCTTGGCAATTCCCCATGTCAATCGTAAACCACTTCATAATCAACGAGGTGGAGACAAGACTCATTTATTTTGCGATTACTGTGGGCGCAATCGCCACACTCGGGAAACTTGCTACAAACTACATGGGCGACCAAATCATGGCAAGGCTGGTAAGTTTGGTGATCGTCCTATGCCTATGGCCAATGAGGCTGATTCGTCTCCATGTACGAAGGAGCAAATGGATAACCTTCTTAAGTTTCTAAAGTCCAATTCATCTCTTAATATCCCTACTGGAACTGTGGCACAAACAGGTAAGGATTCTTGGGCACTATCGGCTCACAACCACTCTAACCCTTGGATAATAGATTCAGGGGCATCTGAACACATGACTAATTGCTCTCATCTATTCAGTACCTATTTTCCTAGTTCAGGTTTTGAAAAAGTTAGGATAGCTGATGGTAGTTATTCAAGTATTGCAGGCAAAGGCAGCATAAAAATTTCAGAGCAAATCACTTTGCAATCTGTTTTACATGCTCCTATATTCGCTTGTAATCTTCTATCTGTTCATAAATTGTCTAAGGACACTAATTGTTCTGTTCTTTTTCGTCCCTCTACTTGTGTCTTTCAGGACCAGAACTCGGGGAAGACGATTGGAACTGCTAGAGAGATGAATGGATTGTACTACCTTGATGGAATTCAGTTTGGCAATAAAGCGTTTTTCGGTTCAAACAGTACAAACGCATCTCCTGTTTCAGATCAAATTATGTTATGGCATAAAAGATTAGGTCACCCTAGTTTTTCATATCTTAAGCATTTGTTTCCTATTTTTTCCAAAGAAATAAATTCCTCACAATTTCATTGTGAAGCTTGTCACTTAGCTAAAGATCATCGTGTGTCTTTTAAATCAAAAGTCTATTCTGCTTCTAAACCTTTTTATTTAATTCACAGTGATGTTTGGGGTCCTTCAAAAATTAAAACTATGTCTGGAAAAAAATGGTTTGTAACATTTATTGATGATCATACACGGCTGTGTTGGGTTTATCTCATGGAGAAAAAATCAGAAGTTGAACAAAGATTTCAAGATTTTTTTAACATGATTAACAATCAATTTCAAACTAAGATTGGCATTCTAAGGTCTGACAATGGCACTGAATATTTCAACAAATATTTAAGTACATTCCTTGTAACTAAGGGGATAATTCATCAATCCACTTGTCGCGATACTCCGCAGCAAAATGGTATTGCTGAAAGAAAAAATAGACATCTCCTCGAAGTCACTAGAGCTATTATGTTTTCTATGAATGTACCTAAGTATCTTTGGGGAAATGCTTTATTAACTGCTTGTCACCTCATCAATCGAATGCCATCTCGGGTGTTACAATATGAAAGTCCTGTACAAGTGTTACAAAACAATTTTCCTACATCTCGTATTATTACGGATCTTCCCCTTAAAATTTTTGGTTGTCTTTGTTATGTTTACATCCCCAATGTTTTTCGTTCTAAGTTGGATCCTAAAGCCGAAAAATGTGTTTTTCTTGGCTATGCTTCCAATAAAAAGGGATACAAATGTTTTAACCCAGTTACAAAGAAATTTTTTGAAAGCATGGATGTTCACTTTGTTGAAAATCAACCTTTTTTTAAAAATTCTCTTCAGGGGGAGAGTCAATGTAATAATAAAGAAGATAATTTTTGGGAAACTTTGCCTGCTCTAGATGATATTGTGACTACAAATCACCCAAATGCTAAGATAATAGAATCTGAAACAGGGGGAGAAACACTGATTAAGGATGATAATCCTGAACTTAAAGTGTATGTTCGAAAAAAATTCCACAAAGGTGGTGCAAACCCTATTGTCTCTCCAGTAGAAATCCAATCTGATTTACCAAGTGAAGGTCCTACAGATAATCTGTCTTCTAGTTCTTCATCTGGTAATCCTTCTTACTCATCCAATGATTTATCTGATTTGTCTTTTCCTGATATTAATCTTCCAATTTCTGTGAGAAAAAATATTCCTGACCTCGATGTCCCAATTGCTGAGAGGAAAGGTTCTCGTATGTGCACTAAACATCCTATGTCTAATTACTTGTCATATGACAAACTATCACACACCCATAAGGCATATGTGTCTAGGATTTCTAATTTGTTTGTGCCCAGAACTATTCAGGAAGCATTAAGTGATCCGAATTGGAAATTAGCAGTGAAAGAAGAGATGGATGCTCTAAACAAAAATAACACTTGGAGTATCACTGATCTACCACAAGATAAAAAGGCAGTAGGGTGTAAGTGGGTCTTTACAGTGAAATGCAAGGCTGATGGAAGTGTGGAAAGATACAAAGCGAGATTAGTAGCAAAAGGATTTACTCAAACTCATGGTATTGATTACCAAGAGACTTTTGCCCCAGTTGCTAAGATCAATTCTATCAGAATTCTTCTTTCTCTTGCAGTAAATTTCAACTGGACACTATATCAATATGATGTTAAAAATGCCTTCTTGAATGGTGAATTACATGAAGAAGTATATATGAGTTTACCTCCTGGATTTGAAAAAAATCTTGGAAGAAACAAAGTATGCAGATTGAGAAAATCCCTATATGGATTGAAACAATCGCCAAGGGCCTGGTTTGAGAGATTTGGAAGTGTTGTTAAGAGACACGGTTTCACCCAAAGTCAAGCAGATCACACTATGTTCTTTAAACACTCATCTGAAGGTAAGATTGCTATCTTAATAGTGTATGTTGATGACATTATTATTACAGGAGATGACGTCAAAGCAATTAGTGATCTGAAGAGAAGACTTGAGGCTGAGTTCGATATCAAGGATCTTGGAAAGTTAAAATACTTTCTTGGGATGGAGTTCGCAAGGTCTAAAGAAGGTATTTTTCTCAACCAGCGCAAGTACATACTCGATTTACTTGCAGAAACAGGGATGACAGGGTCTAAAGCAGTAGAAACACCAATGGATCCCAATGTGAAACTAAAGTCAGTTGCTGAAGATGAAATAGTAGATAAAGAACGTTATCAACGATTGGCTGGAAGACTAATTTATTTGTCACATACAAGGCCAGATATAGCCTTTGCAGTGAGTGTAATAAGCCAATTTATGCATGCACCAGGTGCAGCCCACTTTGAAGCTATTTTCAGAATATTAAGATATTTGAAAGGTACTCCGGGAAAGGGGCTGATATTCAGAAATAGAGGACATATACAGGTTGAAGCCTATACAGATGCTGATTGGGCAGGTAATATAAATGATAGAAGGTCTACCTCAGGATATTGTACTTTTGTAGGTGGAAATCTAGTTACATGGAGGAGCAAAAAACAAAATGTTGTAGCCAGGAGCAGTGCAGAAGCTGAATTCCGATCTGTGGCCCATGGTTTTTGTGAAGTATTATGGATAAAAAAGTTCATGGAAGAATTGAAGTTCTTTGGCCCAACTCCAATTAAAGTTTACTGCGATAATAAGGCTGCTATTTCTATTGCCCATAATCCTGTCCTACATGACAGGACGAAGCATGTTGAAGTGGACAAGCATTTCATCAAAGAAAAAATTGACAGCGGTGAGATTTGTATGTCCTACATACCTACCAAAAGTCAAGTAGCAGATGTTCTCACAAAGAGTCTTCCAAAGAGACTGTTTGATAACATGGTGTGCAAGCTTGCTATGAACGATATATTCATGCCAGCTTGAGGGGGAGTGTTGAATATTAGCACAAAATCAAAACAGATTCTGTCATACAGCTCATTATGGCTGGATTCAAATTGTGATTAAATAGAAATTAATTGTATTATTATATTCTTACCTTATTTAGGATTAGCATTTATAGGGAGAATAATTACCCCTATTTCTTAGTGTAATTTATATTCTATAAATACTCATGTACTATGTTACAGAATAACGAATATAGAAAAAGCATATTTCTATAGCTTTACTATTTCAGATTCTTGATTTCTCATTTTCTAATTCTTTACCTAAAGTATCATTTTTGTGTATGAAGTTAGTTACAAATCACATCTTATAGAATTTAACACATAGATCAGCCTTTCTTTTCTTTTTGTAATAGTAGCTATTTAGTTCATTCTTTGTATAATAGTTTTAATTTTTTGTTGTTGGATGTCTACAGGCAGCAAAAGATGCTAGGTATGATAAAGAGGCTGTGATTAAATTTTTCCGCATGGTCAGTAATGTCTTTGATACTCCGATCCTTTATCTTTTTTTTAAAGTTATGGGCTGTCATCTAAATTTTCTTGTCCTCTACTTTTAGTTGATTAGGAGAAGATACTTCTCAGATGAAATACCTACACCTGCATGGTCCATTCCTTCACCTCAAAGATCTTTTCAGCGGATAGATGAAAGTTTTATCGAAGAAGATCAATCTTATAATACAGGGTATTTTCTGCTTCTCTTCTAAATCATTATCAATTTTGTGCCACTCTATTAATTTTATTGTTGATTGCAGTCGAGCCAGTGATCCATACAAGTATAACACGCTTCCCCCGCTTCCGGCTCAACGCAATTTAACTCCACCACCCACACTCTATCCTCAACAGCCAGTTTCAGTCTCTGAAGGCTACAGTTACCCTAGATTTTCTTTGTCTGGTTCCTCGGAATTGAGTTCTTCAAGTAGAACAAAGCGCTCAGATATAAATGTTTGAAGATCTTTCTTTGTATTTGGTGATTAGTCACTGATATTACACTGATGTATAATTGAATGGAAGAACAAAGTTATATGTTTGTTTTGACTTTTTGTTCCAATTGTAAACTGTCCACTGATTCATTCATTTTTTAGAGGCTTTCTCAGTGGGAGAAGGAGCTACTTGTTCAAAGTATGGAGAGAATTTATATGATATATAATCGATTCTTTAATATCATACATTTCTTTTTCTGCCATTGAGAAATCTTAACAATATTATATGCATTACACACTGAATTAGTCTTAGAAACAGTTTTTGTTGGTTGATGCTTAAACTCAATAAATTGGAAATGAATTGATATGATATTGGTAAGAAATAAGTTATGTATTTTAACAAAATGATTTACATAAGTTTGACCAAAATATAATAGGAATAAGTTCATATATTCTAAATTTAACTTGTAAACTTGTATATATTCTAGAAGTTTGATTTCATAATGTAAAAGAAAATGATTCTGAAAATTAACATGTAGAAAGTTAACACATGCAATATTCTTCTAAAATTTATACCTATTAGAAGTTAAGTAGAAAATTATTCTTCTAAGACATCTGCTCGAGAAAATATTCTTCTAAAATTAACATCCGCTCGAGAAAAATTTATATATATATTACTAAGACACTATGTGAAAAAATAAAAATGTATCTAATTTTTTTGGAAATACATCTCCAATCACATTCTGGGTATATAGAATTCTGCGTTAACATTAAAAAATTTTTGTAGATGCATCTTCAAACTGATTTTAGAAGATGCATCTTCGGATTGATTTTAGAAGATGCATCTTCGGACGATATTGGAGTTTAAATCGTGCCAGAATCCTTCTCCTTACTCATTTCTAAAAAAATATAAAATTTTCTCAAAACTCACTCAAAATTTTTTCCATCAACCAAGTTCAAAATCAAACAATCAAGTTCAAAGGTTCTTCAATCAACATCAAGTACACCAGAGACATCATCCAACACAGAAGTAAACTCTAAATTTGTAAGTTTTTGATGTTTTGAATTTTTATGTAAATGAGTAAAAATTGATGATTTAGGTAAGAAATGAGTAGAAATTTGTCATACTCCAAATTTGTCCTACCAATATATAGTGTTATCTTTATCTATTAACTATTATTCAAAATAAAAAATATATGTGTGCTCGTTGTTGGTTGATTAAGCTCAGGTTGTGCAAGATGGCTACCCAGGATTAAGCAAGACTATCAGTCCTAATGTGTGAGAAGTGATGATTGAGACTCAACCAAACTTGACCTAATACATGTCAAACAAGAAGAGTGATCCAGGCTATATCAAATCAAGCATTTCATGATCATTAGAAATTAGTCTGATCACTAATTAAGGTTTGGGCAAGGTGCAGAGATTCATATCCCAGTTTGTAGTCCTATGATGTCAAAAGGCTTTCTTGATCACAAAGTTTTAGGATGAAAGGTCAAAATTGTTTTAGTTGGTAAATTTCAAGATTCAAGGACATAATGTGCACATTGATCAAGATGGATTCATGATTAATAATGGTCTCATTCAAAGTAGATTGGTATTTTGTTTAAGAGTAATTCACGAATAGTGTGTTTCAACGTTCACAAATGGTGATACGATGCCAAATTATTCATGATCTAATCTTGCTACAAGTAGAATTCTTCATTCATTCAAAATCATGGCATCCTATAAGAACCGTTAATTCAAGAAAAGAAGATGAATCAAGATTCATGGGTTCTTTTAATCCAAACACTAATTATATTCATATTTCCTTCAAGAATATAAATTCAAGGGACGTTCAAGAATCTTCTTACAAAAGTTCAAGTGCAGAATTTTATTCAATGCCACTCAAAGGATTTTAAAATCCCAAATCCTTCTTATGTTTGACCAACAAGTTCATTATGAACCAAAAAATCACAAGCAAATTCCATTCATTCTAATAAGGAACTTCCATGGATTACTGTTTCAGTCTGGGCCTGACCTCGGCAGGCACAATACCACGTACGACCCAATAAGCGAATCGGGCACGCGCGTCCCGCAGGACGAGCAGAGCGCGCCACCGGACACATGCAGCGCGTCCAACAGCATCTCGTCGTCCCCTCTTATCAGCCGAACAGGACACACCTCGGCGCACCAAAGCGCGGCCTTGGTTCCTTCCCAACCTAGCGAGCTCCCCTTCGCGGGGAGAACAACGTGCCCGGCGCACGTTCTCCACGTGCACCCCTCCGCGGGGACACGTCAGCTCCTAACTGCCCACCTCCGAAAGAGCAGGTCAAACCCACTTTCCGGAGACCATGGGATAGTTGGACTAGGGCGAAGACCACATTCTGGTCTTCACTACGCCACGTAAGCCCTAACAGTCATTAGGGTTGGGCCTGGTCATCTAGCCCACCTCAAATGACCGTTGGCCCAGCGCTGGGGTCTCTCTATAAATACCCTCTTCCCCAAGAGGGTCAGGTAATTCACTTCTTGCCCAATTTCTATACTTTGCTCTCGCTCTGCCCAATTCCTTACTTTGGCATCAGAGTGTTTTGCAGGTATACCCCCTCTTTTTGCTCCTCAGCATCGGTGAGCACGTAGCAGTCCAATAGAGTATGGCCGGCCCGTGATCCCCTTCTGATCAGGTCAGATCAGTGGCGCCGTCTGTGGGAACGGAAACTTCCCAGTTACTTCGAGCAGCAAACCAAAGTTTCACCAACACTCCACGATCATGGCTAGCCCACACCGCGATGGCACTCCGCACGACCTCGCGCTCAACGTCGCCACCAACGGAAACAAGCAGATGGAAACGACACGTCCGGCGGAAACCGATGAGAGGGACGGACAAACTGCCTCGCCGTCATCCGCGGAGCGGCCCCTTCAGGCCGACCACCGGCCCCCAGGTCCGCCAGCATTCCAACCCGTTCCCATCCCGGCGGGAGCAGACCCGACGGTGGCCGCCCTCTTCGCGGCCATCAACCAGACGAACCAGCTGCTGGCCCAGTAAAACGCGAGAATCGGAGCATTAGAACGCGTCGACCCTCCGAGGTACCCCCCCGGGAAGACCAGAACGGAGGCTCGAGGAGTCCCTCACCTCGACCCAGAAATCGCCGGCCACGGTTGGAGAGGCATCGTGCACAGGTAGCGCGAGAACGCACCAGGTCCCCAGCAAGACAAGTTCGCGAGCGGAACC
Source organism: Lathyrus sativus (assembly GCA_963859935.3). Classification (NCBI taxonomy): domain Eukaryota; kingdom Viridiplantae; phylum Streptophyta; class Magnoliopsida; order Fabales; family Fabaceae; genus Lathyrus; species Lathyrus sativus. The sequence goes on along the minus strand of OZ012741.1, from coordinate 659,968,901 downwards.
AAGGTGCCGCGACGATCCCGACCGGGGATCCCCGAGGCAAAAACTCAGGCAGGAGGTCGAGAACCCGAAACCAGGGCCCTGTTTTGAACGGATCGTCCCCTCATCGGTCCCCGACACCCAGCGACGAGGACGATTACCGCACCCCGCTGTCCCGAGAGATCATGGCTGCCCCCATACCCCAAGGGATGGAGAAGCCCCCGACGCTGTCGACATACGACGGCACATCCGACCCGGACGACCACCTGGAGGACATCGAGGCCATGCTCGATTATCGAAACGTCCGGGGGGCCATCAAGTGCAGACTCTTCCCGACGACTCTGAGGAAGGGCGCCATGACCTGGTATAAAAGTCTGGAGCCCGAATCAGTCTTGTCGTGGAGAGTCTTGAAGGACCTGTTCTCCAAACACTTTACGGCGTCCCGACGCCACCCGAAAACGGAAGCAGTCCTCGGGGCGATCATTCAGGGCCCCGATGAACCTCTCTGAAAGTACATCGAAAGATTCACTCGGGAAGCAGTGCAGGTGACGACATCAGACAAGATGAAACGCTACTTAATGGAACAAGGTCTGCGCCACAACTCCAAGTTCTACGAGGCCGTAGGCATACACCGGCCAACATCCCTCCAAGATTTCCTCGACAGAGCCGTGCATTACATCCGATTCGAAGAAACACAAGCGGCCAACTCCGCTTGAGACACCCGAGACAGGGAGGCCCCCAGCGGGCACCGAGACGACGGAGCCTCGAGCCATCGACGAGGAGGAAACCGCCGTCGAGAAGATCGGCCCCGCGAGCCCCGCGAACAACGCGAACCGCGCGACCCGGCCGGCAGATTCGCAGAGTACACAGCCTTAGTCGCTTCACGCGAGCGCATACTAGCCGAATACGCTAAAATCGAATTCGTGCAGGGAGGTGTCCGTTTCCCGCGACCAACACCCCCCAAACCCAATGTAGACAAATCGAAATACTGCCGATTCCATAGGAGCCGCGGGCACGTGACAGAAGACTGCATCCATTTGAAAGACGCGATCGAAATTTTGATCAAAGACGGTCACCTGAAAAGATACACCCGAGGAGGCGAACCAGCTTGGCAAGAGGCCCCAAAAGCCAAGAAAATTGAGGAACTTCCCTCTCCAGAGGACAACAGCAGGCTCCAGGTCGCGTTGTGTGTCAGCCGCCCCGAGGATTGGTTCGCGGGCAGAGAATTCGGTCTCCCCGAAGGATCCGACCTAATCGACGAGCCAATCCGACCAACCAGCCGGTGGGAGTACTTCCCCAGAGCCATGGTCATCTCTGATGGAGCCATGATGAGTCTGTCCATAGGATCCATGAAAAGAAAATTCGACGAACTCATCGCGAACAACTCCGGCAAAATGAGCACGCTCGACAAATTCCGAGGCCGCTCCAACCCGATCACATTTTACCTCGAGGAACTCCTCGGGGGATCCCCCAACTCCAACATACCCCTGCTCATACGTGCAAGGATGGAAAAATTCGACGTCAGGCACCTCCTCGTCGACGGCGGAAGCTCGGTTGACATCATGTACTCACACCTGTTCATAACTCTCCAGCTCGACGAATCCAACCTTTCCCCCTACGTAGGCTCCGACCTTCAGGGGTTCAACGGGACGACGACGAGACCTTGGGGATACGTGGAATTGAAAGTCACCTTCGGAGAAGAGGAAACAGCTAGGGAAATCAGCATCCGTTTCTTAGTCATCGAATGCCCATCCCTCTATAACTGCATCCTGGGCAGGACGACGATAGCAGAACTCACCGCGGTACCCTCCACCGTCCACCTGAAGATGAAATACTACACAAGAAGGGGGGCCGTAGTGACCCTTAACGGAGACATCGAGGCCGCCCGAAGATGTTTTGAGGCCGCGCTGAAAGGCCTAGACTCTATCGCTCCAGCGACCAAGAAGAAAACTTCAAACACAACGCCAAAGGGAGAATCAACGGAGCTGGTCGGATCCGTTGAACTCAACAGTCGCTTCACCGGCGAGCTCGACCACGAAACGAAGACCAGCGAAGTCAACGAGCAACCCTCACACCCAGCGCGCCCCATCCCAGACGGAGAATTCGAACTCGTCCCCCTCGGGAAAGACACGAGCAGAACCGTGAGGATAGGTGCCGGACTCCCATACCTCGCGAAACGACAACTCCAAGCCTGCCTCCGCGAGAACGCCGACCTCTTCGCCTGGAGCGCCGCAGAAATGCCAGGACTCGACCCCGAGGTCGCCTGCCACCATCTCTGTTTCACTTTGTTTTCATTTGCTTTCCTCCTTGAAAATTCATGTCATAGGTCCTTTATTTAGTCAGCTTGGGTCGGTACAGGTCCAATAAGACCTCTGGGTTCGGCTGATTTGTTTCTTCTAGCCCATCAAGTAAATCTTATTTCTTGTTTTTTTCTCTCTCTTTTTTAATTTTTCTCAAATAAGTAGATTTATTTTTATTGGAAAAAACTTGTTTTTCTTAAGTAAATTTTGCAACATTTCTTCATTTTCTCCAAAACAAACCAAAATTTTATTATCAATTACATATTTCCTTTGAAATAAAATTTTGACTCATGTTATTTCTAAATTGCCTGATTCTTGATTAAATTCATATTCGCGTGTATGTTCTTGTTTGGTATTTGCTTGTTGGATTGCTTGGACTTGTATGTGTTACTATGAATTGCTAAACAATGCATGAACCATGAAATCAACCTTTCGAAAAATAAATCAAACCCTTGGTCCAACACCAAGTGGATCTCCTTTTCAAATTTTTTGACTAAACCACCACACACTTCATCCACATATTAGGTCCCATTACCTTTTGTAAGTTGAACGCTTATGCCTCGCCATCGACCTTACCCAATATCCATTAGGACCTCCTCTCCATTAGTTCAATATCCTTACACCGTTTCATGCGCAAATTAAAACCTCGATCTACAATCGAGCATTTTACAAATCAAATCAATACACTTAACTATACTCAAATACTATTTCCTAAAAGGTGAAAAAGAGGGGGATGGAGTCTTCGGTCTTTCTCCTCGATTGTTTGGGTGTGAGTTCTCTTACTCATGTGTGGACAATTGACACCTCTAAAAAACTTCTAACTCGATAAGATTCATACTATTTTTATAAGCACTCGTTGTTCATTAAAATACGTAACCCATATTTAAACACAATTTCTTAAAAGGTGAAGTTAAGGGGATTGAGTCTTTGATCTTTCTCCTCAATTGTTTGGGTGCGAGTTCTTTTACTCGTGTGTGAACAATTGTCACTTCTAAAACATCCAACGCATTAAACCTCTTTTCTCGCCCCCGTGCGATCGAAACCCCCGAAACACGCTCAAATCAAATTCTCTTTTCTCAATCAAAATCTTTAACACACTTAATATATATTTAAACACTACTTTCATTAAAGATGAAGCGAGGGGGATTGAGTCTTCAATGTTTTTCCTCAGTTGTTTGGATGTGAGTTCTCTTATTCGTTTGTGGATAATTGTTATCTCTAAAAAACACAAACCAACCGGTCGTAGTCCCACGAACTATGGATACTCTGATTCTTCATTTCTTCAAATGAAAGATACGTAGGCACAAGGGCCTCAATCCTTGGTGAGCACCCTAATAAAAACCATTCATTTCCCCCTTTATAAACTACAATCTTTACTCCTTTTACCTTAGAAGTAAACAAACAAACTTAGCTAACTTTTCTCATGAATCGAATTAAGAGGTTCCCGTTGAGTACAACGAACGTAGAGAGGTGCTAATACCTTCCCTTTAGGTAATCGACTCCCAAACCTAGAACTTGGTTGCAATTACCATTTTCTTATCCTTTAAGGGTTTTATCGATATTTTCCTATTTCTTCCTTGGAATGAATAAAGTTTGGTAGCGACTCTGTTCGAAAGTTTTTTCCGCGTCCATTGCGAGGATTGTATTTTTCAAGGTACGACAAAATTGCACGAATGATAGTTTATACATATTGGTAAAACATGTTTGTTAGTTGAAAATAATGAGCAAACCATTATTTTTGGAGTTTGTATGTCTGCATTGTTGCCATTCAAGGACCTAAGGAGTTGCAAAAAATTCCATAGATTCATTTTTGGAATTTCTCAACGTTTGGATGTTAGACGATGCCAATGATCTAGAAGGGGGGTTGAATAGACTAATAATTTATTACAAGAGTCGGCGCTTAAAATTTTGTTGTTAAAATTCATGCGAAAGTCGCCGAGGAACCAAATCATCTAAACGAACCGTTATCAAAAAGATCAGATATGCGACAAGCCAAATGGAATAAATACTTAATGAGAAAACGAATCAACGATTTGGAAATTAATTAATACAAGTAATTTCCACTTAGTTTATCCTATTTCTAATGAATTGTAAAGGTAAACTAAAATTGGCAATATCACAAACAGTTTGTGTGCACTCGATTCATCGAACACTTGGTGTGTACAACACCTCAAGTTGACTTTCCTTTGCAATTCTAGTGCAGAGCTTTCCATAATTACAATCCAAGAGATTGTAATTGGATTTACAAAACAAAATTTCAGCACTACACCACAGAGGAAATTATCGAACAATCGAAATTACACAAACGTAAACATCACATATAAAAGATATAGAGAAAGAGAGAACAAAACCAGATTTATTTAGGCAGTTCCCTTTGTTGTCCTTGCTTCGGGTACGTCTGCCCCCAATTCATAAACTAGAATTGAGATATTTATTATCACGTTGCAAAGTTTATACAAGATAAGCAATAGTCACCACCACTCAATCCTAATTGTTGAAGTTGATACTATTCCCTTCTCTCCCCTTGATTCAAGTCGAATCAAGTGCGTCAAATGCTCCGAAAAAACCTCCAGTTACCGCTACTTGTTTGCAAGACCCCTTCGTTCTTCAAACCTTTTGCTCGGATGATTTCGATCAAAGACATTGACCCTAAATCTTCCTTTACAATCCTCCAGTTATCATTACTTGTTTGAATCGAACCCACTGTTCTTCAAACCTTTCACTCAGCTGAATCTGTGAGCCAAAGATTTGTGCAAACCCCCCCCCCCCCCCCCCAAAATACTCAAGATCTTGGAGGACAAAACCCTAATGGTTTTATTTAATAAAAACCCACTAATTCTTCAACTCAAACTACATACACAACCATACGTTTGGACGTTATCAACTCGACAATGCACTTGATCAACAAAAATTATTATGTGTAGATGTTGAAGAATGCAAGAGAGAACGAAGATGACGAGAACAAAAATAGTGTATATCTTTCACTTTTCTTGTTATGTCGTGTACAATAATGAACCAAAATGAATATATATGATGCCTTGATCCACTAACTAACATAACAACATTTTGAACTAAAACTGATCAGAAAAATTGACTTACTGCAGCAAACGGTCGACCAAAGCTTCTAGAGGGTCAACCTGAGCACACCCGAATGCAAAGCTATTCAAGAAAACAAGTGATGCATCGACCAGACCAGGGCCATGAGTCGACGCAAGCTCACTTCAAAACGAAAAATATTAATGCATTAAGTATGAGTCGACCAAAGGGTCGACGTGAGCATACCCGAAAGCAAAATTTTTTTAATCAACATGTATGCATCAGCCAGAAAAGGACATGAGTCGACGCAAAGACCTTAAAACTCCAAAAATAGATTCTTTGCTTACATTTAGGTCCACCAAACTCATTTTTGTGTATACCTAAGTTACCTAACATGATCAAATGCATACATAACATATATGAGATGGCCCTATATGTGTGGTCACATGTGATCGGTGGTTGTTATGCTTTCGTTTACCGTTATTTTTAGTTAATATTGTTATATGTTTAGTCGATTTATTTCCATTTTTCTAAATTTTATGCTTTGGTTATGTGTATTTAATGTTTTTAGGTTCAGATAAGCATTTAGGAAGAATCGGAGTGAAAACCATGAAAATCGCAAGAATTCAGAAAGGTTTCTTGCACACTCCAGGAGGTCTGACACGGCCGTCCGTGTCAGAAGGTCTGGAACCAAAAACCAAAAATGTGAAACTTCAGAGGTCTGACACTGCCCATGTCCGGGCTAACACTGCCGTGTCAGGGCTGACACGGCCAATGTCGCCTTGTGACGTTGATTTCAGTATTTTTTGATTTTTTGCCCAAGTGTTGGCCTGCGAGGGTGTTTTGGGTATTTCTAACCGGTCTCAGTGGATCTTTTCTATTTAAGTGAGTTTTGAGAAGGAAAAAAGGGACTTTTTGGGACTGAGGATAATTATACGATCAAAATATTGGAGAGCTCAAGTTTTTCGGAAGACGAAGGGTTTTCAGGAGCGGAAGCGATTGACAATCCGAGTTTCTCCAATTTCTTGTAATGTCTAACTTTTATATTATTTTCTTTGAATATTATGAGTAGCTAAACCTCCAATTCTAGGGGGTGTCCCTGATTGGAATCTGTAATGACTCTGATATTAGTATTACAATAACAATTCCTTTGTTTTTCATAATTGATTTGATCTCTAGCTATTCTTAATGCTTGCCCTGTCGGACAAACGAGATTTGATTTTCGATTAACGATTAGGATGGACCGCCGTTATTAATGTTTTGCTTTGGATCATTCTATAGTAGATATCACCTAGGACTAGGGATATCCTATAGAAACCATAATATTATTGATAATTAATTGCTTAATTTCATCTGTAATTCTCTATGGACATAGGAATTAGGATGGGTGATTAAAGGTTTTCTCACTAAGGACTTAGGAGTAAACATTCTAAAGAATCGGTAATTAGTTAGTTACAATAAGTTGTTGCAGTGTTAATTTAGAGTTGTTACTGAGTCGGATCACACACTTCCCCTAGCATGTTACTCATATTTGTTGAAACCACTAAGTCAATTTCCTTCTTTTATTCGCAATTATTTTTATAATTAAACCAAAAAATTTCAAAACCCCAAAGCTTTTGTTTAACTAAAATAAAACCAGAACTCTATATCGTCGAACAGTTCTTGAGATCGATATTCGAGGAAAATCCTTTTTATTACTACATTGGTAGAATAATACACTTGTTATTTTTCTTGATCAAGTTTTTGGCGCCGTTGTCGGAGACTGCCAAAGATCATAGATTTTATAGTTTTATTTAAGTTAAAATTGTTTTGCTCCACAATTAAAATTTAGTTTTATTTTTATTTTATTTTATTATAAAAAAATCATATTATTGTTGCTTCATGAATTCTTCTATACTTAAAGTGTCTGAGTTGTGTAGTTATGAATATTTTTTTATACATTGTCACTTGTATCTCCTACATGTTAGTCGCTTGATTCGGGAATCACTTTGGAAGAGGCTACTAAATTTGTTAAAGCATATAGGAGGGAGGTAAGAATCCTTATGAATGAATGTGAGGAAGCTAACTTTTATCCAGATGATTTAATTTGGCGAGAGTTCAGGTTGGAAGAAGAATGTGTGAACGAAGAAGAACAAGACATGACGTCAGACGAAGAAGATGCATTAGAAATAGAAGAATTTAAGGTAAACAATAAATACAGGGAAGAAGAAAGAAGGAAACTTGAAGATAATCTAGTGTTGGATGAAAATACAGATGTAACAAATTATTTAGATATAGACATCCAACAAGAAAATCTTCAAGAAAATAGTATCCTTAAAAACTATTTTAACAAGGCAGATGAAAGATAATAAATTGACAAAGTATTGGTTTTATATATGCCTTGTTCACAAAAATCCAAATGAAAGTGATTTAGAAGCAACATCATCAATATCTCAAGTTCATGGGATTGTTACCAAACAAAAGAAAGAAAGAAATGATGTGTTCTTTGTTTCATATATGCCACCTAAGCAGAGAATGAGTCGTCGAGCCATGCGGCGTTAAACAAAATGCTACGTGAGAGGCAACCCACGCTTTTACTGACTGAGCATTTTCTTTTTGTTGTTTCTTTTGTTTTGTCTGTAGGTAATAAATAAGACCTTACAGGTGCAAGCTATGAAGAAGCAGTTGGTGTTGCATTACCTTCCACATCCTCAGTAAGGATCTATGTGAGTAACCATTCTCGCTCTTGTTCTAACACATTGGTTCCAATGTTTAGTTCAATTTTGGGAAGGATTTACTGTTTTTATTTTTTCCTTATCATACTTGTTATTTCTGTTTTTGTGTGTTGTTTTATTGAAACCACTTTGAATTCTTTATGAATTAGGACCGTAAATTTTTTGTGCGAATACTGTGATTTTAAGGTAGTTGAGAAAGTATATAGGGCTTGAGGGAAGAGAAGCTAGAACTAGGGGCATTGGGAAAGTTTGAAAACTTAGGTATGTCCTGAACACCCGAGATTCCCCGAAGTAAGGAAATGAGTCCAACGTGTAGATTTGTGCCATAGTACTTGGATTTGAGAATTATTCCCCAATTAGTTCATAGTTATAGTCTGGGATGATTAAAAAGAATTGCATGTATAGGGTTGATTGAGAGAATGACTTAAGGCACCGAAAAAAAAAGTGAATAATGGCGATAAAGACAAATGGTTCTTCTAAGTTGGGCAATTCTCACCCGGTTACTTAGCCTAACGACGGTTGAGTCTCAATTTTCGTCCCAAAGCAGACTAATAAACGCCAATGAGCGAGAAAAAAAGAATAAAGGTGCCTAGAAAAAATCTCAATCAATCTTGTACATGTGAGGGAAAACGATAAAAAATGCCTTAATCTGATTATCCGAATGAAAATGGTAGAAAATAGAAGAGAAGACTTAAGACGAAAGCATAGTTGGAAGGTGACCGAAAGGGGGAACTAGGTCTGTGGTTTTACCGCAGTATGTGTTTGTGTAATACCTTCGTTAACAGACGATTACCAAGAGAACTAGTTTTAGCCGATCGGAACAAAGGCTCACGTATGAGTATCGACACACCTTACCTTCACAAGTTTTTCATTTGATGTATACCGTTTGATTTGAAAAATCTTTATGCAAGCTTGTTTCTTGAGGTTAAGCAAATGTTTAAGTTTGAGGAAGTTTGATCGGTGGTTTTTATACTTTCTTTTACCGTTAATTTTAGTTAATATTGTTATATTTTAGTCGCTTTATTTCCCTTTTTCTGTATTTTATGATTTGGCTATTTGTATTTAATGTTTTTAGGTTCAGATAAGCAATTAGGAAGAATCGGAGCGAAAACCAAGAAAAATTGCAAGAATTCAGAAAATTTTCCTGCACACTCCAGGAGGTCTGACACAACCGCTCATGTCAGCTGACACTGCCCGTGTCAAAAGGTATGGGACCCAAAGCCAAAAATCTAAAACTCCAGAGGTCTGACATGGCTGCCTGTGTCAGGGCTAACACTTCCAGTGTCAGGCTGACACTGCCAGTGTCAGGCTGACACTGCCAGTGTCGGCTTGTGACATTGGTTTCAGTATTTTCTGATTTTTTGCCCAAATGTTGGCCTGCGAGCGTGTTTTGGGTATTTCTATCCGGTCTCAGTGGATCTTTTCTATTTAAGTGAGTTTTGAGAAGGAAAAAAGGACTTTTTGGGACTGACGAGAATTATACGATCAAAAGATTGGAGAGTTCCATTTTTTCGGAAGACTGAGAGTTTTCGGGAGCGGAAGCGATTGACAATCCGAGTTTCTCCAATTTCTTATAATGTCTAATTTTTATATTGTATTTTCTTTGAATATTATGAGTAGCTAAACCCCCCATTGCCAGGGGGTGTCCCTGATTCGAATCCGTAATCACTCTGATATTAGTATTACAATAACAATTCCTTTGTTTTTCATAATTGATTTGATCGCTAGCTATTCTTAATGCTTGCCCTGTCGGACAAACAAGGTTTAATTTTTGATTAACGATTAGGCTGGATCGCTGTTGTTAATGCTTTGGTTTGGATCATTCTATAGTAGATATCACCTAGGACTAGGGATACCCTATAGAAACCAGAATATTATTGATAATTAATTGCTTAATTTCATCTGTAATTCTCTATGGACATAGGAATTAGGATGGATGATTAAAGGTTTTCTCACTAAGGACTTAGGAGTAAACATTCTAAAGAATCAGTACTTAGTTAGTTACAATAAGTTGTTGCAGTGTTAATTCAGAGTTGTTACTGAGTCATATAACATACTTCCCCTTGCATGTTACTCATATTTGTTGAAACCACTTAGTCAATTTCCTTCTTTTATTCTCAATTATTTTTATAATTAAACCAAACAATTTCAAAACCCCAAAGCTTTTGTTTAACTAAAATAAAACTAGAACTCTATATCGTCAAGCAGTCCTTGAGATCGACATTCGAGGAAATTCCCTTTTATTACTACATTGGCAGAATAGCACACTTGTTATTTTTCCGATCAACATGAACTTAGGTTATTTTGTGCATTTTAAAGAATGAATGCAATCTAAGACGCGATGATACCGTCCAAAGTACAAAGTATGAGTTAATACACATTTTGACATCATTAAAAATAAATAATAAGGAGCCTTGTCCTCACATACTCCCTCGTTTTGATGATGGCAAAACAGTTGCAAAATATTCAACTTATCGAGTGCTTTAAGAATCATCCTCCCCCTGATTTTATGCATTTCTCAAAAAATATGATCAATCTTTGTGTTGCCTTTGCATTATCTTCTCTCCTTTTGACAGCATAAAAAAGACAAAAATACAAGGTCAATGAAATCAGAACATATTCATATGAACACAATTATACACTTTGCAACAGATAAACATCAATAACCATTCACATAAAATGATGTTAACGCAAGAGATATGACATGAATAAGACCTGAAACATATAGAAGGAAATTCAGTGCATTACATGACCAAACATGTTCGATATAGTTTCAAGTCAACAAAACCAAAATAGATAACAAAACATAAAATGACATGCAAAATGAAAATGAAATGCACTACATTAAAGCAACTAAATCATCTAGGCTCTCCTCCCCCTGTGTGGATGCCCTTTCCCTCTAAAAGATAAATCCGGATGCATGGCTCTTTGTTTCTCATGACTTTCAGTGAAGTCCAGTGCGGTTCTGTTAAGAGTGTTGAAGGCAATAGAGAGAGATCTATGCTGACTAGCAACATTCTCAGTCATAGTATGATGATGTCTTGCAGCATTCAAAGCCATAATATCAAACCGTTGCAACACTGTTGAGGCAAACAAATCAAAGTTTTCACTTTGAGCTTGAATCTGATTCTGCAAAGCCGTATATCTTTCCTCTTGTAATGCAACAAAGTTGTGTTGTTGAATTTTCATATTTCTCAACATTTCCATGACTTCAGAGTTATCTTGTTGGTATTGAGGTGGAGATGAAGGCTTGTAGGAATATCCTTGGTTAGTCCATCTAGTATGTTGCCATTCTCCCTGGCCTTTATTTGCATAGGGTCATGTCCAGACGAATCATTTAACTAATTACCATCAGCAAGTTGATCATCCTCCTCCATGCGATGAATTTACTCATCCTCTTCTTCTTCATCCTCGTCATCATCATCAGAATCCTGAACTCTTGAACCTGAGGCTTTTACCTTGAACCTATACTGTAGCTCTTAACGATCCCATATGTAACCCATCAAAGTTAAGGTCTTTTGGCTGAATTCCTGAGCAGTCGTCAAAGAGACATATGGAATACCTTGAACACCAATCTTAGCTAGATTAAGAATGCTTTGAATGAAAGAGGCATATCACAAAGTTGTACCTCGACTAGAATCCCTCAGAGCAAATATCCTGCTAGCAGTATAATGCTGCCAATGAACTTTTATCTTATTTTTTAGCACATAGACCAAATGTACCTCTGCTTGGTCAACAAGAGAATAACCTCCCTTCTTATGATGGAGAATGTGAGATACAATCCATGGGAGAATCCTGTCAATTGGTTTCAAATGACCAATAGTAACAGATTTGAGAAACAATTCACTAGCGACAATGTCATCAGAATATGGATCTTTCAACATTGAATTCCAAGCAGTCTTGAACTCATAGCCCGGAGCCAATTTGGTATCATTTATTTTGATGTTAGGAGACAACCGTGGACACATGTTAAATACATCTTTCCAAACATCAGTATCTACCTTTAGGCTCTTACCACTTATCTTATATCCAAAACCATAATCAATGAACTTATCATGTACACCCTTATAGAACAATCTGACTAAATCTTCATTATATTTTATGTCACACTATAAGAATGGATAAAACTCTTGAAAATCCAGCAATTCAACAATTTCTTGAATATGCCTGTGTTCAGCCAGTTTTGGATAATACACAAATTGCTTAGCAATTGATCTCTTACTAAAATTATTCTCATAGGATTTAGCGAGTTCATCAGAGAGTAATGAAAGAGCATTTACTAGAATGTTTGATCGAGGTTGTGAAGTACCTGCCCGAGAAGTTGAGTCTCGAGTGGTCCTTTTCCCAGTTGCTCTTGTAGAAGCCATTTAAGCTCTAGTTTTGTGAGAGATGAAAAATAAATGCATATATATTGATGATGAAAAACCCAATTGAAAGCCTTTGTGAACTCAAGGTTTATGATTTGAAGAGGTTTTTGGAGTGGGTTTTTAGGGTTTGTGGATAGTATGAGAGTAGAAGAGGAGAACAAAGATGAAGATATGCAAAAGATAATGAAAATTTGAAATGAGACACAACATTGAATGACTCTAATTTTCCCAAGAAAATCTGAAACTCTTCATTTTCCAAGGAAAAGTCTGCATTTCAGCGCGATGCGTCGACCTAAATATAGGATGCGTCGACACATGCAAGTCAAACTTGCAAAAATTTGAATCATTACAATATGAGTCGACTCATGGGTCGACCCGTGCTGACCCGAAGTAAAACATGTTGAAATATAAAATGCATGAGTCGACCTATGCCCTGTTTGGGTCGATGCATGCAGTGCAAACATGTAAAAATTGCAAAATTTGAATTTATGTATGCATCACTTAGAATAAATAGCAATCCCACACATAACTCAAACATAGAACTATATTAAAATTGGTCCAAAAACTAGAATAAACATAAAGATGACACACATCATAGTACAATATCATACATATATGATCAAGACAAGTCAAATAGATAGGAACGATATTACCTCCAATGCCGATAAATGATGAATGCCCTCACATAACTTGCAATTATCAATGTAGTTAGTCAAAAATATAAGCAAGCATAGATGTAGAGCATGCAACTATTCAAATTAAACATGATCCGAGATATCGAGAATGCCAAGTTCCCTACGGATGTTAAAGAAGGGTTTGTCGCAAGTGGTTTTGTGAAAATATCAGCAAGTTCATTCTTGCTATCAACATGCTCGAATACGACATCACCTTTCTCCACATGATCCCTAAGGAAATGATGGGGGATTCCAATATGTTTCGTGCGTGAATGTAGTACTGGATTTTTGGTTAAATTTATGGCGCTTGTATTGTCACACAAAATAGGAATACGTTCAAGTTTAACATTGAAGTCGAGTAATTGTTGCTTGAGCCACAAGATCTGGGCACAATAACTACCGGCTGTAACGTACTCTACCTCGGCTATTGACAAAGCAACGAAAACTTGCTTTTTGCTATGCCAACTCACTAAGGAATTTAAGAAAAAATGACAAGTGCCACTAGTGCTTTTCCTATCTGATTTACAATCGGAAAAGTTGGAATTGGAATAGCCAACAAAGGAGAAATTACTTCCCTTAAAAAACCAAGCCCATACTTGGGAGTACCACATAGGTATCTAAGTGTGCGCGTAACGACCTTTAAATGTGATTCCTTGAGACATGATTGATACCTAGCACACATCCATACACTAAACATGATATCTGAACGAGATGTTGTGAGATAGAGGAGAGATATTATCATACCTTTATACCTTTTTACATCTACAACCTTACCATTCTCATCTCAGTCCAAGTTTAAACCTGTATGCATTGGAGTTTCAATTACTTTAGAGTTAGCCATATCGAAGCGCTTGAGTAGCTCATTGCAGAACTTTGTTTGACTCACAAATGTTACTTCTTCGAGTTGCTTGATTTGAAGTCCAAGGAAGAAGTTTAGCTCCCCCATTATGCTCATCTCAAACTCACCCAGCATCAACTTAGAAAATTCCTTGGCCAAATGCATGTTAGTAGATCCAAATATAATGTCATATACATAAACTTGTACTAATATGTAGTGTTTTCCTTGACGTTTAATAAAGAGGGTAGTATCAACCTTCCCTTGTGAGAATCCTTGATCTAGTAAAAATTTGCTAAAACGCTCGTACTAAGCCCTAGGGGTTTGTTTAAGATCGTACAAAGCACACTTAAGCTTATAAACATAGTTAGGATACTCATGACTTTCAAAACCGAAAGGTTTAGATGCATAAACCTCTTCATTAATGTACCCGTTCAAAAAAGCACTCTTAACATCGATTTGGTATAATTTGAAGTACTTTGAACACACATAGGCAAGCAATAGGTGTATAGCCTCAAGGCGAGCAACAGGAGCATAATTTTCCTCATAGTTGATGCCCTCATCTTGGTTATAGCCTTGCGCCACTAGGCACACCTTGTTTATAGTTATAACTCCGTTTTCGTCAAGTTTGTTCCTAAATACCCATCTAGTACTAATCACTCGATGATCCAGCGGAGGGGGACAAGGTCCCAAACCTCATTTCTTTTAACTTGATTTAACTCATGTTGCATTGCTAAAAACCAATTTTCATCGAGTAAGGCTTCTTTGGAGTTTTTAGGCTCAATTTAAGAGACGAAAGCAAAGTGATAACAAAAGTTACTTAGCTTAGATCTAGTAGTTACTCCCTTTGAATATCTTCGAGAATGTTGTCAATGGGATGATCCTTAGATGATTTCCAAGCTAGAGGAAGGTCATTGTTTCTAATTGGATGAACCTCTTCAATCTCTTCAGAGTTGTGATCTCCCTCCTTCTCAACTTTCACCTGTTCAGGTTGATCAGTCTCTATTTCAGTGTCCTTGAGTATGTCTTTTGAAGATACATCTGGACCATGAAAATAAATACCTTTTCTGACATTTTTCGGATAAGATTCATCAAAAGAAACATGTAGGGATTCTAACCTTTTATTAAATATTTTATATGCCTTACTAGTTTGAGAGCATCCAAGAAACATACCTTCATCTGCCTTAAAATAAAACTTGCCAAGTTTCTCCTTACCATTATTAAATACAAAATACTTACAACCAA
Source organism: Lathyrus sativus (assembly GCA_963859935.3). NCBI lineage: Eukaryota > Viridiplantae > Streptophyta > Magnoliopsida > Fabales > Fabaceae > Lathyrus > Lathyrus sativus. The sequence continues at coordinate 659,953,754 of OZ012741.1, read as the reverse complement.
AAACATGAAGATGTGATACATTTGGTTTCCTTCCTTTTAAAAGCTCATATGGAGTTTTGTTGAGAATAAGACGGATAAGTACCCTATTCAAAACATTACACGATGTACTAATAGCATCGGCCCAAAAGTATTTTGGAAGGTTACTTTCATTGATCATAGTTCTTCCAAGTTCTTCCAAAACATGATTTTTACATTCCACTACTCCATTTTATTGTGGAGTACGCGAAGATGAAAAATTATGATCAATGCCATACTTATCACAAAATTCTTCAAAGAGGTGGTTTTCAAATTCACCTCCATGATCGCTTCGGATTGTAACAATGCTTGTATTCAATTTGTTTTGATAGAGCTTGGAAAACTTCTCAAAATCTAAAAAAGTATAACTCTTGCTTGCTAAGAAAATAGTCCAACAAAACCTAGAGTAGTCGTCTACTATCACAAAACCATAGTAGTTACCACCTAAGCTTTTAAATTCCCCATTTGACATACATCACATAAGTGATCTTTTGAAAATTTGATTTTGGGTAATCCGACTACTAGATCCTTAGAGAATACTTTATTTAGAAAATCGAAGTTGACATGAGTCAAATGCCTATGCCATAGCCATGAATCTTCACTCATGGTGACAAGACATTTAGTACTACTCAACGATACTTCAGTCAAGTCAATCATATAGACATTGTTAACCCTCAGACCTGTGAACACATCACCCTTATTATCATTATGTTCAATCATGCAACAACATTTTGAAAATGAAACTTTGTAACCTTTGTCACATAATTGACTAATGCTAATTAGATTGTGTTTAAGACCTTCAACTAATAGCACGTCTGAGATAATATTAGAAGAAGGATTATCTACACTACCTTTGCCAAGTATAGATCCCTTGTTATTATCACCGTAGGTCACAAGTCCTTTCTTCTTCGCCACAAAGTCAATGAATAAGGAAATGTCTCCCGTCATGTGTCTTGAACATCCACTATCAAGAAACCATCTTCTCTCTATAGACTCAAGACATTGTACCTACACAATTCAAACAAGGGAAATAGGTACCCAATTTTTATTGAGGAACCAAAAATATCCTAAATCGGCATTTGGAAATGGTGTGACCCTTCTTGCAACAATATAGACAAGTAAGGTTAACATGTGTATTACTTTTGCTATCTTTATCTCTAATCACAGAAGTGTATTTTTTATATGAATTATTCACACTTTCACTAAAATGTAATCGATCAATAGCAAATGTGACTGTAGATTTTAAAGCCTTGTCTAATTTGGATTTAAGAGTTCTAACCTCCTTATGCCAAATGTGCCAAGTTTCACAACCCCTGTTTAACCAAGTACTTTTGTCATCATCAATTTCAGCTTTTGTTGCTTTTACCATAGAGTTTTTAAGAACTTCTAATTCCTTTTCAGAATCGAAAATCTTTATCTCTAAATGTGAAATTTTTTTCTTATTTAAAGCTAAGCGTTTAAAAACTTCTTTAGCCTCATGGTGTAAAGTATCAAAAGCCTTTTGCAATTCCGAATGAGACATTTTATTAGAGTGATCATATTTAGAGTGTATTACCTCCTTTTTCTTCCTTTGATGAGCCATGAGACAAATATTGATTAATTTGTCTTCATCACTTGAGCTATCTTCACTATAGGGCTCACTATCACTTTCCCAAGCAATGTATGCCCTTCTAGGTTTGCCCGATTTCTTTTGTTGACGGTTCTTCTCTTTTCCTTTGTCATTCTTTATCAATGAACAATTTGGCTTGTAATAACCAGTCTTTCCACAATTGTAGCATGAATCTTTTGACTTATCACTCTTGTTACCTTCATTATTAGAGGACTTTGATTATCGTTGAAAGTTGATGAGATTTTTGTCCGAGTGTTGAATTCCATTTTTCCGGATATATATATATATATATATATATATATATATATATATATATATATATATATATATATATATATATATATATATATATATATATATATATATATATATATATATATATATATATATATATATATATATATATATATATATATATATATATATATATATATATATATATATATATATATATATATATATATATATATATATATATATATATATATATATATATATATATATATATATATATATATATATATATATATATATATATATATATATATATATATATATATATATATATATATATATATATATATATATATAATATCTTCTCACAAACAGTCCCAAATCTTCACTCATATCTTCATCATCATCATTAGATTCACTTCCGCTTTGCTCTTATGTTGAGGATTTTGAGCTAGAAGCCTTAAGTGCAATAGACTTCTTGTCCCTGTCTTTCGCCTTCTCTTTCTTTTCTATTTTCTCATGTTTTTCAAGACTAATGAGCACTTGCTCATGTTCATCAAGCTTACCAGACAAAGTTATGATGTCCAATGTAGTGAGATTATTGGCTTCCTTGATCGCCGTGAGCTTCGATTGCCATTCCCAATTAAGACATCTCAAAATTTTATTAGTAGCAACTTCATTGGAAACGGGTCTTCCAAGTGTATTGAAGCGATTGATTACATGAGAAAATATATTTTGCATTTCAGCAATTGTTTCACCTTGCTTCATGTCAAAGAGATCAAACTCTTGTGTCAAAGTATTGATTCGAGCTAGTTTGACATCATTAGTTCCCTCATGGGAAAATTAAAATGAGTCCCACATAGATTTAGCAGTAGTACAATGGGAAACTCTAATATTCATCAACTCCCAAAGAAGATATTAGAATATTTCTAGCTTTCTAATCGTAACTATACTTTTTCTCATCTTCTTCGTTCCATTGTGCTTCTGACTTAGGTACAACAATATTATTCGCATTGGTCATGGTTATTTACATAGGACCATTTTGAATAATATTCCATACCTTTCTATCAATGGAATTGATATGCACATGCATACAATCTTTCCAATAACTATAGTTCTCACCCGTAAAAACCGGTGTTCTATTGTAAGCCCCTTTTTGTTCGTTAGTCATTTTCTAAAAAGTTATATGCAAAGCACTAGATGAATTGGTGCACGTGATACCACTTGTTAGAGGATGTAAATGATCTAGAAGGGGGTTGAATAGATCACTAATTTATTACAAGAGTCGGCACTTAATAATTTGTTTTAAAATTTGTGCGGAAGCGGCCGAGGAACCAAATCCTCTAAATGAACCGTTATCGAAAATATCGAATATGCGACAAGGCAAATGGAATAAACACTTAATGAGAAAATGAATCAACAATTTGGAAATTAATCAATACAAGTAATTTCCACTTAGTTTATCCTATTTCCAATTAATTGTAAAGGTAAACTAAAATTGACAATATCACAAATAGTTCGTGTGCACTCGATTCGTCAAACACTTGGTGTATACAACACCTCAAGTTGACTTTCCTTTGCAATTTTAGTGCAAAATTTTTCACAATTACAATCCAAGAGATTGTAATTGGATTTACAAAACAGAATCTCAACACTACACCACAGAGGAAATTATTGAACAATCGAAATTACACAAATATAAACAACACAAATAAAATATATAGAGAAAGAGAGGACAACACCGGATTTGTTTAGGCAGTTCCTCTTTTTGTCCTCGCTTCGGTTACGTCTGCCCCCAATTCTAAATCTAGATTTGAGATATTTATTATCATGCTGCAAAGTTTATACAAGAGAAACAATAGTCACCACCACTGAATCCTAATTGTTGAAGTTGATACTATTCCCTTCTCTCCCCTTGATTCAAGTCGAATCAAGCGCGTCAAACGCTCTGAATAATCCTCTGGCTACCACTACTTGTTTGCAAGACCCCTTCGTTCTTCAAACCTTTTGCTCGAATGATTTTGATCGCAAGACGTTGACCCTAAATCTTCCTTCACAATCCTCTAGTTATCATTACTTGTTTGAATTGAACCCACTATTCTTCAAACCTTTCACTCAACTGAATATGTAAGGCAAAGATTTGTGCCAAAACCCCCCAAATCCTTAAGATCTTGGAGGACAAAACCCTAATGGTTTTATTCAATAAAAACCCACTAATTCCTCAACCTAAACTAGATACACAATCCTACGTTTGGACGTTATCAACTCGATAATGCACTCGATCAACAAAAATTATTATGTGTAAAGGTTGAAGAATGCAAGAGAGAATGAAAATGATGATAAAAAATCAGTGTATATCTTTCACTTTTCTTGTTATGTCGTGTACAATAATGAACCAAAATGAATATATATATATATATATATATATATATATATATATATATATATATATATATATATATATATATATATATATATATATATATATATATATATATATATATATATATATATATATATATATATATATATATATATATATATATATATATATATATATATATATATATATATATATATATATATATATATATATAATGATCCACTAACTAACATAACAACATTTTAAACTAAAACAAATTAGAAAAATTGACTTACTGCAGCGAACGGTCGACCAAAGCTTCTAGAGGATCGACCTGAGCACACCCGAAGGCAAAATTATTCAAGAAATCAAGCGATGCATCGATCGGACTAGAGCCATGCATCGATGCAAGCTCACTTCAAAACGACAAATCTTAATGCATTAAATATGAGTCGACCAAAGGATTGACGTGAGCCTACCCGAGAGTAAAATGTTTTTAATCAACATGTATGCATCGACCGGAACAGGACATGAGTCGACACAAAGACCTTAAAACTCCAAAAATAGGTTATTTGCTCACATTTAGGTCCACCTAAGCAATTTTTGTGTATATCTAAGTTACCTAACATGATCAAATGCACACATAACATATATGAGATGATCCTAAATGTATGGACACATGAACTTAGGTTACTTTGTGCATTTTAAAGGGTGAATGCAATCTAAGACGGTGATGCCGTCCAAAATACAAAGTATGAGCTAATAAAAGTTTTGACATCATTAAAAATAAGTAATAAGGAGCCTTTCCCTCACATATTGGATTCACATTATTCGGAAATGCATCTCCATAAATTATTAGCATGTTTTAATTTTTTTCCTTCTTTTTTTGAGTGTATGGTTGTTTGTACCAATTGTCTGTTTTACTTATAGACATTATGGTTGATAGAGATGATAGACTAAAGCACGAGAGAATTACACGACATGCATTAGTTTGGAGGAAGAAGAGTCATATTTCGGAGGTTCATGTTCGCTCTAGCTATGCAAAGGCATCTACTTCTAGGGCTCATGTTTCTCCATCTTCTTCTTATTCTTCTCGTATGAGATAGGTTTCATGTACCAACACATCACTGCTTCCATCCTCCTGCATGCGATAAGTAACACCTATTCAGGCGTCAGAGGTACCTAAGTCACCTGTGGTACCTGAGGCACCAGTGCCACCTCAAGTATCGGAGGTACCTCATGCTGATGAGGATTTTGAGCTAGTGCCACCTCCGCTTGATGAGGTTGCTAAGGATGATGAGTCACCTCAAGAATTTGGAGAAGGTCCTATAGAGTTGTCATTGTTACCTCTGTACCCATACCATACTGTCAGACATATATGGGGACTGAGAGATGATATTAGTTGTATTCATTCTTTTTAAATTACTTTATTATTATATTACAATTTTTTGACATTGATTTATTTTTCTGCAAGACCGTGATCCGCTAAAGTTTATTAGCCATGAGCGGAAGATTACTGGCTTTCCCCAGTCGAATGAGGAGTGATTTCAGGCTATTTTGTCCCTATCTAGGATGAATTACTTATGCTTGACCAATTATATTACGGTCAACCACTGGATGCTTAATGCATTCATAGAGTGATAACACACTGAGACAACGTCATTCCATCTTCTGCTTGGTGAGATGTCTATCACACTCGACGATGTGTTGTGTTTGCTGCATCTTCCAATTAGGGGGAAACTTATATATCATTCGAAATGATGATAGACTATTTGGAAGTTGATCCAGAGGATGCCATGAGTGAGTTTGAAAATATCAGAGGGGCTCATGCTAGATTTGAATTAAAAAAAAATATACATATGACATCCTTAGAACTAAGGAGGCAAGAGGTGATGACGAGTAGGTGGGACTCCATAGAGCGTGTGCTACGAGAGCATACCCGCTATATTTAGTTGACAATGTGATTTTTATAGAAAAGAGTATCACTTATATAGATGTCGTTTACCTACGGTACTTCAAAGACTTCAAACAATTTGAATTTTTATTTGAATTGGTTTGAATTTTAACACCATATCCCCAATATCCAATTTATTCACATTAAAACTTTAATCATTAAACTAAATTAATAAAAAAAAGTTCATCTTTCCGTTTAACCAAACAAAAGACATATTTTTTTAAAAAAATCTTTTTATATTTTGGGAAAAGAAATTATAGTTATTTTTTGACATTAAATAGTTATAGTTATAGTGTTTGAAATATTCAAATATATGAAGCACGAGATGCAAGATGAGAATCCCTCGTAGTGCAATGTGCTAACTTCTAAAACGAGCCATATACTTTTGCATGTCTTTCTCTTTCTCTCTAATCTTCAACAATTAGTTTTATAATTAGAATGGAAAATAAACTCCAATTTTTTGTTTTTTGCATCATCTTAATAATTCTCCAGTTCCAACAAGTAACCCCTAATGAAGGTGGCCAAAATGTTGCAGAAGATTATCCAGAAAAACCAGTCCTTAACAAGTTTCTGATGGACACAGTTTCTCTACTCAGAAAATCCCAAGAAAGTACATGGGAGAAAATCAAAATTGTCATTCATGATCTTCAGATGCAGTTTTCACCACCAAATTTGGAGTAAGTTAGCGCATTCACAAAATTTTATTTCATATTTAGTATTCAATCACCAATACAATCTTACAATTAAGTTGATAGTTGTAAAGAGACATCTGACTCAGCGTGGGTTGGATCACACCACATGCCATATATACATTTTTTAGTGGGGTGATAAAAAGAATTAGTTTAATGAATTTAAATGTTAAATTGGTTTTTTATACGAATAGCAATGGATGGTAATGTTGTGTATTTTTTTTCCAGTTTTAGGGGTGTGGGAAAGGGTGGTGTAAAAGAAGCCGTTGAGAAGAGTTTTGACAAAAGCAAAGGAAGAAACTGTTAAATCAGCAGCTGAATTTGTTGGAGAAACAATTCATAAGAGAACAGAAAAGGTGAACGAGAATGCTGATTATGATATGGATACTAAAGATGAACTTTGATTCAAATTTTTTTTCTTCTTTTAGGCAAATTTTAATCAAAATTATAATGATGTTTGTATTCTATAAAACAATTTTTTGATGGTAAAATTTTTTTGTTCTTAATTAGGTTTTCATACCCAACAATGTACATGTTCTCCATTCACAAGTTCACATGAAATGTTTAAAAAAAAATTATTTTTCTATTTCTTCATCTTCAAAACCACAAGGTTGCTTAGAGTTACATCAATAGCTACATTATTTTTCAAATTTTGTATGATTAATTACAAAATAAAAATTTAGATGTTTATGTCTCTATCTTAATATATATTTATATGTAATGACAAACAATGACACAATATAAATTAAAAAAATATTTCAATAAACATTGTCGTAAATTGTTTTAATTAAAATTTTTAATAAAATATTGTTAACTAAGAAATTCCAAAAGAAAATTCAAAGATGTCAATCTTCATATCTCCGGATAGAAGAATCTTAAATAGGGGCAGCTGTAATACCCTAATTTTTACCCCTAAGATCCCACATTTCATTTGCATATCATTCCACAAACAAGGTCATACTTTTGGCTTTCGCACCCTTATGGGTTTCTTACTTTCTTTTTTGTTTACTAACATCTAACCAAAATACCAAAAAATATTTTTCAATTTGTTTGTTTCTTCTTCTTCTCTGTGTGTTTAGGGTTTTGCAAGGAGACTGATGACAAAGACATTCATTCAAGTTTAAATCAGATGGACGTTTGACCTCATCTTGGTCAAACTATCAAGAGTTTGCTTCAACTATAAGTTACCTGTGGTGGTGGGCTATTTTCTCAGGCAATGTGTTTGTTCAAGGTCAAGTTGTCTTGTATCACAATTCATCAAGCTTTCAAGCAGTGTTCTATGAGAAGTTTGGCCTAGTTTTAATCAAAGATTCAAAATTTTGTCTGTACAAGTCAGGTTTGATGGATGAAGTAAGGCCATGGCTTAGGGGATTGGATTCCAATTCATATGAGAAATTTCACAAGGCCTTAGCATATCACTTGGGTAAATGTGCTTTAAATTTCCTCGAGAAGGCATCTTTCTCTGATAAAGACTTGGTGATCACTTTGTGCCGAACAACATTGATAGAGTATGCAAAATCTTCATTTAAAGATCAATTGTTCAAGATTTCCCAAAAGATGTGCTCCATACTTTTCATGCTGGGTGAGAATAAATTGTTGTATATCATGGATATACTGGATTGTTTTTCTTGTGAAAACAAGGTTGACGAGGAAAATGTCGGAATCAAGTTTATTGAACTTGTATACTATTGTGTCCTTAAATGCCAGATTGCAAATTCAAGTTTTTGTCACACGTTTGCAACATATTTGAACAAAACAGCAGAACATTATAAACAGTTTATGAAACCCCTTAATTCAATACTGAGGCTGTATGCTGCTGGGTTGCTCCTTGTTAGCTGTAAGTTGAAGTCTAAGTTGAAGTCTGGAGCTGAAGGTCTTGTATCCTCCGGCACCCCAAAATTTGAATGTTTTCTGGGAACTTTACTTGAAAATAAGAAAATACTACAAAGTTCACCACCTTTGCTCGGTTCCTTTCATATTTGCAGCAGAAGTAGTTGTATGTCATCTAGTGTTGAAGACCAACAATTTGATGGCCGCCACTTACACAGATCCATTCCTTTTGTTGTGCGCACATCGCCGCCACCACGTTGCAGGCGCCGCCGTTGAAACAATATGGTGTCACCAAGCCAATTTCAGTGGCTGGGCCCACCGTTGCTGATTTGAAACGCACTCAGAAATTGGAGAAGTTTTTGGCTGATTCTGGGCTTTATGAGGGAAGTGAGGAGGCTTCCAAGAGAGTAGAGGTCCTTCAGCGGCTTGAACAGATTGTAAAAAATTGGGTAAAGCAGCTGACTCGTCTGAAGGGGTACACTGATCAAATGGTCCAAGATGCAAATGCTCTCATAGTCACTTTTGGTTCTTATCGGCTTGGCGGTCATGGTCTTGGTGCTGACCTAGATACACTTTGTATTGGGCCATCCTATGTTAACAGAGAGCGTGATTTTTTCTACACATTGCAGGAGATCCTAGCTGGCCTGGATGAAGTTACTGAACTGCAGCCAATTCTGGATGCTCATGTTCCAGTTATGAAGTTCAAGTTTGATGGAATATCGATCGACCTTCTTTATGCTAGTATTTCTCGTTTGATTGTACCTGAAGAATTGGATATATCTGATGTCTCTGTTCTACACAATGTTGACGAGCCTACCGTTCGAAGTTTAAATGGTTGTAGGGTTGCAGATCAAATTCTAAAGCTTGTTCCAAATGTTGAGTACTTTCGAACAACATTCCGCTGCTTGAAGTATTGGGCCAAAATACGAGGTCTTTATTCCAATGTGACAGGTTTTCTTGGTGGTGTGAACTGGGCACTTCTTGTAGCTCGAGTGTGCCAGATGTATCTAAATGCAGTTCCGAGCATGCTCGTCTCCCGGTTCTTTAGGGTATACACACAGTGGAGGTGGCCTAATCCTGTCATGTTATGTCCAATAGAAGAGAACGAGCTTGGGTTTTCATTGTGGCATCCTCGCAAAAATCCTCGTGACCGAACCCATCTGATGCCAATCATCACTCCTGCCTATCCATGCATGAATTCAAGTTATAATGTTTCTACCAGCACCCTTCGAGTTATGATGGAGCAGTTCCAACATGGCAACAAAATTTGCGGGGATATAGATTTAAATAAAAGCTGTTGGAGGGCTCTGTTTGAACCATACCGTTTCTTTGAAGGCTACAAAAACTTCTTGCAAATTGATATAGTTGCTGCTGATGTCGATGACTTGCGGAATTGGAAGGGTTGGGTGGAATCACGCCTTCGACAGCTGACCTTGATGAAGGAGAACGTGTTGTCTCTGAAGCAAAAGAGATGAAATCTCTCAACCCATCTTTACTTCTGTCTCTGCAGAATTCTATTACCGAAAGTAGGCAAAAGTTAGCTGATCAGTTTGCTGAAGCTGCTTGTCAGCCCTCTACCCGTGGCGCTGAACTCCGCGCATCAGTTTCTGCCCTTAAAAAACTTGGAGATAGTCCACATGCTCACAGCTTGCTACTCAATGCTCATCTGCAATGATATCAGTATAACATGCAAAGTCTCCGACCATCAAACACTTCATATGGAGGAGCATATACTGCAGCTCTTGCACAACTGGTATTTTCTGCTGCAAGCGACTCGCTGACTATTTTTGGTGAGGAGCCAGCTTATTCTTCTGAACTTGTGATGTGGGCTACCAGGCAAACCGAGGCATTTGCTCTTCTGGTGAAAAGGCATGCATTAGCTTCATCAGCAGCTGCAGGAGGTTTAAGAGCTGCTGCAGAGTGTGTTCAAATAACATTGGGCCATTGCTCATTGTTGGAAGCTCGTGGCCTGGCTCTCTGTCCTGTGCTTTTGAAACTTTTTAGACCTAGTGTTGAACAAGCATTAGATGTTAATTTGAAGCGAATACAAGAGAGTACTGCTGCTATGACTGCTGCTGATGATTGGGTACTCACATATCCTCCTAACGCTAACCGGCAGACCGGTACTACAACAGCACTTCAACACAAACCAAAAGTGCAGAGTAGAGAAAGCTTATACACAGTGTTAATTCCAGTTAAGAAAACTCATTTCAACTCACCGAAGTGCCTCAAATTGTACTGAGGTTGAAACGCTACAATGCTTCATAACAAGTCTTTCGTTAAGAAAACCAAAAGTAGCAAATGGGTTACAACAAGGATATATGGTAAAGAACCAGAAGTACGCAAGCAACAGAGCAACCCAAGAGCCTCCAAAGATCTCTCTCCGTCATCGTTCCCAACCGCACCTGCTGATTTCCTCTAATCACCTTAGGCTACTATGACATCTTCAACCAATCTTGCTTCATAGTCTTCTTCATTTCAATGGAACCCACTAAGAGAAGATTGTGTTTGTAATTGGTGATCAATCGACTAGCGATATTGTGGTGAGGCTACGGACGCAAGAAGGTCGAGATGAATGGATGTATTGTCACTCGGCGATTCTTGTTAAGAATTGCAAGTATTTTGCTGACCGGCTTTCTGAGAATTGGCCGACTTGTCAGATACTAGGTTCGCGCAACTGTGTGGATATTAATTGCCAAGAATCGGATTTTGATTACTATGTAAATGTTGTTAGGTTTTTGTACATTGTCGATGATGATTGTTCGGGTGATGATTTGTGGCATGGTGTGAGAAATACTCTTGGGATTTTGCAAGTGGCTGTTGAGCTTGGTTGCCCGAAAATTGTTGCTGCGTGTGTGAGTTACTTGGAAGCAATGCCATGGGAGGAGAGTGAAGAGGAGGAGATATTGAAGATTGTACCGAGGATGGGATTGCAAGCTGAGCCTATCCTAGCTAGGCTTCAACCAGTTAACGAGGTAGCTATCAGGAACATCTTTCTTTCGGCCTTACGCTTTGTTACGTTGTCCCCTTCATCGGCGATGAGTGATCTGAAAGCATCAGCGCAAGAGCAACTTGAGTACATGCTAACTGAGGATGATGATGCCCCTTTGTTGATACCTGATGACAAGATAAAACTTGAGGTAAAAGAATGTGTGAAAAGACTATTTTCCCGGTTTAACAACTCATTGATACATTTGTTCTGTGGTTCAACAGAATCACTTTCTGAAGCAGGGAACGTCTTGTTGTTTCAATCCTATTTGACTGATTTGCCATGGGTTTGTCAGATATTGAGTAAGTTGGAAATAATGAGAGATTTTGTTGAGTGTTGGTTTGATGCATCAGAAATGATTGTCAGAGTACTCAAACAAGAAAGTTCTTTAACTAAAGTCGTTGAGTTAAAGTTGCAAGCCATTGAGGTAACTTCAAAAGTTTTAGAAGCAATTGCTTATGGTACTGTTATACTGCCAACTGCAAATCGTCTTCAGGTTTTGAAACTGTGGCTTCCATTTGTGAGGGCTACGAAACCAATGATTGATTCTGCTATGATGAATTCTGAGAATGCCGTGTTGCCTAAAATGGATGGTGAAATGTGGCAATCCATGGAATCTAGTTTTGTCTCTATAATTCTTGCATTGCCATCAGGGGATCAGACAGGGCTTTTAACTGAATGGTTGGAAAATGAACATATCCGGTATCCAGACCTGACCGAGGCATTCGAGGTATGGTGTTATAGGTCCAAGGCTACTAGGAGAAGACTGTCGTTGCCAAGAGAATTAAGACACCTTCTCTGTCTGTGTATTTGAAACCTGAGGTTTGTAAGACTAAAGAGAGAGCCAAGAATGTGCAGTGTGCTTTAGAATATACCACTCTACGGAGTGTGACTCAAGCCACAGAGGTGTGGTATGATCCAGACCCCATGGGTACAATCATAGAAGAGGATGTTGATTTTGTAAGGTCTTACTACGAAATGCCCGACGAAGAAGTTGCTCTTGATAAAATATCACCTTGGTTACTTCGTATAGAACTGAATCGTGAAATGATGGTGGATAAGAAGTTGAGTATGTCTGATATTGCTGAGAAGATCAATCGTGAATTTGAAGATGATTTAACATGCATATTTAATGATGACAATGCTGAAAAACTTATACTTCGAATCCGTATTATGAATGATGAAGCACCCAAGGGAGTCATTCAAGATGAATCAGCTGAAGATGATGTTTTCTTGAAAAAGATAGAGAGCAACATGCTCACTGAAATGACCTTGCGTGGTATTGCAGATATCAACAAAGTTTTTATTAAAAATACAAAATTCAGAAGTTTGATGAGAATGAAGGTTTTAAGCCTCACGAGGAATGGATGCTTGATACCGAAGGTGTCAACCTTTTAGCTGTTATGTGCCATGAAGATGTTGATGCGACAAGGACCACAAGCAACCACTTGATTGAAGTTATTGAAGTTCTTGGTATTGAGGCAGTTCGACGATCTCTGCTGGATGAATTGCGTGTTGTCATTTCATTTGACGGGTCTTACGTCAATTACAGGCATCTGGCTATTCTTTGTGATACCATGACATATAGAGGGCATTTGATGGCAATTACACGTCATGGTATCAACAGGAATGAAACTGGCCCAATGATGAGGTGCTCGTTTGAAGAGACTGTTGATATTCTCCTTGATGCTGCGGTATATGCTGAGACCGATTACTTGAGGGGCGTAACTGAAAATATTATGTTAGGTCAACACCCCGGGTCAGCTGGGAATCTAGCGCACAGTCCTGCTTTTATATTTTCTCCGGCTCATTATCAAGCAACAGTTGCAGGAGATTTTAATCAGGCAGGAGCTAATAATTCTCCGTATGCGACTATAGTTCACAACAACGGCTATTCGACAACTTCTCTTGGAGCGTCTGCAGCAATCAGAGGTGCAAGCCCTTCACAAACGCCACGTATCCAAGAAGTATTTTGAAGAATACCAGCTGCAGCAACTGAAACAAAGCCGTACAAGCCAATCGCCGAGCATGCCATTAGATCTAAACTGAAGCTGTGCAGGATGCTGAGGCATGTTAAAAGCACTAGGTTCCCGACTATCTGAACTGTCGGAGGAGAAAACTTCAACTGGTTGTCCGGCAATTAGAAGACATGATGTGCGCAGAGGAGACCAATCTCATTTCTCGGTTTAGTTCACGGGGAACAGTTTGCAAATTAACGACATCATCGTCCTTCAGGTTCTGCATACAAATACCATCTCCAAGTCAGACTGAGATTTTAGAAAATGAAATTCAAGAAAAATTGGAAAGCCATATTAAGAGTTTTACTAGACTACTGTACATTTTTTTTTAGCTGAGTCACTTGCAACAGGGTAAAAGCAAACTCATCACGTATCTGAGCCATATTTCCAAGTCATGTGAGCCATAAAGCTCATCCACGTCACTCAAGTGAGCTGCAAAAAGAAAATGTTCAAAACAACATGAAAAAAATATTACAAAGACTCACGCATAACTTGCATCCCAAAACGCTGAAAAAAATCTCACAAACGGCAAATCATTTTCACCCATTCTCATCTATAAATAGAACACCTTATTCACTCTTTTCTTCAAGCTTTTCAAGCCAAAAAATCTCTGCTGATTTTCTTCCTCAATTCCTCAATACAAAACCTTTTGCTTGAAGCACAACTATGAGAAAGAGATTAAGAGACTCCGAAGGAAGTATCAGCTTGGATCGTCATCAGATGTTCCTTAGGACCTAGCTTTTTCTTATTTTGATATTATTGTATTTTGTACTTCCAAGTGTAACTCTTTCCGATATTCAATGAAATGAGATGTTTATCAGTATTTCGAGAAGTGTTGTTTTTCTTTATGATGTTTGTAATTGCTTTATATCTTAAAGATCCTTGAAAACTGGTTGAAACACCTGCATTTTGCATTTGCATTCACATCATCGTGCATTGTGTGTTGTCTTTTCTAGTTGTCTTATTTGTTTCTTTTGGCCTTCCTTCAGTCAAGCTGTCGCATCACTACAACACCCGGGCTAACTCTAAGAAAAAGATGGATCAGTTGCAACAAGAAAACCGCGAGCTCCGTGAAGAGGTATCAACTCTGAAAGATGGTTTGGAGAGACTGACTGCCGCAATGGAAGCTCTGGTGGCTGCTCAGAATCAGCCACCACTACCTCCTCCTTCTCCTGTCCAAGGAACTGTGATTTCTGAAATCGGATCAACGCCCATTTCTGTGGCCCCGATTAATGCTTCTCAATATCAAATTCCTGTTGGTTTCCCTTGGGGCATGCCTAACAATTATGTGCCAGAGGGATATCGACCTCCTGTTCCCGAAGGTTCTAGACTCCCTGCTGTCATGGCTGTACCACCTCCTGTGGTTAATGTTGTTCCTAATGCTGAAGTTCCGGTTGTTCCTACTGTCATACCTGTGCCACCGCCTGTAACTCACGCTATGCCTTATACTGAAGAACAAATTTTCCATACTGCTCCGAGCGAGAGTTTGGATGTTATGGATCGAATAGATGACTTTCAAGATCAGTTTGCTGAAATGCAAAGAGAAATCAGGGCTTTAAGGGGAAAGGAGTTATTTGGAAAGAATGCTCATGAGCTTTGCCTTGTTCCAAATGTGAAGATTCCCGCTAAGTTCAAGGTTCCGGATTTTGAAAAATACAAAGGGAACACTTGTCCGCAAAGTCACTTGATCATGTATGCTAGAAAGATGTCTACCTATACTGACAACCATCAGTTGTTGATCCACTATTTTCAAGATAGTCTTACTGGTGCTGCGCTGAAGTGGTATATGGGACTCGATAGTACACAAATCAAGACATTCAATGATCTTTGTGAAGCTTTTGTTCGTCAGTATAAGTATAATCTCGATATGGCGCCAGACCGTGATCAGCTTCGTGCAATGTCTCAAAAAGAGAAAGAAACTTTTAAAGAATATGCGCAAAGATGGTGTGAGATTGCAGCTCATATAAGCCCTCCGCTTGAAGAGAAAGAAATGACCAAGATTTTTCTGAAGACTCTGGGTTCATTTTACTATGAAAGGATGGTTGCGAGCGCTCCTAGTGATTTCACGGAAATGGTTAATATGGGGATGAGATTAGAGGAAGCTGTCCGTGAGGGACGTCTGATAAAAGAAGGAAATTCTGGAAGTACAAAAAAGCCTGGTGTTGGGTTCCCTAAGAAAAAAGAGGGAGAAGCTAATGCTATATCTCAGGAAAGGTCTAGAAGACGCAGAGTTGTAAACAACAATGGTAGTCGTCGTCAGCAACAAGTAGCATTTGTTACGCCTGTTATCAGTAACACCCCTACCGCTCAAGCTACTGCAAGTTATCAACCACGTTTCCAAGAGAAGACAACTCAACAAGGTCGTACACAGAGGAAAACACAATTTGATCCCATTCCAATGACGTATACTGAGCTCTTTCCGGCTTTAATAAAGAATAATTTGGTTCAACCTCGTGATCCGCCGACTGTTCCAACTGAAATTCCATGGTGGTATAAGCCAGATGCTCATTGCGCATTTCATCAAGGTGCCCCGGGACACGATATCGAAAATTGCTATCCTCTGAAGCATGAAGTTGCAAAGCTCGTTAAAAGTGGTATTTTGTCTTTTGAAGATACCAACCCTAATGTGCAATCAAATCCGTTTCCTAAACATGGTAATGCAACTGTTAATATGGTATATGGTTGTCCTGGTACATACCGTATTTTCGATATTCGCTGGATTCGGAGATCGCTTGTTGAAATGCATGCTACTTTGAGTGAGTTCCATGATATTGAGCATGATTATGCCGCCTGTTGTATTTGTTCTATGAACCCTCGAGGGTGTGTGATTGTAAAAAGGGACTTACAAAAGATGATGGACGAAAATTTGATTCAGGTTACTGCAAACAGAAATGAAGTGGAGAACGAGGTGAATGTCATAGTCCCACGTTTCAATATTCCTAAGCGGGTTGTAATTTCTTACAATAGTCAGAAATCTGCTGTGACGCCTTTGGTTATCCGTTTGCCTGGCCCGACGCCGTATGAATCCGATAAAGCTGTTCCCTACAAATACAATGCTACTATGTTGGAGGATGGAAAAGAGGTTCCCATTCCTTCTCTTCCCTCAGTTGTGACTATTGCTGATGTCGGACGTGTAACCAGAAGTGGTCGAGTATTTGATAATGTGCCTTCAAAGACAAGTGAAGATACTGGGAGTAAGCAAATTCAGTTGAAGACTTCTGTGGAGTCTGGTCAATCAAGTGATGTAAATCAGAAGTCAGATAATGATGAGGTATTGAAATTGATCAAGAAGAGTGAATATAATGTGGTGGATCAATTGTTACATACACCGTCAAAAATATTTGTTTTATCTCTGTTAATGAGCTCTGAGGCTCATCGTGAATCGTTGCAGAAAGTATTGGAACAAGCTTATGTAGATCATGATGTGACTGTTAACCAGTTTGATAGCATTGTTGCCAATATCACTGCGTGTAATAATCTGAGTTTTTGTGATGAAGAGTTGACCGATCATGGAAGAAATCATAATTTGGCTCTCCATATTTCCATGAATTGCCAGGAAGACGCTCTATCCAATGTGCTGGTTGATACTGGGCCATCGTTGAATGTGATGCCAAAATCTACTTTGTCCAGATTATCTTATCAAGGTACTCCTATGAGGTTCAGTGGGGTCATTGTGAAAGCCTTTGATGGATCGAGGAAAACCGTGATTGGAGAGGTTGATCTCCCTATCAAGATTGGTCCGTGTTTTTTCCAGATCACTTTTCAAGTCATGGATATTCGTCCTGCTTACAGTTGTCTTCTAGGACGCCCATGGATTCATGAAGCTGGAGCTGTTACTTCGACACTGCATCAAAAGTTAAAATTCGTGCAGAATGGTAAACTTGTCGTTGTTGGTGGAGAACAGGCTATGTTGGTAAGCAGTTTGTCGTCTTTTTCTTATATCGATGCGGAAGAGGATATTGGAACTCCGTTTCAGGCTCTTTCTGTGGTTGATAAAGCTGTCAAGAAGGATGGGGCGTCCATGTCTTCTCTAAAAGATGCACAACATGTAGTGGATAATGGCCAAGCTCATGGATGGGGCCGAATCATTGAAGTTGTTGAGAAAAAAGATAGAGCTGGTTTGGGTTTTACATCTGGTTCAACCCAAAATGAGCTGAAGAGTATTCATGAAGTCTTTCGAAGTGCTGGATTCATCCATTGCAAAGATCATTCTACAGCTGCAATTCTTGAAGATGACCAAGAGGAAGAAATGCCCAACTTTGTGACACGTGGATTGATATGCCAGAATTGGATCGCTGTTGATGTTCCTACTGTTGTTCATGTTTCAAAGTAATTTGTTTTTGTTTCTTTCAAAAATCCTTTCACTCTGCCCAAGGTGAAGGTGAATTTGTGAGGGCTTTGTTTCAACTTTTATCATCATCAATGAAATGTTTTTCTGTTTATCCATATGTTGTTTTCTTTTTTTTGCTTTACTTCTGAAAAATGGTAACATAAAAAACCGAAAAAAAAGTATAATAATGTTATAATCACTCTTATCTGCATAATATTTTCATTTTTTTGTTCATATTCTAAAATCAAACATAAAATCATTGTGCAGATTGATTGTTAAACCCATTGGAAACAATGACCATATGCCCCCTCCCAACTTTGAGTTCCCTGTGTTTGAAGCGGAAGAGGAGGATATTGAAGAAATTCCTGATGAGATTTCTCGATTGCTTGAGCACGAGGAGAAGGCCATTCAGCCTCATGAAGAGCCGGTGGAATTGGTTAATCTGGGTTCCGATGATGATAAGAAAGAAGTCAAGATTGGGGCACTGCTTCAGTCAGATGTTAAGAAGAGGATGGTAGAGCTTCTTAGAGAATATGTTGACGTGTTTGCTTGGTCCTATCAAGACATGCCTGGTCTTGATACTGGTATTGTGGAGCACCATTTGCCATTAAAGCCTGAATGTTCACCCGTGAAGCAGAAATTGAGAAGAACTCATCCTGACATGGCAGTGAAGATTAAAGAAGAGGTTCAAAAGCAGATTGATGCTGGTTTTCTTGTGACCGTCGAATATCCTCAATGGGTGGCCAATATCGTGCCTGTTCCAAAGAAAGACGGAAAAGTCTGAATGTGTGTTGACTATAGAGATTTAAATAAAGCAAGTCCAAAAGATGATTTTCCACTACCACACATTGATTTGTTGGTAGATAATACTGCTAAGTTCAATATCTTTTCATTTATGGATGGATTTTCCGGTTATAATCAAATAAAGATGGCACCTGAGGATATGGAAAAAACAACATTCATTACACCCTGGGGAACATTCTGTTACAGAGTGATGCCCTTCGGTTTAAAAAATGCTGGTGCAACGTACCAGAGAGCTATGACCACTCTGTTCCATGATATGATGCATAAAGAAATTGAGGTCTATGTGGATGATATGATTTGTAAGTCAAAGACTGAAGAAGATCATATTAAAAATTTATTGAAGTTGTTTCAACGTTTGAGAAAGTTTAAGCTCCGTCTGAATCCTAATAAATGCACTTTTGGTGTTCGTTCTGGAAAATTGTTAGGTTTTATTGTCAGTCAAAAAGGCATTGAAGTTGATCCTGGTAAAGTTAAAGCTATTCAGGAGATGCCTGCACCCAGAACAGAAAAACAAGTAAGAGGATTCTTGGGACGTTTGAACTATATATCTCGATTTATATCCAATATGACTGCCACATGTGCACCGATCTTCAAACTTCTCCGCAAAGATCAGGGTTGTGTCTGGACAGAAGATTGTCAGAAAGCTTTCGAAAGAATTAAAGAGTATCTGCTTGAACCTCCTATTTTGTCTCCTCCCGTAGAAGGAAGACCTTTGATCATGTATTTGACCGTGCTAGAAGAGTCTATGGGTTGTGTTCTGGGTCAACAAGATGAATTCGGGAGAAAAGAATTTGCCATTTATTATCTGAGTAAGAAGTTCACTGATTGTGAGTCTCGGTACACGATGCTTGAAAAGACATGTTGTGCTCTAGCTTGGGCTGCCAAGCGCCTCCGTCAGTATATGTTGAATTGTACAACTTGGTTGATATCTAAAATGGATCCAATCAAGTATATCTTTGAAAAGCCTGCTTTAACTGGGAGGATTGCTCGTTGGCAAATGTTGTTATCAGAATATGATATCGAGTATCGAACTCAAAAGGCGATAAAAGGAAGTGTTTTGGCTGATCATTTGGCACACCAGCCAATTGAAGATTAGCAACCTATTCAGTTTGACTTTCCTGATGAGGATGTGATGTATCTAAAGGTTAAAGATTGTGAGGAACCATTACATGAAGAAGGACCTGAGCCTGGATCCCGTTGGGGTTTGATTTTTGATGGGGCGGTTAATGAATATGGCAGAGGTATTGGTGCAATTATTGTTACTCCTCATGGTTCTCATATTCCTTTCACTGCAAGGTTGGTTTTCAATTGCACAAATAATGCGGCTGAGTATGAAGCGTGTATTATGGGCTTGGAAGAAGCTATCGATTTAAGAATCAAGATTCTTGATGTGTATGGAGATTCAGCTTTAGTGATTAATCAGATTAAAGGGAAGTGGGAGACACGTCAACCTGATTTGATTCCTTATCGTGATTATGCAAGAAGGTTGTCAACTTTCTTCAATAAAGTTGAGTTTCACCATATACCAAGAGCAGAGAATCAAATGGCAGATGCTTTAGCGACTTTATCCTCCATGATTATGGTAAATCATTGGAATGATGTGCCAAAGATTAATGTGATGCGTCTTGATAGACCAGCTCATGTGTTTGTAGTTGAAGAGGTGGTTGATGATAAACCATGGTATTATGATATTAAATGCTTTCTTTAGAATCAAGAGTACCCACTTGGGGCATCCAAGAAGGATAGGAAAACTTTGAGAAGATTGGCTGGTAGTTTCTTCTTGAATGATGATGTGATGTATAAGAGAAATTATGACATGATCTTGCTCAGATGCGTGGATAGACACGAAGCAAATATGTTGATGAAAGAAATCCATGAAGGATCCTTTGGAACCCATGCCAATGGACACGCGATGGCTAAGAAGATGTTAAGGGCAGGTTACTATTGGCTGACAATGGAATCTGACTGTTGTAAATATGTGAAAAAGTGCCATAAATGCCAGATTTATGCTGACAAGATTCATGTGCCTCCAACTCCTCTCAATGTTATCTCTTCTCCATGGCCTTTTTCAATGTGGGGCATTGATATGATTGGAATGATTGAGCCTAAAGCGTCGAACGGACACCGTTTCATATTGGTGGCTATTGACTATTTTACCAAATGGGTTGAAGCGGCATCATATGCAAATGTGACTAAGCAAGTAGTGGTCCGGTTTATCAAGAATCAAATCATCTGTCGGTATGGTGTTCCGAGCAAGATCATCACTGATAATGGGTCGAATTTAAATAACAAGATGATGAAGGAATTATGCGATGAGTTTAAGATTGAGCATCATAATTCTTCTCCTTATAGACCCAAGATGAATGGGGCTGTTGAAGCTGCTAATAAGAACATTAAGAAGATTATTCAAAAGATGGTTGTTACATACAAGGATTGGCATGATATGCTTCCTTTCGCTCTGCATGGGTATCGTACATCCGTTCGCACTTCAACAGGGGCAACCCCTTTTTCTCTTGTTTATGGCATGGAAGCAGTGCTCCCGATAGAGGTTGAAATCCCTTCCATGAGAGTTTTGATGGAAACTGAATTGTCTGAGGCTGAATGGTGTCAAAGTAGATACGACCAGTTGAATCTGATTGAAGAGAAAAGAATGACGGCTTTGTGTCATGGCCAATTATATCAACAAAGAATGAAGAAAGCATTTGATAAGAAGGTTCGACCCCGTGTGTTCAGAGAAGGTGACCTCGTGCTCAAAAAGATCTCGACTTTTACTACTGATTCTAGGGGCAAGTGGACTCCTAATTATGAAGGCCCATATGTTGTTAAGAGAGCCTTCTCTGGCGGTGCATTAATTCTTACAACTATGGATGGAGAAGAGTTCACTCGTCCTGTGAATGCCGATGCAGTCAAGAAATACTTCGCCTAAAAAATAAAAGAACAGCTCGCTAAGTTGAAAACCTGAAAGGGCGGCTTAGGCAAAAATGAGCGTCTCGGTGGATTGAAAACCCGAAAGGGCGGTCCAGGCAAAAATTAGAGACAAAACAGAAATAATTATCCCGGTAGATTGAAAACCCGAGAGGGCAATCTAGGCAAAAGTTAGGGATCATGGCAAGTAACTGCATCTGGCCAGTCTTGATCGTTTGAAGCAACATTTCCTATCAAAGGTTTTACTTCAGATATTCTCCGCTGAAGTCTCAAGCACAGTTGGAATTCAAAGTTGTTAGGGAGAATAATGGTCATTGTATTTCAATGTAGAACTTTCCATTGTACTTACCATTTTTCAAACTTTGTAATGATCCATGGAGTTACGCCATTTGCGGACTACCATTCTATCAATAGAATTTGGGCCTTTGTCCCTTTGTTTGCAATTCTTATTTTGTTTTTGTTTACAGAATTTCATTTTATTTTTGATGATGATTTTTGAAACAAATGTGAATAATTGATTTAAATTTTGAAAATTATAAAAACATTTTTCTTTGATTTGTGAAAATAAAAGAAAGGATGTCAACAGTAATCCCAAGAATGGTAGAATCTTGAAGCGAAAAGCGTAAGTGTTCTCTTCAGCAGGGTTCTTTCTTGCCTCTCTGATAGAATTTATTGGTAGCTCCCCAGTAGAGTTGTGTTGATGTTTCCCCAGTTGAGCTATATTGAGGTCTCTTCAGTAGAGTTTGCTGATATTCCCTTAGCAGAGTTTTGTTCTTTGGATAAACCAGACGAGTGTTGAACGGTTTTCCACAGCAAAGTCTTGATTCACGTGATGGATATGTTTTATTCATTCAACCAGATTATGATCGGACAGTTGAGAAATTGGAAGACCACTTCTCCTTGATGTTTTTTCCCAGGCGGAGATTTGTCTTTGATGATTCCTAGCGGAGGTTATGCACATTTGCTTTGGATCATTCCCCAAGTAGAGAACCATGTTGAGAAGTGTTGACATAGCAGTCACCTGTCGGGTTTTCTCTCACCTTGTGATTGTGTGTTGATTTAAAATCCCCCACAGTTTGACTTTTTGCTATGATGTTAACTTCTTATTCCCCTGGCAGGGTTGGAAGATTTGTGTTGCTATGTTTTCTCCAACAGTTTTTTCTCAAAGCGGAGGTCATATTGTTGTTCCCTTTTGTTGAATTATTGATGGTTGAAGATTTTCTGTTGCTGATCCCCAGCACGATCTCCAATGATATCTCTAACTCACAGAGATTAGCCGAGTATTTCAGTGGTGTTGTGGTGTTTTGTTCACCCTCTGTTTGCCCTTTTGTCTGATTTATCAGCATATTCATATTCATTGCATGCGCATTCATTTTGGTTGAGCATAGCATGTCTTTGTTGCATTGTGCATCTTGCATTTTTTGTTGGATATTTCCCTTTTCCCGATGTTGTTATCTCGCAGAATACGTGTGTCCTCTCTTCATTAGAGTGTCGACCCCTAAGCAGAAAATACCTATCATTTTTAATTCCCCACTGAGTTTATGCCTCGTGGAAGATGTTTTGTTTAGCTTTCCTCCCCAGCTTTTATCTGGATGGAATTGTTCCCCAGTTGAGTTATTTCCTCATTGGGTCGAGTCTTGTTTGACCGTTTCTTTCCAGTTTGTTCCTGGATTGAACTTTGGTCTCTTGCAGCAGTTACTTTGGTTTTCCCTGGGCTGTGAAACCGGGATGACGAGAAGGTATTTTTGAGGATTTATTTTCCTCAGCGGGAATCTGTTATTGATCCCCAATAGAAGGTGAAGATTTGATTTTCCCGGTAGTGTTTTGATAACACTCTCTTGGTAATTACTTATGCAACTTCATGTGGAAGCCTCTTTATTTGAGCAGCTTGTGTAATCTCCAGAAATTTACCTTCGCAATAAATAACATTTCTCTAGTTCATCCTCAACAGAGAAGTTTATTGTGAAATGATGGATCCTTATCCGACTAGCTTTTCTGTCAATTGGAATTTCTGTGGAATAACTCTCGATAAGAATTCTATTGCATGGTTCAATCTGCTCGTATCTCTTTTAAAGATCCCAGACAGAGTTGTTAATATCTTTTTCCAACAAATGGTTGTCTCTTTATTTGAGAAGTTTGTTGTGTGTTTGGAGCTGCTCAGTAACAAGTAGCTGATGATATATCTCTTTCTCCTACCCAGTGACAGGTAGTCGAGTATGTTTGTCCTACCCAGTGTCAGGTAGTTAACCTTTTATCTTTTTCTCCTACCCAGTGACAGGTAGTCGAGTCCGTCCTACCCAGTGTCAGGTAGTTGACATGTTGTTTACCCTATCCAGTAACCGATAGTTGGTAACCCTTTTATTCAAGTTTATTATTCCCACTAAACTACTCAGTAACCAGTACTTAGCGTTACTTCTTTTCCTACCCAGTAACAGGTAGTTGATTATATCTCAACAAGTGGATTACTTTTATCCAGTAACTGGTAATAAGTAATACATTTCTTTGTGTTCTACCCAGTAACTGGTAGATAACAATTCTCTTGTGTTTTTTGCACTTATTTTCTACTCAGTAACCAGTAGAAAGTACTTTACCTATTCTCTTCGGTTCGAATATCTTCGCCCAGTAACTGGCAGTTGGTATCTCTTTCCCCGTTGAGTCGTTTCCTTTCCCTTATCGGAATAGGATCTTGCTCTTTTGTTTTCTCATGTGGAGTCTCTCTTTTTTCTCCCGAGCTTTTGTTTGTCTCCTGTGGCATTATTTCCCCACAGAAGTCTTATGTTCGCATATCATTAGCATAATCATATCAT
This sequence comes from Lathyrus sativus, assembly GCA_963859935.3. Taxonomy (NCBI): domain Eukaryota; kingdom Viridiplantae; phylum Streptophyta; class Magnoliopsida; order Fabales; family Fabaceae; genus Lathyrus; species Lathyrus sativus. Next base: position 659,929,188 of record OZ012741.1, on the reverse strand, counting down.
TTTGTGGTCTCTTAGGGCTAAAAATTGGGTTAATTGTTATATTTAAGTCTCTTCTATCTAGTCGAGACAAAGATGTCAATCTTCATATCTCCGGATAGAAGAATCTTAAATAGGGGCAGCTGTAATACCCTAATTTTTACCCCTAAGATCCCACATTTCATTTGCATATCATTCCACAAACAAGGTCATACTTTTGGCTTTCGCACCCTTATGGGTTTCTTACTTTCTTTTTTGTTTACTAACATCTAACCAAAATACCAAAAAATATTTTTCAATTTGTTTGTTTCTTCTTCTTCTCTGTGTGTTTAGGGTTTTGCAAGGAGACTGATGACAAAGACATTCATTCAAGTTTAAATCAGATGGACGTTTGACCTCATCTTGGTCAAACTATCAAGAGTTTGCTTCAACTATAAGTTACCTGTGGTGGTGGGCTATTTTCTCAGGCAATGTGTTTGTTCAAGGTCAAGTTGTCTTGTATCACAATTCATCAAGCTTTCAAGCAGTGTTCTATGAGAAGTTTGGCCTAGTTTTAATCAAAGATTCAAAATTTTGTCTGTACAAGTCAGGTTTGATGGATGAAGTAAGGCCATGGCTTAGGGGATTGGATTCCAATTCATATGAGAAATTTCACAAGGCCTTAGCATATCACTTGGGTAAATGTGCTTTAAATTTCCTCGAGAAGGCATCTTTCTCTGATAAAGACTTGGTGATCACTTTGTGCCGAACAGCATTGATAGAGTATGCAAAATCTTCATTTAAAGATCAATTGTTCAAGATTTCCCAAAAGATGTGCTCCATACTTTTCATGCTGGGTGAGAATAAATTGTTGTATATCATGGATATACTGGATTGTTTTGCTTGTGAAAACAAGGTTGACGAGGAAAATGTCGGAATCAAGTTTATTGAACTTGTATACTATTGTGTCCTTAAATGCCAGATTGCAAATTCAAGTTTTTGTCACACGTTTGCAACATATTTGAACAAAACAGCAGAACATTATAAACAGTTTATGAAACCCCTTAATTCAATACTGAGGCTGTATGCTGCTGGGTTGCTCCTTGTTAGCTGTAAGTTGAAGTCTAAGTTGAAGTCTGGAGCTGAAGGTCTTGTATCCTCCGGCACCCCAAAATTTGAATGTTTTCTGGGAACTTTACTTGAAAATAAGAAAATACTACAAAGTTCACCACCTTTGCTCGGTTCCTTTCATATTTGCAGCAGAAGTAGTTGTATGTCATCTAGTGTTGAAGACCAACAATTTGATGGCCGCCACTTACACAGATCCATTCCTTTTGTTGTGCGCACATCGCCGCCACCACGTTGCAGGCGCCGCCGTTGAAACAATATGGTGTCACCAAGCCAATTTCAGTGGCTGGGCCCACCGTTGCTGATTTGAAACGCACTCAGAAATTGGAGAAGTTTTTGGCTGATTCTGGGATTTATGAGGGAAGTGAGGAGGCTTCCAAGAGAGTAGAGGTCCTTCAGCGGCTTGAACAGATTGTAAAAAATTGGGTAAAGCAGCTGACTCGTCTGAAGGGGTACACTGATCAAATGGTCCAAGATGCAAATGCTCTCATAGTCACTTTTGGTTCTTATCGGCTTGGCGGTCATGGTCTTGGTGCTGACCTAGATACACTTTGTATTGGGCCATCCTATGTTAACAGAGAGCGTGATTTTTTCTACACATTGCAGGAGATCCTAGCTGGCCTGGATGAAGTTACTGAACTGCAGCCAATTCTGGATGCTCATGTTCCAGTTATGAAGTTCAAGTTTGATGGAATATCGATCGACCTTCTTTATGCTAGTATTTCTCGTTTGATTGTACCTGAAGAATTGGATATATCTGATGTCTCTGTTCTACACAATGTTGACGAGCCTACCGTTCGAAGTTTAAATGGTTGTAGGGTTGCAGATCAAATTCTAAAGCTTGTTCCAAATGTTGAGTACTTTCGAACAACATTCCGCTGCTTGAAGTATTGGGCCAAAAGACGAGGTCTTTATTCCAATGTGACAGGTTTTCTTGGTGGTGTGAACTGGGCACTTCTTGTAGCTCGAGTGTGCCAGATGTATCCAAATGCAGTTCCGAGCATGCTCGTCTCCCGGTTCTTTAGGGTATACACACAGTGGAGGTGGCCTAATCCTGTCATGTTATGTCCAATAGAAGAGAACGAGCTTGGGTTTTCATTGTGGCATCCTCGCAAAAATCCTCGTGACCAAACCCATCTGATGCCAATCATCACTCCTGCCTATCCATGCATGAATTCAAGTTATAATGTTTCTACCAGCACCCTTCGAGTTATGATGGAGCAGTTCCAACATGGCAACAAAATTTGCGGGGATATAGATTTAAATAAAAGCTGTTGGAGGGCTCTGTTTGAACCATACCGTTTCTTTGAAGGCTACAAAAACTTCTTGCAAATTGATATAGTTGCTGCTGATGTCGATGACTTGCGGAATTGGAAGGGTTGGGTGGAATCACGCCTTCGACAGCTGACCTTGATGAAGGAGAACGTGTTGTCTCTGAAGCAAAAGAGATGAAATCTCTCAACCCATCTTTACTTCTGTCTCTGCAGAATTCTATTACCGAAAGTAGGCAAAAGTTAGCTGATCAGTTTGCTGAAGCTGCTTGTCAGCCCTCTACCCGTGGCGCTGAACTCCGCGCATCAGTTTCTGCCCTTAAAAAACTTGGAGATAGTCCACATGCTCACAGCTTGCTACTCAATGCTCATCTGCAATGATATCAGTATAACATGCAAAGTCTCCGACCATCAAACACTTCATATGGAGGAGCATATACTGCAGCTCTTGCACAACTGGTATTTTCTGCTGCAAGCGACTCGCTGGCTATTTTTGGTGAGGAGCCAGCTTATTCTTCTGAACTTGTGATGTGGGCTACCAGGCAAACCGAGGCATTTGCTCTTCTGGTGAAAAGGCATGCATTAGCTTCATCAGCAGCTGCAGGAGGTTTAAGAGCTGCTGCAGAGTGTGTTCAAATAACATTGGGCCATTGCTCATTGTTGGAAGCTCGTGGCCTGGCTCTCTGTCCTGTGCTTTTGAAACTTTTTAGACCTAGTGTTGAACAAGCATTAGATGTTAATTTGAAGCGAATACAAGAGAGTACTGCTGCTATGACTGCTGCTGATGATTGGGTACTCACATATCCTCCTAACGCTAACCGGCAGACCGGTACTACAACAGCACTTCAACACAAACCAAAAGTGCAGAGTAGAGAAAGCTTATACACAGTGTTAATTCCAGTTAAGAAAACTCATTTCAACTCACCGAAGTGCCTCAAATTGTACTGAGGTTGAAACGCTACAATGCTTCATAACAAGTCTTTCGTTAAGAAAACCAAAAGTAGCAAATGGGTTACAACAAGGATATATGGTAAAGAACCAGAAGTACGCAAGCAACAGAGCAACCCAAGAGCCTCCAAAGATCTCTCTCCGTCATCGTTCCCAACCGCACCTGCTGATTTCCTCTAATCACCTTAGGCTACTATGACATCTTCAACCAATCTTGCTTCATAGTCTTCTTCATTTCAATGGAACCCACTAAGAGAAGATTGTGTTTGTAATTGGTGATCAATCGACTAGCGATATTGTGGTGAGGCTACGGACGCAAGAAGGTCGAGATGAATGGATGTATTGTCACTCGGCGATTCTTGTTAAGAATTGCAAGTATTTTGCTGACCGGCTTTCTGAGAATTGGCCGACTTGTCAGATACTAGGTTCGCGCAACTGTGTGGATATTAATTGCCAAGAATCGGATTTTGATTACTATGTAAATGTTGTTAGGTTTTTGTACATTGTCGATGATGATTGTTCGGGTGATGATTTGTGGCATGGTGTGAGAAATACTCTTGGGATTTTGCAAGTGGCTGTTGAGCTTGGTTGCCCGAAAATTGTTGCTGCGTGTGTGAGTTACTTGGAAGCAATGCCATGGGAGGAGAGTGAAGAGGAGGAGATATTGAAGATTGTACCGAGGATGGGATTGCAAGCTGAGCCTATCCTAGCTAGGCTTCAACCAGTTAACGAGGTAGCTATCAGGAACATCTTTCTTTCGGCCTTACGCTTTGTTACGTTGTCCCCTTCATCGGCGATGAGTGATCTGAAAGCATCAGCGCAAGAGCAACTTGAGTACATGCTAACTGAGGATGATGATGCCCCTTTGTTGATACCTGATGACAAGATAAAACTTGAGGTAAAAGAATGTGTGAAAAGACTATTTTCCCGGTTTAACAACTCATTGATACATTTGTTCTGTGGTTCAACAGAATCACTTTATGAAGCAGGGAACGTCTTGTTGTTTCAATCCTATTTGACTGATTTGCCATGGGTTTGTCAGATATTGAGTAAGTTGGAAATAATGAGAGATTTTGTTGAGTGTTGGTTTGATGCATCAGAAATGATTGTCAGAGTACTCAAACAAGAAAGTTCTACAACTAAAGTCGTTGAGTTAAAGTTGCAAGCCATTGAGGTAACTTCAAAAGTTTTAGAAGCAATTGCTTATGGTACTGTTATACTGCCAACTGCAAATCGTCTTCAGGTTTTGAAACTGTGGCTTCCATTTGTGAGGGCTACGAAACCAATGATTGATTCTGCTATGATGAATTCTGAGAATGCCGTGTTGCCTAAAATGGATGGTGAAATGTGGCAATCCATGGAATCTAGTTTTGTCTCTATAATTCTTGCATTGCCATCAGGGGATCAGACAGGGCTTTTAACTGAATGGTTGGAAAATGAACATATCCGGTATCCAGACCTGACCGAGGCATTCGAGGTATGGTGTTATAGGTCCAAGGCTACTAGGAGAAGACTGTCGTTGCCAAGAGAATTAAGACACCTTCTCTGTCTGTGTATTTGAAACCTGAGGTTTGTAAGACTAAAGAGAGAGCCAAGAATGTGCAGTGTGCTTTAGAATATACCACTCTACGGAGTGTGACTCAAGCCACAGAGGTGTGGTATGATCCAGACCCCATGGGTACAATCATAGAAGAGGATGTTGATTTTGTAAGGTCTTACTACGAAATGCCCGACGAAGAAGTTGCTCTTGATAAAATATCACCTTGGTTACTTCGTATAGAACTGAATCGTGAAATGATGGTGGATAAGAAGTTGAGTATGTCTGATATTGCTGAGAAGATCAATCGTGAATTTGAAGATGATTTAACATGCATATTTAATGATGACAATGCTGAAAAACTTATACTTCGAATCCGTATTATGAATGATGAAGCACCCAAGGGAGTCATTCAAGATGAATCAGCTGAAGATGATGTTTTCTTGAAAAAGATAGAGAGCAACATGCTCACTGAAATGACCTTGCGTGGTATTGCAGATATCAACAAAGTTTTTATTAAAAATACAAAATTCAGAAGTTTGATGAGAATGAAGGTTTTAAGCCTCACGAGGAATGGATGCTTGATACCGAAGGTGTCAACCTTTTAGCTGTTATGTGCCATGAAGATGTTGATGCGACAAGGACCACAAGCAACCACTTGATTGAAGTTATTGAAGTTCTTGGTATTGAGGCAGTTCGACGATCTCTGCTGGATGAATTGCGTGTTGTCATTTCATTTGACGGGTCTTACGTCAATTACAGGCATCTGGCTATTCTTTGTGATACCATGACATATAGAGGGCATTTGATGGCAATTACACGTCATGGTATCAACAGGAATGAAACTGGCCCAATGATGAGGTGCTCGTTTGAAGAGACTGTTGATATTCTCCTTGATGCTGCGGTATATGCTGAGACCGATTACTTGAGGGGCGTAACTGAAAATATTATGTTAGGTCAACACCCCGGGTCAGCTGGGAATCTAGCGCACAGTCCTGCTTTTATATTTTCTCCGGCTCATTATCAAGCAACAGTTGCAGGAGATTTTAATCAGGCAGGAGCTAATAATTCTCCGTATGCGACTATAGTTCACAACAACGGCTATTCGACAACTTCTCTTGGAGCGTCTGCAGCAATCAGAGGTGCAAGCCCTTCACAAACGCCACGTATCCAAGAAGTATTTTGAAGAATACCAGCTGCAGCAACTGAAACAAAGCCGTACAAGCCAATCGCCGAGCATGCCATTAGATCTAAACTGAAGCTGTGCAGGATGCTGAGGCATGTTAAAAGCACTAGGTTCCCGACTATCTGAACTGTCGGAGGAGAAAACTTCAACTGGTTGTCCGGCAATTAGAAGACATGATGTGCGCAGAGGAGACCAATCTCATTTCTCGGTTTAGTTCACGGGGAACGGTTTGCAAATTAACGACATCATCGTCCTTCAGGTTCTGCATACAAATACCATCTCCAAGTCAGACTGAGATTTTAGAAAATGAAATTCAAGAAAAATTGGAAAGCCATATTAAGAGTTTTACTAGACTACTGTACATTTTTTTTTAGCTGAGTCACTTGCAACAGGGTAAAAGCAAACTCATCACGTATCTGAGCCATATTTCCAAGTCATGTGAGCCATAAAGCTCATCCACGTCACTCAAGTGAGCTGCAAAAAGAAAATGTTCAAAACGACATGAAAAAAATATTACAAAGACTCACGCATAACTTGCATCCCAAAACGCTGAAAAAAATCTCACAAACGGTCACGCATAACTTGCATCCCAAAACGCTGAAAAAAATCTCACAAACGGCAAATCATTTTCACCCATTCTCATCTATAAATAGAACACCTTATTCACTCTTTTCTTCAAGCTTTTCAAGCCAAAAAATCTCTGCTGATTTTCTTCCTCAATTCCTCAATACAAAACCTTTTGCTTGAAGCACAACTATGAGAAAGAGATTAAGAGACTCCGAAGGAAGTATCAGCTTGGATCGTCATCAGATGTTCCTTAGGACCTAGCTTTTTCTTATTTTGATATTATTGTATTTTGTACTTCCAAGTGTAACTCTTTCCGATATTCAATGAAATGAGATGTTTATCAGTATTTCGAGAAGTGTTGTTTTTCTTTATGATGTTTGTAATTGCTTTATATCTTAAAGATCCTTGAAAACTGGTTGAAACACCTGCATTTTGCATTTGCATTCACATCATCGTGCATTGTGTGTTGTCTTTTCTAGTTGTCTTATTTGTTTCTTTTGGCCTTCCTTCAGTCAAGCTGTCGCATCACTACAACACCCGGGCTAACTCTAAGAAAAAGATGGATCAGTTGCAACAAGAAAACCGCGAGCTCCGTGAAGAGGTATCAACTCTGAAAGATGGTTTGGAGAGACTGACTGCCGCAATGGAAGCTCTGGTGGCTGCTCAGAATCAGCCACCACTACCTCCTCCTTCTCCTGTCCAAGGAACTGTGATTTCTGAAATCGGATCAACGCCCATTTCTGTGGCCCCGATTAATGCTTCTCAATATCAAATTCCTGTTGGTTTCCCTTGGGGCATGCCTAACAATTATGTGCCAGAGGGATATCGACCTCCTGTTCCCGAAGGTTCTAGACTCCCTGCTGTCATGGCTGTACCACCTCCTGTGGTTAATGTTGTTCCTAATGCTGAAGTTCCGGTTGTTCCTACTGTCATACCTGTGCCACCGCCTGTAACTCACGCTATGCCTTATACTGAAGAACAAATTTTCCATACTGCTCCGAGCGAGAGTTTGGATGTTATGGATCGAATAGATGACTTTCAAGATCAGTTTGCTGAAATGCAAAGAGAAATCAGGGCTTTAAGGGGAAAGGAGTTATTTGGAAAGAATGCTCATGAGCTTTGCCTTGTTCCAAATGTGAAGATTCCCGCTAAGTTCAAGGTTCCGGATTTTGAAAAATACAAAGGGAACACTTGTCCGCAAAGTCACTTGATCATGTATGCTAGAAAGATGTCTACCTATACTGACAACCATCAGTTGTTGATCCACTATTTTCAAGATAGTCTTACTGGTGCTGCGCTGAAGTGGTATATGGGACTCGATAGTACACAAATCAAGACATTCAATGATCTTTGTGAAGCTTTTGTTCGTCAGTATAAGTATAATCTCGATATGGCGCCAGACCGTGATCAGCTTCGTGCAATGTCTCAAAAAGAGAAAGAAACTTTTAAAGAATATGCGCAAAGATGGTGTGAGATTGCAGCTCAGATAAGCCCTCCGCTTGAAGAGAAAGAAATGACCAAGATTTTTCTGAAGACTCTGGGTTCATTTTACTATGAAAGGATGGTTGCGAGCGCTCCTAGTGATTTCACGGAAATGGTTAATATGGGGATGAGATTAGAGGAAGCTGTCCGTGAGGGACGTCTGATAAAAGAAGGAAATTCTGGAAGTACAAAAAAGCCTGGTGTTGGGTTCCCTAAGAAAAAAGAGGGAGAAGCTAATGCTATATCTCAGGAAAGGTCTAGAAGACGCAGAGTTGTAAACAACAATGGTAGTCGTCGTCAGCAACAAGTAGCATCTGTTACGCCTGTTATCAGTAACACCCCTACCGCTCAAGCTACTGCAAGTTATCAACCACGTTTCCAAGAGAAGACAACTCAACAAGGTCGTACACAGAGGAAAACACAATTTGATCCCATTCCAATGACGTATACTGAGCTCTTTCCGGCTTTAATAAAGAATAATTTGGTTCAACCTCGTGATCCGCCGGCTGTTCCAACTGAAATTCCATGGTGGTATAAGCCAGATGCTCATTGCGCATTTCATCAAGGTGCCCCGGGACACGATATCGAAAATTGCTATCCTCTGAAGCATGAAGTTGCAAAGCTCGTTAAAAGTGGTATTTTGTCTTTTGAAGATACCAACCCTAATGTGCAATCAAATCCGTTTCCTAAACATGGTAATGCAACTGTTAATATGGTATATGGTTGTCCTGGTACATACCGTATTTTCGATATTCGCTGGATTCGGAGATCGCTTGTTGAAATGCATGCTACTTTGAGTGAGTTCCATGATATTGAGCATGATTATGCCGCCTGTTGTATTTGTTCTATGAACCCTCGAGGGTGTGTGATTGTAAAAAGGGACTTACAAAAGATGATGGACGAAAATTTGATTCAGGTTACTGCAAACAGAAATGAAGTGGAGAACGAGGTGAATGTCATAGTCCCACGTTTCAATATTCCTAAGCGGGTTGTAATTTCTTACAATAGTCAGAAATCTGCTGTGACGCCTTTGGTTATCCGTTTGCCTGGCCCGACGCCGTATGAATCCGATAAAGCTGTTCCCTACAAATACAATGCTACTATGTTGGAGGATGGAAAAGAGGTTCCCATTCCTTCTCTTCCCTCAGTTGTGACTATTGCTGATGTCGGACGTGTAACCAGAAGTGGTCGAGTATTTGATAATGTGCCTTCAAAGACAAGTGAAGATACTGGGAGTAAGCAAATTCAGTTGAAGACTTCTGTGGAGTCTGGTCAATCAAGTGATGTAAATCAGAAGTCAGATAATGATGAGGTATTGAAATTGATCAAGAAGAGTGAATATAATGTGGTGGATCAATTGTTACATACACCGTCAAAAATATTTGTTTTATCTCTGTTAATGAGCTCTGAGGCTCATCGTGAATCGTTGCAGAAAGTATTGGAACAAGCTTATGTAGATCATGATGTGACTGTTAACCAGTTTGATAGCATTGTTGCCAATATCACTGCGTGTAATAATCTGAGTTTTTGTGATGAAGAGTTGACCGATCATGGAAGAAATCATAATTTGGCTCTCCATATTTCCATGAATTGCCAGGAAGACGCTCTATCCAATGTGCTGGTTGATACTGGGCCATCGTTGAATGTGATGCCAAAATCTACTTTGTCCAGATTATCTTATCAAGGTACTCCTATGAGGTTCAGTGGGGTCATTGTGAAAGCCTTTGATGGATCGAGGAAAACCGTGATTGGAGAGGTTGATCTCCCTATCAAGATTGGTCCGTGTTTTTTCCAGATCACTTTTCAAGTCATGGATATTCGTCCTGCTTACAGTTGTCTTCTAGGACGCCCATGGATTCATGAAGCTGGAGCTGTTACTTCGACACTGCATCAAAAGTTAAAATTCGTGCAGAATGGTAAACTTGTCGTTGTTGGTGGAGAACAGGCTATGTTGGTAAGCAGTTTGTCGTCTTTTTCTTATATCGATGCGGAAGAGGATATTGGAACTCCGTTTCAGGCTCTTTCTGTGGTTGATAAAGCTGTCAAGAAGGATGGGGCGTCCATGTCTTCTCTAAAAGATGCACAACATGTAGTGGATAATGGCCAAGCTCATGGATGGGGCCGAATCATTGAAGTTGTTGAGAAAAAAGATAGAGCTGGTTTGGGTTTTACATCTGGTTCAACCCAAAATGAGCTGAAGAGTATTCATGAAGTCTTTCGAAGTGCTGGATTCATCCATTGCAAAGATCATTCTACAGCTGCAATTCTTGAAGATGACCAAGAGGAAGAAATGCCCAACTTTGTGACACGTGGATTGATATGCCAGAATTGG